>OY856411.1:634585490-635233490 GCA_963693085.1 Alisma plantago-aquatica
TCCAACCTAGGAGTAGCAAAGGAGAACAAAATAAAATAAAAGGAACAAGATTGGAAGAAAGAAACAATGTTACCAATTGAGTACAATGCTTTGATCCTATATCAAGCATTTGATCTCCTAACCAAAGTGGATGGACGTGGATGTATAGTGGATAGGATATATCATCCTATAGGACACTAATGTAGAGCTCAAAGAAAACAAATTGCAAGTGTAGCTCAGTTTATTTGCTCACAAGGATCGAATCTCAAGTGTAATTGTGTAAGCAAGTTATGCTTGGAGGTGTCCTATGGTTGTCCTATTTATAGGAGTGGTTTACTAATGTTTGGGGACGTTCTAGACACCTTCTATGGTGTTCTTAGTGCTCAACTAGCCACTAAGTGTCCACTAATTGCATTTGTAACAACTAGTTAATTAATTTTGAAAAGTGCAGACATAACCATTTTCGGTCGAAGTATTTGTCGACCAAGATTTTCTCAGTCGAGGAATTTGTCGACCAAGTGGGAGTCTCGGTCAATATGTTGTAACATTCAATTCCAACTCCGAACCACTTTTTTAACTCAGTCTAACGGCTACGATGGTCTATTCTCAGTCGAGGAGTTTGTCGATTGAGAGTGTCTTGGTCGAAGTTTTTGTCGACTGAGAATATCCCTGATTCAATGTATTCATTTACCTAGTGTGTGTATCAATGTGCAATTGTGATGCTAACATAGGAGATGACCTATCTAAGTGTTGTGTGTGGATAGGGAAGATCTAAACACTTGATTTACATGATATCTAAGTACTTGTACAAGTTCTTACATTTTATTACAATCATAAAAATAAAGCAATTTTGAGCATAAGGATCTTCCAAGTCTTTTCTATCCACCACCTTTTATGCTTGTCTTCGAAACACTCAAATAGCAAGTTAATTCCACAATAATAAAATGTTTGTCATCATCAAAACAAAGGGATTTATAATGATGTCCAATTTAGCCAGCACTTTCTACCGTCATCCTGTTGGGAGTCTAGTCTATCTTTGCATCACTCATTGGACATTTCTTATCCATTGCATATCCTTAGTTAGTTCGTTTGTGCTCCCACTCAGCTCCACTATAGTCACCTTCTTCATATTCTATCTTATCTCTATTGGATAATCACTCACTATCATTTCTTCCCACTCTCTTTCTCTTTTCATCTCTAGGCCTACTCTAATGCGACATGAGCTAGTGATCCCTCTGATTTTTGATCTCTTAATGCATGTTGTATTTTTGGGTGGTTATCTCATTGTTTGTAATACTAAGAAGAAGATAGTAGTTTCTCATTCAAGTGTGGAGGTTGACCTGTGAGATATGGCTTTATTGACTACATAGTTTACCTGGCTACAATGGTTACTTGAAGATTTGGTGTTTCTATTCAAGATTAACTTCTCCAATATCAGACAGTACATGTGTGATTAGCATTGCTTTAGACCCATTGAAGCTTGATCTGACCTATCATATTGGTGTTGACGCTTCATGTATGTATTCAGATGTGCATGATAAGGTTATTACTCTTAAATATGTTCCTTCAGAGCTTCATTTGGATGATTTCTTCAGCAAGGCACAGACTGGATCTCAACACAGCTTCTATATCTCCAAACTTAGTGTTGTGGATTCATCATGAGTTTGAAGGGGAATGTTAGAGTTGTATTATGGGTCTTTGTATAATGACTCTTCATATTACATCTCATGGTATTATGCCTCTTCATATTACATCTCTTGGTATATCCCATTGTATAAAGGATTGTTTGTATTACCCCATTGTGTATTATGCTTCTTCCTGTTACTCCATTGTATATGAGATTTACAAGTATATATCTCGTTCTATTGGCCTCATAGTAATATGAAAGTTCTATTCATAAAAATAATCTCCTTTGCACACCCTTTTCTTTTCAAGGATATATATACATATATATCATATGAATAAATTTTTGAATGGGTAAGTAATAACACACGTTTATGGCTATTTATAGCATTTATTTCCTTGTAAAAACTTCCCTCTAAACTATTTTTCCTCACAAATTTTGTCATGTTTTGCACAAAAGTAAACTGTGCTATACCCTTAACTCTTTTTCCATCTTTTGTACAGATTTTTCCCTATTTTATACCTAAAAGACCCGTAAAGGCCCGTCCCAGCCCATGAACGGTGCTTACCTGCATCAGCCCTTCTACCAGCCACCCGACACGCCCACCTGCCTGTCGTGGCTCCAGCCTGATATAGCAACAACGCGGCATGGGCGTGTCACACAAGAAGGCCCTACAGGCAGTACACCACTTACCCGATAGAGAGCTCTACCCACCACGACTAATCATATTGTTATGGCATGTCACACGATACGAACCACTCGTCGGAAGCGTCTGCCCACCATGGCCGCCTGATATGCTTGCATCCCAGCACGTCGCGAGGACCTACTGTTCCAGGCGACACGCACGTGTCGATCATCCCCAAATCCACGTGTGTGGAATTGATTAAGGATACGTGGCTCCCAGAGAATCGCAACCTCCTCCAACCGCTGCCTATAAATAGTAGCTACAGGACTCCAAAGGGATGGGGGGGAACTCATGAAAGCTAACTTTGGAAAGCTTCAGGAGCTAGTGTATCTACAACCAAGGTGTGTCGAGCGACACTAGGTGAGCACACCCCCAACCCGAGAGGGGGGAGTGTTTCACTTAGAACCCATCCCGGTAGCCGCAGCAGACCGATACGACCAAGAAGGCCACCCAACATGTCGAGTCCCTAGATGGGCTTCAACTCGAGATGACTTACCCTTTACACCCGATACAAGGAACCCGAGAACCTAAGATCCTTCTAACCTGACACAACACTGAACCTGATACAGATCATCATCAGGGTTGTCGCCCAATAGGGTGGTTGCCCGACACGACCTTGTCGGGTAGGAAGCCCTGATCGATACACCTGCCCGTCACGGTCTGTCACCCAACAGGGTGGCTGTCCGACATGGGCATATCGGGTAGAGATTCCTCCCGGTGCTGGGTTAGTTGTGCCTTTGGGGTCTCTGTTGTATATCGACTTCTTACATCAAGGGGGCTGATACCTATCTTACTTTTCAGCATTTACATTCATTATGTATTGTAACCGAACCCCTTTTACACAATATCTATGCTTATAGAATCTGTGGAGTTTAATACATGTTGTTCTATGTTTGGTGCCCTTTTGTTGGATGATTTCTTATATAACATCTGAGTTCTAGCTTGTATGTTTGGATCATGTTTTGACTAGCTATCGAAATGTGTTTCCCCATTTTGACTCCTTTGAGAGAAGGACGTTGTAACTCTAGAGTTTGGTCTAACCCAGGAGTATGATAGTACCCAGGGTTGGAGGTCCTTCGGGTTGCTTTCCCACTCCAACCTATGTCCATTACCCTTGAGAGAGGGTGTTGGTATTTAGTTGGAGGTACCCTCTTTGAGAGAAGGGGTGCAGGGTGTTTTCTACTGCCGCTTGTTATTCCTAAGTTTTCTTCCTTGGTGCCTGGCCTTGACAATAGTTTTATCTCCTTGGAAGTTGTTGGGTGAAACCCCTAAAAACAACTAAAACCCTAAAACCATCATCTTTCTTGTAATTCCAGTTGGAGATAGTTTTTCTTTACAATGTTCCCTTGTTGCGTCATATCTATCCTTTCTTGTTTGTATATCCTTGCCCATATGAGAGTTATCTCTATGTGCTTGCTTTAATGCTTTGCTTGTATGTTTAGATATTGTCTTGTGATGTTTGATCACTAGTATCTTGAGAGAGTAATATTGCTTCTAACCGTGACATAGAGCAGCATGAACGCACGAGAGTGTTAGATTGATGGTGCTTTAAACTATATGTTTTTCCATGAGGCTTTTGAGTTGTCTTCTCGAGAGAGAGACTTCTTTTAAGTCTGGTTCTTTCCTCATCTCGAGAGAGAGTAGAATGAGGCTTTGCATGGTTGCTCGTAATTTTGATTTGTGCGTGCAGGGAAGAGGGGTGATATATTGGTTAAGGGAAGAGTTTAGTTAAGTAAACCCCGGTCCGAGTTTTCCTTATTCGCATTGTAGTTCATTTTCTTTTCTTTTCTTTTCTTTGGCCCTTTTTGACTTCAGTTGTTGTTCCTTGGGGAACACCTTTTAATCCTCTTTTTCTACCAGAGTATAGAAGTGTTGATTCTATGTTCTTAGCACTATCAACCTCGTCCCTGTGTTTGACCCCGATCGCTACATCGGACTCCATTTTTGTTGCGGGGGCTTAAGAGTCGGGTTATCTCTTTAAAAGTCTGACTACTTTAAATCTGCTCCTTTTGGACTCGTGATTTAGGCCGGTCAACTTTTTGGCGCCGTTGCCGGGGATGAGGCAAAACAGTACTGTTAAAGAACCTGAGTCTGCTTACTATATTCCTGTGCCTCAAGCTTAGCAATAAGCTTGACAACACCACTACTTTAAGTCTTCTAACTTAAATCTGTGCAGAATAGTTCAATTTATCAAGCCTAGTTTTCTAACTTGATCTTACGATTCTGTTCAGGTGCCTGGGGAAAGTATTTTGTTCAAATTTAACTTCATTCATCATGCCGCCTCGCGTGGAGCCACCTCTTTCCACAGATGAGCAGAATGCAAGAGTTGGACCACACCCACCTCTTCCAAGAAGCGATGAAGATAGACACGATTGTTACAATGACGATCATCATTATGAAGAACAAGAACAACCTGAGGCTTACCACCACCACGAAGGACATCGTCATCACCGCAGGCATAGAAGGAATCATCACAATCAAGAGAGAAACTGTCGAACAGTGACAATGAAGATTCCAAAGAAGAAGAAAAGACTCTTCGAGAGTTGGCATCCACGAAAGCCAACAACTCTAGATGTCCTGTGGTAATTATGAGGTTCGATGCTGCAGACTTTGAGGTAAAACCCGTTGTTATTTCTATGATCCAGAATAAGAGTTTTCGAGGGAGTTCCAAGAATGACAACCCTTATCATCATCTCGATGCTTTCAAAAATATATGTGACACCATCAAAATGAGGTGGGTACCGCAAGAAGTGATATACTGCAAGGGTTTCATTTTCTCTTTGGAGGACAAGGCACTATCATGGTACCTTGGACTATCACATCAATCCCTAAATGGATGGAATGCCTTAGCATAGGCTTTCGTAAAAAAGTTCTACCCTACTGAAAAGACTATCAGGAGTAGGCAAAAGTTTACATCTTTTATGCAAAAACCAGGAGAGAATTTGCATGAGGCCTGGGAAAGATACTAGGAGTATCAGAGGGATTGCCCTCACCACAATTACAAGAAAGGTTTTCTGATAACAACATTCTACAATGGCCTAACTCCTAACGAGAGAGTATCGCTAAATGCAACTGCGGGAAGTGACTTTCTCAGGAAGAAGCCTAGTAGATCTAAAAAGATCATTGATAACATGGTCGAGCTTCAAGCTGGGACTGAATATGATAGGACTGACAGAGGTTATATGAAGAGATACGCCAATGAAGGACCATCAATTGAGTCTAAAGCTCTGGAGGCGATTACATCCTAGATACAGAAGATAGCTATGGATGTCAGAAAGCTAAAGGAGTCAGGGGAAAAGGCAAGAAGCAGACAGAGAAGGTAATGAAATGTGTCACATGTGGTGAAGGAGTCCATGGAGTAGATAACTGTGTGTATACTCGACCTGAAGGGTCAAGTGAAAGTGATTCAGAGGATGATGAAGCCGCAATGTATCCTACATCAACTTCAAGAGGCCGGACCATCTGGGCTTCAGTTCTGGAAACAAGGATGCCGCAGAGAACTTGCATCAGTTAAGCAACCCACCCAAGCCACCATCTAGCTTCGAGAAGAGAAACAGGCATGGACAGTACGCTAAGACCAATATGTTCTAGACAAAGAAAACCAATTATCAAGGTCGAGTCATGTATCAACCACGTCAAGCTGCTAACACAAGCCAAAGCCAAGGGCAAGAGCAAGGACAAAGTCATATCAAGAGTAGTGGCCAGCCAGACTTAATGGGGCAACTTTTTGACTTCGTCAAAAGACAAGACACAGTAAACAATCAACTTGTGCAAAGTGCATTATCCAATTCTGGCGTTCTGAATTCTATGCAAACACAAATGGCAAACATGCAAACACACCAACGTCAGATAGACCAGCAACTTTCTCAGTTGGCTGAGCTCGTAAAGAACCCTTTGGGGAAGAGTAGGCAGACCACACTTTCAAAAGGCCAGTAGGAGTGGTGGAAGATGTACCGATCAGAGTAGGAAAGTTCTTCATCCCTTGTGACATTGTTATAATCGACATTGTTGAGGATCCTAAGTGCCCCATCATATTCGGTCGTCCTTTCTTGGCAACCAGAAGAGCACTTATTGACGTCATTGAAGGTGTGATAACCCTAAGGGTAGGAAATGATCACATAGATTTCAAGGAGAGAGACTCGATGAAAGGACCATCACTGCTTGAATCTTCTTACTTTGTAGACAACTATAATAAATACTGCAAGGAAATAGAAGAGGACACAGCAATGGTAGACCCTCTTATGAGGGCATTGAATGAAGAGGATCCATAGGTCAACAATCCTGAGGTAGCTGAGTTCCTCATCTACTTGAGCCGAGATGAAGAAGATGAAGAGGTTATAGAGATGGTGAAGTATGCTTCTTTAGAAGTAACCATGACAGAAGAGAGCGTACTAAAACCTAATCCAGAGCTGAATCAGCTGCCGGAGGGCCTGAAGTATGAGTTCCTAGATGTTGAGGAAAGAAATCATGTCATACTCAATGACAATCTAACAAAAGAACAGATAGAAAGACTCCTTGAAGATCTAAGGTTCCACAGAAAAGCCTTCAGATATTCAGTGGATGACATTAAGGGGGCTATGCCCTGCCTTGTGTATGCATCGAATAAATCTCGAAGAATCTACAAAGCCCCTTATTCAACCCTTGAGGAAGTTGAACCAGATGTTGAAAGAAGTCATAAAGAAAGAAGTTATCAATCTTAGAGATGCGGGCATTATATACCTGATTAGCGACAACAATTGGGTGAGCCTGATTCACGTGGTGCCCAAGAAGAGAGGCATGACAGTCATAAAGGGGGATAAAGGTGATGAGGTAGCCGTCCGGACAATTACTGGATGGAGGATGTGTATCGACTACCGAAAGCTAAATTAGGCCACCAAGAAAGATCACTACCCCATCCCCTTTATCGACCAAGTGTTAGAAAGACTTGCACATCATGAGTATTTCTGCTTTCTAGACGATTACTCTGGATTTTATCAAGTTCCTATTTTGTCAGATGACCAGGAGAAGACTACCTTCACCTTCTTATATGGTACATATGCTTTTAGAAGGATGTCGTTCGGGATATGCAATGCTCATGCGACGTTCCAACGTTGCATGATCTCGATGTTCTCAGACTTTCTGGAGGACATTGTAGAAGTTTTTATGGACGTTTTTTCCATTTTTGGAAAGGATTTTGATGCATGCTTGAAAAACTTATCGTTAGTTCTACAATGATGTGAGGAAAAGAACTTAGTTCTTAACTGGGGGAAATGTCATGTTATGGTACAGGAAGGCATAGTCCTTGGCCATAAGGTCTCCAAGAAAGGTATTGAAGTAGATATAAGCAAGGTTGAGTCTATTTCTAGACTACCTCCGCCAAGGTACGTGATAGGAGTATGGAGTTTTCTCGGTCACGCTAGTTATTATAGAAGATTCATCAAGGATTTCTCAAAGATATCAAAACCTCTCTTGAACCTACTTATGAAGGATGTAGAATTTGACTTTACTGATGACTGCTTGAAGGCTTTCTAGACTCTAAAAGAGGCCCTCGTGACCCCTCTTATTCTCCAAGCTCTGGATTGGGAGCTTCCCTTTGAACTAATGTGTGATGCTAGCGACTACGTTGTGGGAGTTGTCCTAGGGCATACTAAAGAGAAGAAACATCATGTTATTTGTTACGCAAGCCATACTCTAGATGAGGCGCAAGTGAACCACACCACCACGGAGAAAGATATGTTAGCGATCATTTTTGTGTTTGACAAGTTCAGATCATATCTTATAGGAGCAAAAGTGAAAGTCTATACCGACCATGGGGCCATACGCTACCTGATGCAAAAGAAAGATACCAAGCCCAGGATGATGAGATGGGCCCTGCTCCTGCAAGAGTTTAACCATGAGATAATTGATAAGAAGGGAAAAGAAAATGTAGTCGCAGACCATCTCTCAAGAATAGTCTGTGATAAAGAAGACTTGTTTCCTATTAACGACAACTACGTTGATGGCTTAGTCCGACGAGCCAACCATGCCATTGTTCACAGACATTTGTAACTACCAGGTCTGTGGCCAACTACCGCCAGATATCAAGTACAATTAGAAAAAGAAGCTTTTATCTGATGTAAAGAACTACTTTTGGGACGACCCTTTGCTTTTCAAGAAGTGCTCTGATAGTCTGTACAGAAGGTGTATACCGGAAGAGGAGGTCCCACTAATCTTGAGAGAATGACACTCTTCACCCTATGGAGGGCATCATAGTGGAGACAGGACCGCCGCAAAAGTGCTTCAATCTAGATTTTACTGGCCTTTGCTATTCAAGGACTCTGTTGCTTATGTGAAGGTTTGCAAAGAGTGTCAATCAACCGAAAATATCGGAAAAAGCAATGAAATGCCTTTGTCAGACTGGGTTGAAGTTGAGATCTTTGACGTCTGGGGAATTGACTACATGGGTCCCTTCCCCTCGTCAAGGGGTTATCAATACATCCTTGTGGCTATAGACTACGTTTCAAAATGGGTTGAGGCAGTTGCCACTCAAATTTGTGACTCCAAGTCTGTGATTAAGCTTTTCAAGAAAACTATTTTTCCATGCTTTGGAGTGCCTCACATAGTGATAAGCGATGGCGTATCACACTTTGGATAAAAATAGTTTGAGGCACTACTGAAGAAGTATCAGGTCAAGAATAAGGTTGCCACACCCTACCACCCCCAGACCTCTGGGCAGGTGGAGGTATCAAATAAATAGATTAAACAAATCTTGGAAAAGATTGTCAGCTGCACACGGAAGGACTGGTCCATGAAACTCGATGATGCTCTCTAGGCCTATAGAATTGCGTACAAGACGCCCATAGGCACGACACCTTACAGGTTAATCTATGGAAATTCATGTCATTTACCCTTGGAGCTTGAGCACAAAACCCTCTGGGAGATTAAGTTTCTAAACATGGATATGGAAAAGGCCAGGCAAAGGAGATTTCTACAGTTGCAAGAGCTCGAGGAGCTAAGATTGCATGCTTATGAAAATGCAAGGATTTACAAACAAAGGACTAAGGTGTGGCATGATGCCCACCTAAGAAGCTAGGATTTTAGGGAAGGTGACAAAGTCCTTCTCTTCAACTCTAGCATTCCTCTTTTCCCTGGGAAGCTCAGAACCAGATGGTCAGGACCCTTCTCTATGGTAAAGATTTATCCATCAGGAATGATAGAAATTCAAGGAGAAAAGATTGGGATTTTCAAGGTCAATGGGCACAGGTTGAAAAGATTCTATGAAGATGAAGCAGTCGTGAGAAGATCAGAGATAACACTGCAAGACGCAGAAGCAATAGCCAAAGGATTGAAATGAAAGGAGTTTGAAGATTGTCGAGCAGACGACGGAAACTACAGCGCTCTTCGGGAGGCAGCCCATTTTCTTTTACTTTTTCTAGCATAGGATGTTATTTACCTTTCATTCAGAAAAACATAACGAACATTATCATTGTAATAAGGCTTGAGTCAGTACATGTGCCACATGCGTAGACTCTCTTGTTTTATGGGCCACCAGTTTAGTTTTATGAAGCTTTGATGGGTAATACTATTTGAGGCAGAGAGTTTCTTTCTTTCCAGTGATGTTTTACTCATCAACGCTCTCTTTACCTCTATTTTTCCCTATACTTTCGATCTAACTTCTACTCCTTTTTAAATTTTTGTATAGAATGTTCTTCATAATGTTTTTCTACCTTGCTTCTTTAGACATCTCGCCTTTTCTATCTGTATCAAGTAGACATTCTTGTATCGGGCAACGTACCGTGCGACACGCGCACCGTGCGATACGCGCACCGCGCGGCGCGGGGCTTTCTTAGGAAGCCATTTTGACCTTTGAAGTGATGGATTAGACTGTGCATCGGGAATGATTTGTCTCTCTAGACAACATGTGCCTTGTTTTTACCTGATTTACCCAGCACGACATGGCTATATATAGCAATTTTAGTTTTAATGTGTCGGGCACTGGCATTTACTTTTCACCTACTCCTGTATCACACATTCTACTCTTGCTCCAGCTCTTGTGTAGGCCAATCTTCTGTTTGCTCCAGTGTCTCCCGTCATGACCTTCAGACGATAAAGTATAACCCGATACATGTATCATGTGGGTTACCTGACATGCATATTGTGTCACGCAACCCGTGTTGGGCATAAGACTTTAGTTCTTTTTGTATTGCACGACACACGCTTGTACCAGGCAACGTCTCATATCAGGTTTTGCCTATCGGGCTTCCTGTCTATTTTGACCATGTCACGCGACACACATCTATTGCGTGCTCGACCGATACCTGGTATCGGGCGAGACCCTTTTTTCCTAGTTTTAATAAATTTTATCGCCTCACGTTTTGCCCATGTCGGGCGACATCTTTTCTAATGAGATTGTATCGAGCAGGACAATTGTTCATGATGATGACCCAGTGTCGCGTGATAGCCTTGCGGCCATGTCGGCCTTCGACCCTTTTCTACCCGACACAACCGTATCGAGCAAGGCACCGTATCGCCCAGTTTTTCTAGACAAAGGAGCTTTAACTCAAGTCACCCGATATCGGGCAACGCTCATATCGGGCAGACCTTTTATTTTACTTATCACACGTTTTGCCACCTTAAGACTGTACCGGATTTAACCCTATCTGCGCGACACAAGTATCACTCTTGAACCCTTATCGAGCATGCATATCAACTGAGGTCTGTTTAGTATATCAACCCGATGTCAATTTACCCTATCGGTCAGACCTGATATCAGGCAGCGCGACACATTTTCTTTTTCTCAATATCGACTTTCTTGTATCTGGATTCGTTTAGTTTAACCAATTTTTCAAGCATCACCTACCTTATATTGGGCATTGTGACCCTTGGTCTGCCGCCCGATATCAGGTAGTGTGATACATTTTAGTAATCTAGTTATTTACCATACACTTGTTTGATGATAACAGAAATGACCCGCACCAAGCAAACTGTCATACAAGTAGACAAACAAGGCTGGAGGATCAACCCTGAGGCCACAACGGAAGCCACCACAGTCGTGCAGAAGCACCCCAACCCCGATGTAGCAGAGCCATCTGAGGCTGAGAAGCGGCCCAGGATGGAAGAAGCAACAACCCCAATCACAATCTCAACCACGACGGCTGAGTTGGAGCCTCTAGATCACTCACCAGGACGGTTCATGCCCAGAGACGTTGAGCACAGGTGTCGGTACACAAAGTTGGCAACCAAGGTCTACAGGCCAAGCCGCTTCTGCCACCAGTCGTCCTTCCACCAGATAGGCATTTTTGACAGGTTGGAAAATGTCCTAGCAGTTGTTGGGATGAGGAAAATCTGCTTTACCCACTCCTTCTCTTACATAGAACTCACAAGGGAGTTCATGTCGTCCCTCCGCCGGGTGCAGAATAGACCAGAAGAAGTCAAAAGATTTGGCCGAGCGGACAGACTACAAGGATAGATATATAACGTTGAGCATGACATATCTAAAAAGCTGCTCAATGAGATCTTCTCCTCCAGCAAAGAAGAAAAGAACTACTCAACAATGGTGTCAGAATCACCGAAAGCAACGGGTTCAACCAGGTCGCACTCTGAAGGAAGCTGATCGGCGAGTCAACGTTCAAGCTAGGAAGCAAGGTGGGGGCAATGCACTCCTATTTCTAGAGGATAGTGCACAAGATCGTTGCGTGCCTGCTCTTCATCAAGTACGAGTCAAGCAACCTCTACATTGAAGAGCTCCACCTCATGTGGCACATGATGGAAGGACACACGATCAACTTGGGATGATTCCTCCTCAACCGTATTCATCCAGTAAAGGATGCCACCAAGGACTACAACATGGGTGGACTGGTGAATCTGATTGTGGTAGGGTTAGGATACCCTAGGGAGCCGTGTAGCCTCTCAAGGAAGAGAGGTGATGACAAGATCGACCTCAAATACTAATTAGGGCTAGAATCATCAAGAAGGAGGGGCGTTGCTACTTTTATAAGTTTGCAAGAACAAACACCCTCCTGCCGCTCCCACGCTTCACCAGCTATGACACAGAAAAGTTGGTCTTCACCACAGTTGAGATTGAAGTTGTGGTGGTTGAAGCTGCTTATGCCGCCACCACAAGGATACAAGAAAGGGCATCTGGGACAGGAAGACCAATTCCTCTTCGCGCCCAGCAAGACAAGGCGGCGACTATTGTCACCACCGCTCCCGATCCGACCGTGACCACCACAACAACAAAAGTCGCGGCCGTTGAGGAAATAATGGTGACCGGGGCTGAAACAATGACTATAGCCCCGGGGGAAGCTGTCGCGGAAGAGATAGAGGCAACTCCCGAAACTTATGTTGTGCCTTTAATGGCAGAAGAAGTGGTGTAGCCAAACGCCAGCAATGGTGCATTTGCTGAGCTCCTTGAGGCGGAACACAGATCTTTGCAGCCCACGCCGCCGCCAACATCGCCACTGGTATTTGTGAAGGAGGTCGTCGACAACCAATTGGTGGACCAACCCCCACCTTCTCCGCACCCCTCCCCACCACCGGAAGCAAGTGAAGCGGAGGCAGCCATGAAGGCACCAACACCCCATTCTAAAGTGATACCCTCACGAACAATCCGAATGGATTCAGACACGAGTGGAGATGCGCACTCGTCGAGCCGCACTTCTCACGCGAGGGACGTCAGGAAGCTGAGGGGCAGATCAGCCGCAACCCCTCCATCACTGGGGTAGATCCTGGGTCAAGAATTTGACTACTTGCGGGAGGTAATAGGCAACCACTCCGTTACTTTTGCTTCCCTCACCCGCAAGTTCACTATTTTCTAGGAGAGGCAACTGCTGACCCTAGTTGGCCTTCCCGGCCAACTAGAGTCCCTCAACAAGACAATGCAATTGGCGCTCCAATGCCTAGACGAAATAGAAGAAAGGTTGGGCTATAGAGACGGCCACCCCCATTCAAGGCAGCCAAGGAGGTCTCCACCTCCTAGCTCTGGCTCTCCGCCTTCCTCATTAGCGTCCTCCTCCAGGACTCCATATCCTTCCTCCTCCTGCAGGCCCTCCACAACGACTGAGGAAGGGGTGACACACAAGTCAGCCGACGGGGCTCCAGTAGGATAGGAGAGTACCCGCGACATAGAAGAAGCTTCTCCCACAACCTCCCTCGATGAAGCTGAAGACAATGACGAATAAATCAGTTTTGAGGAGGACTCTTCTGAAGAATCAGAGGGAGAAGGGGGGGACATCTATACTTCCAACAACAGACACCCCCCAGAGGAAAGAGTTTGACGACAGATGCATTTTATGTGCCGTCTGAAATCCCCTCCTTCGAGATGGCAGACTTCGACAAAAGAGACATCAGATACCTGACGATCAGAGATCAGAAATTGCTGAACAAGGTCCTGAGATCGTAGGTGGATGAGGAATATGTCGTCTGGAATGACGGCTACTTCTCCGTATGATGGGGAACACTGAGGAGCATGTTTCTCTCACCGGTTGTCGTCAGAAAGAAACTCTTTAGGGTCCTTCAAGGTGTCGTGATCGAGAATGTGGGCATCAGGACAAGCCGACAAATCATTTACAATGCCACCCCAGCTTTGGTGAGAAGATTGATGAAGGGGCTATACAACTCTACACAAGTGGCCAACATGGTGGAGTACATCGAAGAGAACAACCCCAACCTGGTGCTGCCCCCCTTCAAGCATCGAAGGAACTGGTTCCTTTACATGGAGGACCTCCAAAATCATGACGTCTAGCTCCTCAGCTGCTGCAACAAGGAGGTCCCACGCTCAAGAAACACCTTCATTTGCCCTGAAGATAGATATCTGAGGCTTCTCCTGCTATGTCTTCACTGCACAATCAAGTATGGAATCCAATACCATAGTGACGTCTCAAATTTATTTACACTCAGTGACTTCCCTGTTCAAGAACAAGAGGGAAGTGGAAACAACGCCTTCATCATCCTGAGTGCCATTGAGATGCTACACATCTTCAGATACCTAAGGCATCTCAAGGGCCAAAATTTCTATCAGTTCAGGAGCACTTATGCTCTGTTGCTGATCAAGGATGGGCGCTATTTCTGAGATGCAGACATCCTTAGAGAAGTTGTTGGACAGAGATCAAGATGACGAATCCTCCCAACCCAGCAGCCTTCCCGAGGGAGAAGCCAAAATGGCCGCAGACGTTTACAAGACAGGCAAGCAGATGGAAATTATGCACAAAATTCTTACAGCTGAAGACCCCGCTTCGCCTGATGCTTCAGAAGAAATAGTCAGCAACTTTGACCATTCTGTGTGTTCTTCACTAACCCAGGAACAGGTCAACAAAATTCTGTAGAAGTTGGTTGATTCTACCCCCGCAGACGTCATCTATGAGGCAGAAGATGTCATTGCCTAGTGGATGATCTTCGGGATGTGATAAAGGTAAGAGGATGTTTGGCAATGTCAGTGACGGCAGCCTACATCCAAGTACTACAAAGAAAGTTTGAACACGCATATATCGCCCATCCTATGTTGTTCAACAATATCTTCCTAGCTGACGAGTCAGGAGCGAAGCAGTCATTTTTGGAAAGATACAAAGAAGCATGTTGCGTATCATCTTGTTTCCGATCCTGCACTAAAATCATTGGATGCTCCTAATGGTGTACACTTGCCCACGAGCAACAATCTTCTACAATAGCTTGGACAACAATAAAGATCATCCGGTGCAGTGTACATCAACCACGTTGACACCCCTCGAGCACTTAGCTAGAAAATACTACACCGAGGTGGCAACGCTAATCCAACCTTTCCTGGAAAACACGGCGAACGCATGGCACGAGCTTCAATTCTGCCACAGCAGTCCACAACAAGTTCTACAATCAAACGACTGTGACATCTGCGTGCTAGAATGGATCTCTAGCTCGGTGGCGCTACAACAAATGCCTGACAAGCTCCACCACATCGACTACCACATAAAATGTATAGAATATGTGTGGGAGCTTATATCTGAAGGAGGCACGCTCACCAGCTAAACCCTCATTGACTTATCACTATCCAACCTTATTTATCTCACAACTCTGGGATAGAGTGTGGGTTAAGTTTGGGGGTACTATATATCAATGAGGGAGGTATTAAAAGTTCTTCCATTTTTCCTTTCTTCTTTCTCTTATATATATCCTGTGTACATATACATATACAAGTCTAATACAAAACAATGCATATACAACTCATTGCCTCTATACAATTGTACATATGTATTCTATAGTAAATATCAGATACAACTTCTCCTAACTTGTTCTCTTTGTGTCTAAGGTGGTGCACACTTTTGTTATGATCATTCTAAAAATGTAGTCTCAAACGACAAAAAGAATACGACTTTTTCTACGCCAATTTTGAAAGAAAAAAATAATCTCGCAACAGCTAAGAGATGTGCATATGAAGGAAAAAGTTGCTTGAACAACAAAACTCTTTTTCCCCCTTATCCGCCAAAATCCCAAAATGAAAAAAAACATACAACATACTTGTTCTTCCAAAAGTACCCATCTTTAAGCATGGTAGATCCAGGGCAGTTATAAAGAAGTGAAATCAATCTACCTCTCTACTAATAACAATGGTAAGTAAAACTCAATCTGGATAGCAGCAGAAGATAAAATTTTGACTATATTCAATTTCAAATAAAGTGTACATAAAACTTTTCTCCCAATATTGGTGTACATGCTTTATACAAAAAGAGGATCTAAGTAGAGGGAACTAGATTATGACAACCTTGTCTCCCAAAGCATAACTCCATCAACTAAGTCCAAGCTAAAGCCAAGATCTTCAAGCCTCATCCATCACCTTGCTCCACATCTGGGTGGTTGGGAAAGCACCCAACAAAAGGGAAGGAAAAAAAGTATGTGTCGCTAAACTATACTAAAGGTGAAAAGGTAAATATAACAAGTAAATTAGGCTGAGGATTCATCAAAAGATGAGACATCAAAAGAATGAGGCCATTTATATAAAAGAATATTTCAATAGATGCTTGCCATAAATAATATATAACCAAGGATTTGCACGTATGATTAATATTGACTATCTTAACTATGTAGGGTTGAGGCACCTACCGGACCTTCAACCAAAGGGCGAGGGGAGAAAAACACATTCCCAGTCACATGCACATATTTCATGTTTGGGGGAGAGTATCACATTCCCCATGGGAGAAATAACACATTCCCCAACTATGGGTGGTTGTACATACAAGTACCACTACACTAGTTATTCAGTCTAATAAAACCAACATGCTAGAAAAAAAAAGTTATGGCAAGATTAATAAAAAGATTTCTATAACATGTAAGTGGGGTATAAAAACCCATTCAAGATAATACTACAATTGATTTTGAGGCATAAACAAATTAAGTTTGAAGAATAATGGATTAGGTCAAATTAAGCCTCATTAAGGAACATAGGTAATGGTATATATAATTTCCCAACTGAAAGGGGTAGATGCACATACCTTTGTTCTTTAAATTCTTAGAATCACTTTTCATAACTTTTACACAAGATCAGATCCACTTTCCCTAATATGATCATCATATTTATGCATTAGATATATGTATATTCATTAAAGGCTTAAAACCTCAAAACCATCAAATTTTTTCACAAACGATTGATTTATACTCTAAAAACCTCACTACTATCTTAGTTACATTCTTCTGATCAAAATAACATATATGTTTGTATATTTTCGAGTTACTGACTTTTTAGAGTATTTTCCATATTTATTAGTTAATTAAATCAACTCGAAAAATACATATTCGAAAAATTCAAAATAAGGCGTCAAATTTATTTTTATTGGATATCTTACATTCTCATGATTCCAAAACATATTTTATTTCTATTTTTCGACCAAAGAATAAAAAGATACGATTTTTCTAAGACTGGCCAATCGAAAACTGCCACGTAGGCAAAGCATGAGGGAGAGGAGGCGGACGAGTGACTTGGCCCAACCACAGGGTGCCAAGTCAGTGGTGCTTGCCATCACACCCACACACCCAGCAAGGAAAAACAAGAGCAGAAGGACGGGATTATCCTCGGCCGAGAAAAACAAACAAAAGCAGAGATGAGGGCAAAATCGTAAAACCACATATGAAAAAGAAAGAGCAAGACGATGCGAACTCGAAGGCACCTGTTATTTTTCTGGAGATGAAGAGATGAGGGAGCAAAGGGCTCCGCAAGGTCAGGAGCCTACGGAGGCTAGATGATGGTCCAAACATCCACGAAACTTGAAATTAATAGCAGGGTTGAGTTGCAAATGCGATGGCGGTCCTTGGGATATATATATATATATATATATATATATATATATATATATATATATATATATATATATATATATATATATATATATATATATATATATATATATATATATATATATAGGCAAGGGACCCCGAGTTAGGGTTGGGCTAGGGAAAGGTAGAGGGTGGCGGTGCAAGCTTTGAATGTTTCTCGAATCTTCTTCAAAACTCAAAAACTTTGGGATAATCCTGTGCGGATTTGCGTAAGGAATCTATAGCAACAAAAATCAATTAATTTCATTGAGAGATGAGAGAGATATTGCGATTTGAAATTTCAAAAAATAAAACAACATATTGCCTATTCGGACTGAGGAAGAAGATAACATGTGAACCGATTGATCGCGATCCAACGGCCAAGATCTAGCGCCAAAATCACAGATGTATATTTGACTCCTATTCAAAATCGACTAAAAGGACATATTCATTTAAATGTTTTTCTCTCTCCTCGTTTGGAGGCTCAAACGTTAACTAAAAATTACCAAATTTTAAATTCTGACTTATTTTGATGCGTAGAATCAAAATATAGAATTAGTTTTGCATTTTGAGAATCTTTAATGTGTTCAATAATTCAAAACACATTTTCTCTTTCCTCATTTATATATGACGCTATGATTATCGAAAAATTACAAAACTTCACTCATAACTCATATTAAGTATATTAAATAAGAATTCGCTATTATTTTCATTTTTTGAAATTGTTTATTGTTTTAAATAATGAGTTGCAAGTGTTGCACACTTTCTCTCTCCTTAATTTATTTTCTCATCAAATATTTTTTAAATTGATTCAAAATTTATCCAAAAGTCTATTTTAACATGTAGAACAATAATTTGGCATTAATATATTTTTTGAAGACTTTTTCTATTTTTTTAATTCATTTAAATTTTATCACTTAGTTGACCTTTTAATTTATTAGAGGAATCTATAAACCTCCTAAAAATATAAAACTTGGTCTACAAGTAATAATAAACGTTAGGACCACGTTTTTGGCAGTAATTAATTTTTTTAACATTTATTTAATATTTTTGGTTTTTAAGTTTCTCTCTCCTGAATAAAATAAAATATTAAACTTTGACCAAATTGAATACAAATTCACAAATAGACTAATTTGATATATACATTACGAATTTAGAGTTATTTTTTCAATTTGAGGACATTAGATATTTTATTTCACCTTATTGGCTTATTTCCCATTATCTTGTAATAAAGGCTTTTATATATTTATTTATTATCCAAATTAGATGATACTTGGCCATTAAGCAACTTTTAAGTCAAGAAAACCAAATTAATATCCAAATTATCTTCATGGGTTTCTATTTATGATTTTTGGAATAATATATTCCTCATTATCTTCTTTTATCCAAAATATTCCATATTATCCCCAATTATTGCATTCATCATCTCCTTTATTTATATTTCGGGATTTTATTTCTTTTTCATATTCTAAAATGCACTAGAAATTTCTAAGATGAATTTATTTATTCTTTGTATCACTCAAGCAGATATTTTGCATATTAAACCCATTATTAAGCTTTCACTGAGGTATTTGTGCATAAAACCCAAATATTGAAATAAAAGGTGAACAAATATTCATTAAACCATCATATTGTCCACAAATTAAATATAAAGGCCAAAGAGGATATAAATGAAAGGAAAAGATGGAAAGAGGACCAAAAACATAAAATGCCTAGATTTCGGTATGTTACAGCACTCCACCCCTTAAAGAAGATTTTGTCCCCGAAATCACTAGCAATTAGGGAAGGGTGAGTGTATAACCTCACATCACAAAACTTCAGGTTGTTCCTCCAACCACACAACTTCCGCCAAAACTTATACTTCAACTACATCTAAGGGTTTAGAAACTTCACATACATCTCATCGTAGGTTGGGTTCTCAAGGATCACTTAGGGTTCCACTATTAAGATATTCTTTTTAAGAGATTTAACTTTATTTACATTTTTTACTTATTAACATTATATTCATTATGATAACAAATTGTCAATTATTTTAATCATGTCATGTCACATTCACTTAGTTGCCAAAAAGAATTATATTTCATTATTATGCACAATTAGAGGTTACTCAATTATCTCAACATTCATTATTATATTTGATCATTGTCCTTAATAATTCGGATTTATACTTCCTTATCCTCATATTATCACTTTATTAATTATAACAAATTATTTTACATGAATATAAGACATTCTATCCAATTTGTCGTTAAGCATACAATTATTTCAATTAATGTCACATTAGTTACTTATATTCATATTAACGTTGTCACAATGTCACATTATCTTTATTGCTCACATTAATGTCATCATTAATCATTTTTCATATTTATTCATTTATATTATTGATTTTTCACATTTATGTGAATTCCAATCATCTTATATTCATATTGAATCCATTATATGTATTTTAGTGAACAAGGTGGAACATATGTCATATTAATGATTTGATTCACATTAAGTGACTAATAACATGTATATTAGTTAACAAGGTAACATGCATTCATATTGATGACTTAATTAATATGTGATTAGATGATCATATATATCATTTATTTGTATCAAAGTATATTAACTGATTATGGCTCTTAACATCATTAATGTATCATGAAAGGCATTAAGGATGCATATATTAGGGTTAGATATTACAACTTAGGGTTTAGGTCAACATGACCATTTTATTTCACTTATCCATCCTTAGCATGCATTAATTACGAATTACAACCTTACTCATCATATCATTAGGGTTTATTGGTTCATGACATTATTAACATCTTACTTATTGACAATTAGCATTGATATTCATATTATGTGCATTATGTCTTCATTAGGGTTCAAGCATATAAGTTATTCCTTAGATGATAATTATGTGTTCATTAATACATAAATAAGCACATTCGGGTTACAACTATATCTTGTTTGGTCAAAACCAAAGATCCAAGCACACTAACCACCTAAGTATGAGGTTAGGGTTTCTAAAGATAGATTAGATAGACTTGAAGATGTTATAGGGTTCCATCCCCCTAAATAGGATTTCATCCTTAAAATCTAACTACTCAAACATCATCAACTAACCATACTCCACCCCTTAAAGGGTTTGACCTACTACACTAGGGTTAAAGGATAAGTCTAACTAAACCATTATCAAGATCATCACACTTCCATTGTGCATTCTGATATCTTTCCAAACACCCAAACTCTAAGGTCTAGGTTCTAGGGACATAAGGAAACTATCTTGGTATCCATCCTCAAACAAAAAATCAAACATATGAAACTTAGGTTTCTCAAAGATATCCAACATATATGTCTAAGGTTACTATTTCCTAAAAGCAAATTATTTCGGACAATTCATATCATCTCAAGTCAGGCCGGTATCATATGGGCACGGGAGTCCTCGTAAACCAAGCTAGTGGCACAGAGGAAAATATTGCCAGCCCCCGAAACACGGATCCATTCTAGACACTTTTGCTTCAACTTCATGCCCTAATAGTTGCCTAAAGGAAAACTTAAATGACATTAAGTTATGCATGTTTTAGTTATAAGTATTTTAGGATTTTATTCATCAAGGTTCTAATGTGGAACTATTGGTTCCTAAGTCAACCTATCATCAAGGTAGATCAAATCTAGGCAAACATATCACTTAAAGGAAACTATGCAAGTCTAGGGTTCTAATTATGGAGACAAACTGAAATAGTCAAATATCTGACTACCATTGGATCTGATACCATGTTGTAAAGAAGTGAAATCAATCCACCTCTCTACTAATAACAATGGTAAACAAACTCAATTGAGATATCAGCAGAAGATAAAATTTTGACTATATTCAATTTCAAATAAAGTGTACATAAAAATTTTCTCCCCATATGGGTGTACATGCTTTATACAAAAAGAGGATCTAGGTAGAGGGAACTAGACTATGACAACCTTGTCTCCCAAAGCATAACTCCATTAACTAATTCCAAGCTAAAGCCAAGATCTTCAAGCCTCACCCATCACCTTGCTCCACATCTGGGTGGTTGGTAAAGCACCCAGCAAAACAGAAGGAAAAAAAAGTATGTTTCACTAAACTATACTAAAGGTGAAAAGGTAAATATAACAAGTAAATTAGGCTAGAGATTCAACAAAAGATGAGACATCAAAAGAATGAGGCCATTTATATAAAAGAATATTTCAATAGATGCTTTCCATAAACAATATATAACCAAGGATTTGCATGTATGATTAATATTGACTATCTTAACTATGTAGGGTTGAGGCACCTACCAAACCTTCAACCAAACGGTGAGGGGAGAATAACACATTCCCAATCACCTGCACATATTTCATGTGCGGGGGAGAGTATCACATTCCCCAGGGGAGAAATAACACATTCCCCAACTATGGGTGGTTGTACATACAAGTACCACTACACTAGTTATTTAGTCTAATAAAACCAACATGCTAGAAAAAGAGTTATGGCAAGATTAATCAAAAGATTTATATAACATGGAAGTAGGGTATAAAAACCCATTCAAGATAATACTATAATTGATTATGAGTCATAAACAAATTAAGTTTCAAGAATAATGGATTAGGTCAAATTAAGCCTCATTAAGGAACATAGGTAATGGTATAAATAATTTCCCAACTGCAGGGGGTAGATGCACATACCTTTATTCTTTAAAATCTTAGAATCACTTTTCATAACTTTTACATGAGATCAGATCCACTTTCCCTAATATGATCATCATATTTATGTATTAGATATATGTATATTCATTAAAGACTTAAAACCTCTTTTCCAGATGCGAACGATTTAGACTCTAAAAACCTCACTACTATCTTAGTTACGTTCTTTTGATCAAAATAACATATATGTTTGTATATTTTCGAGTTACTAACTTTTTAGAGTATTTTCCATATTTATTAGTTAATTAAATCAACTCAAAAAATACATATTCAAAAAATTCAAAATAAGGCATCAAATTTATTTTTATTAGATAGCTTACATTCTCATGATTCCAAAACATATTTTATTTCTATTTTTTGACCAACGAGTAAAAAGATACGATTTTTCTAAGACTGGCCAATCGAAAATTGCCACATAGGCAAAGCATGAGGGAAAGGAGGCGAACCAGTGACTTGGCCCAACCACGGGGTGCCAAATCAGTGGTGCTTGCCAACATACCCGCACACCCAACAAGGAAAAACAAGAGCAAAAGGACGGGATTATCCTCGGCCGAGAAAAATAAACAAAAGCAGAGATGAGGGCAAAATCGTAAAACCAAATAATGTCTTCTTCTTCTTCCTCGTACTCTCACTCCACGAGAACCGAGCAAGCAGGTGCTTGCTAGGATTTTGGGCAAAACTAAAATACACAACCAAATTCAAAGTTCAGATATAAAAAAGAAAGAGCAAGACGATGCGAACTCGAAGGCACCTGTTATTTTGCTGGAGACGAAGAGATGAGGGAGCAAAGGGTGCCGCAAGGTCAGGAGCCTACGGCGGCTAGATGATGGTCCAAACGTCCACAAAACTTGAAATTAAAAGCGTGGTTGAGTTGCAAATTTGATGGTGGTCCTTGGGGTATATATATAGGCAAGGGACCCCGAGTTAGGGTTGGACTAAAGGTAGAGGGTGGCGGCGCAAGCTTTGGGCATTTCTCGAATCTCCGTCAAAACTCAAAAACTTTGGGGTAATCATGTGCGGATTTGCGTAAAGAATATATTGCAACAAAAATCAATCAATTTCATTGAGATATGAGAGAGATATTACGATTTGAAATTTCAGAATACAAAACAACCTATTGCCTATTTGGACCTAGGAAGAAGATAACACGCAAACCGATTGATCGCGATCCAACGGTCGAGATCTAGTGCCAAAATCACAGCTGTATATTTGACTCCTATTCAAAATCGACTAAAAGGGCATATTCATTTAAATGTTTTTCTCTCTCCTCATTTGGAAACTCAAACATTATCCAAAAATTACCAAAATTTATATTCTGACTTATTTTGATGCGTAGAATCCAAATATAGAATTATTTTTGCATTTTGAGAATCATTAATGTGTTAAAAAAATTCAAAACACATTTTCTCTATCCTCATTTATATATGATGCTATGATTATCCTAAAATTACAAACTTCACCCATAACTCATATCAAGTATATTTAATACGAATTTGTTTTTATTTCGATTTTTTGAAATTTTTTATTATTTTAAATAATGAGTTGCAAGTTTTGCACACTTTCTCTCTCCTTAATTTATTTTCTCATCAAATATTTTCCAAATTGATTCAAATTCATCCAAAAGTCTATTTTAACATGTAGAACATGAATTTGGCATTAATATATTTTTTTTGAAGACTTTTATGATTTTATTTAATTCATTTAAATTTTATCACTTATTTAACCTTTTAATTTATTAGAGGCATCTAAAAACCTCCTAAAAATATAAAACTTGATATACAAGTAATAATAAACGTTAGGAACACGATTTTGGTATTAATTAATTTTTTAACATATATTTAATATTTTTGGTTTTAAGTCATTTTCTCTCTCCTGAATAAAATAAAATATTAAACATTGACCAAATTAAATACAAATTCACATATAGACTAATTCTGATATATAAATTACGAATTTGGAGTTAGTTTTCCAATTTGAGGACATTAGATATTTTATTTCACCTTATTGGCTTATTTCCCATTATCTTGTAATAAAGGATTTTATATATTTATTTATTATCCAAATTAGATGATACTTGGCCATTATGCAAATTTTAACTCAAGAAAACGAAATTAGTATCCAAATTATATTCATGTGTTTCTATTTAGGATTCGGAACAATATATTCCTCATTATCTTCTTTTATCCAAAATATTCCATATTATCCCCTATTATTGCATTTATCATCTCCTTTATTTATATTTCGGGATTTTCTTTCTTTTTCATATTCTAAAAAGCACTAGAAAGTTCTAGGATGAATTTATTTATTCTTTGCATTACTCAAGTGGATATTTTGCATATTAAACCCATTATTAAGCTATCACTGAGGTATTTGTGCATAAAACCCAAATATTGAAATAAAAGGTGAACAAATATTCATTAAACCACCATATTGTCCACAAATTAAATATAAAGTCCAAAGAGGATATAAATGAAAGGAAAAGATGGAAAAGAGGACCAAAAAGATAAAATGCCCAGATTTTGGTATGTTACAGCACTGCACCCCTTAAAGAGGATTTCGTCCCCGAAATCACTAGCAATTAGGGAAGGGTGAGTGTGCAACCTCACATCACAAAACTTCAAGTTGTTCCTCCAACCACACAACTTCCACCAAAATTTATACTTCAACTACACCTAAGGGTTTAGAAACTTCGCATACAACTCATCGTAGGTTGGGTTCTCAAGAATCACTTAGGGTTCCACTATTAAGATATTATTTTTAAGAGATTTAACTTTATTTACATTTTTGACTTATTAACATTATATTCATTATGATAACACATTGTCATCATTATTTTAATTATGTCATGTCACATTCACTTAGTTGCCAAAAAGAATTATATTTCATTATTATGCACAATTAGAGGTTACTCAATTATCTCAACATTCATTATTATATTTGATCATTGTCCTTAATAATTCGGATTTATACTTCCTTATCCTCATATTATCACTTTATTAATTATAACAAATTATTTTACATGAATATAAGACATTCTATCCAATTTGTCGTTAAGCATACAATTATTTCAATTAATGTCACATTAGTTACTTATATTCATATTAACGTTGTCACAATGTCACATTATCTTTATTGCTCACATTAATGTAATCATTAATCATTAATCATATTTATTCATTTATATTATTGATTTTGCACATTTATGTGAATTCACTTAACATCATTAATGTATCATGAAAGGCATTAAGGATGCATAGATTAGGCTTAGATATTACAACTTAGGGTTTAGGTCAACATGACCATTTTATTTCACTGATCCATCCTTAGCATGTATTAATTACAAATTATAACCTTACTCATCATATCATTAGGGTTTAATTGTTCATGACATCATTAACATCTTACTTATTGACAATTAGCATTGATATTCATATAATGTGCATTATGATTTCATTAGGGTTCAAGCTTATGAGTTATTCCTTAGATGATAATTATGTGTTCATAATATATAAACAAGCACGTTATGGTTACAACTATATCTTGTTTTGTCAAAACCAAAGATCCAGGCACACTAACCACCTAAGTATGAGGTTAGGGTTTCTAAAGATAGATTAGATAGACTTGAAGATGTTATAGGGTTCCATCCCCCTAAATAGGATTTCATCCTCAAAATCTAACTACTCAAACATCATCAACTATCAATACTCCACCCCTTAAAGGGTTTGACCTACTACACTAGGGTTAAAGGATAAGTCTAACTAAACCATTATCAAGATCATCACACTTCCATTGTGCATTCTGATATCTTTCCAAACACCCAAACTCTAAGGTCTAGGTTCTAGGGACATAAGGAAACTATCTTGGTATCTATCCTGAAACAAAACATCATACATATGAAACTTAGTGTTCTCAAAGATATCCAACATATATGTCTAAGGTTACTATTGCCTAAAAGCAAATTATTTCGGACAATTCATATCATCTCAAGCCAGGCCGATATCATATGGGCACGGGAGTTCTCGTAAACCAAGCTAGTGGCGCGGAGGAAAATATTGCCATCCCCCAAAACCCTGATCCATTCTAGACACTTTTGCTTCAACTTCATGCCCTAATAGTTGCCTAAAGGCAAACTTAAATGACATTAAGTTATGCATGTTTTAGTTATAAGTATTTTAGGATTTTATTCATCAAGGTTCTAATGTGGAACTATAGGTTCCTAAGTCAACCTATCATCAAGGCAGATCAAATCTAGGCAAACATATCACTTAAAGGAAACTATGCAAGTCTAGGGTTCTAATTAGGGAGACAAACTGAAATAGTCAAAGATCTGACTACCATTGGCTCTGATACCATGTTGTAAAGAAGTGAAATCAATCCACCTCTCTACTAATAACAATGGTAAACAAAACTCAATTTGGATAGCAGCGAAAGATAAAATTTTGACTATATTCAATTTCAAATAAAGTGTACATAAAAATTTTCTCCCAATATGGGTGTACATGCTTTATACAAAAAGATGATCTAAGTAGAGGGAACTAGACTATGACAACCTTGTATCCCAAAGCATAACTCCATCAACTAAGTCCAAGATAAAACCAAGATCTTCAAGCCTCATCCATCACCTTGCTCCACATCTGGGTGGTTGGGAAAGCACCCAGCAAAAGGGAAGGAAAAAAAAGTATGTTTCACTAAACTATACTAAAGGTGAAAAGGTAAATATAACAAGTAAATTAGGCTAGGGATTCATCAAAAGATGAGACATCTAAAAATGAGGCCATTTATATAAAGTAATATTTCAATAGATGCTTGCCATAAACAATATATAACCAAGGATTTGCATGTATGATTAATATTGACTATCTTAACTATGTAGGGTTGAGGAACCTACAGGACCTTCAACCAAAGGGTGAGGGGAGAATAACACAATCCCAGTCACCTGCACATATTTCATGTACGGAGGAGAGTATCACATTCCCCAGGGGAGAAATAACACATTCCCCAACTATGGGTGATTGTACATACAAGTACCACTACACTAATTATTTAGTCTAATAAAACCAACATGCTAGAAAAAGAGTTATGCCAAGATTAATCAAAAGATTTATATAACATGGCAGTGTGGTAAAAAACCCATTCAAGATAATACTACAATTGATTTTGAGGCATAAACAAATTAAGTTTCAAGAATAATATATTAGGTCAAATTAGGCCTCATCAAGGAACATAGGTAATGGTATAAATAATTTTCCAACTGAAGGGGGTAGATGCACATACCTTTATTCTTTAAAATCTTAGAATCACTTTTCAAAACTTTTACACAAGATCAGATCCACTTTCCCTAATATGATCATCATATTTATGTATTAGATATATGTATATTCATTAAAGGCTTAAAACCTCAAAACCATCAAATTTTTCCACAAATGATCGATTTAGACTCTAAAAACCTCACTACTATTTTAGTTACGTTCTTCTGATCAAAATAACATATATGTTTGTATATTTTCGAGTTACTGACTTTTTAGAGTATTTTCCATATTTATTAGTTAATTAAATCAACTCAAAAAATACATATTCGAAAAAATCAAAATAAGGCATAAAATTTATTTTTATTAGATAGCTTACATTCTCCTGATTCCAAAACATATTTTATTTCTATTTTTTGACCAACGAGTAAAAAGATACGATTTTTGTAAGACTGACCAATCGAAAACTGCCACGTAGGCAAAGCATGAGGGAGAGGAGGCGGACCAGTGACTTGGCCCAACCACGGGGTGCCAAGTCAGAGGTGCTTGCCAACACACCCGCACACCCATCAAGGAAAAACAAGAGCAGAAGGACGGGATTATCCTCAGCCGGGAAAAAGAAACAAAAGTTGAGATGAAGGAAAAATCATAAAACCACAGAATGTCTTCTTCTTCCTCGTACTCTCGCTCCACGAGAATCGAGCAAGCAGGTGCTTGCTAGGATTTTGGGCGAAACCAAAATACACAGCCAAATTCAAAGTTCAGATATGAAAAAGAAAGAGCAAGACGATGCGAACTCAAAGGCACCTGTTATTTTGCTCGAGATGAAGAGATGAGGGAGCAAAGGGCGCTGCAAGGTCAGTAGACTACAGCGGCTAGATGATGGTCCAAACGTCCACAAAACTTGAAATTAACAGTATGGTTGAGTTTCAAATGCGATGGCGGTCCTTGGGGTATATATATATAGGCAAGGGACCCCGAGTTAGGGTTGGACTTGGGGAAGGTAGAGGGTGGCGGCGCAAACTTTGGGCGTTTCTTCAATCTCCGTCAAAACTCGAAAATTTTGGGATAATCCTGTCCGGATTTGCGCAAGGAATCTATAGCAACAAAAATCAATCAATTTTATTGAGAGATGAGAGAGATATTGCGATTTGAAATTTCGGAAAATAAAACAACTTGTTGCCTATTCATACCGAGGAAGAAGATAACACACGAACCGATTGATCACGATCCAACGGCCGATTTCTAGCGCCAAAATCAGAGATATATATTTGACTCCTATTCAAAATCGACGAAAAGGGCATATTCATTTAAATGTTTTTTCTCCCTCCTCGTTTGGAGGCTCAAACGTTATCCAAACATTACCAAGTTTTATATTCTGACTTATTTTGATGCGTAGTATCCAAATATAGAATTAGTTTTGCATTTTGAGAATCTTTCATGTGTTAAATAATTCAAAACACATTTTCTCTTTCCTAATTTATATATGACGCTATGATTATCCAAAAATTACAAAACTTCATCCATAACTCATATTAAGTATATTGAATACGTATTTTCTATTATTTCCATTTTTTGAAATTGTTTATTATTTTAAATAATGAGTTGCAAGTTTTACACACTTTCCCTCTCCTTAATTTATTTTCTCATCAAATATTTTCCAAATTGATTCAAAATTCATCCAAAAGTCTATTATAACATGTATAACACGAATTTGTCATTAATATATATTTTGTGAAGACTTTTTTATTTTATTTAATTCATTTAAATTTTATCACTTATTTAACCATTTAATTTATTAGAGGCATCTGGAAACCTTCTAAAAATATAAAACTTTGTCTACAAGTAATAATAAATGTTAGGAACATGTTTTTGGCATTAATTAATTTTTTTCAACATATATTTAATATTTTTGGTTTTTAAGTCATTCTCTCTCTCCTGAATAAAATAAAATATTAAACATTGACCAAATTAAATACAAATTCACACATAGACTAATTGTAATATATATATTACGAATTTGGAATTATTTTTCCAATTTGAGGATATTAGATATTTTATTTCACCTTATTGGCTTATTTCCCATTATTTTGTAATAAAGGCTTTTATATATTAATTTATTATCCAAATTAGATGATACTTGGCCATTAAGCAACTTTTAAGTCAATAAAACGAAATTAATATCCAAATTATCTTCATGGGTTTCTATTTAGGATTTTTGGAACAATATATTCCTCATTATCTTCTTTTATCCAAAATATTCCATATTATTCCCAATTATTGCATTTATCATCTCCTTTATTTATATTTCGGGATTTTCTTTCTTTTTCATATTCTAAAAATCACTAGAAAGTTCTAGGACGAATTTATTTATTCTTTGTGTCACTCAAGTGGGTATTTTGCATATTAAACCCATTATTAAGCTTTCACTGAGGTATTTGTGCATAAAACCCAAATATTGAAATAAAAGGTGAACAAATATTCATTAAACCATCATATTGTCCACAAATTAAATATAAAGGCCAAATATGATATAAACGAAAGGAAAAGATGGAAAAGAGGACCAAAACGGTAAAATGTCCATATTTCGGTATGTTACAGCACTCCACCCCTTAAAGAGGATTTCGTCGCTGAAATCACTAGCAATTAAGGAAGGGTGAGTGTTTAACCTCACATCACAAAACTTTAGGTTGTTCCTCCAATCACAAAACTTCCACCAAAACTTATACTTCAACTACACCTAAGGGTTTAGAAACTTCACATACAGCTCATCGTAGGTTGGGTTCTCAAGGATCACTAAAGGTTCCACTATTAAGATATTATTTTTGAGAGATTAACTTTATTTACATTTTTGACTTATTAACATTATATTTAATATGATAACACATTGTCATCATTATTTTAATTATGTCATGTCACATTCACTTAGTTTCCAAAAAGAATTATATTTCATTATTATGCACAATTAGAGGTTACTCAATTATCTCAACATTCATTATTATATTTGATCAATGTCCTTAATAATTCCGATTTATACTTCCTTATCCTCATATTATCACTTTATTAATTATAACAAATTATTTTACATGAATATAAGACATTCTATCCAATTTGTCGTTAAGCATACAATTATTTCAATTAATGTCACATTAGTTACTTATATTCATATCAACGTTGTCACAATGTCACATTATCTTTATTGCTCACATTAATGTCATCATTAATCATTATTCATATTTATTCATTTATATTATTGATTTTGCATATTTATGTGAATTCCAATCATCTCATATTCATATTGAATCCATTATATGTATTTTAGTGATCAAGGTGGAACATATGTCATATTAATGATTTGATTCACATTAAGTGACTAATGACATGTATATTAGTTAACAAGGTAACATGCATTCATATTGATGACTTAATTAATATGTGATTAGATGATCATATATATCATTTATGTGTATCAAAGTATGTTAACTGATTATGGCTCTTAACATCATTAATGTATAATGAAAGGCATTAAAGATGTTTTGATTAGGGTTAGATATTACAACTTAGGGTTTAGGACAACATGGCCATTTTATTTCACTTATCCATCCTTAGCATGCATTAATTACGAATTATAACCTTACTCATCATATCATTAGGTTTTATTGGTTCATGACATTATTAATATCTTACTTATTGACAATTAGTATTGATATTCATATTATGTGCATTATGTCTTCATTAGGGTTCAAGCATATGAGTTATTCCTTAGATGATAATTATGTGTTCATTAATATATAAACAAGCATGTTAGGGTTACAACTATATCTTGTTTGGTCAAAACCAAAGATCCAAGCACACTAACCACCTAAGTATGTGGTTAGGGTTTCTAAAGATATATTAGATAGACTTGAAGATGTTATAGGTTTCCATCCCCCTAAATAGGATATCGTGCTCGAAATCTAACTACTCAAACATCATCAACTAACCATACTCCACCCCTTAAAGGGTTTGACCTACTATACTAGGGTTAAAGGATAAGTCTAACTAAACCATTATCAAGATCATCACACTTCCATTGCGCATTTTGATATCTTTCCAAACACCCAAACTCTAAGATCTAGGTTCTAGGGACATAATGAAACTATCTTGGTATCCATCCTCAAACAAAACATCATACATATGAAATGTAGGGTTCTCAAAGATATCCAACATATATGTCTATGGTTACTATTGCCTAAAAGAAAATTATTTCGGACAATTCATATCAGCTCAAGCCAGGCCGGTATCATATTGGCACGGGAGTAAATTAGGCTAGGGATTCATCAAAAGGTGAAAAGGTAAATATAACAAGTAAATTAGGCTAGGGATTCATCAAAAGATGAGACATCAAAAGAATGAGGCCATTTATATAAAAGAATATTTCAATAGATGCTTGCCATAAACAATATATAACCAAGGATTTGCATGTATGATTAATATTGACTATCTTAACTATGTAGGGTTGAGGCACCTACCGGACCTTCAACCAAAGGGTGAGGGGATAATAACACATTCCCAGTCATCTGCACATATTTCATGTGCGGGGGAGAGTATCACATTCCCCTGGGGAGAAATAATACATTCCCCAACTATGGGTGGTTGTACATACAAGTACCACTACACTAGTTATTTAGTCTAATAATGTAAAGAGTGGGACCCAGAAGGGGATCCACTCAAATGATATAATACAAGAGCCATGTAATAATAAAGCAACAAAAACAGAACTATTACAAAGTCACTTCATAATTCATTTATACAATTGTTCCTCACCATAATAGGTGATTTTACAAAAACTTGAACTAAGAACAACTAAAGCCAGTAGAAGAGGGTAGCCCAGTCATTCCAAGTTATCCTTAAGTTCATGTCGTGTTAGCGATCTTTTTGAGCTCTTGTCTTCCAATGTACCTAAACCTGGGTGGAAGGGAACATCACCCAGAACAGAGGAAACAACAAAGAGGTCAGCAAAGGCTGAGTATGTACATATATAAAACATTCTGGGCATTATATAGGGTTATAAGTGCAAAATGAGATGTTCCCACAAGAAAAAGGGGGCTATTTGCAATTAGGTTTGTTCAAGAGAAAAGTAACAAAAGAAATGAAGCAAAAGAAATGAGGCATATTAAATTCCCGATTACAAACATGATAATAAAAGAGTGTCTTTCCATATCAATCAACCACAGATTCACATTAAAACAACAAATATTTGCATGCATAACAATGTAGACTAAATATACCTAAAATAGGGTCATAACACCATAGGATCATGGCCTAAAAACAAACAAGGGTGGAAACGCACACCCCGGGCGGAATACGCACGCCCTATATAAATATGGTTGTACATAAGTACCGCTATTCTAGATATTCTAGTCAAACATGTAGCATGCATAAAATAGAGTGACAAGACTGGCATTTTAGTCAATTTCAAATAAAAAGACAATATAGCAGAAGGGGTCCAAAACCCCATTATAAACAAGGTATCACAATAACCAATTGAATATCATGAATTGAGAGAAGGAAAAATAATAAATGTCCAACCAAGTGATTTTCAAGTAGAATAACAGTTCAAGAGATGCCTCATTAAAAGAATGTAGATTTTAGTCAAATAATGCCCAAAATAAAATAGAGGATGTACATACCTTATGATCAGTCCAAGATATTCAATAACACCTCCTAAGCACAGGGTCAGGGTTGTCTCAACCTAGTCATAACATGTGTGCATTTGATTAATATAAAATGTATTAAATCTCTTGCTTAGAAATCGACCCTACTGTCAGTTGCAAATCTAAATGTGAAATCTATCCCAATAAATTAGGCATATTTTTCTGATTTCAAAAATATATTTTTTTGTATTTTTCTGTTGAACCAATAAATAGTTATGATTTTTATAAGTTACAAACATTTACTGCTTCAAAGGAAAATAAATTGTGAATTGACCAAAATACCCTCAAATGAAAAGTAGATATTAGACGGGGCGTTACCCAGCACCATAGTAATACACATTCACACTATTTGTGGTCAAAGATGAGTCAAACTATATGAATAGTCAGGAATACCCCTCGTTGCTGTCAATGATCGAACTCAGGCTCCATGGGTAGGACTGTGCTTTCACCCCTGAGACTGATTTCCCTATCCCGCGGGCCATGGATGTTTGTAAGAGCTTTGAGTTCAAGACCTTCAGTTCACTCAATCTGTGCTGGAAATCTGGACTCCCTCATCTTCAGGTGATGACCCCAGTGAAACTGCAAGGTCCCTCTGGGTCAGAGGGTCCCCGATTTGGGGCATCTCCATGACTGAGCTCAATGCAGCTCACTTGCATAGCAGTTCATCTGAGGGTAGAAGAACCACTGAATGATGGTGGCTCAGAGACTGCCATGGGCGGTACTGAGTTCGCATCATCAATGAGGATCTCATATAGGCATAGATAGGGCAAGAAAGATTCAGAAATGTATAGGGAACAACATAACTGTTTGGGTAGCAGGTTAGTGAAGATGACGACTGATTGTAAGGAAGAACCAAAACTCAGCGGGGAAGAGTACCTAAACCCATTTCACCATCATTCAATCCCTGAAACCCTTCCGATTACCCACAATAGGTTCAACTGTTTCCCTGAGGTCAGGAACCGCACATGGTCTCTTCTCGTCAGTGAACCAGAATACAGGAAAATGGCGGCACTTGTCGATCGGGCAAACGAGACGAAATTGCGGCAAGGTAAAAGCACATGAAGAAAGAGAGGGGTCCAAGATGGTTACCTCACGAGGAATCGAATCGAGATTGCTCCAGTTGTCGGAGCTTCAAGCTTTTGCTCTGGGGGAGACGACCGCCGTCCAAGCTCTCCACGTGCCCACACACTAAATTGATTGTGGGAGAACGCAGGCAAGTTTCCGAGGTCAACTTCTGAACCGAGAGCGATCGAGAGGAGGACCCAAAATGAGAAGTCAAGAGGGAGGGGAAAAGAGCAGCGGCAGCTGCTCGGGCCGCAAATGGGCATTTTTGTATTAGGGCACCGCAAGGGGAGTGAGATAGCTTGCTGGACTCGAGGGAGAGAGAGAATTTTGTTGGTGAAGAAAACACGATGAAGTGATCATCATAGTGTGCGAGAGTGACCAGGGAAACATCCCTGTACCGTGCGCCTAGCAAATCGTGAGAAGCTCGGAGGTAGGGGATGACTGAGTCCCGCTACCTGGATTGGGCCGCTCACAGAGCTGAACCGGTCCTTGGCCCAAACTCCAAGCCGAGACAAAGAAACCAAAATAAATCGACCAACTATATGTTAGATCATATAAAATCTATTAGGGTCCAATTAAGGGTGCATTTGATGTCCAAATGACCCCAAATTTTGAGGGTTGACTAATTAAGCTATGAGGAACTTGATTATGGGCTTAGATTTGGGTTTTGAGATTTCCTTAACTATTATTCAACCATTATGCATAAATCATTCAATTAATGAAATGAATTAGACCTAATGGTGAAAGGTGGTCAAATCTTCCACCTAGACTCGATCCTATTCTTATATGATACCCAAGTCTATCCTAATACATCAATCTAGGGTAAGGTAGTATATATTATCATTTTTGCCTATAAATTTGCTAATTGAGGTATTAAGTTAGCAAATTCACATGACTTCAACTTTATGGATCCCAACTTGACTCAATCTAGGGTTTGATGGTCAATAGTTATCTAGTTAGGGTTTTAAACTTATACTAAAGGTCAAATTGAGTAAGCCCTTTGTATATGTATTCATTTCTCTCACTCAATATTTAAACTTCACACTATGGTATTAAATCCATATCGGGACAATAGTGTGGTATCACTATACACCAATCTCCCATAAATCAATTATTAGGGCTATAACATCCTAAGATTTATGTCCATGGGATACAATTGAGTCAATTAGGTTATTAGTTCTCAACAATGTATAATCTATCATAGATTTAGGGAATTATGCACACTAAAAGGTACCTATATGAAACAAAAATTAAGAGGAAGGAAAGAGGGATATTGGATAACAATATAATCGAGTAGGGGCCTAGAAGAACGGAGGATTAGCCTATATGTTTGGAATCGAGTATGTTACAACACTCCACCCCTTAAAGAGGATTTTGTCCCCAAAATCCATCCACCGCTAGATCTGAGTGCTAATCTGTCCTACAGATCCTCATCTTCGTCATCATCATGGTCACCATCTTCTCATCTACTCATCATCATCATTGTCATCATCGTCATCATCATTGTCATCATCGTCATCATCATCATCATCATCATAATCATCATAATCATCATCATCATAATCATAATCATCATCATCATCATCATATTATTATTATTATTTAAAATGGTCACATGAGAAAACTCAGGAATTCCACCATACTGAGTATGTTCACCCTACCCTATATTATACGGTCATCCTTACCATTTAATTAATAGCGATTTGGGGTATAGGATATTAATTTGAGCTTCGAAATGTAATTTCTCTCTTACCCCTATTTGACATAAAAACATTCAAGGATAACTCAAGTTTAAAATTTTAAAATCTATTTTAATCACCAAAGTAACATTTATGGTGGTGATTATCAAGGCTCATCTAAATTCCTGATTTGGTAGCCTCTACATATGTTGACATTAATACTAGGATTTGTTCAGGTTTTACTTATTGTAACTGTTATTAATCATGGTCATGCCTACAGCTAGTTTGATTCCTAATGAATAAACTGTATGAAACCCCCCCTTAAAAGGTTTAAACTATAACTTAGTGCATAACCTAGAGGGGAAAACGGGTGGATCTACTAGGTCTGTTGTATATATTTGAAACTAACTATGTCAATCTTAGGCCTGGGGTATTAGGGTTGAACACATTAACTAAGGGTACTTCGCTAAAGAGCTTCTCTACTACTCAACTTACTTGTGGTGGTGACTTGGTTCTAAAAATCATCGATGAGATCATAAAAAGAAAATAAATCTTTTGTACATATAATTTAATAATGAAAATAAGTTTTAGCGATAAAGGACTGGCGATGAAGATGCAAAATTGGCGCCAAAATTGATCCGAGAACCAAGTCAGACACCTTCCACAACCTAAAACATACATTACTATCCTATATCCACTACCCTCTATAAAAGAGGTCTGATCCTCCTATCACTTAAAAGGTCATGTGAGTATTCTCTAATATGCAAGCAATGAGAGAGAGAAGGGTGTATATTTCTCATAGCCAAAAGTCAGTCAAAACCTACCCAAGCATGACATACACCATTTCACACATCATTCTTACTCATAATCCCCACTACCTCATCCCAAGTCCTAAACAAAACATGAGACTACCCAACATGATAGGTAGTGATTTAGGGTTTTTTCCACCGTAGTTCCTTTACATCATAAGGTTACCTATATAGTCCAGATACCCATCTCAATCACTAGGTAAACCAAGTACTCTGAGAGAGGTGATCATTTAAGTATGCCTACTAAAACATTTAGCTCCATCAATCAATTCCAATACACAAGAATAACAATCCCAAGGAGGTTGGAATTTATCCCTTGAGGGGATGGCATCAGGGCAAAGCTATCCTAATATACTCACATTGAAGACAAGGCATGCTATAAATAAAGTTGATATAGTTTAGGGGAAAAAATTTAATATCAAAGGAATCTTAGCCCTAATCTTAATTTAGGATTTTGTATTTTACATTCATGCATGCCTAGTAACCAAGTAAATATATGTTGGGCATTCTAGATTAACATTATCACTTAGTACCAAGGGAATCATCTTAAATCTTAAGATACACGTAGATAGTTTACATCTATAATTTATGTGTTCTCAGTACCCCAAAGTGGGTAAATACGAGGCATGCTAGAGAAACAACAAAGGGAAAGAGGTTCAAGGTGAGAACTAGAATAAAGCCTAACAATGACTATTTAAATCAATCAACATTGCAAGCTTTTAGGCTAACATCCTAGAAAATTATGACATGTGAACCAACACTACAAGAGTCAGTTATGTGTGGCTTCATCCCACCCCGATAAAGAGGGCATGGGTGTTGAGGGTTACTAGAGGTTAACTCCCATCCACATAGGTGGGTTGAGGAGTGTAAGTGCCCAAAATTATTAGGGTTTGAAAACCCTAATTGGTATTCTACTACTAGGTAATCAGTTTGCCAATAACCTCTAAGGGTCACCTACCTAATTAAGGGTCATCCTAGGATAACTTGAAATAGTCAAGTTACCGACTGCTTAGGCTTTGATACCATTTTGTAAAGAGTGGGACCTGGAAGGGGATCCACTCAAATGATATAATACACGAGCCATGTAATAATAAAGTAGCGGAAACAGAACTATTACAAAGTCACTTCATAATTCATTTATACAATTGTTCCTCACCATAATAGGTGGTTTTACAAAAACTTGAACTAAGAACAACTAAATCCAGTAGCATAGGGTAGCCCAGCCATTCCAAGCTATCCTTAAGTTCATGTCGTGTTAGCGATCTTTTTGAACTCTTGTCTTCCAATGTACCTAAACCTGGGTGGAAGGGAACATCACCCAGAACATAGGAAACAACAAAGAGGTCAGCAAAGGCTGAGTATGTACATATATAAAACATTCTGGGCATTATATAGGGTTATAAGTGCAAAATGAGATGTTCCCACAAGAAAAAGGGGGCTATTTGCAATTAGGTTTGTTCAAGAGAAAAGTAACAAAAGAAATGAGGCATATTAAATTCCCGATTACAAACATGATAATAAAAGAGTGTCTTGCCATATCAATCAACCACAGATTCACATTAAAACAACAAATATTTGTATGCATAACAATGTAGACTAAATATACCTAAAACAGGGCCATAACACCATAGGATCATGGCCTAAAAACAAACAAGGGTGGAAACGCCCACCCCGGGCAGAATACGCACACCCTATATAAATATGGTTGTACATAAGTACCGCTATTCTAGATATTCTAGTCAAACATGTAGCATGCATAAAATAGAGTGACAAGACTAGAATTTTAGTCAATTTCAAATAAAAAGACAATATAGAAGGGGTCCAAAAACCCATTATAAACAAGGTATCACAATAACCAATTGAATATCATGAATTGAGAGAAGGAAAAATAATAAATGTCCAAGCAAGTGATTTTCAAGTAGAATAACAGTTCAAGAGATGCCTCATTAAAAGAATGTAGGTTTTAGTCAAATAATGCCCAAAATAAAATAGAGGATGTACATACCTTATGATCAGTCCTAGATATTCAATAACACCTCCTAAGCACAGGGTCAAGGTTGTCTCAACCTAGTCATAACATGTGTGCATTTGATTAATATAAAATGTATTAAATCTCTTGATTAGAAATCGACCCTACTGTCGGTTGCAAATCTGAGCTTGAAATCTGTCCCAATAAATCAGGCATATTTTTCTGATTTCAAAAATATATTTATTTGTATTTTTCTGTTGAACCAATAAATAGTTATGATTTTTATAAGTTACAAACATTTACTGCTTCAAAGGAAAATAAATTGTGAATTGACCAAAATACCCTCAAATGAAAAGAAGATATTAGACGGGGCATTACCCAACACCATAGTAATACACATTCACACTATTTGTGGTCAAAGATGAGTCAAACTATATGAATAGTCAGGAATACCCCTCGTTGCTGTCAATGATCAAACTCAGGCTCCATGGGTAGGACTGTGCTTTCACCCCTGAGACTGATTTCCCTATCCCCCAGGCCATGGATGTTTGTAAGAGCTTTGAGTTCAAGACCTTCAGTTCACTCGATCTGTGCTGGAAATATGGACTCCCTCATCTTCAGGTGATGACCCCAGTGAAACTGCAAGGTCCCTCTGTGTCAGAGGGTCCCCGATTTGGGGCATCTCCATGACCGGGCTCAATGCAGCTCACTTGCATAGCAGTTCATCTGAGGGTAGCAGAACTACTAAATGATGGTGGCTCAGAGACTGCCACGGGTGGTACTGAGTTCACATCATCAATGAGGATCTCACATAGGCATAGATAGGGCAAGAAAGATTCAGAAATGTACAGGGAACAACAGAACTGTTTGGGTAGCAGGTTAGTGAAGATGACGACTGTTTGTGAGGAAGAACCAAAACTCGGCGGGGAAGAGTACCTAAACCCATTTCACCATCATTCAATCCCTGAAACCCTTCCAATTACCTACAATAGGTTCAACTGTGTCCCTGAGGTCAGGAACCGCGCATGGTCTCTTCTCGTCAGTGAACCAGAACAGAGGAAAACGGCGGCACTTGTCGATCGGGCAAACGAGACGAAATTGCGGCAAGGTAAAAGCACAGGAAGAAAGAGATGGGGTCCGAGATGGTTACCTCACGAGGAATCGAACCGAGATTGCTCCAGTTGTCGGAGCTTCAAGATTTTACTCTGGGGGAGATGACCGCCATCCAAGCTCTCCACGCACCCACACACTAAATTGATTGTGGGAGAACGCAGGCAAGTTGCCTAGGTCAACTTCTGAACCGAGAGCGATCGAGAGGAGGACCCAAAACGAGAAGTCAAGAGGGAGGGGAAAAGAGCAGCGGTGGCTGTTCGGGCCGCGAATGGGCATTTTTGTATTAGGGCACCACAAGGGGAGTGAGATAGCTTTCTGGACTCGGGGGAGAGAGAGAATTCTGTTAAAGAAGAACATGTGAGGAAGCGATCATCATAGTGTGCGAGAGGGACCAGGGAAACATCCCTGTACCGTGCGCCTAACAAATCGCGAGAAGCTCGGAGGTAGGGGACGACTCAGTCCCACTACCCGGATTGGGTCGCTCACAGAGTTGTACCGGTCCTTGGCCCAAAGTCCAAGCCAATACAAAGAAACCAAAATAAATCGACCAACTATATGTTAGATCATATAAAATCTATTAGGGTCCAATTAAGGGTGCATTTGATGTCCAAATGACCCTAAATTTTGAGGGTTGACTAATTAAGCTATGAGGAACTTGATTATGGGCTTAGATTTGGGTTTTGAGACTTCCTTAACTATTATTCAACCATTATGCATAAATCATTCAATTAATGAAATGAATTAGACCTAATGGTCAAAGGTGGTCAAATCTTCCACCTAGACTCGATCCTATTCTTATATGATACCCAAGTCTATCCTAATACATCAATCTAGGGTAAGGTAGTATATATTATCATTTTTGCCTATAAATTTGCTAATTGAGGTATTAAGTTAGCAAATTCACATGACTTCAACTTTATGGATCCCAACTTGAGTCAATCTAGGGTTTGATGGTTAAGAGTTATCTAATTAGGGTTTTAAACTTATACTAAAGGTCAAATTGAGTAAACCCTTTGTAGATGTATTCAGTTCTCTCACTCAATATCTAAACTTCACACTATGGTATTAAATCCATATCGGGACAATTGTGTGGTATCACTATACACCAATCTCCCATAAATCAATTATTAGGGCTATAACATCCTAAGATTTATGTCCATGGGATACAATTGAGTCAATTAGGCTATTAGTTCTCAACAATGTATAATCTATCATAGATTTAGGGAATTATGCACAATAAAAGGAACCTATTTGAAACAAAAATTAAGAGGAAGGAAAGAGGGCTATTGGATAACAATATAATCAAGTAGGGGCCTAGAAGAACGGAGGATTAGCCTATGTGTCTGGAATCGAATATGTTACAAATAAAACCAACATGCTAGAAAAAAAGTTATGGAAAGATTAATCAAAAGATTTATATAACATGGCAGTGGGGTATAAAAACCCATTCAAGATAATACTATAATTGATTTTGAGGCATAAACAAATTAAGTTTCAAGAATAATGGATTAGGTCAAATTAAGCCTCATTAAGGAACATAGGTAATGGTATAACTAATTTCCCAACTGAAGGGAGTAGATGCACATACCTTTATTCTTTAAAATCTTAGAATCACTTTTCATAACTTTTACACGAGATCAGATCCACTTTCCCTAATATGATCATCATATTTATGTATTAGATATATGTATATTCATTAAGGCTTAAAACCTCAAAACGGTCGAATTTTTCCACAAACGATCAATTTAGACTCTAAAAACCTCACTACTATCTTAGTCATGTTCTTCTGATCAAAATAACATGAATGTTTGTATATTTTTGAGTTACTGACTTTTTAGAGTATTTTTCATATTTATTAGTTAATTAAAACAACTCGAAAAATACATATTCAAAAAATTCAAAATAAGGCATAAAATTTATTTTTATTAGATAGCTTACATTCTCCTAATTTCAAAACATATTTTATTTCTATTTTTCGACCAACGAGTAAAAAGATACAATTTTTTTAAGACTGACCAATCAAAAACTACCACGTAGGCAAAGCATGAGGGAGAGGAGGCGGACCAGTGAATTGGCCCAACCACGGGGTGCCAAGTCAGTGGTGCTTGCGAACACACCCACACAACCAGCAAGGAAAAACAAGAGCAGAAGGACGGGATTATCCTCGGCCGAGAAAAATAAACAAAAGCAGAGATGAGGGCAAAATCGTAAAACTACATAATGTCTTCTTCTTCCTCGTACTCTCTCTCCACGAGAACCGAGCAAGCAGGTGCTTGCTAGGATTTTGGATGAAACCAAAATACACAACCAAATTCAAAGTTCAGATATGAAAAAGAAAGAGCAAGACGATGCAAACTCGAAGGCACCTGTTATTTTGCTCGAGACGAAGAGATGAGGGAGCAAAGTACACCGCAAGGGCAGGAGCCTACGACGGCTAGATGATGGTCCAAACGTCCATGAAGCTTGAAATTAACATCGTGGTTGAGTTGCAAATGTGATGGTGGTCCTTGGTGTGTGTGTGTGTGTGTATATATATATATATATATATATATATAGGCAAGGGACCCCGAGTTAGGGTTGCACTAGGGGAAGGTAGAGGGTTGTGGCGCAAGCTTTGGGCATTTCTCGAATCTCCGTCAAAACTCGAAAACTTTGGGATAATCCTTTGCAGATTTGCGCAATGAATCTATAGCAACAAAAATCAATCAATTTCATTGAGAGATGAGAGAGATATTGTGATTTGAAATTTTGTAAAACAAAACAACCTGTTGCCTATTCGGACCGAGGAAGAAGATAACACGCGAACCGATTGATCGCGATCCAACGGCTGAGATCTAGCGCCAAAATCACGGTTGTATATTTGACTCCTATTCAAAATCGACTAAAAGGGCATATTCATTTAAATGTTTTTCTCTCTCCTTGTTTGGAGACTCAAACGTTAACCAAAAAGTACAAAATTTTATATTCTGACTTATTTTGATGCGTAGAATCCATATATATAATTAGTTTTGCATTTTGAGAATATTTAATGTGTTAAATAATTCAAAATATATTTTCTCTTTCCTCATTTATATATGACGCTATAATTATCCAAAAATTACAAAACTTCACCCATAACTCATATTAAGTATATTAAATACGAATTTTATTGTATTTCCATTTTTCTAAATTGTTTATTTTTTTAAATAATGAGTTGTAAGTTTTGCACACTTTCTCTCTCCTTAATTTATTTTCTCATCAAATATTTTCCAAATTGATTCAAAATTTATCCAAAAGTTTATTTTAACATGTAGAATACGAATTTGGCATTAATATATTTTTTGAAGACTTTTATTATTTTATTTAATTCATTTAAATTTTATCACTAATTTAACCATTTAATTTATTAGAGGCATCTAGAAACCTCCTAAAAATATAAAACTTGGTCTACAAGTAATAATAAACGTTAGGAACATGTTTTTGGCATTAATTAATTTTTTTTAAATATATTAATATTTTTGGTTTTTAAGTCATTTTCTCTCTCTTGAATAAAAAATATTAAACATTGACCAAATTAAATACAAATTCACGCATAGAATAATTTTGATATATAGACACGAATTTGGAGTTATTTTTCCAATTTGAGAACATTAGATATTTTATTTCACCTTATTGGCTTATTTCCCATTATCTTGTAATAAAGGCTTTTATATATTTATTTATTATCCAAATTAGATGATACTTGGCCATTAAGTAACTTTTAAGTCAAGAAAACGAAATTAATATCCAAATTATCTTCATGGTTTCTATTTAGGATTTTTGGAACAATATATTCCTCATTATCTTCTTTTATCCACAATATTCCATCTTATCCCCAATTATTGCATTTATCATCTCCTTTATTTATATTTCGGGATTTTCTTTATTTTTCATATTCTAAAAAGCACTAGAAAGTTCTAGGACGAATTTCTTTATTCTTTGTATCACTCAAGTGGATATTTTGCATATTAAACCCATTATTAAGCTTTCACTGAGGTATTTGTGCATAAAACCCAAATATTGAAATAAAAGGTGAACAAATATTCATTAAACCATCATATTGTCCACAAATTAAATATAAAGGCCAAGACGATATAAATGAAAGGAAAATATGGAAAAGGGGACCAAAAAGGTAAAATGCCCAGATTTCGGTATGTTACAGCACTCCACTCCTTAAAGAGGATTTCGTCCCCAAAATCACTAGCAATTAGGGAAGGGTGAGTGTGCAACCTCACATCACAAAACTTCAGGTTGTTCCTCCAACCACACAACTTCCACCAAAACTTATACTTCAACTACACCTAAGGGTTTAGAAACTTCACATACAGCTCATCGTAGGTTGGGTTCTCAAGGATCACTTAGGGTTCCACAATTAAAATATTCTTTTTAAGAGATTTACCTTTATTTACATTTTTGAATTATTAACATTATATTCATTATGATTACACATTGTCATCATTATTTTAATTATGTCATGTCACATTCACTTAGTTTCCAAAAAGAATTATATTTCATTATTATGCACAATTAGAGGTTACTCAATTATCTCAACATTCATTATTATATTTGATCATTGTCCTTAATAATTCAGATTTATACTTCCTTATCCTCATATTATCACTTTATTAATTATAAAAAATTATTTTACATGAATATAAGACATTCTATCCAATTTGTCGTTAAGCATACAATTATTTCAATTAATGTCACATTAGTTACTTCTATTGATATTAATGTTGTCACAATGTCACATTGTTTTTATTGCTCACATTAATGTCATCATTAATCATTATTCATAATTATTCATTTATATTATTGATTTTTCACATTTATGTGAATTCCAATCATCTCATATTCATATTGAATCCATTATATGTATTTTAATGATCAGGGTTGAACATATGTCATATTAATAATTTGATTCACATTAAGTGACTAATAACATGTATATTAGTTAACAAGGTAACATGCATTCATATTGATGACTTAATTAATATGTGATTAGATGATCATATATATCATTTATGTGTATCAAAGTATGTTGACTGATTATGGATCTTAACATCATTAATGTATCATGAAAGGCATTAAGGATGCATAGATTAGGGTTAGATATTACAACTTAGGGTTTAGGTCAACATGACCATTTTATTTCACTTATCCATCCTTAGCATGCATTAATTACAAATTATAGCCTTACTCATCATATGATTAGGGTTTATTGGTTCATGACATTATTAACATCTTACTTGTTGACAATTAGCATTGATATTCATATTATGTGCATTATGTCTTCATTAGGGTTCAAGCATATGAGTTATTCCTTAGATGATAATTATGTGTTCATTAATATATAAACAAGCATGTTAGGGTTACAACTATATCTTGTTTGGTCAAAAACCAAAGATTCAAGCACACTAACCACCTAAGTATGAGGTTAGGGTTTCTAAAGATAGATTAGATAGACTTGAAGATGTTATAGGGTTCCATCCCCCTAAATAGGATATCGTCCTCGAAATTTAACTACTCAAACATCATCAACTAACCATACTCCACCCCTTAAAGGGTTTGACCTACTACACTAGGGTTAAAGGATAAGTCTAACTAAACCATTATCAAGATCATCACACTTCCATTGCGCATTCTGATATCTTTCCAAACACCCAAACTCTAAGGTCTAGGTTCTAGGGACATAAGGAAACTATCTTGGTATCCATCCTCAAACAAAACATCATACATATGAAACTTAGGGTTCTCAAAGATATCCAACATATATGTCTATGGTTACTATTGCCTAAAAGAAAATTATTTCGGACAATTCATATCAGCTCAAGCCAGGCCGGTATCATATTGGCACGGGAGTCCTCGTAAACCAAGCTAGTGGCACGGAGGAAAATATTTCCAGCTCCCGAAACCCTGATCCATTCTAGATACTTTTACTTCAACTTCATGGCCTAATAGTAGCCTAAAGGCAAACTTAAACGACATTAAGTTATGCATGTTTTAGTTATAAGTATTTTAGGATTGTATTCATCAAGGTTCTAATGTGGAACTATTGGTTCCTAAGTCTACATATCATCAAGATAGATCAAATCTAGGCAAACATATCACTTAAAGGAAACTATGCTAGTCTAGGGTTCTAATTAGGGTGACAAACTAAAATAGTCAAAGATCTGACTACCACTGGCTCTGATATCATGTTGTAAAGAAGAGAAATCAATCCACCTCTCTAGTAATAAAAATGGTAAATAAAACTCAATTTGGATAGCAGCGGAAGATAAAATTTTGACTATATTCAATTTCATATAAAGTGTACATAAAACTTTTCTCCCAATATGGGTGTACATGCTTTATACAAAAAGAGGATCTAAGTAGAGGGAACTAGACTATGACAACCTTGTCTCCCAAATAATAACTCCATCAACTAAGTCCAAGCTAAAGCCAAGATCTTCAATCCTCACCCATCACCTTGCTCCACATCTGGGTGGTTGGGAAAGCACCCAGCAAAAGGGAAGGAAAAAAAGTATGTGTCACTAAACTATACTAAAGGTGAAAAGGTAAATATAAATAGTAAATTAGGCTAGGGATTCATCAAAATATGAGACATCAAAAGACTGAGGCCATTTATATAAAAGAATATTTCAATAGATGCTTGCCAAAAACAATATATAACCAAGGATTTGCATGTCTGATAAATATTGGCTATCTTAACTATGTAGGGTTGAGGCACCTACCGGACCTTCAACCAAAGGGTGAGGGGAGAATAACACATTCCCAGTCACCTGCACATATTTCATGTGCGGGGGAGAGTATCACATTTCCCAGGGGAGAAATAACACATTCCCCAACTATGGGTGGTTGTACATACAAGTACCACTATACTAGTTAGTTAGTCTAATAAAACCAACATGCTAGAAAAAGAATTTTGCCAAGATTAATCAAAATATTTATATAACATGGAAGTGGGGTACAAAAACCCATTCAAGATAATACTACAATTGATTTTGAGGCATAAACAAATTAAGTTTCAAGAATAATGGATTAGGTCAAATGAAGCCTCATTAAGAAACATAGGTAATGGTATAAATAATTTCCCAACTGAAGGGGGTATATTCACATACCTTTATTCTTTAAAATCTTAGAATCACTTTTCATAACTTTTAGACGAGATCAGATCCACTTTCCCTAATATGATCATCATATTTATGTATTAGATATATGTATATTCATTAAAGGCTTAAAACCTCAAAACTATCGAATTGTTCTACAGACGATCGATTTAGACTATAAAAACCTCACTACTATCTTAGTTACGTTCTTCTGATCAAAATAATATATATGTTTGTATATTTTCGAGTTACTGACTTTTTAGAGTATTTTCCATATTTATTAGTTCATTAAATCAACTCGAAAAATACATATTCGAAAAATTCAAAATAAGGCATCAAATTTATTGTTATTAGATAGCTTACATTCTCCTAATTCCAAAACATATTTTATTTCTATTTTTCGACCAACGAGTAAAAAGATACGATTTTTCTAAGACTGACCAATCAAAAACGGCCACGTAGGCAAAGCATGAGGGAGAGGAGGCGGACCAGTGACTTGGCCCAACCACGGGGTGCCAAGTCAATGGTGCTTGCCAACACACCCGTACACCCAACAAGGAAAAAGAAGAGCAGAAGGACGGGATTATCCTCGGCCGAGAAAAAAAATAAAAACAGAGATGAGGGCAAAATCGTAAAACCACATAATGTCTTCTTCTTCCTCGTACTCTCGCTCCACGAGCACCGAGCAAGCAGGTGGTTGCTAGGATTTTGGGCGAAACCAAAATACACAGCCAAATTCAAAGTTCAGATATGAAAAAGAAAGAGAAAGACGACGTGAACTCGAAGGTACCTGTTATTTTGCTGGAGATGAAGAGATGAGGGACCAAAGGGCGTCGCAAGGTTAGGAGCCTACGGTGGCTAGATGATGGTCCAAACGTCCACGAAACTTGAAATTAATAGCATGGTTGAGTTGCAAATGTGATGGTGGTCCTTGGGGTATACATATATATGGCTAAAAGAATTGTGTACCTGAGTACATATAGCTTACATGTACCTGTCGTCATTAATGATGATTGTAAAATCGTAATGAACAATCTAACCTTACGGATGTCATGTATACCTCTTATATAAGTTGTGTATAAAAAAGCAACACAATCTGATATCTACAAATCATCCAATGAAAGAAAATGTGTATTTTTTAATGAACGGTAAGTTGTAGAAATTACAAACAACATTGGATGATATATTCTATATCTCATGATCTATATGGGATATGATTATGATTTTTAAAATACATCTTATCTATACAATCATTAATCAATCCATATGGTTGGATTTTACGAACATACTCCAAATGTGAAATTTTAATGGCAGGTACACATAAGTTACATGTACCGGCCGGTACACACTTCCTAACCTCTCTCTCTATCTCTCTCTCTCTCTCTCTCTATATATATATATATATATATATATATATATATATATATGTATATATAGGCAAGGGACCCCGAGTTAGGGTTGGACTAGGGGAAGGTAGAGGGTGGCGGCGCAAGCTTTGGGTGTTTCTCGAATCTCCGTCAAAAATCGAAAACTTTGGGATAATCATATGCGGATTTGCGCAAGGAATCTATAGCAACAAAAATCAATCAATTTCATTGAGAGATGAGAGAGATATTGCGATTTGAAATTTCGGAAAACAAAACAACTTGTTGCCTATTCGGACCGAGGTAGATGATAACACGCGAACCGATTGATAGCGATCCAACGGCCGAGATCTAGCGCCAAAATCACAGATGTATATTTGACTCCTATTCAAAATCGACTAAAAGGGCATATTCATTTAAATGTTTTTCTCTCTCCTTGTTTGGAGGCCCAAATGGTATCCAAAAATTACTAAATTTTGTATTCTGACTTATTTTGATGCGTAGAATCCAAATATAGAATTAGTTTTGCAGTTTGAGAATATTTCATGTGTTAAATAATTCAAAACACATTTTCTCTTTCCTCATTTATATATGACGCTATGATTATCCAAAAATTACAAACTTCACCCATAACTCATATTAAGTATATTGAATATGAATTTGCTATTATTTCCTTTTTTTGAAATAATTTATTATTTTAAATAATGAGATGCATGTTTTGCACACTTTCTCTCTCCTTAGTTTATTTTCTCATCTAATATTTTCCAAATTTATTCAAAATTCATCCAAAAGTATATTTTAACATGTAGAACATGAATTTGGCATTAATATATTTTTTTGAAGACTGTATTATTTTATTTTATTCATTTAAATTTTATCACTTATTTAACCTTTTAATTTATTAGAGGCATCTAGAAACCTCCTAAAAATATAAACTTGGTCTACAAGTAATAATAAATGTTAGGAACACGTTTTTGGCATTAATTAATTTTTTCAACATATATTTAATATTTTTGGTTTTTAAGTTATTTTCTCTCTCCTGAATAAAATGAAATATTAAACATTGACCAAATTAAATAGAAATTCACACATAGACTAATTTTGATATATAGATTACTTGGAGTTAGTTTTCCAATTTGAGGACATTAGATATTTTATTTCACCTTATTGGCTTATTTCCCATTATCTTGTAATAAAGGCTATTATATATTTATTTATTATCCAAATTAGATGATACTTGGCCATTAAGCAACTTTTAAGTCAAGAAAACGAAATTAATATCCAAATTATCTTCATGGGTTTCTAATTAGGATTTTTAGAACAATATATTCCTCATTATCTTCTTTTATCCAAAATATTCCATATTATCCCCAATTATTGGATTTATCATCTCCATTATTTATATTTCGGGATTTTCTTTCTTTTTCATATTCTAAAAAGCACTAGAAAGTTCGAGGACGAATTTATGTATTCTTTGTATCACTCAAGTGGATATTTTGCATATTAAACCCATTATTAAGCTTTCACTGAGGTATTTGTGCATAAAACCCAAATATTGAAATAAAAGGTGAACAAATATTCATTAAACCATCATATTGTCCACAAATTAAATATAAAGGCCAAAGAGGATATAAATGAAAGGAAAAGATGGAAAAGAGGACCAAAAAGGTAAAATGCCCAGATTTTGGTATGTTACAACACTCCACCCCTTAAAGAGGATTTCGTCCCCGAAATCACTAGCAATTAGGAAAGGGTGAGTGTGCAACCTCACATCACAAAACTTCAGGTTGTTCCTCCAACCACACAACTTCCACCAAAACTTATACTTCAACTACACCTAAGGGTTTAGAAACTTCACATACAACTCATCGTAGGTTGGGTTCTCAAGGATCACTTAGGGTTCCACTATTAAGATATACTTTTTAAGAGATTTAACTTTATTTACATTTTTGACGTATTAACATTATATTCATTATGATAACACATTGTCATCATTATGTTAATTATGTCATGTCACATTCACTTAGTTGCCAAAAAGAATTATATTTCATTATTATGCACAATTAGAGGTTACTCAATTATCTCAACATTTATTATTATATTTGATCATTGTCCTTAATAATTCGGATTTATACTTCCTTATCCTCATATTATCACTTTATTAATTATAACAAATTATTTTACATGAATATAAGACATTCTATCCAATTTGTCGTTAAGCATAAAAAATTATTTCAATTAATGTCACATTAGTTACTTATATTCATATTAACGTTGTCACAATGTCACATTATCTTTATTGCTCACATTAATGTCATCATTAATCATTATTCATATTTATTCATTTATATTATTGATTTTGCACATTTATGTGAATTCCAATCATCTCATATTCATATTCAATCCATTATATGTATTTTAGTGATCAAGGTTGGAACATATGTCATGTTAATTATTTGATTCACATTAAGTGAATAATAACATGTATATTAGTTAACAAGGTAACATGCATTCATATTGATGACTTAATTAATATGTGATTAGATGATCATATATATCATTTATGCGTTTCAAAGTATGTTAACTAATTATGGCTCTTAACATCATTAATGTATCATGAAAGGCATTAAGGATGCATAGATTAGGGTTAGATATTACAACTTAGGGTTTAGGTCAACATCACCATTTTATTTCACTTATCCATCCTTAGCATGCATTAATTACGAATTATAATCTTACTCATCATATCATTAGGGTTTATTGGTTCATGACATTATTAACATCTTACTTATTGACAATTAGCATTGATATTCATATAATGTGCATTATGTCTTCATTAGGGTTCAAGCATATGATTTATTCCTTAGATGGTAATTATGTGTTCATTAATATATAAACAAGCATGTTAGGGTTACAACTATATCTTGTTTGGTCAAAACCAAAGATCCAAGCACACTAACCACCCAAGTATGAGGTTAGGGTTTCGAAAGATAGATTAGATAGACTTGAAGATATTATAGGGTTCCATCCCCCTAAATAGGATTTCATCCTCGAAATCTAACTACTCAAACATCATCAACTAACCATACTCCACCCCTTAAAGGGTTTGACCTACTAGACTAGGGTTAAAGGATAAGTCTAACTAAACCATTATCAAGATCATCACACTTCCATTGTGCATTTTGATATCTTTCCAAACACCCAAACTCTAAGGTGTAGGTTCTAGGGACAAAAGAAAACTATCTCGGTATCCATCCTTAAACAAAACATCATACATATGAAACTTAGGGTTCTCAAAGATATCCAACATATATGTCTAAGGTTACTATTGCCTAAAAGCAAATTATTTCAGACAATTCATATCATCTCAAGCCAGGTCAGTATCATATGGGCACGGGAGTCCTCGTAAGACAAACTAGTGGCGCGGAGGAAAATATTGCCAGCCCTCGAAACCCTGATCCATTCTAGACACTTTTGCTTCAACTTCATGCCCTAATAGTTGCCTAAAGGCAAACTTAAATGACATTAAGTTATGCATGTTTTAGTTATAAGTATTTTAGGATTTTATTCATCAAGGTTCTAATGTGGAACTATTGGTTCCTAAGTTAACCTATCATCAAGGTAGATCAAATCTAGGCAAACATATCACTTAGAGGAAACTATGCAAGTCTAGGGTTCTAATTAGGGAGACAAACTGAAATAGTCAAAGATCCGACTACCATTGGATCTGATACCATGTTGTAAAGAAGTGAAATCAATCCACCTCTCTATTAATAACAATGGTAAACAAAACTCAATTTGGATAGCAGCAGAAGATTAACTTTTTACTATATTCAATTTTAAATAAAGTGTACATAAACATTTTCTCCCAATATGGGTGTACATGTTTTATACAAAAATAGGATCTAAGTAGAGGGAACTAGACTATGACAACCTTGTCTCCCAAAGCATAACTCCATCAACTAAGTCCAAGCTAAAGCCAAGATCTTCAAGCCTCATCCATCACCTTGCTCCACATCTGGGTGGTTGGGAAAGCACCCAGCAAAAGGGAAGGAAAAAAAGTATGTGTCACTAAATTATACTAAAGGTGAAAAGGTAAATATAACAAGTAAATTAGGCTAGGGATTCATCAAAAGATGAGACATCAAAAGAATGAGGCCATTTATATAAAAGAATATTTCAATAGATTCTTGCCATAAACAATATATAACCAAGGATTTGCATGTATGATTAATGTTGACTATCTTAACTATGTAGAGTTGAGGCACCAACCGGACCTTCAATCCAAGGGTGAGGGGAGAATAACACATTCCCAATCACCTGCACATATTTCATGTGCGGGGGAGAGTATCACATTCCCCAGGGGAGAAATAACACATTCCCCAACTATGAGTGGTTGTACATACAAGTACCACTACACTAGTTATTTAGTCTAATAAAACCAACATGCTAGAAAAAGAGTTATGGCAAGATTAATCAAAAGATTTATATAACATGGCAGTGGGGTATAAAAATCCATTCAAGATAATACTACAATTGATTTTGAGGCATAAACAAATTAAGTTTCAAGAATAATGGATTAGGTCAAATTAAGCCTCATTAAGGAACATAGGTAATGGTATAAATAATTTCCCAACTGAAGGGGGTAGATGCACATACCTTTATTCTTTAAAATCTTAGAATCACTTTTCATAACTTTTGCATGAGATCAGATCCACTTTCCCTAATATGATCATCATATTTATGCATTAGATATATGTATATTCATTAAAGGCTTAAAACCTCAAAACCATCGAATTTTTCCACAAACGATCGATTTTGACTCTAAAACCTCACCACTATCTTATTTACGTTCTTCTGATCAAAATAACATATATGTTTGTATATTTTCAAGTTATTGACTTTTTAGAGTATTTTCCATATTTATTAGTTAATTAAATCAACTCCAAAAATACATATTCAAAAAAATCACAATAAGGCGTCAAATTTATTTTTATTAGATAGCTTACATTTTCCTGATTCCAAAACATATTTTATTTCTATTTTTCGACCAACGAGTAAAAAGATACGATTTTTCTAAGACTGACCAATCGAAAACTGCCACGTAGGCAAAGCATGAGGAAGAGGAGGCGGACCAGTGACTTGGACCAACCACGCGGTGCCAAGTCAGTGGTGATTGCCAACACACCCGCACACCCAGCAAGGAAAAACAAGAGCAGAAGGACGGGATTATCCTCGGCTGAGAAAAACAAACAAAACCAGAAATGAGGGCAAAATCGTAAAACCACAGAATGTCTTCTTCTTCCTCGTACTCTCACTCCACAAGAACCGAGCAAGCAGGTGGTTGCTAGGATTTTGGGCGAAACCAAAATAGACAGCCAAATTCAAAGTTCAGATATGAAAAAGAAAGAGCAAGACGATGCGAACTCGAAGGCACCTGATATTTTGCTGGAGACGAAGAGATGAGGGAGCAAAGGGCACCGCAAGGTCAAGTGCCTACGGCGGCTAGATGATGGTCCAAACGTCCACGAAACTTGAAATTAACAGCGTGGTTGAGTTACAAATGCGATGACGGTCCTTGGGTATGTATATATATATATATATATATATATATATATATATATATATATATATATATATATATATATATATATATATATATATATATATATAGGCAAGGGACCCCGAGTTAGGGTTGGACTAGGGGAAGGTAGAGGGTGGCGGCACAAGCTTTGGGAATTTCTCAAATCTCCGTCAAAACTCAAAAACTTTGGGATAATCATGTGTGGATTTGCGCAAGGAATCTATAGCAACAAAAATCAATCAATTTCATTGAGAGATGAGAGAGATATTACGATTTAAAATTTCAGAAAACAAAACAACTTCTTGCCTATTTGGACCGAGGAAGAAGATAACATGTGAACCGATTGATTGCGATCCAACGGCTGAGATCTAGTGCCAAAATCACAGTTGTATATTTGACTCCTATTCAAAATCGACTAAAAGGGCATATTCATTTAAACGTTTTTCTCTCTCCTCGTTTGGAGGCTCAAACGTTATCCAAAAATTACCAAATTTTATATTCTGACTTATTTTGATGCGTAGAATACAAATATAGAATTAGTTTTGCATTTTGAGAATCTTTAATGTGTTAAATAATTCAAAACACATTTTCTCTTTCCTCATTAATATATGACGCTATGATTATCCAAATATTACAAAACTTTACCCATAAATCACATTAAGTATATTGAATACGAATTTGCCATTATTTTTATTTTTTGAATTTTTTTTAAATAATGAGTTGCAAGTTTTGCACACTTCTCTCTCTCCTTAATTTATTTTCTCATCAAATATTTTCCAAATTGATTCAAAATTCATCCAAAAGTCTATTTTAATATGTAGAGCACTAATGTCGCATTAATATATTTTTTCGTAGACTTTTATTATTTTATTTAATTCATTTAAATTTTATCACTTATTTAACCTTTTAATTTATTAGCGACATCTAGAAACCTCTAAAATATAAAACTTGGTCTACAAGTAATAATAAACGTTAGGAAAACGTTTTTGTCATTAATTAATTTTTTTAACATATATTTAATATTTTTGGTTTTAAGTCATTTTCTCTCTCCTGAATAAAATAAAATATTAAACATTGACCAAATTAAATACAAATTCACACATAGACTAATGTTGATATATATATTACAAATTTGGAGTTAGTTTTCCAATTTGATGAAATGAGATATTTTATTTCACTTTATTGGCTTATTTCCCATTATCTTGTAATAAAGGCTTTTATATATTTATTTATTATCCAAATTAGATGACACTTGGCCATTAAGCAATTTTTAAGTCAAGAAAACGAAATTAATATCCAAATTAAATTCATGGGTTTCTATTTAGGATTTTTGGAACAACATATTCCTCATTATCTTCTTTCATCCAAAATATTCCATATTATCCCCAATTATTGCATTTATCATCTCCTTTATTTTTCGGGATTTTCTTTCTTTTTCATATTTTAAAAAGCACTAGAATGTTCTAGGATGAATTTCTTTATTCTTTATTCTTTTTATCACTCAAGGGGATATTTTGTATATTAAACTCATTATTAAGCTTTCACTGAGGTATTTGTGCATAAAACCCAAATATTGAAATAAAAGGTGAACAAATATTCATTAAACCATCATATTGTCCACAAATTAAATATAAAGGCCAAAGAGGATATAAATGAAAGGAAAAGATGGAAAGGAGGACCAAAAAGGTAAAATGCCCATATTTCAATATGTTACAGCAGTGGTACGTAGGATGTGAAATCACTGCTCTAAATCTAACTGGCTTGGACTATAGGGACCACTTGCCCGCTAACGGACCCGTACTTGGATGAACCAATGGGAAACAAGAAAAAAACCCAAAAAACCTTTAGCCTTCCCAAAAAAACTCAACTTCTTGCTCCCAAAAGTTGTTCGGTGTGAAAGCTAACTTCGAAACCATGCACCAAAATCTCGCCGAAGCTGAAGAGAATATTTTTGCATAAATAAGGCTATGAAAAACAATAAAGCCCGTTGCTCGTGAGTAGATGCAATTTTCCCTATGAACGTCTCGAAAAACACGCTTAAACCCCCTGTCCGAGGACAGTGTCTGGTCATGAAGTGGTATCGTAAATGAAACTTTGAAAATAGGTACAGTTTGATTGAGGACAATAAAAATGCTAAGTTTGGGAGAGTTGATAACACTCGTTTTATGGCTATTTATATCATTTATTTCCTTGTCAAAACTGCCCTCTAAACTATTTTTCCTCTCAAATTTTGTCATGTTTTGCACAAAAGTAAACTGCGTTATGTCCTTAACAGTTTTTCCATCTTTTGTACAGATTTTCCCCTGTTTTATACCTAAAGACCGCTAAAGGCCCGTCCCAGGTCATGAACGACGCTTACCTGCATCGGCCCTTCTACCAGCCACCCAACACGCCCACCTACCTGTCGTGGCTCCAGCCCGATATAGCAACAACGCGACACGGGTGTATTGTGCAAGAAGGCCCTGACGGGCAGTACGCCACTTACCCGACAGAGAGTTTTTCCCGCCACGACTAATCAGACTGTTATGGCATGTCGCATGATACGAGTCACTCGTCGAAAGCGTCTGCCCACTGTGGCCGCCCGATACGCTTGCAGCCTGGCACGTCGCGACGACCTACTGTGCCAATGTCGATCATCCCCGAAGCCATGTGTGCGGAGCCGATTAAGGATATGTGGTGCCCGGAGAACCGCAACCTCCTCCAATCGCTGCCTATAAATAGCTGCTATAGGACTCCAATGGGATAGGTGGAAAACCTCACGAAGGTGTGCCGGGTGACACTAGGTGAGCACACCCCCAACCCGAGAGGGACGGGAGTGGTTCACTTATAACCCGTGTCGGTAACCGCAGCAGACCGATATGACCAAGAAGGCCACCCAACGTGTCGGGTCCCTAGATGGGCTTCAACCCGAGACGGCTCGCCCTTTACACCCGATACAAGGAACCTGAGAACCTAAGATCCTTCTAACCCGACACAACACCGAACCCGATATGGATCATCGTCATGGTTGTCGCCTAACAGGGTGGTTGCTCGACATGACCTTATCGGGTAGGAAGCCCTGACCGATACGCCTGCCCATCATGGTCTGTCACCCAACAGGGTGGCTGCCCGACATGGGCATATCAGACAGAGCTTCCGCCCTGTGTTGGGTTAGTTGTGCTTTAGGGGTCACTGCTGTATATTGATCTCCTACATCAAGGGGGGCGATACCTATCTTACTTTTCAGCATTTACATTCATTATGCATTGTAACCGAACCCCTTTTACCAAATATCTATACTTATAGAATCTGTGGAGTTTAATACCTATTTTTCTGTGTTTGGTTCCCTTTTGTTGGATGATTTCTTAAATAGCATCTGAGTTCTAGCGTGTATGTTTGGATTATGTTTTGACTAACTATCGAAATGTGTTTCCCCAATTCAACTCCTCCGAGAGAAGGACGTTGTAACTCTAGAGCTTGGTCTGACCCGGGAGTACAAGAGTACCCAGGGTTGGAGGTGCTTTGGGTTGCTTTCCCACTCCAACCTATGTCCATTACCCTTGAGAGAGGGTGTTGGTATTTAGTTGGAGGTACCCTCTTTGAGAGAAGGGGTGCAGGGTATTTTCTGCTACCGCTTATTATTCCTAAGTTTTCTTCCATGGTGCATGGCCTTGACAATAGTTTTATCTCCTTGGAAGTTGTTGCGCAAAACCCCTAAAAACTGCTAAAACTCTAAAACCATCATCTTTCTTGTAACTCCAGTTAGAGATAGTTTTTCTTTACACTGTTCCCTTGTTGCAACATATCTATCATTTCTTGTCTGTATATCCTTGCCCATATGAGAGTTATCTCTATGTGCTTGCTTTAATGCTTCACTTGTATGTTTAGCTATCGTCTTGTGATGTTTGATCGTAGGTATCTAGAGAGAGTAATATCACTTCTATCTGTGACATAGAGAAGCATGAATGCATGAGAGTGTTAGATTGTTGGTGCTTTAAACCATATGTTTTGTCGTGAGGCTTTTGAGTTGTCTTCTCCAGAGAGAGACTAATTTTAAGTCTGGTTCTTTCCTCATCTCGAGAGAGAGTGGAATGAGGCTTTGCATGGTTGCTCGTAATTTTCATTTGCATGTAGGGAAGAGGGATGATATATTGGTTAAGGGAACGGTTTAGTTAAGTAAACCCCGGTCCAAGTTTTCCTTATTCTCGTTGTAGTTTGTTTTCTTTTCTTTTCTTTTCGTTGGCCCTTTTTGACTTCAATTGTCATTCCTTGGGGAACACCTTTTAATCCTCTTTTTCTACCGGAGTATATAAGTGTTGATTCCGCGTTCTTGGCACTACCAACCTCATCCATGTGTTCGACCGCGATCGCTACATCGGACTCTGTTATTGTAACGGGGGCCTGAGAGTTGGGTTATCTCTTTAAAAGTCTGACTACTTTAACTCCACTCCTTTTGGACGCGTGATTTAGGCCGGTCAGTAAGTTATGTGTTTCTCTCTTAGGATTTTTGGGTTATAATCTCCTTTTTATTCCCTATTCTTTTAATTTTTCTGAAGTGAGTTATTATCACTTCATTTTTTAAAAACTTACTAATCCTTCTAATATGCTTTTATTTGCTTACACACTCTTGAATAACAATTGTAATAATTCTTGTAACATACCCAAACAATGATGTATATAGTGACCCTCATCTAATTATTGTACTAAGCCAATATCTTCCCTATTTTAATTAAAATATGAATCAAATAATATCATAATTATATAATTAATAATTGCATTTGATTTTTCTAAGATAAAATAACCAAATAAGCTCATTAGTAGCGCTAATTAATCTAAACCACTAGTTAATAAGTTTTGATATTAATGTGGCAATCCATAATCACCCTAAGTAAAATTGATTTAAGAGATTCACCAAAAATGAAATCATATATTGAATTGATTAATAAAGATATTAAATACATTAATTGAGTACTTAAGTATTAAACTAAAATATATTTTTTTTTAAATGTCAAATAGATATTAAAATTGAGCTACCGCACCATGTTTATCTAACTCGAAAATATTCATAACAATCCAACCCAATTTGACAATTAATTTAAGTAGCTAAAACTCTTAGCCGTAATATATGTTTAATTGTCATCGTCTGTTTTGCTTATCTCCTTGTAACGCGTGCATTACATCTTTCCCCTCCTCCTCCCTGTAAAGCTTGCAAACCAATGTGTTCTTAATGCCTAATGAGTACCGAAATGTAAGAAAAAATTCCCAACATGTGGTTGATAATGTTGGAGTTGTCACGGTGGATAAAAATGATGGTATCTACATACCCGATGATGTTTTCTTTGCAAATCTGGTGACCAATTTTTTTAATATTGGTGAGAATAGATGTGACAAGAATGAAGAGATATGGGGAGAAGGGGTCACCTTGGCTGACTCCATTACAACTATAAAAGTATCTAAAGGGTAATCCATTTATGATGGTAGAAAATTTAGAAGTGGGATACATGCTCAAATCAAATGGATCCATCTAAATGGAAAGCCATGTCCCTCAATAGACTGGTAGGGGTATTGCTAGTTAAAATATTGTCGAAAGCTTTTCTAAAGTCAAGTTTGATAGCAAGAAGTGGGAGTTTGTAAGGGCGCAAGTATGGATGGTTTCACTAACAATGATGTACTCTTTTTGGATGTGTCTACTTTTATAAAATGTGCATTGTTATCGTTGCCCAATAATGTCATTGTTTCCTCCTATTGTTGAGTGTTTTGAAAATAATTTATATATGATTAATGAGGCTGGTGGATCGGAAGTGGTAAACAGCTTTTGGGTTGTCAATTTTTTTTTTAATGTTGGTGATATGTACTGTGGAAAATAGTAGAAGGAATGGTTCTGATACATATTGTAAAAAAAATCCTTATACCCTTGTAGTTTGCCTTCTATCATTAAGTTATCTTATTTTGTTCGATTGGTTGTTGTGGTCTAAAGAAAGGAAACATGTTTCCCCTTACCTCTTGCAACCATTGCTATCACGCCATGGGATGATAATGAACGAATACCTAAACCCCCATTTATTACAGCTGTTGCTTCTGAGCTTATGATGCTTCCCAGATTCCAAATTATGGAATTGGCATTCTTTGCTAGCATGAAGTCGGATCGAGTCACTATTGTGCTAGCAGTAGAGTAAAAGTGCACCAGCATTTTAGTAAAAGTGCGCTACCATAATGAGTACAGCATGAACACATCATTCCAGTAAAACATACATCATGATTGGAGTAGATTGTGAACAAGCATTTAAGTGATGTTGCACATAAATTTTATTTTAGATTGCAAAATCTTCTGGTATTTATGCACCATCGTTTAGGTTGTGAGATGTAGCTTCGATTCACTTATGAAAACCTACAGCTGTAAACCGGTTGCTTATAAACAAGCACCAATCTCCATGATTGCAAGACGTATCACCCGAATGAAGAGTATGCAAATGTGGCGACTGGAAACCAATTGTTTATTAAAAACGATTTCTTAGCTGTTAAGTCTATCATAGAAGATTTAAGTAGCATCCAGCTTTATATAAGAAAATGAGAGCTTTACAGTTATAGACCATGTATAAGCTATTGTACATAGCCAACTCAACATTTCAGGCGACATCGGTGACATTAAAACATTGAACTATATTTGAGTATTGGTATAATAGTATACTTTTTTGTCAGGCTCACAAGCATGCGTACATATACGCTTACTCAAAAGTAGTAGTTATCGAAAGGACGAAATCGCTGTAAAAACTCCAACAGGGCGGCTATATCATTGATTCGTTGCCGACATCACTTCCAAGTCAAGGACGAAGAAGCAGATTCATATTTCACATCGACAGGAGCATAATAGTCATTCCCTTCTTTGACGAGTTGAGGGGCCTTGATGTTAACCCCTATGTTGCATATGGAATCGTTAGACGATGATCCATGAAAGGAAATGATCCCTGACTTGCAATTGAACACGAATGGAGTCATTTTGCCACCGGCTCCAAACGGTCCGTAGGTTGTCATGTTGGTGGTGAACTTGATTGACCGGAGACAAGAAGAGTCGTAATGTCCGCTAACCATCACAACACGCTCTCCATCCCAAGGACTGAGATCCACGACGTGCACGTTGTTACCGAGGCCACCACGCTCGGGGGTAACACAGGGCTTGCCGTCCTGTCCGATGTAGACAAACTGGAGCGATCGCAAGCCGCCCCCGTTGTCGGAGGAGGCTATGATCTGCGCTAGGTCACCTAGATACATGTCATCCCATGTTGGCTCGTTGCTGCAGATTCCGCGAGGTCGGAGCTTCACGAGGAAAGGCGAGATGCTTGAACTCATTCGACGGCAAGATGACGCACCCAGTCCGCAAGGCGTGTACCGGGAGAGGAAGGGGAAACGAGTGTTTAGAAGACTGAATACCAGGAGCTTGTCGGCTCGGCTGCTGCAATGATCAGCTAATGCGACTTCTTCTGGAGTGGCTGCTTGCAAGGAGCCGCCAGGTGGACCGGAAGAGGATGATAGACGGCGGCTAGGTTTTGCTGGCGGACCGGGGGAGTGGACGGCGGCTAGGTATCGGTGTGGAATGATTAAATAGGGAGGAAGAAATTGCTAAATAATGAGATGTTCGAAGGTCACGTGCCTCAAGTTGGGGTGTCTCAATTATTGCGTCGTTCGGCAACACGATGAAGTTCGCCGCCCTCCACTGCTTTCACCTGTGTTCTGACTGTAGACTGCTCGGAGCTGCCCGCGTTTGAGAATTCCTACTTAACCCAAACTTTGCAAAACAAAGCATATATAGCATTTGTTTTAAGCATAAATAACATATGGCCGTAAGTTAAGCCCCGTTGTCGTCCCGCTTTACGATAAAAAAATTACTTCAACATGTTATGTGTTCAAAACTCATTAGTACACCAAACATATTTATATAACAACACTTAAAATCTTGCACAGCAGTTGTGGCATAACTATAGACCCCTCTTTGTACCATAAATCAAAACAATATCAAAAATATGTTCTATAGCGCCGACCCTTCTAGGAAAGATTGTTATCTTTTCTTTTCTTGAAAGAAAAGTCTTATATAGCTGTTGTGATGGAACTATATCCCCCTCCACGCACCATAAATAAATAAAACAAAAGAACAAAAACAAACACAAAAAAACAAAAAAAAATCAGGAAAAATGCTTTAGAGCGCCGTGACTTCTAGGAAGGCTGTAATCTTTTCTTTATTGAAGAACATCTTTATATTAATAATTCAGGATAGTATCGTAGTAGCGTGAAGTAAGAACCAAAGCTAGAACGTTGGGTTGAGGGCCTCACATATGGATCCCCCAAACAAGATAATTTGAAGTGGCTTTGGAAGCTATATGCTAAACGTGGGGAGGCAAGCTTAGAGCAGAGGGTACTCAGTTAGTTAAACCTCATAGGAGGCATACATTGTAGGGGATAGGGACTTTAATAAATACATGCCACATAGGAACACAAAACAAATTATAGGACACATTGAAGCAGACTATTTTAGTATGGAGCACGATAAGGGTGTGGATGTGGAAGATACACCATCATCAATGGAATCATCATCTACTTTACGAATTTGAACGGCATGTGTAGATGAGCTAGGGCTCTCACGACAGACCATGATGTTTCATTTGGACAAAGTGAGCTTGTTTACAAAATTTGTATCAATGAATAGAATTATAAACATACAAAATAGAGAGTGAGATTTCAGACATTATAGTATCAATACTTTTGTAGGATTCATATAAGTATTATCAAACATCCTTTGGTTCCTTTCACTCCATATTTATCATAGGCATGAATTCATAAAATGCAATACCAAGTCAAAGGAAGTATTAAATTTGTTGAGATTGATTGCATTGACTAATTGAGGGTTGTGTCACCCTATGTTATAGGGAATGTTAAAGATAAAGAAATGCCATATATGAAGAGAGAAAATGTAAAACCCCACTTATACCATTCATAGCGGAAACACATATATACAATCACATCAAGGGGGATGTCACAACCATGATATTCATTGCACAAAATAGAGTTTAAATAAACCATCACAGGATCAAAATTACAATTTCTCATTCTCAAATCTTAATAAAGGTTACATGTACATAATCATGGTAAAAGGAAAAAGGTCTATAAAATAGGTATGGTTGGCACCCCACCAATGCTCTTCTCCTTGAAGGTCCTTGAGCTAGGGTTTCCTCCTTAGATGGACTTCCCTCCTTAGCTAGCTTCCAACCTGTGGGCATCACACCCCCAGCCATGCATCAAACAAATGGTAAGTGGATTGAACATGTTATAATATAAAGAAAACTTGAAAATTGAAAATAAGCATTAACATTTAACATTTAACATTAAACATTGAAAATTGAAAACACATGCATTTTCTTTTAGGTCAATTTCTTTTATCTTAACCTATATAAGTAACATCGGGTTGCACAAATGTGCCTCTTCTCTTATGCACCGAAGTGCCTCTTAGGTTTTACTGAAGTGCCTCTTCTCTTATGCACCGAAGTGCCTCTTCTCTTATGAGGTACTTATATAAGTTTAATATTCACGTTTTCTTTCTCTTAAGGCTCTTATCTTTTACATTAGACTGTATTTATAACATTTCCATTAAGATTCATGAGAATGATACCATATATAATAGGCAATTCAATACATCTTAACCTTACTGACTTTAGCAATTAGGAATAGTAAATAATGTAAACATGACATTCATCGCAAACTTCATATATGCATAATTAAATTAAGAAATTTAACTATGTTCAATTGCATGGACCACTTACCTTTTCACTTGGAGAATATCGTCTCTCTCTCCATAGGTTGAGTAAAACCCTAATCACGATCTTGGAGGTATGGTAACCCTAATCACCATGTTTAAAACATGTTTCACGTTATTATACGTTTTATTCACCAAATTAAACCCTAATTTCAATTTCTCATAAAACCAAGGTTAGGCAATTTAAAACCAGACTCTGAAAACTACATATTCAGATTCCTCTCGACAAACAATTTCCAAAAAAATATGTTTTCTTATTTTTCAGAGCATCGAGTGATTTACTTTAATGAAAATGGACCAATCAAAATTTAGAAAAATGCCACATGGGCCAATGAGAGCCCGCCATATAGGTGTGGGTCTTGCCCGGGTGGATTAGTGGTCAAAGAACTGACAAAGGAGTGCAAACCTAAAAGTACACATGTGACTATAATACATAGTTTAACATGGTGGGGGCATTACGGTCATTTACTGATCGGGGTTCTTTCCCCCGACCATGGTGTCGAGGACAGGCATCTGAAGCCTAAACCTCCGATCATGGCTCATGAGGAGGGGTCTACTATGGGAAGCTGAGACCTCAGGGGCCTTCCTTGCCTCACGACACAGCTACCGAGCTATGCTCCGAGCTTTGGCGTGTACAGGAGTCACAATTCTACCTTCGTCGCCATGGAAGGCGGTAGCAGGAAAGTAAGTCACCCAAACTAGCTAACAAAGTAAGAAAATCAGACACCAATGTGCTTGTGAGAAGCCATAGAGGCAACCGTGATGAGTGTCTCCGAAAATAGGACCTCGTCCCTCGAGAATCTGGGTTCCAAGGAAGAAACATGGGAAGGCAGTGGAGAGCTAAATGTGGATGCACAGGGTGGGAATAACACCAACCAAGGACGTGTAGGATCGGGCAGAGTCGTGCGAGGTCCTGGGAGGTGTTACCTTGGCCAGTGAGGCCCTTAGGCACCATGGCATCAAAGCGTTGGTGAGGACCTTATGGGGGGTCTACAAGGTACAGTGTTTGAGGTGACAACTGAGCAAAACCAAAAGACCAAAACATAGGGTAGGTTCTAAGGATTCTTACTGCAATCCCGAATGAACCTAGGTTTCTAGAGAGGCATGCACCAGGCCAAGGTTGTCGGAGAAGGAGGCGGAGGTGGTCGAGGAGTTCAGGGCTAGTGGGAAATCAATTGGCCATAGAGGAAGGAACTATAGGGTCTGGCATTGCTTTTGGGGGCTTGGTCAGGTAGTGGAGGAGGCTAGGGTGGCGGTTGCTAAAACCGGCGGAGAGGGGGAACAACAACCTAAGAGGTGTTTCCATAAATGGGAACGAGGGGTAGTTTTAGGGATTGACGGATGTGGGGGGAGATGAATATGGGGCCACAAAAATCTCATGAAATCAATCAGTGGGGAGGGAGAAATTATTCGGGGAATAAATGGCTAGGTCGGCGCCCCACTTGCCTAAATAGGCGGGAGGTAGGGGATGATCCATATACCATCTGATCAAAATTGGATGGATACGAGAGGCGTTCGTGGTGAATCCAAATTCATCATGATTTTCAGTCGCCATCTTGGGCTCTATATGACTCAATACATCCAATTTCATCTATTAAATATCACAATATGCAAAATTGCTTAATTGGTTCAATTATCAAGATTATTAACTGAGTTTATATTGATTTTATGTAGGTCATGATGAGTTTGAACCATCAGTTGGCACCCACCTCCATTTAACCCTAATCCACCTTCAACAGAATCGTCACCACGCCTTGCTTCATTCCACCTTTATCTCCATCAACCATCATCTGAATGAAACCCTAATAAGTGGGGCCCACCTTTCTCAACCCTAGATCTACCTTCACCCAAGATCCTCTCATCTTTGGTCTCGACCAAACGGTCTTGACCAAACGATCTTGGCCAATCGATATTGATCCATTCGATTTCACCTCATTCAATCTTGGGCTTTCTCCTCACCACATGATCTCGGATCAACGCCCCTCATTCACCTCCCCACTCGGCCCCCCTCCCGTCGCCCTGCCCTTACAGTCTTCCCCTTCCATACGGTCTCAAGAACGTGTGAGGCCACACGGTCTTAAGACTGTATGGGGAGTCACCCACCTCAAGACTAGTTGGATCTCTACAACACCTACTCATCGCCCTCGTCCTCCGTCCTCTTCTTCCTTCTGCCAATGACTGCAACCCTAACCCTAGACCTCCATCGTCATACACCTACAACACCATTAGCAGTAGATCGACGCCACTTGGTCCTCGCCTGCTTCCTCCGCTCTACCTGCTTCCTGACGCACCTACTTCCACCTCCATCCTCTACAGCACCGCGGCTCGCCACTGCAACCCTAAATGCCATCATCACAACCTACAGTAGCACGTATAGCTTCGACCTTCTGCCATCATCTTGAGACTGTAAGGATGGTTACAATCGGACTACAAGACTGTTAGGCTAACAACGGGGAAAGCGAGACCGATCAGAGGTTGTATACCATTTGGACGCTATAGCAAAAACTGTTTGGATCCACATCTGCAAATTGTGAGAAACTGAGATCATTTGGAGGCGAGGAATGATGGGGTAGCAGACCATGAAGGCCAGAGATCCCCAGACCGCTAGGGCAGTAAGAGAATAGTCTTGCAAGACCGTTTGGATGATGATCGTTTGTTGAAGATCGTTTGTACAATGATCGTTTGCTGAAGACCATTTGGACGACGATCGTTTGTTGAAGATCGTATGGTCACTGATCTCAAAACCGATCGTGCGAGACCGTTTGGAGGTAAAATAATGCCAGAGACCCAAACTGTTTGGGGTGCAAAACCGGTCAGTAAACAAGAACGTTAGAGCAGAGAATCCAAGACCAATTAGAGGCAAAAGATTGCAAGACTGTATGGATAGAATGCCAAACTATTAACAATACCAAATTGATAGAAGTACAAACCGGCCAAGACTCTTCTTAAGCCTATAAATAGGACCAGCAGGGTCCTCATTTAGTCATCAGATCCATGACGTCGACAGGCTTCCTGAACGCAGGTTCGATCCCGATCATCCACGCCATTTCCACTTCACCTGTCGCTCCTGCTACGAGCAAGGAGGTCAAGACAAGAAAGAAGGTGGAGAAGAAGATCTACCTAGTATGCCTTGGTGGTTCTTCCTCCTCATCCAGATCTGCTCCGATACGATGTAGAAGACCGCATCATCTTCACTGAGCTGCGATTACCTTATGCATCATGCTCATGGGGGAACCTTCCCTCTCTCTTATTCTTCTAGTTTCTTACATCATGAACGAGTAGTTCCTTTTCACTGGGGTGCGGGGACTAGCCCTTCTGCCCATGCAAGCATGTCCTCTTGTTAAACATTACATGGCAATGTATATAACTTTTTGTTTCATTGTTAATCATTAATGTTTGTGGATTGATTACCTACTTACTTTCATCTTGTTCTTACCTATGTTGCGAGAACTTCTATATGTAGGGTAGAATGCCGATTAACGAGGTTGACTCCCAAACTAGAAATACAATGGGATTCCTTGATGTCACAAGTGTATGATCCGTGAGGGGACGAGCCATCTAGCCTACAGTGACGCTTCTGTGGCCTAAACATCCCTCAAGGAGGGCCACAACTTCAGTTGGAAATCTGTATCATCGTCGTTAATCGTCGATGTTTGCTTGTTGATTAATCACATGCTTGCTTATCAATTAGCATGGTTGACTCCCTGACTAAAAATAGAAAGGGATTCCTTGAGGTCATAAGTGTATGATCTGTGAGGGGATGAGCCATCTAGCCTTCAGTGACACTTCTGTGTGCCTAAACATCCCTCAGAAAAGGCCACAACTTCAGTTAGATATATGTATCTTTGGAACCGTAAGTGCATGATTCAGAAGGTGATGAGACATATGATGCCTAAGGTGATGCTTACACAAATCTAAACATCCCTCAGGGTGGGTTTGTAGCAGTTCTATTTGGATAGTTATTTCTTTCCTAGATGTTTGATGTTTGGATGTCTTTGCATGTGTAGTGGTGGTGAAACTCAGGACCATCCCAACGATTCCATATCATTAATATAGATCAACTTTAATTCTATTGTTTACCTTCCTGCAATTAGTTTAATTAACCTCAAATCAACCAACCATTCTAAATATTAGTCTTACTTGAATTAGATTTGACTAGCAACAATTCTTAAAAATGTTGTCTCTTGGGATTTGATCCTCAACTATACTGCGATAAGACCCGTCCACTTGTGGGTGGTATTATTGCACAAGGTTTTGGTAAAAGCTCAAGGATTTCAACCCTGAGTGAATTTGTTAGTGTGATAATAAACCACGTCAAATTCTGGCACCGTTGCCGGGGACAACAGAATCAGTTAGTTGAATCTAGTTCTTTTGAGGCTAATCTAGGATTTTTCTTTTTCTTTTAATACAATTGATCATTCACTTGAATTCAGTTCTAATCCGCCAATCTCACTTCTGAAAAATCTTTTCCATCCCAGGTACCAACAAAGACTATTGCATGCACCGCTCAAACAGTCTCAGTCTCACTACTCGCTTTGATCCTGAGATAGATAGAACTTTTCAGCGTTAGAACAGAGAGAACCAAGCAAGGATGGCTCAAGAGGAGGAAATATCCTGAAGGGTCACTCAAGCCCTTACTGTACAAAGAGATAGGCTTATGCAAGAATCCAGAGATGTAGTTGAAACAGATATGCGAGCAGCTTAGGCAGCAGCACAAGCAGTAGAACTGCAAAAGGACCTTAGGGAGTTCTCAATCCCTAAAACTGATGATGTTCATCACCCAGTACAACCTCCTCCTATCAATGCTCCAAATTTTGAGATAAGGGCACATTGGATCACCTTGCTTCAAAACAACCCATTCTATGGTAAGCAAGGAGAAGACAGTGAAGAACATCTTTTGGGGTTTATTGATCTATGTGCTATGACAAAGAAAAATGGATTCATAGATGATGTCATCTGACTCCGTCTCTTCAAGTATTCTCTTGCTGATAGAGCTATAAGTTGGTATAACTCCTTGCAATGTGAACCCATCACCACTTGGGAACAACTTCAAAATGTCTTTTTGGAAAAATTCTATCCTCCTTCTCTCACCTTTGAAATTAGGGGTCTCATAACAATGTTTACTTAGGTCCCTGGAGAATCCCTTGTTGAAGCATGGGAAAGATACAAAGAGCTTCAACACAAGTGTCCACATAGAGATCTTCTATAGAGGTGTGGATGACTATATCAAGAGATTCTTAGACTCCTCATCTAGAGGTAACTTCATGCACCAAAGTTTTGATAGAGCATACAAGGTTGTCACCCTTGGAGATAAAAATCAAGCTAATTGGGGCACGTCAGTAGGAAAAGGAGTGTTGAAGGTATCTATGGATGAAGCTATTCCTGAGTATAAGTCTATCATTGAAACCCTCAAAATCTTAGTTGTCAAGCAAGACCATATTGAATCATCTCTTGCTGCCTATGAAAGACGACACTCGCTCCCACAACAACAAGAACAGATCAAGTCAACTACATTGTTCTATGAAGCATGTAAAGGCACCAATCATTCTACGCTATCCTGTAATGTTCTCTATGATGTTGTTCTAAGCAACATTTATGGCCAAGGAGATAATGGTCAAATGGAAAGTCTTAATGTTGTTAACACCATCCCTAGTCAAGGATATTACAATCCGAATCAGAAAGGAACCATCCTAGTTTTCAATACGGAAATCCTTCATGAGTAGAAAACTCACAACAAATTGGTTCAAATAACCAGCAATGAGGCCCACCAGGATTCCAGTATAACCAATAACAAAGTTTTATGAATCAAAGGAACTTTAGGGGTAACTTTCAAAACATGAACTACAACATGTATCATAATAACTCTCAATTCCAGAATCCAAACCAAGTCCCTTACCAGAACCAACAACAAGGGCAACTAGCCAGTGCAATCTCTCTGGATGACAAGATGAGAGCCATTGAGAAGATGTTGCAGTTGCAACAAACTATGATAGCTAACCAGCAAGCTCATCAAAAGGCTATTGAATCTCAACTAGCTCAACTTGCAGCTAGCATGAAGCCACATGTTGAAGCCTTTGTTGGCCAACCGGAGAACAATCCTAAGTACCCAGAGCAACTGAACGCTGTCACCACCAGGTCCGGAAAAGATTATTCCAATCCTCCTATTAAGACACATGTATATATTACTAACAAGGATGACTTTGTGGTAATGCAAGACTCTACGACACCTAAGTCTCAACTAAAAGAGCTGGTAACTGATGATAAGACAGATAAGGAAAGTTTTGAAAAATTTACTTCTATATAAATAGATACACCAGAGCTAGACATGCCAATATACAAGCCTCGTATACCTTTCCTAGCTCGATTGAGGCAAACAAAGCTTGACACTCGATTCAACAGATTCAAAGAAGCTATAAAGAAACTTCATGTCGATATACCCTTTCTTGATGTGCAGGATGAAATACTATAATGGACAAAGTACTTAAAGTATCTCCTTACAAGGAAGTATAGAACCGAAGAGTATGAGACGGTGAATTTAGCAACAACCACTTCCAATATCATCCAGAGCAAGATGCTTAAGAAGCAGAAAGATCTAGGATCTTTTGGGATTTCCTGCCACATTGTTGATTCTTCCTGTAAGAAAGGATTGTCCGATCTTGGTGCCAACATCTCTATCATTCCACTCAGCCTTTGCAAGAGGCTGGGCTTTGCTGAACTGCTCCTGACTATCATGACCATACAACTTGCAGATAACATTGTGACTCTCCCCTTGAGAATTATTGAGGATGTACCTGTCAAGGTAGACAAATACTCCTATGTTCCATGTGACTTTGTCATTATGGACATAAAACAAGATGCCAAATACCCTCTCATTTTTGGCCATCCGTTCCTTTCCACTATAAGAGCTCTCATTTATGTTAAGGTGGGAACTTTACTGCTCAGACTAAGCAAAGAAACTCTCAAGTTCAAAGTTTTTGAAAGTATGTGAAGACCAAGCATGCAAGAAGAAGTCTACTTGATTGACTGCATAGAGAAGATGTAATTCCTTACGCAAGAGAATTATGAACAAGAAGTTCCTTTAGGAGTGGCTCTGACTTATCTAAATGAAGAGAATTCAGTTGACGAACAAGTGAAAAGTTGTGTTCTCCACCTTGACACTGCTGAAGAAGATCTTGAAGCCAAAATTGAGGAACTTAAAGCTGTGGATGTTACTGAAGAAACATTTGAGAAACCACAAGCTCCTAAAATGAAACCCCTACCTGAGGGACTAAAATATGTATTTCTAGATGTCCTAAGGGTTTGCCCAGTTATCATAAATTTGGATCTAACAGCAGAACAAGAAGATAAACTTATGAAGGAATTAAGGGAAAGAAGAAAAGATATTGGCTACAAGATGAGTGATCTCAATGGGGCCAGTCAAGTGCTTTGCATGCATAAAATCCCAATGATGGAAGACCACAAGATGACCGTCGAACATCAAAGAAAGCTTAACCGAAATATGAAAGAAGTATTCTTCCATGAAGTTATCAAATTGCTTACTACAGGGATCATCTATCCTATATCTGACTCACCATGGGTGAGTCCCGTGCATGTTGTCCCGAAGAAAGGTGGGATGACAGTGATACTGATTGAAGATAATGAACTCGTCCCCACTCGAATAGTCACACGGTGGAGGATGTGTATTGATTACAGGAAGTTGAACAAGGCGACTAGAAAGGATCATTTCTTAATGCCTTTTCTTAACCAAGTCCTAGAAAGGTTGGCTCACCAAGAGTATTTCTGTTATCTTGATGGTTACTCTGGATTCTATCAAATACCTATACATCCGGATGACCAAGAGAAAACAAACTTTACTTGCCCATTTGGAACATATGCGTTCAGAAGGATGCCATTTGGACTTTGTAATTCTCCCGCCACTTTCCAATGTTGTATGGCATCCATATTTGCTGGACTCACTGAAACCACTATGGAAATTTTCATGGATGATTTCTCTGTGTATGGGGATTTGTACAACTCATGCCTGAAGCACCTCTCCCTGGCCCTCAAATGATGTGAAGAAGCAAATATTGTGTTGAACTGGGAGAAGTGTCATTAGATGGTAAAGGAAGGCATTGACCTTGGCCATAGAGTCAGCAGTAGAGGAATCGAAGTAGACAGAGCGAAAATCGAAGTGATTTCCAAACTCGCTATTCCGACAAATGTAACGGAGGTTCATGCATTCCTTGGTCATGTTGGCTTTTACAGGAGGTTTATAAAGGATTTCTCTAAGATAACCAAGCCAATGGCAAATTTGTTGCTAAAGGACGCTGATTTCCATTTTGACGAAGAATGTGTCAAGAGTTTCAATAACCTGAAGCATGCCCTTACAACAAAACCCATCATCAAAGCTCCCGATTGGGACCACCCATTTGAAATTATGTGTAATGCCAGTGATTATGCTATGGGTGCTGTTCTAGGCTAGTGTATAGACAAGAAACATTATGTAATCTACTATGCATCTAATACCCTAGATGAAGCTCAGAGGAACTACGCGACTACTGAAAAGGAATTCCTTATAGTTATGTATGCTTTTGACAAGTTCAGATCCTACCTCATTGGTCTAAAGTCATTGTTTCCACGGATCATGTTGTTATTCGTTACCTCCTGGAAAAGAAAGATGCAAAGCCCAGGTTGATTAGATGGATTCTCCTCTTGCAAGAATTTTATTTGGAGATAAGAGATAAGAAGGGTACAAAGAATGTTGTGGCAGACCATCTCAGTCGTATTCACACTCTAGAAACTGAAAAGATCCCAATCAATGATTCTCTTCCGGATGACCAACTTATGAAAGTCTCAGAAGTTTCCCCATGGTACTCAAACTATGTGAACTACCTTGCCGCTGGTGTCATCCACCCTGAATGCACCAAGAATGCACTAAAGAAATTCATGCACGATGTGAAACAATATCACTGGGATGAGTTGTACCTATTCAAGCTCTGTGCTGATGGTCTCTACAAATGTTGTATCACTGAGGAGGAAGCCCAACTCATTTTAGAGCAATGTCACTCAGGCCCAGTTGGAGGCCATATGAGTTCTAAGAAAACTGCTTTGAAGGTCTTGCAATGTGGTTTCTTTTGTCCAACTATATCCAAAGATTCCTACAACTTTGTTATATCATGTGACAAATGTCAGAGAACGGGTAACATAATAAAAAGAGATGAGATTAGAAATTCATGAAAATTTTACTGAATGTGTATTATGATATTCTTAACATGATTTCAAGGCCTGATCTCTCTTATATCAAGTTTTATTGAGGTTTTTTTATATGAACCCTAATAAGGGTATTTTGGGTATTTCACCCATGACCTGATCATAAAACGACCTGGTATTTTTATTCAGGACATTACTACACTGTATGATTACTTTACTAGGGTTTCGATGGATTTTCTTATGTTATTATGTTAGTATGTACTTTTGGACCTAAGTGGCCGTTATTTAGAATAATATATGATTATCTTGAGACAATAAGTGATATATATGCCTAATTAAGTCTAATATTATTTATCTGAATGGTATTTTAATTTGATTTCATAATAGAGTCCAGTAAGATTAGAATATATGACTATGTTTGAGATTTTCTTCTTATATGATCTACATGTTCATATTAGTGCATAAGACAATTCATGTCTTATTTGAGTATAAAGATAATATTGATTATATAGTATGAGTTTTATTTTATTTCAATGCCAAGATTTTATGGTGATCATAGATTAAATTTATGTTTAAGAACCCTAAGTTGTTATATATATTTAGGAAGATGGGATTTGAGATTTAGAAATAGAAAAAGGGAACATAGGCTTGGACTGATAAAACTCTGATGATACCCAGGTTATTAAAGTTATGGAACTTGGAATTGAGACTTCCTTACCGATACCATCTGTACAAGAGGTAAGTGGTTCATGCCCATGAGTATTCATATTTTAAGTCACCACGTTTACAAGTACATTAAATAAGACTTTCATGATTTATGTGGTTCAATGTAGGAAGATTTTAATGTTAAGCTACGTGAATAAGATTTTCCTCATGGTTCTATGATTATGTAAATTCTTATGCCCAAGATCCCAAATAGAGATATGTTACCCACAATGTTTGTGATTCATGGGCCATGTTCTTGAGTAAAATAATGAATCATGTTTTGACACAATTCCTGAGGAATGATTTAAATTATTGAATAAGATTTCAATATAAGATAAGCAAGTATTATAGTCATAGTTAGTTAATGATTTGGGATAACTTTGTTTTGAGATTTTAAGTTCAAGTATGTTGTTGGGATTTGTCATATACATAGATATAGCCATGTATTAAGATTTCAATTAGAATCATGTTTTCTTATATATAGAGATCCAAGAGCTAAGTAGTTAATCAGATTCTATAAAATGAGTAATATATTTAAGTTAAGTACAAGGTGAGAATACAAGTTTTGAACATATTAAGAAATGATCCAATTTTCAGGATAAATGTATTGTTAAGGTTAGAATGTGTTGTTAATTGACTTATGATGATAATATGAATTATGATGCATTAAGTTATGAATAAGTCTCAAGATAAGATTATAAACTATTGCTATTTTAAGTTTTAATTTGTAAGGTGTGGGCTCATATGTAAATATTAAAATTCAGGATAAGATTAGATTTAATAAGATCTTATAATGGTTAAATCGTCTTTTCATGAATTCATGTTTTTAGATACTTTGTACTTGAACTACTTTCATAAACTTGACTTAAGGTACTTTGTATGCTTAGTCTTTCTATATGTAATTCAGTTCCTTTTTCCTAAGCCTCTAGACTCGGTTGTCATATAATTATTATCTATGAGATCATTCTAATAAATCAGAATTTCAAATTAAGATGTCTCTAGATGACAAGAACATCATATTTAGATTCAGACTTAGATTACTCAGAGTATGAATACCTAGATACTAAATAAAGATACATGATAAGGGTTTTAAACCCAATCTCAATTATGAAGTAATTGAGATCCATATTCACATTCAATTGTAGATTTAGTTTATCACTTAAGAATAAAAGATTCAGATTCAGAATTCAGTACATAGTATTCAGTTTCAGATAAGTTTAGATTTAGAGTTTAGTAAACTTAGACTTAAGATAATTAATTCAGAACCTTCATATAATACATTATATGATAAGGCCTCATTCAGAGATTCCTGGGATAATTCATATGCATCTGTTTCCCATTCAAAGGAGTGTTTACTCCATTTTAGAGGACATGTTGTGCCAATAGAGGGTGTGTTGCACCATAGAGGGCACTTCCGTGTCAACAGAGGGCACGTTGTGCCAACTTAGGGTGTGTTGCATCATAGAGGACACTTCAATGTCAACAGAGGAGGACTTATTGTATAATGGTGTCCACAATCAGATAAAAAATGTAAGTAAAAGATACATTAGGCTAGAGCATGCCCATAATCTCATCCATAAGTGTGATGAGAGGGAATTAGATAAGATAACTATGACCCATGCACTATGTTGTAGGTCTTGAGATCCATGTACCAGGGTACATGTCTCCAAAGAAAGATATGGTAGAAAGATAAGAATTTAGATTAAGTAATAAGAGAGAATATGTTACTGATTTTACTCAGAGCTTGAAGTTAACTTTATGTTTATATAATCCAATTTTAGTTCTATAGCAATGTATATTTTAGAATACTCATGCCACTTACTCTAACGACTATTTTTTCTAATGCATGGTTGGGGACGTGATGTCCGTAGGTTTTTGGAGTGATTGAAGAACAAAAGGACCAGCAAAGGCCTAAGAGATTTTCAAGATTGCCTAGTGGGGTTCCATCTACCAAGACGGTCCAAAGTTTAGACATCTCTATAGATGCATTGTCTTGTTACCAGATTATATTAGATGAGTTGTAGTTTTTCTTTTATCAAGAACTATGTATGAATCAATTTTACTCAATGCAAAGTGTTTCATTTGCTTTTATTGCAATGATTATCATGTTTGTGACAACCAGATGAAGAAAAAATATATATATATATATAGCTTCCTCTCATGTGTTATGAAAACCAGAGTGTTACATTTATCCTAGATTTTATCATTTAGAAATACATGTTGAGTATTGCAAACTAGGAATAAGTAAAACCCTAAGGTGGGTAGTATGTGGACATTTTGAGGACAAAATTTATTTAAGGTGGGTAGAATTGTAACATCCTCAAAAAAAAACCTAATGTGATTATATTACCCAAAGGAGTTATTAAAACCATGTTTTCTCTAAATTAGTAGAAAGTTGCACATTAGAAACTCATTGTAAGTTTTTTTTTTCTTTCTACCAATAAAACCCTAACTAGTAAATAGTGACATATGAGAGTTCAAAGTGTAATTGACTAGCTAATATCCATAATCATACTTAATTAAATTATATGAGTTTGGTTTGATAATGATAAGATCCCTTTAAAAGTATGGGCCACTAATCTGTTTTTGATAATCCTAAATAATAAAGACATGTTTATCCTATATTGCATAGGTAGTTCTGATTCTCAAAATAGAAAAATATGTTGATTTTCATATTAGTCATAGTCAAATTAGCTAACACACCAATTTTCATTGCATTTGGACAATTCTAGATATCCCAATTTCATTCAGATATATTTCATATGGGTTAGAAACCTAGATATAATGATTTTATTGGCTTGATTTTATAAACTTACGCATTATATGCATGTCACACACGTTTTGGCTTCCTGTTCTGGGCCGGATAATAGACTCATAGTCTAGCGTGACACAAGGAGTCATCTCCTCCACCCGGTGGGACTCTTCCCACATGCTCATAGTGGCAGGAACCTTCTTCCACCCCCTTCTCTCTCTTAGTTGAGTCCAATGCAAGAAAGATTGCTCCAATACCTTTGCAAAAGAGAGGCAAATCTTATGATCCTTAGGTCTAGGAGTTTTGGTGTCTAGAGGTATTCACTCGGCTATGGACTTCTCAACGCTCCCCTATTTTGATGTTTTCTGGAGACCTTATCTACCCCGGACCACCACCTATAAACTTATGACCATTGAAATGCTCACGAGATGCCCAGAAATGTGTTTCTTTTACCTAAAATCCCCTATCAAGCATGCAAAGTGGAACCCCATCTCCACCTACCACTCCAGCCTACCAAAGGGTTGCCGCAACCTTCAAACCACCGAGACACCTGAAAAATTGGCTTGGATCCCTTCATCAACAACCAGGGAATATTGGGATCTCACCCATTCAACTCCTTTCATTGTAAGTTGCAAATCTCACTTTTCACCCCCGATATGAAATTTGCTGCTAAAGATAGTCTTTCGGTCACATTGCTGCTTTTTTGTATGATGCTAGCTCTACCTCAGACTTTTGAAGGTACCCAGATTCTTGTTTTGCACCACGAGCGTTCCTTTTCTTGGGTATCTAGTCACTGCTCTGGATGGCCATGGCAGATTGTGCAATTAATATTCCTGGCACCTCAGGGTCCAGAATATTGGTTGGCTGAGATCGCCACACCCTTAGTCCTTTGATTTCATGGTCAGTTTCTCATGATGAGCCATATGTCCTAAGTTTAGATGTAAGCTTTCTCTCCATCTTCCTCATATATCTTCGATGATTGTAGAAGAATGAAAGCAGTTGATGTTTCTCACTTTTAACCCTAGATACTTTAAGGTTTGTCACACACTGCCAAGGAAAGTATTATCCTTTTCATTTTGTTTTGGTGAACGTTGACCGCTCATTTGTTTGAGTGCACTCGATTGAGGTGGCATGATTTTATTGGACCATCTCAGTAGGCCGTGCATGGTTTTTCCCCAGTTTATATCTTCTTAGCTTTTTGTTTTTTCCTGATTGGTTGGTAGTTCATGAAATCATATAAATCAACCGTATATCTAAATAATTCACAAAATAGTCATTCGGAAGGTTTTAAAACAAGTAAAATGATTTTCAAGGTTTCAAATCCCAATTAATTTATATAAGACCATGTTTATCTCAAGATCCCAAGTCAGGCTTTAGATAATAATGAAAACCAAGGTTAATTGTAACTATGTTAATTTTAGGATATTAGGGTTTCTACAAACCTCAAGATATCTAAGAGGACTTCTTATCCAATATTAGGTAAGTGGATTCATGTACTATGAGTTATAAGTAAGTTTAAAGGGTTTTATATTCGTTTATATTTATGAAATTTAAGCACAATAATATCAAGTACATATTTTAATGAATACTTGTAAGGAAACTTGATTATGAATCAGAGTATGGTATTCATGAAGTCTTTCGCATATATTGTTATCATCACAACATGCACATGCTTCTAAGTGAAATTTAATGTTCTAAGTTATAATGCTCAAGATTCAATGTTTCAAGTATTATGCTCTTGGTTAATGTCAAGATAAAGATAGTTGAATTAGGATTGTTCCTTCCAAAATTATGAGGCCTTTTTGGCATAAGCTCTATGTGTGAAATGAGAACTTGGATGCATAACGTCTATGTGAGAAATGAGCTCTTGGGAGCATTGGATCTGTGTGAGAAAGATAAGGATGGAGGACAACATATTCAACCCAAGACAAAGATGCTAATGATTAAGATAGATAAAGATAAAAATAAATGATATGACAAGAATCCAATGTTATAATGTTTAGTTTTATGTTTTACTAAAAGTATAGTATATTTCCAGTTCTTATGATGTTACTCATTGTCACTTACTCTAACCAAATATCCATTTTACTTAGCATGGTTAGGGATTCAATGTCCACAGGAAAGAAGGATTCAGGAGCTTAGACAAGTAGAACGCATCTCGAGGATGAACCTAGAAGACAAACTTGGTGGAGTGTTGACTATCAATAGATTAGATTTTCTTTATGTTTATCAAAAAGTGAAGGGTTTTTAAGTATAACCATGTTTAGTTATGTTCATATGTGAGTTATTTTGAGGACTTGAGTATGATAACTATTATTTTATCCTGTGTTGGTTTATTAAAACTTTAGTTTTATGCAATGATAATCATTTTGTGACATCCCAATGAGATTTATGCTTCCACTCAGTATTGTACATGTTTTAGAAAATTGGAGTGTTACATCAAAAAAATTAGATTTAGACTCTTCATTAGTCAAGTCATGAGTTTATAGTCTCAAGATACTCATCAGAGTCAAATAGAATCTTTAAACAAGGTTGTAAAGTTGCAGAGTTCTCGTTAGAGAAAAATGGAAACACAAAGAGATAAGACAAGGAGGGGCAAGGGTTCTGCTAGACTTCGCAAGGGCATGACGAATCTATATGTGGCGTTTTTATAGGCTAGAGATTGGGGTTAGGGTAAGAATAGTTTTGTGACATTTTATTTTAGATCTAGCACATTTTTTTTCTATCTCCTCTTTCTAGTTATGATTTCTAGTTGTGTTGATCACTTTCTTTCCTAAACTTATATTTCTTCCTAGATTGCGAGATTAGTTATACAAATGAATAAGATAAGGTGGATTATATTGAATCTGAAAGGAGGATGTTCAAGGGTGATATATAGAATACTTACCTTGGGCACGGTAGGGCCCAACCCAACCCAATCGGGCACAGGTTCACCCACCTAGGTTCAAGGTTTGTGTTCTATCTAGATCATTTATGTTCCTAGCATCTTTGAATGTTTTGAACCTGAGAGGGTATCCAGAATATTTAGGGTGTTTATCTGATATCGTAGAAAGAGGTTTCGTATCATTGATAGGTTCTAGTCACACTATGCGAGAGCGGGTGGGATGACCGCCACAGGAACATATACCATAGTGCATGCTTTATTTGAATGTAGGTTTCTTACTAAGGTGTTTGACGTTTGTCTATGCCAAAGAGCGGGTGCATTGAATACCCAACTTGTGGTTACATAGCCAAGAACTCCTTCTCTCTTATTAGTAGAATCTGACGAACTCTGTTTTGTTTTCTTTACTTCAAATTGTAGTATTTCATGACGTTCTTTTATACTAGTTCTAGTTCTGTACTTTTACCGCCTATTAGCTTGGCTTAACTAACTTAATAGTGAGATCTTAAGCATCCTAAACCCTAAACCATAAACGTCCCCACATCCCTTTGTTTGACCTCATATATCTACTTTAAGCACATATTGAGTTGTGGGGGTCTTTGAAGGTTTCGAGTTATAAATTTAAAGCTCAATCCTTCTGAATTTGCCTCTATTTATATGTGTGATTTGGGGCTATCAACTATCACCAAGATTAGATAAAGGAAACATTTCTTAATATGGTTCTCTAAAAATTTTTGCAATCTAAAATTTTCCTCCATGCCATTATCCTGACCCAAGAGAAACTGAAACCCCAACCCTACCTTAAAATATAATCTCACTTGGAAGGGAGGGAGTTTGTCCATATGATCTGATAGAAGCTCAATAAAGGGCATTTTGATTTACTCAATCATGGACCAGATCTAAGTAGATGGTTTCAAACTATTCATGATACAAGGAATGGACCCTTTGTCATTCATTAAACCTATGGATTCCACATCATCACTCACAAAAGAAGACGATAGTTGGGCATTAATTTATGAAGTCGATGAATAAGTTGTTGTCTCACAATACTAAAGTGCAAGTTACTCTTCAATCAAATTAGAAGAAAAAAATTGTAAACCAGCTTTCCATACTTGATTTCATTTGAACGCGGTTCTCATAAATCTTCACCATTGGGATTGACTTTATTCATACACTCCTTGGTTTCTCTATACTCTAACTTGTAGTCAGAACATATTGTGTGCGAAGGAATATGGCTTGAGGCCTATATTCCTTTAATACATTCCACCTATATCTATGGTCTCTGTAGTATCGTTATAGCTAAGATCGAATTGGTTATCCACAATAATAAGAGAGTTAGTAGTCAAAAATAATCAAGACACCTGAAAGAGTCAGATACAACTGGGGATGATGTCTCTCCAAATTTGTTAAAACATTTCCATGGAGAACAAACCACAAGAGCATTTTATGTTTCTCGAGTGCCTACAACCTCCAAATTGAATACAAGATATTCCAGGGTCATTTACCACAGTTAGTTCTACCTTCACTATTTGTGAAAAAGTTGACTTAGTAGATAATTGTCTATTAGAAGAAAATTGACACGCAACAGAGATGACCATTTAAACTATAGAAGAAATGCATATCGCTACTATTCAATCCTAGATCTCCTACAACATCACTACCAGATCGAAAGTTAGAGTCATTTTTGATACTAGGTAAAGATCCATAAATGACCAATCCCAGCTCCTTAGCCATGTACGAGTGTATTTGCTCCCATAATATGAGATTATGTGCCTACCTCCACTATTGGGCCTGGAATTTGTTAGATCTATTATGGGATCTAGAGGGGGTGAATAGAGATAAAACCACTTAAACAAAATTCATTATACCTTTAAGTTATATTTTAAGATAATATGGCAAGTATGAACTTTGAGTGCAACTAAACATACATATAATGGAAGAGGGAGATTGAACACATACATGAACACAGGCTATGTATAGTGGTTTCAAACTCCAAACTAGGAGAGTGTACATACACTATGTAGAGAGTTCATCCTCTAGGATTTGTCAACCATGTCTTCTTACTTATATTCCACTATAAGAGTTACAACATATGACCATCATTTTATAGGACAAGGATACCTAGCATTGCCTTTGAGGACTAGGGAGATAATAACCTTACAGTGGGCTTACCTATCTATGATCAAGAGTTTTCTACCTTCTCAAGGACTTATCTACTCTTGCAATGAGTCTTCGACCTTCTCCAAGGACTTACCCACTCTTGCAATAAGTCTTATTCCTTAAAGGATTTACCCACCCTTGACTTGGATCTTCTACCTTTGACTTCACCTTCACCAAGGAGGAAATTTCACCAAGGGACTCCTTCCCTTGTTCTTCTCCACCTCTCTCAACCAAGAGAGATAATCTTCATCTTAATGGTAGAAAGAGAGATTGGGAGGTGGAGAAGTGAGAGCCTCATAAGATATACATGTAGGACTAGCTCTCTTACAAATAACCTACTCACTCAAATGTATCTATTAAGTGATTAATCTTATGAAAGTGGAAGGAGGAAAATATCTCTCATCTATAATATAGAGACCTTCATACTGCTTGGCTAACCATGGGATGAAGCCCAAAAGGTCCTATTCATAGTTGAGCTTGACTACTATCTAGTAGAGACACTTTGGAACAAATTCTATCAATTTTGGATTTTACAATGGCTATATTTTTTAGTTTTGCAACACTCCAATGGGTGGAAACACTTTTTGGCACTTTTTGTGTAGTTTTTCAGATGAGTTTATTTTGGGAAATTCGACCAATGTCACTATGTGACATAACACTTTTGAGTTGTCAATTGATTTTATCCTTAATGAAACTCGATCGATGGATTATGATTTAAGTGTAGGGTGTCTTTCGAGTTGTCATCAGGACAAAGTTGGATGATTGTGGTAGTTACCAGACTCACACAGTTTTTCTCTCAAGTATGATGATAGAGAAATTTGGCCGATATAAGTGCATGTGATGAATTTTGTTAAGTGTCATAAAAGTTCTTAAATATTTGAATTAAGGGTTCCTCGTTTTTTCTAAGCTTAATTACAAAACATACAATCATTACATGTGATTTACAACATGATTCTAATAGAGATACATCATATTCCAAAATAGTGCACTTGCATTGATTTTGACTTGCTTTTCTCCAAATTAGAATGCACAACTTTAGGCATTTGGAGTGTGTCTATCTAATCTGAAATCACTCAAATAGAAGCATCAGACACAAATGAGTGAAATGGTTAGTCATCGTCAAAACAAGGGTTTAGTCAATTTAGACCTTCTTACATCCTTCCCTTTTTGAATATGACAAACCATTTCATAAATGTATTAAAAGAATTTAAGTAAGATCATACCTTTTGAGAAACCTAGAGGTTTTAGTTGAACTAAGGTCATATGCTCCCCTTTAATTAATGCTAATCGAGTTCACATACTCCCCCTCAATTGATTCTATTTCTCATGCATGGTTAGCTTCATAACATATAGAAATTATGGCTTGTATTTGTATATGTTCGACATATATGTCTTCTCCCCTTTACATAAGACATGTCATCTCCCCCATTGTCATATCAAAAAGTAGGGTTTGAAGAGATAAAATGAAACATGTTAGTAAAGGAGATACCAAATGTTAGATGGCAGAGTAGAAGAGTAAAAATAAAGTGGATCTCCAAGCAATGTATGTAAACATAATCAAGACATGCATCTGAACATCCCTAGATGTAATTCTAGTAGTAAGCAAGGCAAAGCTATGGAAGCAAGTAACTCAAGATAGTAGATATCAAAATAAAGGATCAAGCTTGAGTATGTATGCAAAAAGATACAAGAGTAACATATATATGGATACCAAATTATGAGCAAAGATACAAATTAATGAACAAGACTAGAACTACATATAGATGAACTACTAATAGAGATATCACAAGTTAGTGCTACTAGTAGGATCTATATTATAGTGAAAGATGCACAAGTTAAACAACAAGCTATGAGAGATTTATAGAAATATCCAATCAAGGAAATATGTAATTTTAAAAGCATGAAAGGATATTACTCACTAGCATATACGCAACATTACCAAAAGATGATTAACACTAAGAAACTCAAGGTTGCATCACAAAGATATACAATTAGATAGATGTAGCAAATTATAACACATTGGGAGAAAATTATATCACAACCAAGAGATCCAAAGAGATCATCAAAACATGCATAACAACTCAAATAGGCAATTGCAAGATATATATATTCCAATTTATAGCAATTAGAAAGATAGAGTTGCATGCAAGATAGGCAATTCATATCATGGCAACATGCATATCATAAAGGTACAAAAAGGGAGTTTCGTATAATAAGGCTATTGGTTGAGAAGGTCTAGTTGTGAGGAAAATTCGTATCCTAAAAGTCATTTTTATGTTCTGTGCATAGTGTTTTCGATTGAGTTTTTGGGTTGAACTTCTTGGCCAACAACAACTATTGGAAATAAACCATTGGTTCTTATCGATAGAGTTTCCTCAGGACAAACTCGTTCGACGCCTGCTTCTGTCAAAAAGGTCATATATTCTTTAAAAACATATCTAGAGGCATGATAAAAAAATAGATAATATCCAAACATGTGTAAGCAGGTTAGTAATGCACTATGAAAACATTAGGGGCAATTTTTGAGCAAGAAAGTGATGAGAAACAAAAAATCTAAATTTTGACTCAAAAGTCATGTGTAAAGTTCATATAAACTTGGAAAAAACAAGCAATGACTAGATATGAGCAAGAATAACATTTGTTATGTTCTTATTATTTCTTTTTCACTTGTTGCCACCCCATTAACATCTCACCTTTACTTTTCTTATGTGGATTGCAAAGTCAATTTGCAAATCCTTAGCTCATGTTAATCCAATTGTAAGAAACCTACAAGAAGAAAGATAAAATGGTCCCCAATCATATTTTTGGGTCCGAAGGAGTTATCTTAGCAACCCAAGTCCTACTGGTTTTTGGTGCTTTCCTAAAAGGACAATATGTATAATTATTACAATGGTTGCAAGTTCCCATAGCATTCAAACTAGAGAATTCTCCATGGAGTATCAGAGGTCCTTTGTGAAAACCTCTAGAGGGAGGGTGAATAGAGTTTTATAAAGATTTTAATAATAATTTAACTCAAACAACCACAATGAAAATATTGGACAAGGAGACACAGGGTTTAGAGTGGTTCCAACCTTAGCAAATACTAAGGAAGTCAGTCCACTACCCAGTTGCTTACCCAACTGGGATTTGAAAAGAAATTTATTTTATTACCTCGCAAGGACTTTACATAAAATACAATTTCTTTTCCCAAACCCTTCAAGCAGCCTTCACCTAGAAGTAATCGCCCAACCTTGAAGCAACCTTCCCTTGAAGTAGGTGCACCAACTCCCGTTGCACCAGCCTTCTGAAGTAGCTTCCCGTGCGATAGCCTTCTTGAAGTAGCTTGAAGTCCCCTTCTCCACCTGAGAAGTCAACCCTCTCCAATCCGCAGCCTCCAACCCTAGGAGTATCAAGGAGAGTACAAAGGATAAAAAGGAACAAGAAGGAAAATAGAAATTACAATACCGTTGTAAGCACAAGGCTTGATTTGCCTATATCAAGCGTATAGATCTCCTAACCGATGTGTATGACAATGTGATTGTAGTGGATAGGAGATACTAGCCTATAGGACACGAAATGGGAGCAATAGGAATGAATGGCAAGTGTAGGAATTGCTCTATTGCTCTAAAATAGATTGCAAGTGAGTATTCAAGCTCAAGTATAGCACAAGTATATCTTAGGTATGTTTTGGTGTCCTAAGGCATGTCCTATTTATAGGAGTGGCCTATGGATACTTAAGGACGTTCTAGACAACTTCTAGGGGCTTCTAAGTGCTTAACTAGCCGTTAGATATAAGTTAGGTGCATTAGTAACGGCTAGTTACTTTATTCTGCAGTTGCAGTCAGAGACCATCTCGGTCGACAATTTGTCGACCGAGGTACCTACTCGGTCGAAGTTTTGTCGACCGAGAGGCTCTCTGGATCAACGTTCATTTGCAACTGCCAACTACTTTGTCAGCTGTGTCTAACGGCTACTTGGATCATTCTCGGTCGAGAAGTTTGTCGACCGAGAGTGTCTCGGTCGAGGAGTTTGGTCGACCGAGATTGACCCTGTTTCAATCTTTCAATTTAGGCACTAAGTAAATGTATGAGTGTGCATTTGTGAACCTATTTGAAAGGGATGACCTGTCTAAGTGTGGTGATTGGCTAGGGAAGATCTAACGCTTGATTTACATGAGATCTAAGTACTTGTACATTATATATTTGTACAAGTTTACAATTGATTACATTGTATTACTTTTACAATCATTCAAGCGTATAGTTTCCCTAGAGCTTTGTCATCCACTTTATTCCTGCAACACTCAAGTAGCACGTTAGATCAACAAGAATGAAATGTTTGTCATCATCGAAACAAAGGGATTTATTATAATGTCCAATTTATCCAACAATCTCCCCCTTTTTGAAGATGACAAACATTTCCTAAAATATGAAATAAGGAAATATAAAGCATGTGAGTTTCATACCTGAGGATTACCTTTTGTAGCCATTCTTGTTTTACAAGTGAGTGCTGGCCATCAAGATGAAACTCATTTATATTTTTGATTCTTTCTCCCCCTTTGTCATTTCAAAAAGATATCCAGTTTGAACATTTTATTTCTTCTCCCCCTTAATTTTATATTAAGCTCCCCCTTAAATATCCTATTAGGAACATGGATTTAATATCATTTTTGTCTAATTTTATCCACAATTTGTGTCTCAATCATTTGCAAAGGATGTTAAGCTTTGAAATGATATGAGATTCCTTTAAGCTTATGATGAATATATATATTTATTTCTCATTTATCAAGGGATGTTAAGCCCTAAATTTAATGAGAATCCTTTAATCTTAGAGTACATAAAAATGTCTCCAACCAAATGCAAGGGATGTTAAGCCCTGATTTGTTTAGAGAGTTCCTTTAAGTACAAGCTATATCATTTTTATGAAATTCATAGATTTCTTCATGATCAAGAGTAAAAATACTAAGGTCGTAACAAGCTTCAAAAGATGTTTACAATGTTTTTCTAAGCTTCTTAATCAATTAAACCAATTTGTTGTTATGAGCTCCCCCTTAATCTTACAATGTAAGCAGTTTGATACTTCTAAGGTCACAAATAATTTTAAATTTTGATTTTGACCTTTATCAAAAAGTATACTAAGATTAAGTGCAATAAAATGATGTCCAAATAAGCAATTTGTCAAAGCTTATTTTAGGTCGCCCTTGACTACGACCATGGCGCCCCTTGGTCAATTTTAATTTTAACCAAGAGGCAAATTCTGCATATTTCCAAGATAAACATTCATATGTGAAGTATAATTTCTGCAGATAGCTATAATTATCAATTTTGAAGCACATTAAGATATACCTATTATGAAGACTTAATATGAGCATCATAGTGAAGTCTTTGACCTTGATTTTTCTAGAATGCATGTTTTACATTCATTGTAAAAGATGTTTCATATGCTTTGCTATGGGTACATAAATATCAAATCCCATTTCTTCTTATACCCTTATCATAAGATCCTTTAGAAACATATATTTTGAAAGCAAGATTAATATCTTAAAGTCAAGATTTTTGCTTTTGATTTCTTAGAACAAGCAAATAGATAAAAACATTAATATTTTGTTCTAAGAGGCACCGTTTGGCTTGTCATAGCAACATCATCATTACAAGTTGTGTACACATTATCTATTATGTCAAGATGCTTTTATGCTAATGACATTTGCAAATTTTTTTTTTTGAATCACAATGATCATTCATGGTTTGTATATATGAATCAAAGCTTATTTTACACCAATGAAACATAATGATCATGATGAAGCATGTTAAGTGATACTCAATATGAAAACATTTTCTTAACAATGAAAGCATGATTAATATCTCAAGTCTTTTTAAAGATATCAATTTGAGAAATTTGTAACATTGTGTTATTTGCAAGCATTTTTAATAGTCATATCACCAATGAATTATTTTGCTTGCTTATCATCAAGACTCACACATGCAATTATCATTATCTATTTGTGTTAACACAACAGCATGCTTAATGATGAAATAGTGAAAGCATGTCCAATAGAATGATAATTTCATGAAATACAGTGATTGTAATCATTTAAACTGAATGTCATAACACATGATTTCTATCTAGATAGCTGCTTTAAAGAAAATCATGTAAAACATTATAAAATAGGGATTTCTAAACTTGATTTTCAACTTAGAGAATGATGTCATTTATATTCAAAAAGATCTTCAACTTGTTTTGTAAAACAGTCATTAACAACAGATAGATAGCCATTGATCAATCAGTTGTTCAGTAATTTTACTGCAGACTGAAATCAGTGACCAGGTCGGTCGACGATTTCTCGACCGACTGACTTCTCGGTCGACGATTTCTCGACCGACAAGGTTTCTGTTTTACCTACAGAACTATTTATTGATTTCGAGTAAAATGTAGACTATGTCTAATTCAATTATGCAGTTTAAGAATCAGTTTTAGTTGAGATAAAACATATGAATATCAAAGTAATATTTAGATCAAATCTCAACTAATTATATAAAAAAAAATTAAGTTTTGAGGACCTTAATTAAGATAAGTTTTCAAGTTAGAGATTTTAGTTACTTGAATCATTTTGTTATCCCTTTATGTTAAGTTGAGCTAGACATAAGGATGTGTAATTTAAAGTCTTCGGTCATATCTCAACTTAGTCTAATCAATTCAATTTGGGGGTTTCGGAACCCATACTAACTCAACATTCTTTTTCTTGTATGGGCATGAAAAAGAGTAATGTCCAAGACGTGAGCAGTAATGGTAACATATAGAATCAACCTCAAGTCTTTTTCTATGGTTTTGTTCTAGGTTGTTCTTTGGTACAAATGTGGCTTGATGTGCTCGTGTCTTTCTCCAACTAGGTTGTTGATGAGATTTCCCTTTGGGCTTATAACCTAGTCCTCTTCTCCCAATTTGATGATAGGAATCATCCAAAATTCTATCAAGGATTCCATTGTTGCTTAACCTACTAACTTCTTGTTGCAACTTAGCGATCTCATCCATTCTTTTCTTAATATCTAGTTTTGCTTGATCTAGATTAGATGATAAAGAATTCCTTTCTTTTACTATATTATCATAATCTAGATGTGTACACAAAACAGGTTGTTTTTTAAAATCATTTAACTTTGCAAGTAATTCAACCTTTTCTTGATATAGAAGATCATAATTTGTTTCTAGAGTAAAAATCTTCACATCACTGCTACTTAGAGATGATTTCAATGTACGGTTTTCAGAAACAATGCTATCTTTTTCAAAACCAAGAGTATTCAATTTAGCATATAAATCTTCATTTTCGGATGTAAGAGCAAGAAGTCTAGTATTTAACTCATCGTTTGCTTTACTAGATTTCTTTAATTTCTTCTTGCACTCAATATATTTATTGTGAGTTTCTTCAAGACTAGAAATTAGCTCTTCTTTTGATAAATCAAGAAGGCTTACCTCTTCTTCTTCTTCTTCTTCATTGGTTGTAGCAATGAAACAATTTCTGTGCTTTTCCTCTTTCTTCTTTTCTCTCCATGGACAACCGATTGTTGTATGGTTTGGTCCTAGACACCAATTGCAACTTGTTGTAGGTTGGTCCAAGTTGTTCCTTTGCCTGCGGTTGTAGTCACCTCCACCCTTCATTCTTCAAGACCTGGTTAGGGTTCCTTGAAGCCTGCTCTGATACCAATTGAAAACCTCTAGAGGGAGGGTGAATAGAGTTTTATAAAGATTTTAATAATAATTTAACTCAAACAACCACAATGAAAATATTGGACAAGGAGACACAGGGTTTAGAGTGGTTCCAACCTTAGCAAATACTAAGGAAGTCAGTCCACTACCCGGTTGCTTACCCAACCGGGATTTGAAAAGAAATTTATTTTATTACCTCGCAAGGACTTTACATAAAATACAATTTCTTTTCCCAAACCCTTCAAGCAGCCTTCACCTAGAAGTAATCGCCCAACCTTGAAGCAGCCTTCCCTTGAAGTAGGTGCACCAACTCCCGTTGCACCAGCCTTCTGAAGTAGCTTCCCGTGCGATAGCCTTCTTGAAGTAGCTTGAAGTCCCCTTCTCCACCTGAGAAGTCAACCCTCTCCAATCCGCAGCCTCCAACCCTAGGAGTAGCAAGGAGAGTACAAAGGATAAAAAGGAACAAGAAGGAAAATAGAAATTACAATACCGTTGTAAGCACAAGGCTTGATTTGCCTATATCAAGCGTATAGATCTCCTAACCGATGTGTATGACAATGTGATTGTAGTGGATAGGAGATACTAGCCTATAGGACACGAAATGGGAGCAATAGGAATGAATGGCAAGTGTAGGAATTGCTCTATTGCTCTAAAATAGATTGCAAGTGAGTATTCAATCTCAAGTATAGCACAAGTATATCTTAGGTATGTTTTGGTGTCCTAAGGCATGTCCTATTTATAGGAGTGGCCTATGGATACTTAAGGACGTTCTAGACAACTTCTAGGGGCTTCTAAGTGCTTAACTAGCCGTTAGATATAAGTTAGGTGCATTAGTAACGGCTAGTTACTTTATTCTGCAGTTGCTGTCAGAGACCATCTCGGTCAACAATTTGTCGACTGAGGTACCTACTCGGTCGAAGTTTTGTCGACCGAGAGGCTCTCTGGATCAACGTTCATTTGCAACTGCCAACTACTTTGTCAGCTGTGTCTAACGGATACTTGGGTCATTCTCGGTCGAGAAGTTTGTCGACCGAGAGTGTCTCGGTCGAGGAGTTTGGTCGACCGAGATTGACCCTGTTTCAATCTTTCAATTTAGGCACTAAGTAAATGTATGAGTGTGCATTTGTGAACCTATTTGAAAGGGATGACCTGTCTAAGTGTGGTGATTGGCTAGGGAAGATCTAACGCTTGATTTACATGAGATCTAAGTACTTGTACATTATATATTTGTACAAGTTTACAATTGATTACATTGTATTACTTTTACAATCATTCAAGCGTATAGTTTCCCTAGAGCTTTGTCATCCACTTTATTCCTGCAACACTCAAGTAGCACGTTAGATCAACAAGAATGAAATGTTTGTCATCATCGAAACAAAGGGATTTATTATAATGTCCAATTTATCCAACACTTTGTCTATGTTGTTCCTTTGGTTACTATTAAGTAAAATTCCATCTCTACTATTTGTTTGACATTATTGTAATGACCCTTCCTCCCAGTAACCCCCAATTAAGGGAGACTAAGAGGTTAGAGCCCTTATCCCAATTTCTGGATCAAAGGTTCAACAAATAATCAATAATAATTATCAAATTCTACCATACTAAACTAAAAATTGGTATAAAATAAAACTTTGCATACCTTTTTCAAAAACTTGGATATCTACTTCTATCCACATTTGGAGTCTATTCTAACTAATCCTCCTTTGTACTTTAATTCTTATTTAATTCCACATATGTCACTTTACTGTTTGTCCTTTTCAATTGTACCTAACACACCGAAAAACCAAACGTCGATCAGCATAAATGAATATGTCGATATGTGGGGGAAACAATAATTATGCAATTAACTGTAACAACATATTATAGGCAATTATGATTTAGCAAACAACTATACATTTTCTAAATAACTGCTCAATCCATACATACCCTAGCCTTTGCATTGTCCCTGCAGTGGACCTGGATGCTACCTTCCTTATGGTAGATCCCCATTAAACCCTTCATGATCCTACCTAATAGGTGAATCAATTTCTAGGGTTGATGAGTCGCATGGCACTACCCATAGGTAGCCCAATCCCTAACTCATGGTGTGCTTAAGAGTCGCATGGCACTACCCATAGGTAGCCCAATCCCTAACTCTTGATAACTTTTTGGTCCCACTTATCAAGTAGACCCTTTACCAGGTTACCCTTTTCATCATTAGAAAAGCCACAGAGGAGGACCAGGATCTGAGCGAGTCATGTATACATATTTATGGTGATAATCATAGTCACTTTATAGTTGCATGAAATAAAAGTCATCCAAGTAGTTATTTTCAGGCAACCGATAAAACATCTGAGAATCACCGTAAAACTAAAGCAATTAACCATAAGTGTAACCACACTCCTGTCGGGCTGATTTGAGACAGAATTAATCCAATCAATGCAAGAAACCCAATAGGCAAACAAGCACACAAAGAGATCCTAAAATATGCATTCAATTTCCCATCATTGATCATGCCATCAAGATCTATTAAACCTAGCTCGCTTCCTAGGGTTTCTAGTCCACTTTTATGGTTTTCCTTGCAATTAGGGTTTCACTTCATTTTTACTATTTGAAACCCTAATTTTACACAATTACTCACAAACCCTAATTATCTCATCTATTCTTCATGAAAGATGTTAAGGTTACCTTTTAGCAACATATTACCTCAATTGTAGATAAAAGGCACAATTAAATGCCCATTAAGTCTATTATGCCTCTTTTATATTAAAACTACCATTTTTATCCTTTTATTTCATGATAAGATCATTAGGCCTAATTATCATCTTTGGTTCCTTCTGTATTAACAACTCATAGTTCATTATGATCTAATTCACATATGAACTCTTTTTATCATTAATTCCCCCTTTATCCATTAGAAAACCCTCATTACTATTTTAAGGGCTTTTATCCTCAATTAGGAACCTTTATACTCGAATTAGCTGAGAACCATCATATCTCATCTTATTCATGAATTGGAATAATTAAAGCCATTAGGAGTCACAATTACTAACATTAGGGTTTCAAGGCCCATTAAAGCTTGTTTTAGCACATGTAACTCTAAATTAAACCAATTACATGCAAAGTTCATCCTTTTTTATCGTAATGTATCTTTTCTGATTAACAGGCTAATATCAACTCTAATCATCCCTAAAACCCTTCTTAAGTACATTAATCATCTCAATTTAGGGTTTCTTAATCATTAAAGCATTAATGTTGATAACCTCCACTACATTTCGAATTGCAAGAGGAATTAGCTTCTAAAACTATTTTAATGGATTCCTCTCATTTTTTTGAGAAACTTTCATATTTTATATGCATTCATATAAGCTACCAATAAAAAGATACGATTTTTGTAAAATAAACTTACTTGGACCAATCCCTGAGCGCCACGTCACCCCATCATGCAACGTAGCTTGCCGGTTTGGAAATATAACAGATTTATGTTTTTGCCCTTGTTTAAGTTCATGGTGCTTCAGCCCGGGGAGGGGCAAAATGGTCCAACGACTGATGGGTCGTCTTCAAGCTCATGACGCCCTACTTGGATGCCTCTTGCAGCCGTGCGCGGGGCTATCCTCTCCTCCCTGGGCCACGAATCTCACCAAAACTTGATGCCCTACCTTTGTCGTTCTCTAGTGCCCATGGGGCACCTCTAGTTTGCGGCCAAGACGGCCTTTTCAAGCGTGCTCAGCCTGCGCCATTTGACTGGTCATGCAGCCTGTTGTAGGTGGTTTGCGCGAGGTCGAGTGTAAGAAGATGATGGCCGATCACTCCTCGGTTTCCGTGGGAGTGTCATGCTTCCATCAAGACTTCAACGCCGCTCCTTGGTGTCCTCAGGATAGATCTATACCCTCGACTAGGGTTTGCACGAAAATAACAAGAAGAAGAGTGTGGGATCTCTATTGAACTCAAACCAGGGATTCTACCCCTTATATAGGGGAGGGTATCCATGCCCTAAGGGGTCCATCCACAAGGAAACAATTCCTACTCTAAAAAGGAACCTTATTCCTTCATGGAGAAGCAATCTTCTCTCTCCTAATTATCTCTTTAATATTTTTTATTCTTTATATATTAGGATTTCAAACATAACCTCTTTTATTCTCTTTGTACTTGCCTTTTAATATATTGGCACGATAATTATATTTTCCTTTAGTAGAAAACACCTCCTTTTTAACAATACCACAAAATTCATTCATTATGCATCACATTATTCTTTTATTTTGTATTAATGGTATTTTCTCTTTTTTTCTCCATTGGGGCTCCTTGGACCCCAAGAAACTCTAATATCTCAAAATCCTTTTTAGTGGATACTTAGTTACCTTCTAGATGCATCTATATTCATTATTTTTCATTATCTCTTTATTAAAATATCTCTTTTTGAGAATTTCTCTTTATCTCTCCTCTTATATTCCTTATTGGAATTCCTTTTAACACTAGAAACCTTATGGATACGAAAATCCATCAGAGATAACTCAATTATACCTCTTTCCACTTATTTCCCACATTTTATCATTGTTTTCAATTTCTTTCTTAATAAAGAAATATTTAATTGATCTTTTCTTTTCTTATTGCATTATTTTTGCAACTTTGGACTCCTTGGAACCCAATGAACCCAAGAGGCACGAAACCCACATTTTTATTACATTCTTTTGCCTTCTAGAGGTTTCCACATCTTTCTTTTCTCCATTTCTTATTAATAATGGAGTTTCCTTTGTATTTTTCTTGTTATTGGGCCCAATAGCCAATAAAGCCCACAAAACAACCAACAAGGCTATTGCAAAAGAAATACTTTTATTCAAAACTAATTATATCATTATTTTTTAAAATATCTTTAATAGGAGAAATTACATTTCTCACCAAAAGAACCCAAAAATTGGGGTTGTAACATCCTTCCCCTCTTATAGGAATTTTGCCCCCAAAATTCCACCAGGCACACAAACAAACAGGATTCGCCTTTCCTTTGTCCATCATGGATCCCATGTGGTCTCACCCTTTCCATGGTGCTTCCCAAAAACCTTCATCGTCTCATATTCTTTCATCTGAGTTCACTCTCTCCTTGGCATATCATACCCTCATAGGTGTCTCAGGACATTTGAGCCTCTCATAAAGTTGAATAGGTTCAGGGCTCAGCACATGGCTTGGGTACCTCACATAGTGCTCTAGATCGGACTCATGGAACACATTATACATCATGTTATCCTGAGGGGTAAGGTTAAACACAACCATCTCCACCATTCCATATCAAATGGACCATGCATCCAAGACTCAACTCTCTTTAGCTATAACTTAGAGGGGGTGGATTTCACATCACATATTCTCCCACAGTGAGTTGCATGTCAGTCTGCTTTGCATCAGCTCATGAATCATATCGCCCATGGGCTCTCTCTCAGCTATTGCACAATCAAAGTAACTTCATCTACACACACTGTGGTTCTTTTCTGACCTTCGCAAGGCCCCTTCACCAACATCATCTTAATGAAGTGGTTACTGACACAACCTCCCTTATAGAGCTTTTTTACATCCCGATACTAGCTATGGTTGTTATCATCACATCTTATAGAAGACAAGAATTGTCTCCATGTATCACCCTGAATGAGCACACATGCTCTCATCAGACCCTCCAGTCTAGATCAAACTAACCATTATTAGGGGTGATAAACTGTACTAGCATCGAGTTCTTCATGTATCTTACTTCCACCACATGGAATTGAATCTTTAGGTTATTCTCAAGAACTTTTGAACTTGCATCATGGTATAGTTGAACCATCTCTTTCTCATATGTAGTTCAACCGGATCCGTCCTATGACAGCATTCTTTCTTTCTCATGTCAACTAGGTAAGGCGATCTACCATAACCCATATTACATCTTGACTTTCCTTGGTCTAGGGGAGACTTACCACAACATCTATAGTGATGAACTACCATTCCCTCTCGGGGACTCTTTTGTTCTCTACATCAACTCTTTGGGTTACTGGTGTTCGTCCTGCATGGCGACAAACCACATCCAACTTCATCTTAAGCATCCAATGTACTAGTGCAACTTATTATCTTAGTAGTACCATGGTGTATGATGAACTTAAAATCATGATTTCATGTATGTCATGATACCTCAAGATTGATACCTCAAAAACCCTAAACCACTCTAGTCGGGGTTTCATCACCTTCTTTTCCAAAGAAGTGCATCTGAGGTTCTACAACCATCCTTTTATTGCATCAAGGCCTAGGTTGGCTAACCAAACAACTACTATCTTGTTCAATAGATCTCATTACATCTGAGTGTTAGCCAAACATATCTTCTTTTTCAACTTGGGGCTAACCCAATAGCCTCTTCTAGCCTCTAACTACACTAGGCAGCTGCATCTCAACCACTTCACATCCTTGTGTGAAAGGTAATGTTGAAGACATACACCTTCACTTATTATCTCAGCTCAAACTCTAAGTCTATCTTCATCAAGGAACTCTGAGCTCATCCTCTTGGTTTTCAAACTCAACCTTGTATAACTTGCAAATTCCACATGGCTCATGATAAAACATCCTCACAAGATGACTACCTTAGTTATCTTGATGTTTGTAAACCATCCACAAATCATTTATATCACAAGGGTATGTTATCATCTCTATCCTCATACCTCTTAGAAACATTCCAACTCACATCATCTTTATCCTTGGTGTATGGCATGCGTACTGTCCTATCTCTCACTCCCATAACAATAGGAAATAAGCATTTGGCTATAGTCCAAACACAGAGTTCTTCCCATTCTAAGAGTAGAGATGGTACATCCCACCTTGCCAGTACACCTTCAAATCTAAGTTGAAAGGTACAACATATGTATCTACATCATGATCATCTCGATATTAAGGTTACTTCCATGGAAAACTAGTCTCGAACCTATTAGGGACAACACACATTCCTTGGTCATCTCCTCTAGTCCTATAGGGTGGTGGCACTTTTGGGGTCATCCCTCTTCCCTTATGCATCTAGAGAGTGCCCTACTCATCTGCCATTTGGGTCCCATGAGTTCATGAAGGTGATCAATCTCCTAACCCATGACCCTCATACAATGCTAGTTGTTACCTCTCGACCATATGGTCATGTGCAACTAGGGAATTAGGCAACTCCCACTTCCATTGGTCTTATCCCTACCTGACCCTAGGATAGACTTAGGATTCTAACATAGTACATGTCCAACTTAGAACCTTACCCAAGTCTCCATCATCTCTCGTTGCATCCATGGGCTGTCTTTCATCCTTTCATAAGGGTCATGGTGAACTGCCTACCTTGGTCAGGCCCCATACCGGTTACCTCCAGGGTAACACATCCATATGCGCTTAGAGATGGTTATCTATGGGTATACATGTTCATTCTCATACTATTTACTTTTCACTTAGCTTCTCAAGATCCTAAGAGACCTCTTTATGTTACCTCAAAACCAACAAAACTGGTATACACCCTACAAAAGGGTCCCTCTCCCAGGATGGGAGGAAACTACACCTTGATAACAAAGGTCACACGTGCTTATGTCTAGGGTTTACATCCACATGAGCATGCTTAACCCTAGCAAGCTACTAAGGCACAAGCAGACCATCTTCTAAACCATGATAGGTCATATTTGTTCTCATTCCTCAACATTGGATCAAGAACAACCCTTCCCATGTATCCAACTTAGTTGTGACAGGTTCATCAAACATACCTTAAACTTAAGGGGTTTCCCTTTCCCCTAAACATGAGGAGTACTATGCTCAAACAATGAAAACTCAAATTTCATCATGAGCATCGGGTACACGTCTTCCCCTCTTAGGCCTAGGAACCCTAGGTTCACCTCTTTATGCAACAGTTGTCCAACTACATGCTCAACATTCTATCCATGAGTCAAGCATGTATAAGGCAAGACATGCCCTTCCCATGATCCTTCTACTTGAACAACACCTCAGTGTTGAGTCCTCTTTGAGGACAGCCAACTAGGTGTAAGGCTTCACAACCTATTACTAAACCTCTTCAAGGTCTAAGGAACTCTTTTTCCTAACTCAGAAGGTAAACACATATATCATAGACACATAGGTATAGCTGCCTCATCTTCTCTCTAGGGTTTGATTCCTATAAAGGCAACCAAGATATCATCAGCTTCCAGGGTTCAAGCATGAGGCAACCTCTATCATCCACTTAGGCTACATCATCCTCAACTCCCCATTGTTCCTCATATCTCAGAGTCTGAGCTTCCAACCTTTTTCTTGGGTCCTTCTCTCTCTCTAGAGCTAACCCTACAAACATCCTTACTATTAGAGGTCCTCTCTCCATGAAGGATCAAGCTCACAAGCATACCCCTACATGGGTTAAGCCTAATGTTCAAACTTGTGTTCGCTCTAGATTATCCATAACCCTTTATGCTTGTCTCATAAGCTATCCAACATACTCTCCAAGCTAGGGTTTTAGCCTACTGTCAGCACTATTGACATACTCTAGGTGCATACTATGCCCTACTTGCATAAGCCCATAGGGTTTCTATAGGTTCTTTACTAACCTCATCAATGAAGGAGCTATCCTTCACTCAAACATGCACAACCCTTCCCAGGGTTGGGTCTCCAAAGGCACTAGGTCATCCAACCTCACATGGCTCATATCGCCATGGGTATCTAAAAGCATGTCCACACACCCACATGATCTACCATGACATCTAGCTCACCGGGTCATCTCTCTCTCTAACCTTCACTTAGGGTTAGGGTTAGCATCATCCTCATAGGATGTGCCAGGTCTCTACTTATGATGGAGGTCTCTACCTCCAACACTAACTTTCTCCACTCATCCTCCTGACAAGGAGGTCTAGCCTCATGTCACTCCTGAGGGCATGACAACTCATGTCATATGACCTAAGAATGCATCTATTCTTTAGTTTACGCTTAATCTATTAAGCTTATGTCCATGACATCTTATTTACATCCTTTTCATTAATTTGGTGGAGGATTCCTTAAACCTTATCAACCTTACCCATACCTCGAGAGGGTGAGGAAAAGAGAGAAAACCCTAATCCTTAAGGTCCTTAATAGCATTTGAGTTGAGAAGGGATGAACAAGATGAGAGTCCTAAAGGTGTCTTATTTTGAGTCAAATCCTAAGACATTGTCCAGGGAATCACACTAATCTGGGAGTCCTCATATTCTGACTAGGTGGTGCAGAGGAAAATCTTGCCAGCCCCCGAACATGATCCTTTTCTAGACACCTCTGTCTTTCAGAAAATCCTCTAATAACTCCCTTGGGTTCTATAGAGTTTGTAAAATTCAGTAATTATTAAAGATTAAATGAGGAACATATGCTCTGATACCAAATGTAATGACCTTGCCTCCCAGTAACCCCCAATTAAGGAAGACAAAGAGTTCAGAGCCATTATCCCAATTTTTGGATCAAATGTTCGACAAATAATCAATAATAATTAACAAATTCTACCATACTACACGGAAAACTAGTATAAAATAAAACTTTGCATACCTTTTTCAAAAACTTGGATATCTACTTCTATCCACATCTGGAATCTATTCTAACTAATCCTCCTTTGTACTTTAATTCTTATTTAATTTCACATATGTCACTTTACTGTTTGTCCTTTTCAATTGTACCTAAAACTCTGACAAACAAAACATCAGTCAGCATAAATGACAATGCCAGTATGTGGGGGAAAACAATAATTATGCAATTAACTGTAACAACACATTGCAGGAAATTATGATTTAACAAACAACTTTACATTTTCTATATAACTGCTCAATCCATACATACCCTAGCCTTTGCGTTGTCCCTGCAGGGGACCTAGATGCTACCATCCTTATGGTAGATCCCCATTAAACCCCTCACGATCCGACCTAATAGGTGAATCAATTTCTAGGGTTGATGAGTCGCATGGCACTACCCATAGGTAGCCCAATCTCTAACTCATGGTGTGCTAAAGAGTTTCTACTTGGCACTACCCATAGGTAGCCCAATCCCTAACTCTTGATAGCATGTTGGTCCCACTTATCAAGTAGACCCTTTACCAGGTTACCATTTTCATCATTAGCAAAACCACATAGAAGGACCAGGATCTGATCTAGTCATGTATACATATTTATGGTGATAATCATAGTCACTTTATAGTTGCATGAAATAAAAGGCATCCAAGCAGTTATTTTCAGGCAACCGATAAAACATCTGAGAATTGTCGTGAAAATAAAGTGATTAACCATAAGTGTAACCACATACCTATCAGGCTAATTTGAGATAGAATTAATCCAATCAATGTAAGAAATCTAATAGGCAAGAAAGCGCACAAAGAGATCCTGAAATTTGCATTAAATTTCCCATCATTGATCATGCCATCAAGATCTATTAAACCTAGCTCGCTTCCTAGGGTTTCTAGTCCACTTTTAGGGTTTCCATTGCAATTAGGGTTTCACTTCATTTTTACTATTTTAAACCCTAATTTTATACAATTACTCACAAACCCTAATTATCTCATCTATTCTTCACGAAACATGTTAAGGTTACCTTTTAACAACATATTACCCCAATTTCAGATAAAAGGCGCAATAAAATGTCCATTAAGTCAATAATAATGCTGATGTAACCAGTATTTGAATAAGAAGTTAGTTGATTCACAAAAAAAATGTCCATTAAGTCTATTATGCCTCTTTTATATTAAAACTACCATTTTTATCCTTTTAATTCATGATAAGATCATTAGGCCTAATTATCATCTTTGGTTCCTTCCGGATTAACAAATCATAGTTCATTATGATCTAATTCACATATGAACTCTTTTTATCATTAATTCCACCTTTATCCATTAGAAAACCCTAATTACAATTCTAAGGGTTTTTTATCCACAATTAGGAACCTTAATACTCAAATTAGCTTAGAACCATCATATCTCAGCTTATTCATGAATTTGAATAATTAAAGCCATTAGGAGTCACAATTACTAACATTGGGGCTTCAAGGCCCATTAAAGCCTATTTTAGCACATGGAACTCTAAATTAAACCAATTACGTGCAAAGTTCATCCTTTTTTATCTTAATGTATCTTTTATGATTAACAGGCTAATATCAACTCTAATCCTCCCTTAAACCCTTTTTAAGTACATTAATCATCTCAATTTAGGGTTTCTTAATCATTAAAGCATTAAAGTTGATAACTTACACTATTTTTCGAATTTCAATAGGAATTAGCTTCTAAAACTATTTTTAATGGATTCCTCTCATTTTTCTGAGCATCTTTCATATTTTATACGCATTCATCCAAGCTACCAATAAAAGATACAATTTTTTTTAAAATAAAATTACTTGGACCAATCCCTGAGCGCCACGTCACCCCGTCCATGCAACGTAGCTTGCCGGTTTGGAAATATAACGGATTTACATTTTTGTCCTTGTTTAAGTTGTTGGTGCTTCAGCCCGTGGAGGGGCAAAACGGTCCAACGACCGATGGGTCGTCTTCAAGCTCCCGACGCCCTACTTGGCCGTCGTTTGCAGCCCTGCGTGGGGCTATCCTCTCCTCCCTGGGCCATGAACCTCACCGGAACTTGATGCCCTACCTTCACCATGCTCTGGTGCCCACGGGGTGCCTCCAGTTCGCGGACAAGGTGGTCGTTTCAAGTGCACTCAGACTGTGCCATTCGGATGGTCGTACAGCCTATTGCAAGTGGTTTGCATGAGGTCGAGTGTAAGAAGATGATGGCCGGTCACTCCTCGGTTGTCATGGGAGCATCCTGCTTCCATCAAGACTTCAACACCACTCCTTGGTGCCCTCATGATAGATCTATACCCTCGACTAGGGTTTGCATAGAAAGAACAAGAAGAAGAGTGTGGGATATCTCTTGAACTCGAACGGGGGATTCTACCCCTTATATAAGGGACGGTATCCACGCCCTAAGGGGTCCATCCATGAGGAAACAAGTCCAACTCTAATAAGGAACCCTATTCCTTCATGGAGAAGCAATCCTCTCTCTCCTTATTATCTCTTTAATATTTTGTATTCTTTAGATATTAGGATTTCAAAAATAACCTCTTTTATTCTCTTTGTACTTGCCTATTAATTTATTGGCATGATAATTATATTTTCCTTTAGTAGAAAACACCTCCTTTTTAACAATACCACAAAATTCATTCATTATGCATCACAATATTCTCTTATTTTGTATTAATGGTATTTTCTCTTTCTTTATCTCCATTGGGGCTCCTTGACCCCAAGAAACTCTAATATCTCAAAATCCTTTTTAGTGGATATTTAGTATCCTTCTTGATGCATCTATATTCATTATATCTCATTGTCTTATTTATTTCTTTATTAAAATATCTCTTTTTGAGGATTTCTCTTTATCTCTCCTCTTATTTTCCTTATTGGAATTCCTTTTAACATTAGAAACCTTATAAATACAAAAATCCATCAAAGATAACTCAATTATACCTCTTTCCACTTATTTCCCACATTTTATCATTATTTTCAATTTCTTTCTTAATAAACAAATATTTAATTGATCTTTTCTTATCTTATTGCATTATTTTTTCAACTTTGGACTCCTTGGAACCCAATGAGCCCAAGAGGCACGAAATCCACCTTTTGATTGCATTCTTTTGCCTTCTAGAGGTTTCTACATCATTCTTTTCTCCATTTCTTATTAATAATGGAGTTTCTTTTGTCTTTTCCTTGTTATTGGGCCCAACAGCCAATAAAGCCCACAAAACAACCAACAAGGCTATTATAAACGAAATCCTTTTATTCAAAACAAATTATATCATTATTTTTTCAAATATCTTTAATAGGAGAAATTACATTTCTCACCAAAAGAACCCAAAAATTGGGGTTCTAACAATTATGGTTTAGGTTTGATTAAGACTCTTTTTATCATCTTAAAATATTCACGTAGAGAATCTCAAGCTATTATTATCATGTATAAGAGAAGTAATAGTAGAAGACAATTGATTGGTATCATCTTCAGCATGCCCAAGATCGATTTTTAAGCAAAGAGCCTTATTCATGTAAGAATCTTTTTCAATATGAAGAGCAGCAACATTATTTTGTCTACTAGTGGAACTAGAACAACATTCAAGAACATTGGTTTTAGCAAGCAAGGAAACATTTTCAATAAAAGCAATCTTAGAAATATAAACACTATTTTTAGATTCTATTCCTTTCAAAACAAAATCATTGTCCTCCTTTTCTGTTCTAAGAACATCAATATAAACCATGAGAGAATTCACAATTTTAGTATGCACTTCATTAGAACTAGTCATAAGAGGTTGAGCTTCTAGAAACCTAATCTTATCAAGCAAGCTAGCATTTTCAAGTTTGACACCATCTACTTGTTTAATATAAGAATTTTTTTTCTATCTCGACACTATTGAATTCCAATTCTAGTTCTAAATAATACTTTTGAAGATTGTAAACATCAACTTGCAAGCTAATGTTAACATGTTCAAGTTTATCTTTTTCTGCATGCACATTATCAACAATTCTAGCAAGCTTTTTCTTTTTTTAGTAGACTTAAGAGAGGCACGAGTAACATGAATAATTTCAATTACATATTCTCTATCTAAAGAGTTTAGTTTACCTCCTTTGACTCTTCCTTTGCACTTTCCATGAGAGAAAAGTGACATTTTTCACAATCACTAGAGTTTGAGCTACACCTCCACTAGGATCTTCACTTGAGTTTGATATGGAGGAGTCACTAGGGTTTTTATGCCATTACTCCTTATATTCCCTTATCTTGTGATTATGGATCTTTTTTCCTTGTGGGCAATCATCCTTGAAGTGACCCTTCCTTCCACATTTGAAACACTGGGTGGAGGAGGAAGACTTGGTTTTGTATAATTTACCTTTGGAGTGCATGGCATCTTCTTCAACTTGAGAATATGGAGAAGCTTGACTAAAGCCTTCTTGTTTCACAATGGATTTATTTTGGTCTTTGATTTCAGCATTCTTATTTTTTTGAGCTCTTTCTCTTCTTCTCTTTCTTCTTCCTCTTCCTTGTCAAGTCTCACTTCAACATCTTATAGGTTTCCTATGAGCTCCTCGATAGGAATTTTACCAAGAAACCTTGTTTCTTCACTGGAGGTCACCTTTGCTTACCACCTCTTGGTAAGAGACCTAAGTATCTTTGAGTTAATCTTTCCTTCATCCATAGGATGGACTAGGAAGAAAAGACCATTTACAATGGTGTTGATCCTTGAGTACATCTCAAATACCCTCTCCTCTTTTCCCATCTTGAAGTTTTGAAGGAGACCATTGAGCTTGTATAGTCTACTTTGCTTCACTTGCTTTTTCCCCTCATAAGTGACACGTAGCTTTCTCCAAACCTCATAGGTTGTGTCACAAGAAGAAATCTGGTTGAACTCTGTGAGGGAAAGAGACACATAGAGGACGTTGATAGCTCTTGCATTCAAGGTTACTTTCTTCAAAGTAGCCTCATCCTATTCTTCTACTTTTGTCTCTGGTTTCTTGAATGGATGGTCCACCATTCTCCATTTCTCAAGACTTGATCCTTGTATGTAGAATTGTATTCTTCTATTCCATTAGAGGAAGGTGCTCCCATCAAAGATTGGAATGTAGTATATACCACCTTGATAATTTCCCATCTTCTCCTACTTGTAGAAGTATTTCTTGGAGAAGACCCTCTCTGATACCAATTTTTGGATCTATGACAGACTCTAAAGGGGGTCAAAAGAGATAAATCACTTAAACAAAATCCATTAGACCTTCAAGTTATATCTTGAGATAATATGGCAAGTATGAACTTTGAGTGTAACTAGACATATATAGAAAGGAAGAGATATTGAACACGCACAAGAACACAAGCTATGTAAATTGGTTTGAAACTCCAAGCTAGGAGAGTTTACTTACACTACATATAGAGGTCAACCTCTAGGATTTTTCATCCATGTTTCACTCCTTATATTCCATTATAAGAGTTGCAACATATGACCTTCCTTTTCCTAGACAAGGATGCCTACCCTTCCCTTTCAGGACAAGGGAGCCAATAACCATACAAAGGGCTTACATATATATGACCCAGAGTATTCTACCTTTTTGAAGACTTACCTACTCTTACAAAAAGTCTTTGGGCTTCTCCAAAGATCTATCCACTCTTGCAACAAGTCTTCTGCCTTTAAGGAATTACCCACTCTTGACTTGGATATTTCGCCTTTCACTTCACCTTCACCAAGGAGAAGATTTCACCAAGGGACTCCTTCCCTTGCTCTTCTTCGCCACTCTTAGCCAAGAGAGAGAATCTACATATTCATGGTAGAGAGAGAGAGATTGGTAGGTGTAGGAAATGAGAGCCTCACAAGATAAACATGTAGGACTAGCTCTCTTGCAAATCTCCTATTCAATCTAATGTATGTAAAAAGTGATCAAGCTTATGAGAGTGGAAGGAGGTCAATCTTTGTCAACAATAATATAGGGATCTTCATAGTTCTTGTATAACCATGGGATGAAGCCCAAGGGGTCCTGTTTATAGTTGAGGTTGCCTACTATCCAGTAGAGATAGTTAGAAACTAGTTTTTTTGGGTGTTGCAACTGATATATTTTTTTGTTTTACAACACTCCAACGACTAGAAACATTTTACTACACTTTTCAATACAGTGTTGTCGACTGAGTTTACTTTAGGAAAGCTCGACCGATGGCACTATAGGACAAAACAATTTTTATTTGACAGTCGAGTTTATCCTTGATGAAACTTGGTTGATGGATTAAAATTGTTTTGGAAGTGTGGGGTGTCATTCAAGTTATCATTAGGACTAACTTGGTCGACCCTGGTAGTTACCAAGACTCACATAGATTGTCGATTGAGTTTCACGAGAGGGATAATCGGCCAATAAAAGTTCCTTCATGAATTTTAGTTAGTGTCATAAAACTTCTTAATATTCAAATTAAGTGCTCCTAAATTTTATAATATTAATTACAAGTCATACAATCATTACAAGTGATTTACAACATGATTCTAATAGAGATACATCATATTCCATAGAAGTGCACTTCCATTGATTTTGACTTGCCTTTCACCAAATTAGGATACACAAGTTTAGGCATTTGGAGTGTGTCTATCTAATCTAAAATCACTCAAGTATAATCATTGGATACAAATGAGTGTAATGGTTAGTCATCATCAAAACAAGGGCTTAGCCAATTTAGACATTGAGTCAACAAACTTGATATACTCTAAGGGTGGATATGCTCAATGTTTAAACCAAAACTGCTCCTCAAATTACCTTCCTCCTTCGCCTATGGTTGGATCCAGAACTTGGCTTCTTTTCCCCCCTTTCTTCCATATCCATTTTGTGACATCCCGCTATCACATAGACAATGAAATGCCACACAAAAATATGCAGAACATCCATAAACCACATGTTACCAGAATTACAGGTTTATTAAAACCGATTGCGGAAAGTAGATAATAAAGAAACTATTACATCCAGATCCTTATACTGCAAGGAAACATGTTATATAAACATACACGAACCTTGATACTTTTCCACAATTCATATGATCCAGCTGTCACATAAGCACAAAGAGTTCACCACCTGTTTATATACAGATCAGGCCATACCAGGCCAACAGTAGGATAAACAAGCTAAATCAGTTATGCATCGTGAAACTTCATCAAAACACCTCCAAGGACCTGAGAGTACAGGGATGACTCTAAGACTCTACTACAAAATAACCAAAACTATAGCATATCCATCTCTTATCTCCTACTGTTCTTCTTGTTTCTTGGCTGCAACCTCTCGACCACCACCACGTCTAGCATGATCACCTAAAAAGGTTTAAAACTAGTAGGGTGAGACACACAGTACCAATGAGAAACATAACTCCCCGCCGAACTATAAAACTTTAGGAAAGCTAGAATAGATAAAGTAGATAACTAATATAAGAAGCTCATATATGCATCATATTGAACAGAACTACCTTTATTAACAACTTACCAAGATATCTAGGAGGCATATAACCAGATATTTCTTAAGGAACATGATTGACAAGATAAGCCATATAATAACTTATCATAAGATATGAGGAATGTATAATTAAGTGCAAGATATAACTTGAGAAACTATAAAATCAAGGCCTCAACCAATTGTTTGTGTTTTTCCATAAGTAATACATACTATACAGCTAGATTACAATTTATTATGTCCTGAGGAAGTGAGTATCCTGAGGAAGTGAGTTGTACCGCTCAAATCCAACCTTCGGGTGGGAAGCCCAAAACTGGTGCCATACAAGGTCAATGGAAGAGACAGACTCCATGACCTCACCTCCTTGTGGTCAGTGCATGATATCCAAAGTAGGACAGTAGTCTCTTTCTTAAGTGGCATCAGCCACAGGGTCAGCTCTACAGGCTACCCTTTTCTCTAGCCCACCTTGGTACAAGTCTCGACTCTAGCATACCTTGAGTCACTGGCCTATTCACCGTGCTCTTGAGCCATGAACGCATTCATGCTCTATTGCACTGAGCCATGGGCCTATTCACCATGCTCTAACCATACTGAGTCTACAATCGAAGTTGTACTCTAATCCTCCTTTTTTAGGTAACTGAGAGCACCCACCCCGGGCGAGCCTGTCATGGTAAACTCTCGAGGCATGAGAGGGTGTGGTCCAGTCACCCCCTCCTGTGCCTAATCAGCGTGGATTTCCATTCGCAAAGTGCCTCCGGTGAGGTTCAAACTCGGGTCCTTCATTGGGACTTACCGAGCTCTTACCACCCGGGCTACTATTGCCAGACTAATCCTCCTATTTTTGGCTGGGAGAAACCCAACATATTCAACAATATACGCTCCGAGTTAACCCGCAGGAGAACCTACTTCACCATCACCAGCTACTGATGATGATGGATCTATGGCCAGGGCAAACTACATGAAATGTTCATATGTAATTAATTAGTATATTTTAAGTGGATTGTTGAGGCAATCAGGTTATAAAACATAAATAACATTGTGTCACTCCATTACTGTCATCATCACATTGTCATGGGATCTCAATCCCTCATCATATAATGCCACTTCTCCTCAAGGCTTCATCATCATACATTATCATCAAGGTATAACACTCTATCATGTCATCATCAGAGGTTAACACCTCAATCAGGCACTCAGCCTTTATCAGGTCACCAGATCTTCTCATCATACAGGTGATACATGTTATCTCATCAACCAGGAACATCCTTAGTAAGTATTACACAAAACATGCATACATCATAGATCTTACTTGGCTATGAATTCAATTGATACACCTGCATGGTTTGAATGCATATTCAAAGAGATAACTTGATCACCAAATACAGATCCTTAGAGAACATATTATGAATATTATGTCACTAAGATTTATGGTGCATATCATTTGAAACAACATCCATTATTATGAACACAACCATGATCGTATCATCTTACTTTATCATCAACCTTAAATAACCATAATATCACATCGTCATAGATAAGGGTCAAGACAACAAGTTTACCAACTTAGGGTTACCGGGTTAGGCACATCCCTCACCAAAGGTTTCACCTACCCTCGCTAAAGAGATATTGGGTAGAGCACTATCCCTCACCCAAACGGTATTGGTCACCACCAAAACCCTAGGACACAAAGCCAACATATCTTGCAACCATGCTCAAGAGGGTATTGGGCAGCCATGTATTATATCGGGTAGCACTACACCTGCATTGGCCAAGACCCCATATCGTCCACTAGGGTTAGGGTTTTCCCTGTCGAGCAACCACCAAAACCCATATTGTACACCACTGCCATCCATCAAGCGACATCATGGGCAACTCACCATGGTGCCCAAGGAGCTCCCATATCACCCAAGGTAGCAAACCCTAATGCCCAAGTTGCATCTTGCTCTAGGCAATGTAGCCAGTAAGGCACCATGTCGGGCAGCACAACTAGGGGAGTGTCGTTCAAGGTACAAACCATAATGCCCAATACAAGATCTGCCTACCACACTCATATCGGTCAAGGGAACAAACCACTATATTTCCCATCCAGGGTTACATCAATCAGGAGTTCACATCGGGAAGCACCATGTTAGCCAAGGGATTGGAGATCACCTCACAACTCAAGTAAGGAGGGGTGTTGCTCAACCGTCAAGGCATGGCCTAACCATGTCGCCTAAGGAAATCAAGAAGGGATGTCAACCAAGCACCATATCATCTAAGGCATATCACCCAACCACATCTCGGTTAAGAAACCATATCGGTCAAGAGGTCAACAAGGCATTCACCTAGCATGTCGCCCAGGCTCAACCCTAGAAGAGGGATATCGGGCAGAACACTACTCAGGGTATCGTGCAAAGGTTCAAGGCCATTATGGGTTGGTCATATTCAACCTCGAGACTGCCACCAAGAATCCCTAAAAGATCAAGAGAGTTGGCTCAGCTCTCAACAACTAAGTGAGAGAGGGGTTTTGCACAACTTCCATCACCTATCAGCCAACAAGGAGGTCTGTCACCATATTGACCATCCAACCCAAAACTCCACTCACCATGGAATTAGGAAACCCTAGGCTCACCTCTCAACAACTAAGTGAGAGAGGGTTTTTGCCCAAAGAACTCCACATCTAATGGTTCGACCACCCCAAGGCAGCCACATAACCATTAAAACAAGAAACATAGATAGAAGATGACATGGCCGAAACATATAGCAAAGCAACATGATAAAGAAGTAGTATAGTAAGGTTAGGAGTTATGTAACCCGCCTTAAGCACACTACTCAAGCTCTAAAGCTCCAAGCACCATGCTCCAAGCTCCAAGGCACCACCTTCGGCCAACACTAGTAGAGAAGAGAACTCCATAACCACCATGGCCGAAAATAAATAGAGAAGAAGAAGAAGGTGTAAGGACCCTGACCTTTGGTTTGGGCTTACCTTGTTTTCTTTTCCTAAACCTTATGTTTAGATGCTAGCTAATCACCTCAAATGGTGATTAGGGTTTGTTTGTGCTTTGTTGAGAGTTGAAGGTGCAACTTGCAAATAACCCAAGTCTTAGGGTTGATGTGCAAGTTTGACACCTTGAGAGATGTTTCTCTCTCTCCTTCTATCCTCTAGGGTTGAGAGGATGGGTTGGGCTCGTTGTTTGAGTAGCTTTGGGCTTTGTTTTGCCTTGTTTGGGCTTTGCCTTGCTTTGTTGGGCCTTGTGTCAGGCAATCCCTAGGTGTGTTGGCTAGAATGGTGTGTCATCTAGGATGGTGTATTGGCCAGGAAAGTGTATCGTCCAAGGTGGTGGTGGGTGTGTCGGGTTACCATGTTGGGCGACACACTCCCCACTTGACCTAGCCTCGTTTGTGGAACCTTCTTTGGACAAGTGGTTGTTGCCTTGCTAGTGGATGGCAAGTCATGGACAAGTGGTTTGGGATGCTAGCATGTGGAATAACCCTTAGACAAGTGGTGGTTGGGTGGACACATGTGGAGCAAGCCCTTAGTGGACGCCCACTTAACCCTCTTGCTTATATACCCCCTTCTTTGCTAGCTTGGGATCCCTTTAGCTCTTTAGTTTCTTCCCTTCTTCCTTGGTGGATGATACCTCTCCTTGGTGATCTTGGTGGCTGATACACTTGGTAGATATAGCTTCATGGCTGATCTCCTTGGTGGAGTCTTCTTCTTCCTCTAGTGGTGGTCGAACCCTAGAGTGTGTCTTGCTTCTCTTCTTGTGGTGAGCATCTCCCCCTCTTTCCTTGGCACCTTCTTCTCCTTCTTGCTTGTTCTTCGGCCATGGTGGTTACAAGCTTTGTTTTTCTTCTTGAGGTGGCTGAAGGTGGTGCTTGGAGTTTGGAAGCTTGGTGCTAGGAGCTTGGAGCTTGCTTAATGTGGGTTACATAACTCCTAACCCTAGCTATACTACTTCCTTTTTATGTTGCATGTTTATATGTCATCTTGATTGGCCATGCATCTTGTTGGATATGTTTCTTGCCCTAGTATGTACCCTTTTATCTTGTATATATAGTGGTCATGTTGATGAGTTCTTAGACCTTGTGTCTGAACTCTGAGTTTAGGGTTCTTCGGGCAAAACCCCTTTCTCTCCCTTTTGGTTTTGAGAAGTGAGTTCGAGTTCTAGTGGTGTAGGCAAAACCCCACTCTCTTAGTTGTTGAGAGGTGAGTCTATGCTCTTGTTGCTTGGGCAATACCCTTCTCTCACCATGGATTCGAAGGGTGAGCCTTGGTTGGAATCTTGGTCATTATGATGATGACCCACCTTGTTGTTTTATATGTGATGGAGGTTGTGCAAAACCCCTCTATCTTGGTTGTTGAGAGGTGAGCCAACTCTCTTGATCTATTAGGGTTTGATGATGGTAATATTTAAGTTGATGATGACCAAACTGTTATGGTCCTTGTGCTTTGCATGATGCCCTTTTGTAGGGCTTTGCACAATACCCTTTTTGTGGTGCTTTGCACGATACCCCTCTTCTAGGGTTTTGTCTTGGGTGATATGATAAGTTGGGTTCTGTTGACCTTGTTGCTCAATATGACCCCTTCACCATGTTAGTGTTGATGGACGATATGCCTTGTTACCCAAGAAGGTTTTGGGAGTGTTAAACCCTAGATGTCCCTTTGACTGACATGGTTCTTAGTAGATATCTTTGTTTTGTGCCTTGAGTGACATGGGTTGGTTTTGATGTTGCCCGATATGGGCTGGATAGGTAAGACCTAGATGGGCACCATAGTGTTGGTTGATATGGTTGAGCTTGACCTAGTTGGACGATAGGCTATCTTGGGTGCCATGGTGTCGTTTGAGAGACGATAGTAGTGTGTGTGATGGGCGTTATGGTTTTGACCTTGTGCACCATGATCTTAGGTGATATGGCTTTGGGCGATATGGTGATAATAGTTGCCCAACATGAAACCGTAACCCTAATGGGTGATAGGGTCTTGGTCGTTAGGGTTGGTTGTGTTGCCCATTACACCTGCACCTGGCTACACAATACACTCGTGTTTCATGGCTGCATGATGCACCTTTAGTTCTAGTCTTCCATTTACCCCCAGTAGGTGTGTTACCCGTCGTTGGGCGTTGCATGATGTAGCATTGCCCGCCCTACATGAGGTTGCACGTTTGGGTTTCACAGGTTGAGCATTGTCTGATACCAGTGGGTAGGTGTTGCCTGAAACGGCATTGCACGCTTGGGCATTGCAGGTGGTGAAGTGTTGCCCGACAGGGGTGCTGCTTGTTATCTCCTTGTAGTGTCGGGTGTCACACTCTTTGGTGAGAGACGTTGTTCTATCGGTGAGGGTTGTCCCTTACCCGATACACCTATAGTGAGGGTTGTACCTTGTGTTTGGTTGGCCGCCCTAATGTTTGTTGTACTTTGATATATGGGGTTGTTATGCTTTGATACATACATACATACATATATATATATATATATATATATATATATATATATATATATATATATATATATATATATATATATATATATATATATATATATATATATATATATATATATATAAGTATGCTATGCTTTGATACACTCGCCTATGTTGCATGGTTGACTATCATAATAAATTAAAGAGCTGTAAATGTTCCTTATACAAGTATCATTGCTCCTTTATGATTCCACTAACCATGCAGGAGACAGTTGTACGATGAGGCCATGGTAATGACATAATAGTGATATGATGTGGAACATCAAGGGTTATGATGAACCCAGTGATATATGATGGGTGTTACCCATGGAATGGCAATGTGTGCCTTGATGATGGGGTCGAGTCCCAGTGTTGTTGATCCTTGAGATGGATCTTGATGATTAGCAAGAGGTCAAGTGGTAACATGTAATGTTGGCTTTGAGAATAAAAATGACAATATAACATCTGATAATGAGATCTATGTTGTTTACTGGTGATTTAGTTTACATGTTACATAACTTGATTGAATCTTGCAATCTGCTTAAAATGTATTAATCAATTATAGAGGAACCTTACATGTAGTTTTCCCTGGCCATAGATCCATCATCGTCAATAACTGGTGATGGTGAAATAGGTTTATCCTGCAGGATTACCTGGAGCGCATATTGTTGAATATGCGGGGTTTCTCCTAGCCGAAAATAGGAGGATTAGAGTGCAACTGTGGTTGTGGACTCAAGATGTGTATAAGAACATGGTGATTAGGCTCATGGCTCAGTGTGAAGGAACATGAATGTGTTCATGGCTCAGGAGCATGGTGAATAGGCTTGTAGGGGTAGACTACGTGAGCTAACCCTGTGGTCGAGGCCACTCAAGAAAGAGATAGCAGTCCTGCTTTGGTTAACGTGCACTGACCATGAAGAGGTGAGGTCATGGAGTCTGGCTCTCCCAATGACCTTGTACGGCACCAATTTTAGGCTTCACAGTCGAAGGTTGGATTTGAGTGGGATGGCTCACTTCCTCAGGGAATAATAAATTGTAATCTAGTTGTATAGAATATATTGCTTAAGGAAAAACACGGAACATTGGTTGAGGCCTTGTTTGTATAGTTTCTCTTGTAGTTATTTACACATTCCTCATATAATGTGGAAAGTTCTTATAAATCTTATCTTGTCAATCATGTTACAATAAAAAATATCTGGTTATATGCCTCACATATATCTTGGTAAGTTGTTGTTAAGGTTAAGCTTTGTTCAGTATGTTACTTATATCGGTTACCTACTTTTCCTGAAGTTTTATAGTTTTGGCTGGTAGTTATATTTCTTGCTGGGACTGTGTGTCTCACCCCACTGGTTTACAACCTTTTTAGGTGATCGTGGTAGATGTGGTGGTGGTCGTGAGGTTGTAGCCGAGCAGCAAGAAGAACAGTAGGAGGCAAGAGATGGATATGTTGTTGTTTAGGTTGTTTTATAGTAGAGTCCTAGAGTCATCCATGTACACTCAGGTCCTCAGAAGTGTTTTGATGATGTTTCATGATGTATAGCTGCTGCAGCTTGTTTATCCTGTTGTTGGCCTGGTATGGCATGTTCTGTACATAAACATGTGGTGAACTCTTTGTACCTATGTGACAGTTGGTTCATGTAAGTTGTGGACATGTATCAAGGTTTATGTATGTTTATATAACATGTTTCCTTGCAGGATAAGGATCTGGATGCAATAGTTCCATTATTATATGCTTTCCGCAATTAGTTTTAATTAACATGTGTTTTCGGTAATATGTGGTTGATGGATGTTCCGCACATTTTCATGTGGCATTTCATTGTATGTGTGATAGAGGGATGTCACAATAGGTTTTGGTATCAGATCTCTAGGTTCACTAAGTCTACAGGGATCTAGGACTAGGGTCATATCTGTTCTTGTAAGTATTCTAGATTTTCTTCCCATGACCTTCTTCCCCCAGCAGAAGATAAAGCTTAAATATGTCTCGAAATCATGAAGAACATGCTACCGAGAGCAGTGATGATGCATCAGTTGATGGAGCAAGAGTGTAGGCACATGAAGATCAGGTGCCTGAGGTCCCCCAGCTTAACCCAGCCATTCTCAAAAACCCTGCCTATCAATACCTTATGGGGCAGGTAATGGAAATAATGAATCACATGGTGGATAGATTGCCAGTGCCTCCGCCAAGAGCGCATGCTCCCCATGGTGAATCTTTGGGTATTGGGAAGACCTTTGAGCGGCTTCGCCGAGTCAGAGCTTTGGATTATGCTGGAACGGCTGATCTAGTGGATGCAGATTTGTGGCTGATAGGTTTTGAGAAGGCCTTCCAGATCCTTGACATCCCTGAGGCAGGCAAAGTCAAGCACGATGTCTACCTTCTGAAAGGTAGTGCTGGCCACTGGTGGGCCATCAAGGAAGAGAAGTGACCCGGTGAGGTGATCTATTGGAACATCTTCTTGTAGGGAGTTCATGAGCTGATACTTCCTGAACATGTATCTGGATGAGAAGATCAACCAATTTGAGAATCTACACCAAGGATCGATGAGCATCACCGAGTATGAAGCTAAGTTTATGGACCTGCTGAGGTTTTTTCCTCATATGGCGATGACAGATGATGAGAGAATCAGGCGGTTTGAGTGTCGAGCTATCGATACCTGCTGCTACTTTGGAAAACTGGGAGCGGTTTGCCATGTTTGTGGAGTCTTTCTGAAGGATTGAATGATCATTTCGAGAGAAGAGAGAGGCTCTATCCAAGAAAAGGCATGCTCTGTTTCAGAAACAGAGGTTTGATAGCCACAAAAGGTTAAGGTTTTCTGCACCTTCTGTGAGGCAAGGTTCTAGTGCACCATCGCAGTGGTCACCAAGTAAAGGAAGAGGGTGTGGTTATTCGCCATCTAGAGATTACAGTACAGCTTCAGTAGTAGTAACAGGGCCATCTAGGCCACAGTTAGGGGACAGGTCATGCTATCTCTGTGGACAGACAAGGCATTTGAAGTCAAATTGAACAAGGAAAGATGTCAAAGTGACGCAACAACTGAGACAAGATCAACATGGGTCATATAGACAGCAGTCCAGTGGTGCCAGAGGGCGAGGATGTGGTCAAGCATCATAGATAGGATCATCTGCTCAAGGAAGTAGAGGACGTGGACAGCAAGCAATTGCTCAATTCTATGCTATGAGTCCGCCGGAAGTGATAGTCAACCTGTGAGTGGTGGCAGGTCAGATGGAGTTATTTCATTCTAATTTGTCTTCTTCTTGCTTTATATCTGTTTTGATTGATCTGGGTGCTACACACTCTTTTATCTCCAGTAGTATGCTTGATAGCTGTCTTTTACATGTTAGTTGTAAGAAAGATAGCTTGTTGTTAGAAACCCCTCTTGATGGTTCCTCGATGCTTTGAGAAGTGTGTTTGTCCTATGTTCTATCCTTTTTGGGACATAACATACAAGTGGATCTTATACCACTTGATATGCATGGATTCGATGTAATCCTTGGGATGGATACCTTAGAAAAGTATAAGGTTGTGCTGGATTGTGGTTCCAAGCAAGCGGTGTTTGTCGAAGATGGTGAGAAGTGGATCTTCCAGGGAGATAGGAAGATTCTTCCGACATGTTTGGTGTCAACTATGATGGCAGAAAAGTTGCGGCATGGTTGTAGAGCATTTTTAGCTCATGTCGTGGATACCAAGGCAAAAGGTTCTAGCCTTGAGGAGGTGTCTGTCATCCGAGAGTTTGCAGATGTGTTTCCCGATGAGTTTCTCAGAGTTCCCCCACCTCAAGAGATTGACTTTGAGATCAATCTGGTGCCAAGAACACAACCAGTTACTCAGACACCATACAGATTGGCTCCAGCCAAGATGGCAGAGTTGAAGAAGTAGTTACAGGAGTTGCTGGATAAAGGTTTCATCAGACCAAGCACATCACTGTGGGGTGCTCCAATCTTGTTCGTAAAGAAGAAGGATGGATCAATGCATCTGTGAATAGATTACCGGCAATTGAACAAAGTCACAATCAAGAACAAGTATCCTTTGCCAAGGATATATGATATGTTTGATCAGGTGTGTGGTGCTACAGTGTTCTCAAAGATCAATCTACGGTCTGGATATCATCAGTTGAGGATTAAGGCAGATGACATACCAAAGTCAGCTTTTAGGGTGAGGTATGGTCACTTTGAGTTTGTGGTTATGCCGTTCGGGCTAACCAATGCACTTGTTGCTTTCATGGATCTAATGAACAGGGTGTTCCATCCATTTCTAGATCAGTTTTGTTACAACCCCAATTTTTGGGATCATTTGGTGAGAAATGCAATTTCTCATACTAAAGATAATTGAACAAAGAATGGTATAATTTGTTTTGAATGCATGGATTTCGTTTAGAATAGCCTTGATGATTGTTTTTTTGGACTTTATTGGCTATTGGGCCCAAATAATAAGAAAATTCAATTAATAAATGAATAATTGGATTTTTGAGAAAAGGATGATGTGGAAACCTCTAGAAGGCAAATCCAAAGAGGATTTCGTGACTCTTGGGTTCCTTGGGTACCAAGGAGTCCAAGGTTGCAAAAAGAAAGCAATAAGAAAAAAAAAGATTAATTAAGTATTTCTTTATTAAGAAATAAATTGAAAATAATGATAAAATATGGAAAACAAGTGAAAAGAGGTATACTTGAGTTATCCTTTGTGAAATTTTGTATCCCAAGGATTTCTAATGTTGAATGGAATACCAATGAGGAAAATAAAAGAGAAATAAAGAAAGATTCTCAAAAAGAGTTATTTTAATGAGAAATAAACAAGAGAATGTGAAATAATGCATAAAATGCATCTAGAAGGATAATAAGTATCCAATAAAAAGAATTTCGAAAATAATGGAGTGTCTTGGGATCCAAGGAGTCCCAATAAAGAGGAAAGAAAGAGAAAATACCAAAATTTGCAAAATAAAAAATAATATGATACATTATTAATGTTTTTGGTGGCATCATGAAAAAGGAAATGATTTCTATTAAAAAGAGAATATAATTTTGTGCCAATAAATGAAAAGGCAAGTACAAAGAAGATAAACGATAAAATTTTCAAAATCCTAATATCAAAAGAAGGAGGAATATTAAGGAAATAAGAGAGAGAGAGAAACTAGCTTCTTAATGAAGGAAATATATTCCTATTAGGAAAAGGCTTTGCTAATGCATGGATGAAGGATGTAGGGCGTGGATACTCTCCCCTATATAAGGGGTAGAGCCCTTGGCCGAGTTTAAGTCAGTTCCAAGCATCAATTCTCTCTCCTTCTTCATCTTTTACGTTCAAAACCCTAAAACTCAAGTGGTGTCTTATCGGGAGCAATGAAGGTATGTGGGGTCATCCCAAGGAGGGCATGATGTACCTTGAGGACCAGTGAATGATCAGCTAATGTTCTTAAACGTCGGGCTTCACCCAAATGCTGGCGGTGCACCTACAGCACGGCTGCAGCTTGGACACGTGTCGCGAAGTTGCAGAAGATGTTACCGGCCGTTTCGGCCATGGCTGGAGGCGGCTTGTGTGCGCCAGGGAAGGGCAGAGACAACGACACCCTCCCCGGTGGCCGAGGAGGTCAGGGAGGAGGAGGCGTCGCTCCCACGTCCGCTAGGGCAGCAGCAAGCAGCTGCCCGAGGTTGAAGAAGCAAAGAAGTGTGTTGGACGGTTATGCCCTCTGCGGGCTGAAACAACGACTGTTTTAAATGAGGGCAAGTTCATAATTCGGATATAAACCCAAGCTAGCCGTGTTCATGCACGAGGTGACGTGGCGGCTTCTGGTTGGTCCAAAAAGGTATCTTTTGCTAAATTCATATCTCATAAACCGTAGCTTGGATCAATACAAATAATATATGAATTTTGATCAGGAGAACGAGGGGAATCCAATAAAAATGATATTAAATATTGATTACGTCTCTAATTGCAAAGGTACTATAAGTTGATGAAAAGTGCATTAAAGTTGAGTTAAAAACCCTTTTTATAATTAAAGGTTGAATCTAAGATGCTTAATGGGTTAATTGAAGTGTTAATAACCTGTTGAATGATAATGTTAGATTCGAACCTGATCTAGATATAGAATTGCATGATTTAGGGTTATACCTCATATGAGAATGATTAAATAATTTAGAAACCCTAATTTAGGGTAAAAGAAGATAAGATCATATTTAGATTGAAAAATGTGAAAATATGATTGTTAAATGATAGTTCTAAGTTATTTGTATATGAAAGTCCTTAATTCTGGATAAATACCCTAAAATTAGTAATTAAGGTCTTTTCATGAATAAAAGGTGGAATTGATGGCAAAATGAGTTCATGAACTTTGAATTAATGATAGATGCACATAATGATCTTGTCATGAATAAAAGGGATAGAAATAGTATCTTTAATGTAAAAGAAGTTTAATGAAATTAATTGATGATTAATGTACCTTTAAAATAGGGTTATATGTTGTTGAGATAACCTTAATATTGAAGAATAGATAAGATAACTAGGGTTTTTGAGTAATGGCATAAAATTAGGGTTTAATGTGGTGAAAGATGAAGGGAAACCCTAATTGCAAAAAAAAAACCCTAAAATGGATACAGAAACCCTAGAAAGTGAATCCAAGTTAATAAAGTAAGTTCTTGATAAAGTGTGTAATAAATAGAGTACATATTCTTTTCAGGAATTATGTGATTGTTGAATTACTTGGATTGCATGCTTGTTTGGATTTTCTTAATGCTTCTGAAATCATCGAATTAGGTATGTGGTTAGACTTATGAATATCTCAAGTTAGTTTTCCGAAGTTTTCATCGATGACATGAATTAACTGTTGGATGAATTTAATTCATGCAAACTATAATGTGGATATGACTATCACATAAGATATGTGCCTACTAGCTCAGATCCTGGTCCCCTCTGTGTCTTAATGGCTGACCTAGTACATGGCTACCTAGAGGGTAGGTCCATTAGGTCGTGGAATGACTTAGTACATGTCTACCTAGAGGGTAGGTCCATCAAGTCATAGTGAGTTAGATATTGGGCTACCTTTGGGTGGTGCCATGTGACTCTACCTTTACAGAGGTATTATATAAGTCCTTATAGGGACAACACAGAGTTGTGGATAGGTATGGATTGAGTAGTTTGGCTTAAAACGTAATCTTGGTTGATAAATGATTAATTGAATGATTATTTTGTTAACAGATTTACATGATTATTGTTTTCCCCACATACCAGCTTCGGCTGACCGACGTTTTGTTTGTCGGCGTTTTAGGTACAATGAAAAGGACAAATAGTAAAATGTCATATTGTAAAATACATGAAGTTAAATACAAGGAGGATTAGTTAGAGTAGAATCCTTAAGTGGATAGAAGGCTAGAGATCCAAGTTTTCAAAAAGGTATGCAAAAATTTATTTTCTTACAGCTTTCAGTATAGTATGTTAAAATTTGATAATTACTCTTGGTTAATTGTCGAACCTTTGATCCGGAAGTCATGGGTGCGGCATCGACCTCTCGGTCTCCCTTAATTGGGAGTTATCGGGAGGTGGGGTCGTAACATTTGGTATCAGAGAGTAGGTTCCTCACTTAACCATTAGTAATTATTAAATTTTACAAACTCCATAGAACTCAAGGGAGTTATTAGAGGATTATCCGAAGGACGGAGGTGTCTAGAAAAGGATCACGACCGGGGGCTGGCAATATTTTCCTCCGCACTACTATTCGAAATATGAGGACTCACGGATCCGTGTGACTGCCTTGCCAAAGTCTTAGGGTATGAATCAAAATAAGATACCTTTAGGACTCTCTCATCTTGTTCATCCCTTCTCAACTCCAATTCTATTAAGGACCTTAAGGATTAGGGTTTCCTCTCTCTTCTCTTCACCCTCTTGAGGTATGGGTAAGGTTGATAAGGATTAAGGAATCCTCCACCAAATTAATAAAAAGCATATAAATAAGATGTCATGGACATAAGCTTAATAGAGTAAGTGTAAAGGAATAGATACATGCTTAGGTCATATGACACGAGTTTCCCTCAGGAGAGACCTGAGGATAGACCTTCTTGGTAGGAGGATGAGTAGAGAGAGTAGTCTTGGAGGTAGAGACCTCCATTAGAAGTAGAGACCTAGCACATCCTTTGAGGATGATGTTAACCCTAACCCTAAGGGAAGGTTAGAGAGAGAGATAACATGATGAGTTAGATGTCATGGTTGACCGAGTGTTTGGTTGGTCACGCCTTTGGGGTGCCATAAGAGGCTAGATGACCTAGTACCTTTGGCAACCCAACCCTGGAGAGGGTCGTGCATGCCATAGCGAAGGATAGCTCCTTCGTGGATGAGGTTAGAGGAGAACTTATAGAACCCGTTGGGCTTGTGCAAGTAGGGTGTCTTGCACCCAGAGTACGTTAGTAGTGTTGATAGTAGGATGATACCCTAGAAAAGGAATCATAATGGATGACTTATGAGATAAGCATAAGGGGTTATGGATAATCTTGAGCAAAACATAAGTTGAGCATAGGCTTCATCTAGGTAGGGGCATGCTTTTGAGGTCAACCCTTCATGAAGAAAGGACCTCTAATGTGAAGTTGGTTGTAGGGTTAGAGAGAGAGCGGGACACCAAGCAAGAAGGTCGTAAACTTAGACCCTGAGATATGAGGAACAGTGGGGAGTTGAGGATGATGCGACCTAAGTGGATGATAGTGGAGGATAGTGGATTCTTCTAGCACCTATGGTATAAGTGATTATTTGCTGGATGATATAAAGATTGATTTAGACCCTGAGGAGGTTTAAGTAACCAGTTGTGAGGCTTTACACCTAGTTGGTTGTCCTGGAGGAGGACTCAACTCCGAAATGTTGCTCGAGTAGAAGGATCATGGAAGTACATGACATAACTTGGACATGCTTGATTCATGGTTAAGAGATTGAGCATGCAGTTGGACACCTAAAAAAATGAACCTAGGGTTCCTAAGCCTAAGAGGGTAAGTGGTGTACCTAATGCTCATGATGAGAGTTGAGTTTCCATAGATGCGAGCATGATACTTCCTATGTTAAGAGGACAAGGGAAGCCCCTTAAGTTTAAGGCATGTTTGATGAACCCCTCCCAACTAGGCTGATGATAAAGGAAAGTATGATCTTGATCCAGCATCGAGGAAAGAGGACAAGTATGACCTAGTAGGTGGTCGGCTTGTTCCTTAGTAGCTTACTAGGGTTAAGCATGCTCGGGTGGATGTAAACCCGAGGCATAAGGACGTTTGAGACCTGTGTTATCGAGATGAAGTTTTCCTCCCATCCTGGGAGAAGGGACCCTTTGGTGGGGTGTTTACCAGTTTTGTTGGTTTAAGTAACCTAAAGAGGTCTCATAGAATCGTGAGAAGCTAAGTGAAAAGTACATGGAATGAGATGAACCTGTAGACCCATAGATATCCCTCTCTAAGTGCATGTGGATGTGTTACCATGGAGGTAACCGGTATGGGGCTTGACCAAGGTAGGCAGGTTGCCATGATCCCGATGAAAGGATGAAAGCCAGCCCATGAATGCAGAAAGAGAGATGATGAAGACTTGGGTAAGGTTCTAAGTGAACATGTACTATAATGGAGAATCCTAAGTCTATCCTAGGGTCAGGTAGGGATAAGACCGATGAAAATAGGAGTTGCCTAATTCCCTAGTTGCACATGACCATAGGGTCGGGAGGTAACAACTATCATTGTCTGAGGGCCATGGGTTAGGAGATTGATCACCTTCATAAACTCATGGGACCCAAAGGGCAGATGAGTAGGGCACTCTCTGATGCATGAGGGAAGAGGGATGACTCCAAAAGTGCTGACACCCTATAGACCTAGAGGAGATGACCAAGGATTGTGTAGTAACCCAAGTAAGTTCGAGACCAGTTTTCCATGGAAGTAATGTAGATATCATGATGTTTGTGATGTAGAGACATATGTGGTACGTTGCAACTTAGATTTAAAGGTCTACTAGCAAGGTGGGATGTACCATCTCTACTCTTGGAACAGGAAGAACTTTGTATTTGGACTGCAGCCAAATGCTTATTTCCTCTTGTTATGGGGATGAGAGATAGGACATTACGCATGACATACACCAAGGATAAGAGATGATGTGAGTTGGAATGTTGCTATGATGTATGGGGACAGAGAAGATAACCTACCTTGGTAAAGTGAATGATACATGGATGGTTCGCAACCATTAAGAGGAATGAGGTAGTCACCTTACGAGGATGTTTTTAGCATGAGCTAGGAGTTATACTAGGTCGAATTCAAAAACCAAGAGGTGAGTCTTACAAGGTTGAGTTTGATCACATGTTGATGAGATCAGAGAGTGTACTTGATGAATACAGACTTAGAGTCGAGATGAGATGATAAGTGGAATACATTGAAGTGTATGTCTTCAATGTTACCTAATACCTAAGGATGTGAAGTGGTAATGGATACTCTGGTTGAGATATATCTGACTTGTTTGACTAGACGCTAGAAGAGGTTGTTTGGCTAACCCTAAGTTTGGAAAGGAGAGGTGTTTGGATAACACTCAAATGTAACAAGATGCGTTGAAAAGTTAAGGGTTGTTTGGTTATCTAGTCTAGTCCTTGATACAATGAAAGGATGGTGGTAGAACCTCAGATGCACTTCTTTGGAAAAGAAGGTGATGAAACCCCGACATGAGTGGTTTAGGGCTTCAGAGGAATCGATCTTGAGGAATCTTGACATACAGGAAAATATGATTGAAGATCACCATAAACCGTGGTAAATGGCAATAGCACTTTGGATTCTTAAGAGGAAGTTGCATGTGGTTTATGGCCATGCAAGACAGGAGGTAAAGGACGGACCCCAATAACCCAGTGTATCGATATAGAGTACAAAAGAGTCCCTGAGAGGGAATGGGAGTTCATCACTATGAATGTTGTGATAGGTCTCCCCTAGGCCAAGGAAGGTCAAGATGCAATGTAGGTTATGGTAGATCGCTTTACCTAGATGATGTAAGAAAGAAAGAGTTCTGTCAAGGGACCGATTTGGTTGAACTACCCATGAAAGAGATGGTTTAGTATCACCATGATGCGAGTTCAAAAGTTCTTGAGTTTAACCTAAAGGTTCACTTCCATAAGGTGGAAGTAGGTACATGAAGAACTCGATGTTAGTACAGTTTATCACCCCTAACTAATGGTTAGTATAATCCAAGCTAAAGGGTCTGATGAGAGCATATGTGCTCATTTGGGGTGATAGCTAGAGACAATTTTTGTCCTATGCAAGATGTGAAGTTAACCACCATAGCCAATATCGGGATTCAAAGAAGCTCTATAAGAGAGGTTGTGTCGGTCACCACTTCAGTAAGGTGATGTTGGTGAAAGACCACGTGATGGTTAGAAAGGGACCACAGTGTGTGTAGATGAAGTCACTTTGATCATGCAATGTCTGAAAGGAGCCTAGAGATGATAAGAGTCATGAGCAGATGCAAAGTAGACTGACATGCAGTTTCACTGTGGGAGACTATGTGACATGAAAATATGACCCCTCTAAGTTATAGCTAAGAGAGCTAAGTCCCCAATGCATGGGTTCTTTTGACATGGTTTGGTGGAGAAGGTTAAGTTTGACCTTACCCCTCAGGATAAAGTGATTTGTGATGAGTTCCATGTGCCCAATTTAGAGCACTATGTGAGGTACCCGACCATGTGCTGAGCAATGAGCCTAGTGAGCCCCAAAGGAGGCTGAAATGACCTGAGTCACCTGTGAAGTTTATAGATGCCAGGATGAAAGAACTCAGAGAAAAGAATATGTGATGATAGAGGTTCTTTGGAAGCACCATGTGTACAGTAAAGCCACATAGGGGCCAATGATGGACATGGAAAAGTCTTATCCTGAATTGTTTGTTTGCTTGATAAAATTTTGAGGACAAAATTCCTAGAAGAGGGGAAGGATGTTACAACCCCAATTTTTGGGATCATTTGGTGAGAAACGCAATTTCTCATACTAAAGATAATTGAACAAAGAATGGTATAATTTGTTTTGAATGCATGGATTTCGTTTACAATAGCCTTGATGATTGTTTTTTTTGGGTTTTATTGGCTATTGGGCCCAAATAACAAGAAAATTCAATTAATAAATGAATAATTGGATTTTTGAGAAAAGGATGATGTGGAAACCTCTAGAAGGCAAATCCAAAGAGGATTTCGTGACTCTTGGGTTCCTTGGGTACCAAGGAGTCCAAGGTTGCAAAAAGAAAGCAATAAGAAAAGAAAAGATTAATTAAGTATTTCTTTATTAAGAAATAAATTGAAAATAATGATAAAATATGGAAAACAAAGGTGTTTTGAACATCTTAGGTGATTCATGGCTCGTCGGGCGTCTGCGGCTGCGGGCGATATTGCGACGGCGGGGGGACGATCTCATTCCGGTCTCCCTCTTCCTCTTCTCAGACGCAGAGGCACCTTTCATGAAGTCCATCGGAATCCCGACGTCGAGCCATCTTCAGACCAACAAAGAATTCCGACCAAATGGTACAGCATTAGGCCAAATCTGAAGGATGGATCGGATCTGGGGAAGACTATTGTTACATTGGAAAATGGAAAGCTTATCTACCCTAATGTCAAAGCAGTGGAGAATGCTGGCTGGTGGAGCAGATGCTTGATGGGGTATGTGATTGATTTCCAACCTGTCATCCCCCTTCTCACGGAATATTTCACAAGGATCTGGAATGTTAGTGGGATATTCGAGATTTTTGACAGAGGGAAGGGGATATTCCTGATTCATTTTGAAGAGCTGCAGGACCTGGAGACGGCTTTGAAGGGTGATTGGTTTGTCTACAGTAGGCCTGTTATCCTGAAGTGTTGGAGTATTGGCGAGAAGTTCTCAAAGCTGCCTCTATCGGAAGTTCCTGTGTGGGTCAGATTGTATAATGTGCCAATGGAGCTTTGGGATCATTGTATGTTTAGTAGAATTGGTTCTCTGTTGGGTGAGCCACTAAAGATGGCTGATGAAACTAAGTATATCATGAAAACCTCTAGAGGGGGGGTGAATAGAGTTTTATAGAGATTTTAAAATAATTTAAACTCAAACAACCAAAGAAAAGATTGAGAAGAGGAACACAGGTGTTTAGAGTGGTTCCACCTTAGCAAATACTAAGGAGTCAGTCCACTACCCGGTTGCTTACCCAACCGGGATTTTGAAAGTACTAAATTTTATTACCTCTCAAGGATGTTACATAAAATTTACAATACTTTCTAAACACCCTTTGGACAGCCTTCACCCTGAAGTAGTCTTGCCAACCTCGAAGCAGCCTTCCTTGAAGTAACTTCAAGCTCCCCCTTGAAGTAGCCTTCCTCCTGAAGTAGCTTCCCGTCAAGACAGCCTTCCGAAGTAGTCCAAAGTCCTCCTCTTCACACGAAGAGCTTCAACCTCTCCAATCCGCAGCCTCCTACCTGGAGTAGCAAAGGAGAGTACAAGTAATACAAAGGAACGAGAAAGGAATAAAAGAAAATACAACTTATCCTTGTAGCTCAAGGCTTGATTTCCCTAGATCAAGCGTTTGGATTTTCCTAGCCAATATGATGGACTTGTGATTGCTAGGGTTAGGAAAATCTAGCCTATAGGACGAGCTTTAGCAAAGGAGAAAAATGGCCAATTGATCACACAGCTCAGTTCACACAGATTGCACAAGAGGGCTCAAGTATTTTCTCAAGTATATCAAGTGTTAGAAGTGAATGATAGTGTCCTATGGCTTGTCCTATTTATAGGAATGGCCTAAGTATGCTTAAGGACATTCTAGACAACTTCTAGGGGGTTCCTAGTGCTTAACTAGCCGTTAGGAATAAGTTAGGTGCATTAGCAACGGCTAGTTAATTAATTCTGCAGTTGCTGTCAGAGACCATCTCGGTCGAGGACTTGTCGACCGAGATGTCCAGTCGGTCGAGGATTTGTCGACCGACAGGCTCTCTGGATTAACGTTTATTTGCAACTGTTAACTGCTGTGTCTAACGGCTATTTTTGGTCAATCTCGGTCGAGAGGTTTGTCGACCGAGAGTGTCTCGGTCGAGGAGTGTGGTCGACCGAGATTGACTCTGTTTTCAATCTTTCAATTAAGATACTAAGTGTGTGCATGAGTGTGCATTATGTGATCCTATTGAATGGATGACTAAGGTGTTTAGCTAGGGAAAATCCAATGCTTGATTTACATGCGATTCTAAGTACTTGTACATTATAATCCTGTACAAGTTTTTACAATGAATACATTTGCATGAAAATATAAATACTTCATGTTGGATTTCCCTTATAGTTGTGTCATCCTGCACGCTCAAGTAGCTCGTTAGATAAATAAGAATGAAATGTTTGTCATAATCAAAACAAAGGGATTTTATAGATGTCCATTTAGCCAACAATCTCCCCCTTTTTGAAGATGACAAACATTTCCAAAATATGAATAAAGGAAATATAAAACATATAAATGCCATACCTTTAGATTGCCATTTGTAACTTTTCCTCTTATTTATAAAATGTGTGCTTAGTATCCCCAGTGAATTATGGAACATGAAATCCAGTTCATTTGGGAATATAGAAACTTTCAATGTAAAGCCAAGAGTATATTTGTGAAACTCATTGATTGAGTTTGTCATAAGTATTAAGTTATAGTTTTATATATCTCTCCCCCTTTGTCATCTCAAAAAGATAACCGTTTTATTTAAAAACTCCCCCTTAATTAGATGTCCCAACAAAAATGAACGAAAAAAAAAGATGTCCATTGAATAGCCAAAATGTAAAGCAATGAGGTGTCTAGCCAAGAGGCAACAATTTGCAAATTACCAATTGAAACGTTCATATCAATATTGATACAAATCATAAAAGCATAAGTAGTCGTTGTTAAGAACCGCAGATATCAAAGAAAACATCCTCCAACGTAGTAATAAGTAGTTGCTTCCTAATGTTGTTGAATTGATCTAATGGAAGCGGTTTTGTAAAGATATCAGCTAATTGATTTTCTGTATCAACATGATGAAGGGAAACATGATTCTTTGAGATGTGATCCCTTAAGAAGTGATGACGGATTTCAATATGTTTGGCCCGGCTGTGTAGAATAGGATTGTGTGCTAAGTTTATGGCGCTTGTGTTGTCACAAAAAATAGGTGTAGATGAAAGATGAAAACCGTAATCGCTTAAAACCTGTTGCATATAAAGCACTTGAGCACAACAAGACCCAGCTGCCATGTATTCAGCTTCGGTGGTAGATAGGGCAACCGTGTTTTGTTTCTTGCTAAACCAAGATACTAAGGCTCTACCTAATAAGAAACATCCACCACTAGTACTTTTGCGATCAAGTCGACAACCGGCATAATCCGCATCAGTATATGCTTTAAAATCCAATGATTGTCCTTTTGGATACCATAAACCAAAACAAGTAGTGCCGGCTAGATATCGAAGGATTCGTTTAACCGCAAGAAAATGAGATTGCATAGGCTGGGATTGAAATCGAGCACAAAGACCAACGGAAAACATAATGTCCGGTCGGGAGGCGGTTAAATATAGCAAACTACCAATCATGGCTCTATATAAGGAATCATCAATAGGTTCCCCATTTTCATCCTTATCAATTTTAATGGAAGTAGCCATAGGAGTAGTAGCATGTTTGCATTGATCCATCCCAAAGCGTTTTAACAGTTCTTTAGTGTATTTTTCTTGGCTTATAAAAATTCCGGCAGGTGTTTGCTTAATTTGAAAACCAAGAAAGAATGTTAGTTCACCCATAAGGCTCATTTCAAATTCTTTTTGCATAATGTCACTAAATTGTGTGCATAATGATTCATTTGAGGCACCAAAAATAATGTCATCAACATATATTTGTACAACTAAGAAATCAGATGCATATGTTTTGAAAAATAGAGTAGAATCTGAATTTCCAATAGAGAAACCATTATCAAAAAGATATGTCTTGAGCCGTTCATACCAAGTCCTAGGGGCTTGTTTTAGACCATAAAGTGCCTTTTTAAGTTTATAAACATGATCGTCCTTTTCTGGGATTTCGAAGCCAGGTGGTTGAGCAACATAAACTTCTTCTTGTATGATACCATTTAGAAATGCACTTTTGACATCCATTTGATATAACTGAATGTTTTTATGGGCAGCAATAGCTAATAACATCCTAATAGCTTCAAGTCGAGCTACGGGTGCATATGTTTCATCAAAGTCAATTCCTTCTTGTTGATTATATCCTTGTGCAACTAACCGTGCTTTATTCCGTATGACTTCTCCTGCCTCATTAAGTTTGTTCCTAAAAACCCATTTCGTGCCTATGATAGTTTTATCTTGTGGTTTAGGAACTAAATCCCATACATCATTTTTTGTGAATTGATTTAATTCCTCTTGCATGGCTATTATCCAGTAATCATCCTTAAGAGCTTCGGATATTTTCTTAGGTTCAATGATAGAGACAAAAGCCATGTTTGCAACATCTTGGAAAGAGGACCTAGTTTTGACTTTATCATTTGGATCTCCAATAATTAGCTCTTGGGGATGATCCTTGATCAGCCTAGGTGTAGGTTGTGGTTCGACCGGAGGATCGGATGTGGGAGTTTTCTCATTATCATTTGGAATGGTTATAGTTTCAAATTGATTTGTGAGATCAATGATATCTAAATTTGTAGATTTTGATTCCTCATGAAAAGAAACATGAATGGATTCCTCAACTTTTCTAGAGATAGAGTTATATACCCTAAACGCTTTGCTAGAAGTAGAATATCCTAAGAAGAATGCTTTTTGTGATTTAGAATCAAACTTGTCTCTATCATCCTTGGTGTTTAAAATATAACATGTAGAGCCAAAAGTATGAAAGTAGTCAACTCTAGGTTTCTTAGAGTGTATTATTTCATATGGAGTTTTCTTCAAGTGAGAGTGAACCGTGACTCTATTTAGCACATAACAAGCTGTGTTTACAGCTTCAGCCCAAAAGGTTTTAGGTGTGTTGTGTTCAAGCATCATGGTCCTAGCCATTTCTTGTAGAGATCGATTTTTCCGTTCCACAATACCATTTTGTTGTGGGGTACGTGGAGCAGAGAAATTGTGAGTATATCCCTGAGATGTACAAAAAGTTTCAAAAGTATGATTTTCAAATTCGCCACCGTGATCACTTCTAATGGTACATATTTTATGTTGTAAAAGATTTTCAATTTTTGAACAAAATTGCATAAAGACATGAATAGTGTCATCTTTTGTTGCAATAAAATGTACCCATGTAAATCTACTATAATCATCAACAATAACAAAACAATATCGTTTACCACCAATAGATTGTGTTCTCATTGGTCCAAATAAATCCATATGAATTAATTCTAAGGATCTACTGGTGCTAAGTACATGTTTTGATTTAAAAGATGTTTTGGTTTGCTTTCCCATTGTACAAGGTTCACAATTTGCAACTTGATCAAAAGACAAAACAGGTAGTCCACGAACAAGATCATATTTTACTAATTTTTTAATAGCATGTGAACTAGCATGACCAAGCTTTTTATGCCATAGTTGTAAGGTGTTTTCATTTGCAAGTAAGCATTTACCTACTACTGATTTCATAGAGTTTGGTTTAAGAATATAAAGATTTCCAACTCTATTTCCTTCATAAACAACAGTTGTAGTATTTTCTATCAATAACTTGCAGCAGGTTTTGTTAAATAATACATCATAACCGCTATCACATAGTTGACTTACACTTATTAAGTTATGATGCAATCCATCAACTAGTAGAACATTTTTGATTTCAAGATTTGTTCCAACATTACCTATTCCAACGATTTTGCCCTTACCATTGTCTCCAAAGGTGACCGTCCCACTTTTCTTTTCTTCAAAAGTTGAAAATGCATCCTTGTTTCCGGTCATATGTTTGGAGCAACCACTGTCAACGACCCATTCCTGCATTAGAATATAGATTTTGGTACCCATGTGATGGTCCGATAAGGTTAGAAACTTTTTAATTTGCTGATGTGAATAAAAGTTCTGATACAGGAAACCAGTCGGTCGACGATTGTTCGACCGATATAATTCTCGGTCGACAATTTATCGATCGAGAAGGTTACTGTATCACAATCAAAAAGAACAGAAAAATTTTTTCGGTTGACCAGTGTTCGACCGAAATGAGTACTGGAAGATTTTCGATTTGTTAAAGACATCCAGTCGGTCGACACTACTTCGACCGACCCAGAGCTCGGTCGACAGTACTTCGACCGACGAAGTTTCTGTTTTAGTACAGCAATGCAGAAAAATATTACCAATAAGCATAGCATCGTTTGTTGAGATAGGACAATATAAATTGCACAAATTAAGTATTTTGTCATATCTCAACTACATTCCATTCTTCTAAGTTTGAGGTCTTGGGGTCCAAACTAAGTTGGACTTCTTAGTCTTGTAGGGGCATGAAAAACAGTAATGACCAAGACGTAAACAGAAATGACAAGTAATAGAATCAACTTCGTTTCTTTTTCTAGTCATTGTGTTTTTGGGTACAAACATAGTTTGGGTCTTTTTGGTTTGTTTTCTCTTTGGAACATATCCCAAACCTTTTCTTCCATTGAAGGTAGTACCACTTCTTAATATGTTATCAAGAATATCTTTTCTTCTTAACTCATGAAGTTCTTGTTGCAACTGAGCAATGTTATTCATTTTCTTATGTATATCTTTTCTTGCCTGGTCTAAATCAGAAAGCAATGAATCCTTTTCTTTTACAATAATGTCATAGTCCGAATGATTGCACAAGATAGGTTGAGTTTGAAAAGCTTGTAGTTTAGCTAACAAATCAGTCTTTTCTTTTGATAGAAGATCAACATTAGTTTCCAAAGTAAGTAGCTTTCTAGTGCAATCATCTAAAGATGTTTTTAAAGATACATTTTCAAGATCAATGTTATTCTTTTCGGAAGAAAGTTCATCTATTTTGGCAATGAGCTCATTGTTTGATTTTATAGTCCTTCTTAGTTTCTTCTTGGCATCAACATATTTATCATGAGTTTCTTGTAAGCTAGCTACTAACTCTTCTTTAGGAAGATCAACTAGGCTTACCTCTTGAGATTCTTCATCTTCTCTTGCCATTAGACATTCTATCTTGTCTTCTCCGCTTTCACTTTCACTCGTTTCATCCCATGCTGCTTTATAAGCTTTTTCTTTCTTCTTATGTGAGCTTTTCTTTCCCTTCTTAGCTTTGGGACATTCATTTTTGAAATGTCCTTTCTTTCCACATTCGAAGCACCTGGGAGTGGAAGAAGAACTAGAAATTTTGTTAGATTTAAACCTTCTATATTTCTTACCATTGACTATCAATGCTTCTTCTCCTTCTTCTTCACTAGATTCCTCACTTTCTTGTGAGAGAGCTTTTGATGCTTTGAGAGCCACGTCTTTCTTTGGCCCACGTTGATGTTCATGTTCTCTTCTCTCTTCCTCTTCTAGGTCTGCCTCATGAGCTTCTAAGTTTCCGATGAGCTGTTCCATTTTGAGGCGAGTGAGGTCGTTTGCTTCTGCAATAGCTGTCACCTTTGGTTTGTACTTTGGAGGAAGAGATCGAAGTATTTTTGATACCTGATCTTCCTCAAGAACAGGTTTCCCTAAAGCACTCAAACCATTGACAATAGTAGAAAATTTTGAATACATTTCACTAATAGTTTCGTTTGGATCCATACGAAAATGTTCAAATTTGGTTTTAAGCAAACTAACTTTAGAGTTTTTAACTTGAACCGTACCCTCATATGTTATAGATAATCTATGCCAAATGTCATATGCGGTATCACAGTTTGATACTCTATTAAATTCTCCTACTGAGATGGAACAATATAAAATGCTTACCGCCTTTGCATTCATTTGTGCCATTTTTACCGTATTAGCGTCCCATACTTCGAACTCGTCTTGTGGAAGTGTGTATGGTGTAGATACCATTCTCCAAAGATCCCAATTGATTCCTTGGAAGTAAAATTGCATTCTTCTCTTCCAGTATTGATAGTTTGTCCCGTCAAATGCCGGAGGTCGAGCAACGAGCGTTCCTTTAATGTTGAGGTTGTTGAGCACTCCATCCCCCATCTTTTCTTCAAGACTTTGTTAGGGCTCCTTGAAGCCTGCTCTGATACCAATTGAAAACCTCTAGAGGGGGGGTGAATAGAGTTTTATAGAGATTTTAAAATAATTTAAACTCAAACAACCAAAGAAAAGATTGAGAAGAGGAACACAGGTGTTTAGAGTGGTTCCACCTTAGCAAATACTAAGGAGTCAGTCCACTACACGGTTTCTTACCCAACCGGGATTTTGAAAGTACTAAATTTTATTACCTCTCAAGGATGTTACATAAAATTTACAATACTTTCTAAACACCCTTTGGACAGCCTTCACCCTGAAGTAGTCTTGCCAACCTCGAAGCAGCCTTCCTTGAAGTAACTTCAAGCTCCCCCTTGAAGTAGCCTTCCTCCTGAAGTAGCTTCCCGTCAAGACAGCCTTCTGAAGTAGTCCAAAGTCCTCCTCTTCACACGAAGAGCTTCAACCTCTCCAATCCGCAGCCTCCTACCTGGAGTAGCAAAGGAGAGTACAAGTAATACAAAGGAACGAGAAAGGAATAAAAGAAAATACAACTTATCCTTGTAGCTCAAGGCTTGATTTCCCTAGATCAAGCGTTTGGATTTTCCTAGCCAATATGATGGACTTGTGATTGCTAGGGTTAGGAAAATCTAGCCTATAGGACGAGCTTTAGCAAAGGAGAAAAATGGCCAATTGATCACACAGCTCAGTTCACACAGATTGCACAAGAGGGCTCAAGTATTTTCTCAAGTATATCAAGTGTTAGAAGTGAATGATAGTGTCCTATGGCTTGTCCTATTTATAGGAATGGCCTAAGTATGCTTAAGGACATTCTAGACAACTTCTAGGGGGTTCCTAGTGCTTAACTAGCCGTTAGGAATAAGTTAGGTGCATTAGCAACGGCTAGTTAATTAATTCTGCAGTTGCTGTCAGAGACCATCTCGGTCGAGGACTTGTCGACCGAGATGTCCAGTCGGTCGAGGATTTGTCGACCGACAGGCTCTCTGGATTAACGTTTATTTGCAACTGTTAACTGCTGTGTCTAACGGCTATTTTTGGTCAATCTCGGTCGAGAGGTTTGTCGACCGAGAGTGTCTCGGTCGAGGAGTGTGGTCGACCGAGATTGACTCTGTTTTCAATCTTTCAATTAAGATACTAAGTGTGTGCATGAGTGTGCATTATGTGATCCTATTGAATGGATGACTAAGGTGTTTAGCTAGGGAAAATACAATGCTTGATTTACATGCGATTCTAAGTACTTGTACATTATAATCCTGTACAAGTTTTTACAATGAATACATTTGCATGAAAATATAAATACTTCATGTTGGATTTCCCTTATAGTTGTGTCATCCTGCACGCTCAAGTAGCTCGTTAGATAAATAAGAATGAAATGTTTGTCATAATCAAAACAAAGGGATTTTATAGATGTCCATTTAGCCAACATATCAAACGAATGGATATGGCAAGAATCCAGGTGCTAATGAGTAAGGATGCGAATTTTCTGAAGGAAGTTACTCTTAAGAGTGATGAAGGTGTAGAGCACACTATCTACATTGAGTATGAATGGATTCCTAATACATGTATTCGATGCGGTCTGTTTGGTCATGATGAATGTCCCTCCCGCTATGAGAAGGTGAATCAAGGAATGAAGAATCAAAAGACCAAAGCTGTCTGGGAGGTTAGGAAACCTACGGCTCTGAACACTTCTACAAATATACCAAATACTATTCTGGAGGATGATTATACGGTTGTTATTGAAGAGGTTACAGATGAGGAAGAAATTAGGCTGAAAGTGGCTTGCCGTTATCCGGAGGTGCTGACAGTGGAAGATGTTGTTTTGTCGGAAAAAGTGAACGAGGGTATAGCTTCTCTTCCTATGAGTAATGAGGAAATCGTTGTGCTAGCTGATCCGCCTTGTCAGGCTGCTGTAGATCTTGTGAAAGGCAAAGGGATGGTGGAGGTTTCTGCTGGTTTTCTTCCTTTTGGTATGGACAATCCTAATCTCTTAACTCCCAAAACTGGTATTGTTGTCCAGGGTATTTCCCCCATTAGTGAGGGGAGCTCGTTTGCTTCTTCTTGTTCAGTGAATCAGGCGCAAAATATGGGATTCAGGGGTCCCCCAAAATGTCTGGGTAAGACAAATATGGCTGTGAGGCTTGAGAATTTGGTCTCTTCGATCACTCCAAAAGAATTGGAACTCTCTTCTTCAAATACTGAGGTTGTCAGTTCAACAGCCGGGGTTACCAAATGAGTCCACCTATCAACATTTCTTCTTGGAATATAAGAGGACTTGGTAATAAAATTGGTCCTGTCCAAGAAGAATTAAGGAGGCTCCATTGTAATGTCGTTATTCTTACTGAAACTAAAATTAGGGAAAGGAATGTGAATAGTCTTATGAACAGATACTTTTCTGAGTATGATCTTATAACAAATCTTTCTTTTGATAGATTGGGTCGCATTTTTGTTTTGTATAGAAATGTCACGGTTAGCAAGATATCTGAATCTGATCAGTTTGTGCATTTTAAGCTTTCTGTTGGTGAGTTTTCTATGCTTATTACGACCATATATGGGCATAATGGTGATTCTGAAAGGTCTGTTTTGTGGAAAGATATTGAATCCATAAGTAGTTCTGTGGACTGTCCTTGGGTCCTGCTGGGAGATTTTAACGCTGTTAGAACTGAGGAAGAAAGGATGAGTATTCAACCTCCTACTAAGAAGTCCATGGAGGAATTCAACAGCTGTGTTTTGAATGTTGGTTTGTTTGAGATGAAGCTTGGAGGTCCTTTTTTCTCCTGGGATAACAAGCAGCATGGTGAGAGGTTTGTTTCTTCAAAAATTGATCGAGTTTTCCATAATGATATTTTCTTGACTGATATTGAAGATTACAATGGTGAGCTGGTGTCTAATTCCATAAGTGATCATAGACGTTTGTCTTTAAAGATTGGGAATGTCAGGAAAGTGGTGTCCCCTTTCAGATTTATTAATGCGTGGACTTATAGAAAGGACTTCTTAGAGGTTGTTAAGAATGCTTGGTCTATTGAGGTCAATGGGTTTGATACCTTTCGTCTTTATAAGAAGTTCAACAATGTTAAAAAAGCTCTGATTAGGTGGAACAAGGATTTTGTTGGGAACCTCCATGATAATGCGAAGAGTCTTAGAGATCTTGCTAACAAAGCTGCTTCTAACTCTGATATGAACCCTTTTGATGAGGACTTAATAGTTTATGCTAATGGTTGTAATAAAAAGGCTAAGGAGGCTGAGCTTGCTGAAGAATCTCTTATTAGGCAGAAATCTCGTATTCAATGGCTGAAAGAAGGTAATTCTAATTCAAAATTCTTTTATGCTTCTCTCAAAACTAGGAGGCATGGGAATAGAATTAAAGGTCTCTTGGTCAATGGTGTTATGTCTCACAATTCTGAAGATTTTAAACTTTCTATTGTGGATTTTTATCATAGTTTGTTCAATAATCCTCTTGCTGAAGGGAAAGTTTGGCAAGGTGAATGGACTGGTAGTGTCCTTGCTTCTGATGATAGGTCCTTTCTTACTTCGATTGTGACTAGGAAGGAGGTTGAGGATATCATTGAGGATCTAAAAGATGATAAGGCCCCTGGTCCGGATGGTCTAAATGGTTGTTTTTTCAAAAAGACTTGGAGTATCATTGGGGATGATGTGTTTAAAGCCATCAAGGAGTTTTTTCAGAATGGAGTGTTTCTTAGGGAAGCTAACAAGACCTTTTTGACTCTCATTCCCAAAGGAAAGGATTCTTCGATCATTTCTAATTGGAGACCCATTGCTCTTTGTAATATCTTCTACAAGATTATCTCGAAGATTTTAGCTAACAGATTAAAAAGGGTGCTTCCTTCCATCATTGACTTCAATCAATGTGCTTTTGTTCAAGGTAGAAGCTTGAAAGATGTTGTTCTTCTCTCTAATGAGCTGCTTAGTGATTTTAAGAAAGATACAAGTAACATGTGTATTCAGGCGGATATATCTAAGGCCTATGATTCTGTTTCCTGGAAGTTCTTATTTTCTGTTATGTTCAAGATGAATTTTCTTGTTTCTTGGATCAAATGGATTGAAGCCCTCTTTATGTCTATGTCCTATCATGTCTTGGTCAATGGTGAACCTACTGATCCTATTATTCCCTCTAATGGTATTAGACAGGGGGACCCTATTGCACCCTATCTCTTTGTTATTGTAATGCAGGGTCTTACCACTATGATGAAACAAAGGAAAGACTTTGTGCCTATTAAAAGGTCGAGCTCTCTTGCTATTTCTCACCTGATTTTTGCTGATGATCTTATGTTCTTCCTTAAGGCTTCTGTTGGTAATGCTACTTATATTAGAAAGCTGCTGGATGACTTTGGGGATATGTCTGGCTTGATCCTTAATCTCAACAAGAGTTCAGTTATCTTTAGTAGGAATGTTGATAAAGGTAATATCCTGTCTATTCTTGATATGCCTGAAGGCTATGTGGATGATCTTAGCTATTTGGGTATTCCCCTGTTCTATGGTATGTTGTCCAAGAAAAATTGCTATAAGCTCATTGACAAGTTTAGCAAGAAGTTGGATGCTTGGAAGTCTAAAACTCTTAGTATGGCTGGCAGGGTTGAGTTAATCAAGTCTACTATTTCTACTCTTCATTTGCATTGGATGCTTGCTTTCCCTTTGCCTGCTTCGGTTTTGGATTTTATTGATAAGGTGGTTAGGGACTTTCTCTGGGGTAAATCTGAAGGCATGAATCATCTTCATTTGGTTCCTTGGGAGAAGGTTACCCTTCCTACTAGTGAAGGAGGATTGGGTATTAGACGAAGTAAGGATGTGTCTCGAGCTTGTTTGATCATTAATGCTTGGGATGTCTGTAACAAGAAAGACACCCTTTGGGTCAAATGGATTTCTTCCAAGTATCTGAAGGATGATAATTTCTGGTTGATTGAAGAATCTGATAGTTACTCTTGGATGTTCAATAAGGTTCTTTCTGTTAGGAAGCTTCTCTTATCCTTGATTGAGTTTCATATTGGGCCTAATTCTTCCTTTAAGATTTGGAAAGTTCCTTGGTGTGATTCGAAGTTTCTGGGTGATTTGGTGGATATGAATCCTATTAATTCTGGTATGGGTGCTAATGCTAACCTTGGATCTGTTATTTCTAATTCTAAGTGGAATCCTCCTAAGTCAAGGGTTGCCCATGTGTTTCTGAAGTGTATGGAAGAGCATAATATTATCATTGAAGATGTTGATGGCTTGACTATTCTAGGGGATTCTAAATCTAATCTTAAGAAGGTTTGGAACTCCATTCGTACAAAGGGAGAGTTCAGTAATCGGTATACTTGGTTTTGGTCTAGTAAAGCTCCTAAAAATTTTATCATCCATGCTTGGAAAGTGTGTCTTAACAAATTACCTACTTCTGATTATAGTAGGAGAAGAGGGATCACTTTGGCTTCTGTTTGTTTTCTCTGTAGGAGTAGCTATGAAGACACAAATCATGTTACTTTCACTTGTGAATATGCTAGAAGTGTTTGGTTGGCTTGTGCTGATTTGCTTTCTATTGGTGGTCCGCCTAATAGTTATGATGATCTTCTTCTTATCACTTCTATTTCTTTGGTTTTTTTTTTGGTGCTGTTCTGCTTGTTCTGGTTTGCTCGTGCCTATGTTGGTTGATCTTATCCTCCGGGAGTGGCAGAGATCTCCATAGTGCCTCCTTATGTGCAACTGTTGGGCTTGTTCTATGCGTTGTGAGCTCCTTGTTTTTTTATGTTCTCCCTTGTTGGAGTTGAGTTTCCTCATGACTGGGATACCTGTTTGATCCTTTGGAAGTGCTCCCTATGGATGGTGGATCTTATCCTTCAGGAGTGGCAGAGATCTCCATAGAGCTTCCTTGTGGCAGGAAAAGAATAACATCCAGTTTTCGTTTGAAGTGCTGTTTCGTTATTTTTTTGATGTTCCTGCTGCTTTGTTTAGCTGGGGAGGCTGCTGTTTGCAAGCGAGTTTATCTTTTCCTTCTTGGTTCTTGGTATGGGTGTTGCTGTCGATGTGGTGGTCTGCTGGATATTTTCTACTACTGCTCCTTTGATGTTTTTTGGTTGATCTGTGCTCATTTGTTGGATGTATGATGGTGTGCTGTTCTGGTTTGCTTAGTTGGGATCTGCAGTGCTTTTTCTATCTGCTTTCTAACCCCTGTTGCTTCTTTGTCTTGGATGAGCCGTGCTCTTTGGATGCTTTGGAAGATTTCTGGGTTCTGTTAAGGGCAGTTTGGGGTTCTATTCTGAAGATTTTCTGTTTCCTGGCTCTGGTTTGGTTAGGGAGCTGATGTCGATGGTGTTTGTTGTCCTCTTTTGGTCTCCTTGTAACCACAGTGATGAGAGGTTCACCTTGTTTGTTCCTGGCTATCCTTTTTGGTTTAGTCGTGCTTTTCTTATGGATGTTTGAAGGTTTGCTGCTCTTATGTATGGGCCGTGCTCTGCAGTGATGGTTTATTCTGTTGATCGTCTCATGCTTCTCTATATGCATATGTTGTTCACAGTTTTGGATGAGCTGTGCTTCTCTGAAGGGTGGGTGATGGTTTTTCTCCCCTCTCTCTTCTGTGAGGGTTGAGTGAGGTTCGGGTTCTGGTGTCTATGGTCCATATCTTTGCATCTTTTCTGGTGTTAGGAGTGTTTTGAAGATGCTTCTTGTGGTTTGATAGTGGATGAGCTGGGGATCTTTGGTCCTTTTTATTCAGCGGCTGTATAGGCTTTCTTTTCTTTATCTTCTAATGATGCCTCATAGATAGTTCTCTCCTTCTTCTGTATGTAGCCTGTATAGTTTTCTTCTTTTTTTCTCTATCTTCTTTGAAGGTAGAATGCCTTGTACAGACACTATAGATAAAATACAAAAAAAGCAACACGAGTTTTTGCCGACCAAAAAAAAATATGGAAAACAAGTGAAAAGAGGTATAATTGAGTTATCCTTTGTGAAATTTCGTATCCCAAGGATTTCTAATGTTAAAGGGAATACCAATGAGGAAAATAAAAGAGAAATAAAGAAAGATTCTCAAAAAGAGTTATTTTAATGAGAAATAAACAAGATAATGTGAAATAATGCATTAAGATGCATCTAGAAGGATAATAAGTATCCAATAAAAAGAATTTCGAAATAATGGAGTGTCTTGGGATCCAAGGAGTCCCAATAAAGAGGAAAGAAAGAGAAAATACCAAAATTTGCAAAATAAAAGATAATAGGATACATTATTAATGTTTTTGGTGGAATTATGAAAAAGAAAATGATTTCTATTAAAAATAGAATATAATTTTGTGCCAATAAATGAAAAGGCAAGTGCAAAGAAGATAAATGATAAAATTTTTGAATTCCTAATATCAAAAGAAGGAGGAATATTAAGAAAATAAGAGAGAGAGAGAGAGAAACTAGCTTCTTAATGAAGGAAATATATTCCTATTAGGAAAAGGCTTTGCTAATGCATGGATGAAGGATGTAGGGCGTGGATACTCTCCCCTATATAAGGGGTAGAGACCTTGGCCGAGTTTAAGTTAGTTCCAAGCATCTGTTCTCTCTCCTTCTTCATCTTTTACTTTCAAAACCCTAAAACTCGAGTGGTGTCTTCTCGAGACCAACGAAGGGATGTGGGGTCATCCCAAGGAGGGCCTGATGTACCTTGAGGACCAGTGAATGACCAGCTAATGTTCTTGAACGTCGGGCTTCACCCAAATGCCGGCGGCGCACCTGCAGCACGGTTGCAGCTTGGACGCACGTCGTGGGGTTGCAGAAGCCGTTACCGGTCATTTCGGCCATGGCTGGAGGCACCTTGTGTGCGCCAGGGAAGGGCGGAGACAACGGCACCCTCCCCGGTGGCCGAGGAGGTCAGGGAGGAGGAGGAGGTGTCGCTCCCACGGCCGCTAGGGTGGCAGCAAGCAGCAGCCCGAGGTTGAAGAAGCAAAGAAGTGCGTTGGACGGTTATGCCCTCCGCGGGCTGAAGCAATGGTTGTTTTAAATGAGGCCAAGTTTGTAATTCAGTTATAAACCCAAGCTAGCCGTGTTGCATGCATGAGGTGACGTGGCGGCTTCTGGTTGGTCCGAAAAGGTATCTTTTGCTAAATTCATATCTCATAAACTGTAGCTCAGATCAATGCAAATAATATATGAATTTTGATCAGGAGAACAAGAGGAATCTAATAAAAATGAATTAAATATTGATTATATCTCTAATTGAAAAAGTAATATAAGTTGATGAAAAGTGCATTAAAGTTGAGTCAAAAACCCTTTTTATAATTAAAGGTTGAATCTAAGATGCTTAATGGGTTAATTGAAGTGTTAATAACCTGTTGAATGATAATGTTAGATTCGAACCTGATCTAGATGTAGAATTGCATGATTTAGGGTTATACCTCATATTAGAATGATTAAATAATTTAGAAACCCTAATTTATGGTAAAAGAAGATAAGAACATATTTAGATTAAAAAATGTGAAAATATGATTGTTAAATGATAGTTCTAAGTTCTTTGTATATGAAAGTCCTTAATTCTGGATAAATACCCTAAAAGTAGTAATTAAGGTCTTTTCATGAATAAAAGGTGGAATTGATGGCAGAATGAGTTCATGAACTTTGAATTAATGATAGACGCACATAATGATCTTGTCATTAATTAAAAGGGATAGAAATAGTAGCTTTAATGTAAAAGAAGTTTAACGAAATTAATTGATGATTAATGTGCCTTTAAAATAGGGTTATATGTTGTTGAGATAACCTTAATATTGAAGAATAGATAAGATAAGTAGGGTTTTTGAGTAATGGCATAAAATTAGGGTTTAATGTGGTGAAAGATGAAGGAAAATCCTAATTGCAAAATGAAACCCTAAAATGGATACAGAAACCCTAGAAAGTGAATCCAAGTTAATAAAGTAAGTTCTTGATAAAGTGTGTAATAAATAGAGTACATATTCTTTTTAGGAATTATGTGATTGTTGAATTACTTGGATTGCATGCTTGGTTGGATTTTCTTAATGCTTCTGAAATCATCAAATCAGGTATGTGGTTACGCTTATGAATATCTTGAGTTAGTTTTCTGAGGTTTTCATCGATGACATGAATTAACTGTTGGATGAATTTAATTAATGCAAACTATAATGCGGATATGACTATCACATAAGATATGTGCGTACTAGTTCAGATCCTGGTCCCCTCTGTGTCTTAATGGCATCAGGCCATGGAATGACCTAGTACATGGCTACCTAGAGGGTAGGTCCATCAAGTCATAGTGAGTCTGATATTGGGCTATCTTTGGGTGGTGCCATGTGACTTTACCTTTACAGAGGTATTATATAAGTCCTTACAGGGACAACACAGAGTTGTGTATAGGTATGGATTGAGTAGTTTGTCTTAAAACGTAATCTTGGTTGATAAATGATTAATTGTATGATTACATTGTTAATAGATTTACATGATTATTGTTTTCCCCACATACCAGCTTCGGCTGACCGACGTTTTGTTTGTCGGCGTTTTAGGTACAATGAAAAGGACAAACAGTAAAATGTCATATTGTGAAATACATGAAGTTAATTACAAGGAGGATTAGTTAGAGTAGAATCCTTAAGTGGATAGAAGTCTCGAGATCCAAGTTTTCAAAAAGGTATGCAAAAATTTGTTTTCTTACAGCTTTCAGTATAGTATCTTAAAATTTGATAATTACTCTTGGTTAATTGTCGAACCTTTGATCCGCAAGTCATGGGTGCGGCTTTGACCTCTCGATCTCCCTTAATTGGGGGTTATCGGGAGGTGGGGTCGTAACAAGTTTTTTGTGGTCTTCATTGACGGCATCTTGATCTATAGTCGAGACAGTCAACAACATGAATAGCATCTTCGAAAAGCATTGACTCTCCTTCTCCAGCATCAGTTGTATGCCAAGTTTAGTAAATACAAGTTCTGGTTGAAGGAAGTGACTTTCTTAGGTCATGTGATATCCTCAGAAGGAGTCAGAGTAGACCCCAGGAAGGTGGAGTTAGTTGCAGAGTGGGAACAACCGAAAACACTGACGGAAGTTCGTAGTTTTTTGGTTCTAGCAGGATACTACCAGAGGTTTGTAAAGGACTTTAGTATAATCGTGTTTCCATTGACAAAGTTGACCATGAAGGATGTACCTTTTTTTAGGATGATCGTAGTCATCCAACTTTCCAAAGTTTGAAAGAAAAACTGACTAGTGTTCCTGTGTTGGTGTTGCTAGAGCTCGGGAAAGGCTATGTTGTTTTTTGTGATGCTTCCAAGAAAGGCTTGGGTTGTGTGCTGATGCAGGAAGATCATGTGGTTTCTTTTGCTTTACGATAGCTTAAGAAACATGAGGAGAGCTATCGGACACATGATTTAGAGCTAGAAGCAGTGGTCCATGTGTTAAAGATTTGGAGACACTATCTTTATGGGGAAGTGTGTCATATCTTTATAGATCATAAGAATCAGAAGTATATCTTCTCATAGAGTGAGTTGAACATGCGACAGTGTCGCTGTATGGAGCTGATCAATGATTACGATTGCACCATTGAGTATCTTCCTGGTAAGGCAAACGTGGTAGCCAATGCACTTAGCAAAAAGTCTTCTTCTCTTCCTAAGAAGAAGGCACAATTGAGTTCCTTGGTATGCCATAGGTGGAATATGTTCATCTCTTTGTGACAGATGAATGTACAGTTGGAAGTCTCCTTGTTGGCAGGATTGTTGGCACAGATGCAAGTAAATCCTACATTGAGACAGCAGATCCAAGACGCACAGTAGGTAGATGCTTCAATTTAGTTAATCAAATTAGAGTTTGGCAGCAAAAAGTGTGATGGGTTTCATGAGTCTGAGGATGGACTGGTTTGCTATCATGGTAGGATGGTGGTCCCAGATGTTGATGATTTGAGGAAGTTTGTAAGGAACCTGACCTTTGTTTTGGGCTTACCCTATTTTCTTTGCCTAAACCTTGTGTTTAGATGCTTGCTAATCACCTCAAATGGTTATTAGGGTTTGTTTGTGCTTTGTTGAGAGTTGGAGGTGCAACTTCAAAATAACCCAAGTCTTAGGGTTGATGTACAAGTTTGACACCTTGAGAGATGTTTATCTCTCTCCTTGCATCCTCTAGGGTTAAGAGGATGGGTTGGGCTCGTTGTTTGAGTAGCTTTGGGCTTTGTTTTGCCTTTTTTGGGCTTTGCCTTGCTTTGTTGGGCCTTGTGTCAGGCAAGCTCTAGGTGTATTGGCCAAGCTTGAGTGTGTCGGCCAGGATGGTGTGTCAGTCAGGAAGGTGTATCAGCCAAGGTGGTGGTCGGTGTGTTGGGTTACCATGTTGGGTGACACACACCCCACTTGACCTAGCCTCATTTGTGTCACCTTCTTTGGACAAGTGGTCATTGTCTTGCTAGTGGATGGCAAGTCATAGACAAGTGGTTTGGGATTCTAGCATGTGGCATAACCCTTGGACAAGTGGTGGTTGGGAAGACACATATGGAGCAAGCCCTTAGTGGACGCCCACTTAACCCTCTTGCTTATATACCCCCTTCTTTGCTATCTTGGGATCCCTTTAGCTCTTTTGTTGCTTCCCTTCTTCCATGGTGGACGATACCTCTCCTTGGTAGAGCTTGGTGGCCGATATCCTTAGTGGAGTCTTGTTCTTCCTCTAGTAGTGGTCGAACCCTAGAGTGTTTCTTGCTTCTCTTCTTGTGGTGAGCATCTCCCCCTATTTCCTTGGCACCTTCTTCTCCTTCTTGCTTGTTCTTCAGCCATGGTGGTTATAAGCTTTGTTTTTCTTCTTGAGGTGATCGATGGTGGTGCTTGGAGATTGGAAGCTTGGTGCTAGGAGCTTGGAGATTGCTTAAGCCAGGTTACATAACTCCTAACCCTAGCTATACTACTTCCTTTTCATGTTGCATGTTTATATCTCATGTTGATCGGCCATGCATCTTGTTAGATATGTTTCTTGTCCTAGTGTGTGTTGGTATGTATGCCCATAGAGCATGTCATGTGATGATTGTAATGGGATACTTTGTAAATGATTTGAATAATAATAAAGGCAATTTCCAATCTATATGTTTAAACTATTTCTGAGATGATGGTGTAACATGATAGATGTGTAAAGAATGGTTTTACTCAATGACGTATGCTTTTGGGTTGAAGACCTAAATGATGAGATCATACAGATGTTAAGAGTACTCATTCTTGTTTAGTCCCTAGTCAGTTGTTATTGTGGAAATAACCATAGAAATCAATAACACTGAAGACTAGATTGTGTGTTGGTTGATTACAGAATCTCATTAGTCATGATATAGTGATATCAAACCAAACACATATGTACTTGTTAGAGAACAAGGTACCGGACAGACCCACTGTGAGAGTGACACATGGAATCATGACTTGGTAGTCACAGTCAGCTTTCACAGTGATGGTGGTGAGTGTGATTCTTAGATCTGAAATCACTACACTCAACACATGTCGTTGGGTACACTTTGACATCATCAAATGCAGTCCTGAAACATGGGTTGTTATAAAGGTGATGATTGGGTGGCTTTGACACATGGGGCTTTTGAGGGGTGAGTGATAGATATGGGATTTGTCCCTCCTGAGGGAGTTTGATATCCTTGTCCACTTGATGAGTAGGATTGAGAAAGGCATGTGCATGCACGTGTGAATTAATATGTGATATTGATGTCACACACATCTCACTCGGTCTACTCTGAGATCAAGGAAATGAATGAACATTGACAGGATGATTGTTCCATGCCTCGAGTTCATTCTGGATATCAGTGACAAAGGAATTATACATTCACTGTAACACCATTCACGGATTGTAGAATTGAAAGTTGTTCTCCAACTTTCTATTTCACTTGGGTAGCAATGATGTGTGACTAGGCACCGCTCTTTGCTTGTGAAGTCAGAAGTGTTATGGACTTTCACTGCCAATGTGAAATGGACCTGCATGGTCACACACATACGATTCAACCTGGAAGAGGAGTTTTGTCCACAAGCAACGTTTAGATTGATTACTAAAGGAGTTTAGTAGTTCAATTGAACAATCAATTAATCGATAGCTCGATATCATAATGTTCAAGGTGTTGGACACGTTGATTGGAGTATCGGATTGATTGAAATCACATTTGACTGATTCTGCACAATCTGCACTCCCAAACGATCGGCTCATGTGATGAAACGGTCGGCTGAGGCTGCTAAACCGGTTGGCTCAAATGTTGAATCGATCGGCTCATGCACAGAGTGAAATGAGCGGTTCAAGTGTTGAACCAATCGGTTCAACTGGTGCAACCGAGCAGTTGGGAAAGTCAGGTCGGTGAGAATTTTCCTTTTCATTTCTCTTGTCCAATTCGATTGGAATTAGAAACAAATAGAAGGAAAGTCAATTTGAGTTGAACTAGGATCTTGAACCGATCGACTGGAGGGTCCAACCGATCGGCTCAAGGGTCCAAACAATCGACTGGAAGGTCCAACCGATCGGCTGGAGGGTCCAGACGACCGTTTCAGTTATGAAATGCCCAGTTCAAGTTGTGAGTTGGTTGCTTTTGTGGAAAATCCCGAACCCTTCTACTCCTACTTTTAGTCCCGTATTGTCGGGAACTGAGAACCATGTCCCATGACCCGCCTATATATATAGGGGTAGTGGGGGCTTCTCAGAGTACAACTCAGTGCAAGCTGGTTGCTCTGCAAAGTTGTCGTTCTCTCTGGTTTTGGTAACCTAGACAGAGCCCGAGCAAGTGCTTCCCGCAAAGGGAGGTGCAGCAAGGGAAGGACAACTATAGTTGCAACATGTAGCATGAGAGTGTGTTGGCGACTAGTACGTCAACAGGAGGGTGTGACTCCTTCCATGTCCTTGTGCGACAAGGAGTGTGGAGTTCCAGGCAGTCCGTGTGGACGACTGCAGAGGCGGGAGACCTCTGCCGCTTAGAGGACGACTGTCAACCCGACAGTCCCGGTGAGAGGAGTAGTCTTCAGTCCCGGTGTGACCAGGAGCTGCACAGACACCGTCCAAGACCGGAGGTGAAGACCACACAAGGCGCGAGTTACTGTCACCGAGCAAGCCTCGGGACAAGGTATGCATTCACAAACCATCTTTCCTATTCTATAGACGTTGACGTGATTCCTTTGCTTTGGGTTTTGGGGAGAAAATTTTTGTTTCCGCTGCTTCTCTGCCTCCTCTAAATCCCAACAGTGGTATCAGAGCCATGTCAAGAGTTCTATATTTTAGGATTATCGATATGATCGATTTTGGTTTGTCACCTTTATTTATTGCATGCGATGTGAATAATATCGTATTTATACATGTCCAATCCACAAATCCCAAATATACATATATGATATGTAATATTAATGCACTCGATACGTGTCGCCCTTAAACGAGTTTTGTGGTGGATGTGTAGCATGATTATGGCCTATAAATCCCTATATCTGTGTGTGGTTGTTTGTGTGGTTGCTTGCATCTCGGTCTGTGCACCGATCCCCCTCTCTTATTCCTAATGTAACTCAGAATAATTCGAGAATTCTTTTCTACCTTTGCTCCCCCCGAATGTAACTCGGGGTTTCACAATTAAATTTTAAATAGGATAGTTTTATTTCCTGTTATGTCAAAGAACGGCGGACAACCTGAGATGATCGGTTCAAGGCGTGAACCGATCAGTTGGCTATCTAGATGGCCGGTTCGAGGAGCGAGACAAGCGGGTGGCGACCTGATGAGATGCACGATGACCAATGAACCGATCGGCTGGAGGAGCCAGTCGATCGGCTGGTGGCACCCGAACAACCAACCTGATGGCGAGCCGATCGGTCATGGAGATGAGCTGATCAAACCCAGAAAGGCAGGCACAGATTTCATCTTGTACATGTTGCATGTGATGTAGACCTAGATGACCGTGATTCCTCTTGGCTCGAGGAATCACAATAGGATGGCCATAATCATTGCTTTTTATCGTTTTGCATATTTTCTGTGGGATATATCATGTATATGATACGTACTATATATTGTGGTGATTGTATATGTATATGTATATAAAAACCAAATCCCTCATTAAAATACTAAGTCTTATACGCCTTACATTAGCGACACACATGGCAAACTTGATCGACCAAGTGTAGATTATGCCAAAGCGTGGTGCACCGTCTATCTTGTGGAAGTGTGAAGGGTCGACATGTAGGTTCTGCCAAAGCAGGGTGCATGTTTACCGTTTCGGCTTTTGGGTTAGACTTAATTGGTGATTCTTAGAGTGTCTAAGCCCAGAGGCACGGAATGTTCATGGCAAGGTGTTGCGCATGTTCATTCATCAAGAGTTGCATATGATGCAATTGGCAAGAGTTTCCTACCCGGAAGATTTGAGTTGTGGGTGACAGCCAAAGCTGGTCCATGGCTTAGAGGATTCTAGGATCTTGACCCACTAGAAGATTGTACACTGCAATCTTCTCAATCGATGGTGAGGGCTATCAATTTGAGTCAAAATAGTGGGAGCGGTAATTAATTAAAGGCCTAATTAACTATTGTCAAATTTTATTCAAATCAAATCCAAAAGGTTTTGACAAATGCAAATTTTCTCTTGTAGAATGGCAAAAGAATCATCTTTTAAAATGGGAAAATTAATTGAGAATAAATTCCATAACTAGTTGAGGACTGTGAGAAGTGTTATGCACAATCCAGATATACCACAAGCCTTAGAATCCACTCTATGTATGCTTAATGCGTTGGTGAAGAAGAAAGAAGGTAAGGGAGAGAAGCGTTCTCTCACCAAACCAATTTCTTCTGCATGGAGAGGATGGAAGGAATAATGGAAGAAGAAGTCAGAGATAGAGATCTCTACTTCTGGTGTATACGTGATAGATATTAACTTTACTACTTCTTCATCATGGGTACTTGATACAAGATGTGGATCTCACATTTGTTCAAATGTGAAGGATCTTAAGAGAAGTAGGCCTTTAGGGAAAGGTGAGGTTGAACTACGTGTTGCCAATGGGGCAAGAGTTGTCGCCAGTGCCGTAGGAACCTATAAGTTAACTCTACCAAGTGGGCTAATAATAGAGTTGAAGAACTGCTATTATGTACCTGCCATAAATAGGAATATCATTTCCGTCTCTTGTTTGGACAAAGATGGATTTGAATTTCTTATTAAGAACGGAAGGTGTTCCATTTCTAAAGATGGGATCTTTTATGGCAGTTCCCTAATGTCTTGTGGTCTATACTTGATAGACTTGGATACAAGTATATACAACGTAAACACCAAAAGGAAAAAACTCAACGACTCAAACAAAACGTATCTCTAGCATTGTCGTCTAGGGCACATAAATGAGAAGCGCATTTCTAGACTCCATAAAGATGGTTATCTAGACTCTTTTGATTATGAATCAATAGAGACATGTGAATCTTATTTGTTGGGCAAGATGACCAAGACTCCCAGTTCAGGTAAAGGTGAGAGAGCTAGTGATCTATTAGGACTCATACATACTGATGTATGTGGGCCTTTTAGAACTAATGTCAGAGGTGGGTATCAATACTTCATTACCTTTACTGATGACTTCAGTAGGTATGGCTATGTGTACCTAATGAAACATAAGTCAGAAACCCTTGAAAGGTTCAAGGATTTCATGAATGAAGTACAGAACCATCTTGGTAAAAGTATTAAGGCACTTCGTTCTGATTGAGGTGGAGAATACTTGATCCAGGAGTTTGAGGACCTTCTGCGAGCCTGTGGTATTGTATCACAATGGACTCCGCCTAGAACACCACAACATAATGGTGTGTCTGAAAGAAGGAATCGCACATTATTGGATATGGTGCGATCAATGATGATTTTTTTTTTATCTTCCAATTTCTTTCTGGGGTTATGCTCTTAAAACTGCCACATTTACACTTAACCATGTACCATCTAAATCGGTTCAAAAGACACCATATGAGATATGGACTGGGAAGCGTCCCAATTTGTCTTTTATGAAGATTTGGGGTTGTGAGGCTTACGTCAAGAAAATGTTTCCTGATAAGCTTGGACCCAAATCCGATAAATGTTATTTTGTTGGATATCCCAAGGAGACCAAGGGATATTATTTATACCACCCTACTAACAACAAAGTGTTTGTTGCCAGGGATGTTGTATTCCTAGAGAAGGAATTTATTTCCAAAGGAAATAGTGGGAGGAATATAGAGCTTGAAGAGGTTCAAGCCCAACAAGAAAACATTGAACCGGTAGATGTACCAGAGGAAAATGTAGATTCACAAGGTGTTGTGGAATCTAAGTCTCCTCAGGTAACACAAGAACCTCATAGATCTAGTAGGACCTGCCTTGAACCTGAGAGGTTTGGATACCTTGTGACTCAGGAAGGTGGAGAGTTGATCATAGATGATGATCCAACTACCTACGTAGAGGCTATGAAGGGACCAGATTTTGAGAAATGGCTTGAAGCCAAGAGATCCGAGATGGAATCCATGTACTCCAACAAAGTATGGACTTTGGTGGAACCACCCGAAGGGGTAAAACCCATAGGGTGCAAGTGGGTCTTCAACAAAAAGACCGACATGGATGGCAATGTGCAAACTTATAAAGGTAGATTGGTTGCAAAGGGTTTTCGACAAGTTCAAGGTGTTGACTATGATGAAACTTTTTCTCCAGTTGCCATGATTAAGTCCATCAGGATCATGCTTGCTATTGCAGCTTATTATGACTATGAGATTTGGCAGATGGATGTTAAAACTGCATTCCTTAACGGGAATATACATGAGGATGTGTACATGACACAACCTGAAGGTTTTGTAGATCTAAAGAATGCCAATAAAGTATGTAAACTACAAAGGTCAATCTATGGATTGAAGCAAGCATCTCGGAGTTGGAATCTTTGATTTGATGAGGAAGTCAAAGTGTTTGGCTTTATTCAAAATGAAGATGAACCTTGTGTGTACAAGAAGGTTAGTGGGAGCTCGACCACATTCCTCATATTGTATGTGGATGACATACTTTTGATGGGGAATGATGTCTTATCCTTAGAGAAGGTAAAGACTTGGCTTGGGAAAACTTTCTCAATGAAGGACTTAGGAGAAGCATCCTATATTCTAGGAATTAAGATCTATAGAGATAGATATAGAAGGCTTCTCGGAATAAGTCAGAGCACGTACATTGACAAAGTGCTGAAGCGGTTCAGCATGGAGAACTCAAAGAGATGCGACATCCCCATGCTACATGGAGTCACCGTCTCTAGAGCTCAATGTACCCAATCTTGTGAAGAGAGGGAGCGTATGAATGGAATCCCATATGCATCAGCCATCAGATCCATCATGTACGCTATCTTGTGCACACGCCCAGATGTCTCATATGCTCTTAGCATGATGAGCAGGTACCAGTCAGATCCCGGGGATGCTCACTGGACATCCGTGAAGAACATCCTCAAGTACTTGCGAAGGACTAAGGATCAGTTTCTTGTGTACGGCGATGAGGAAGAGCTGGTTGTAAAGGGTTACACCGATGCAAGCTTCCAAACCGATAAAGATGATTACAGATCGCAGTCAGGATTTGTGTTTTGCCTTAATAATGGAGTTGTGAGCTGGAAGAGTTCCAAGCAAGAAACAGTTGTCGATTCTACTACAGAGGCTGAGTATATTGTTGCTTCACATGCAGCAAAGGAGGTTGTATGGATCAGGAAGTTCATTTCTAAACTTGGTGTAGTTCCAAGTAGCTGTGATGCAATTGAGATTTATTGTGACAATAATGGAGCTATTGCACAAGCTAAGGAGCCCAGATCACATCAACAGTCCAAGCACATACTGCGGCGCTTCCATCTCATACGAGAGATTGTACAATGAGGAGATGTGAAGATTTGCAGAGTACCAACTGAAGACAACATAGCTGATCCACTGACTAAATCCCTTTCTCAGCAGAAGCATGATGGTCATGCTAGGTCACAAGGTTTGAGATTCCTTGGTGACTGGCTCTAAGTGCAAGTGGGAGTCTATTGGTATGTATGCCCATAGAGCAAGTCATGTGATTATTGTAATGGGATACTTTGTAAATGATTTGAATAATAATAAAGGCAATTTCCAATCTATATGTTTAAACTGTTTCTAAGATGATGGTGTAACATGATAGATGTCTAAAGAATGGTTTTACTCAATGACGTATGCTTTTGGGTTGAGGACCTAAACGATGAGATCATACAGATATTAAGAGTACTCATTCTTGTTTAGTCCTTAGTTGTTTGTTATTGTGGAAATGACCATAGACATCAATAACACTAAAGACTAGATTGTGTGTTGGTTGATGACAGAATCTCATTAGTCATGATATAGTGATATCAAACCAAACACATGGGTACTTGTTAGAGAACAAGGTACCGGATAGACCCACCGTGAGAGTGACATATGGAACCATGACTTGGTAGTCACAGTCAGCTTTCACAGTGATGGTGGTGAGTGTGATTCTTAGACCTGAAATCACTACACTCAACACATGTCGTTGGATACACTTTGACATCATCAAACACAGTCCTGAAACATGGGTTGTTATAAAGGTGATGATTGGGTGGCTTTGACACATGGGGCTTTTGAGGGGTGAGTGATAAATATGGGATTTGTCCCTCCTGAGGGAGTTTAATATCCTTGGCCACTTGATGAGTAGGATTGAGAAAGGCATGTGCATGCACGTGTGAATTAATATGTGATATTGATGTCACACACATCTCACTCGGTCTACTCTGAGATCAAGGAAATGAATGAACATTGACAGGATGATTGTTCCATGCCTCGAGTTCATTCTGGATATCAGTGACAAAGGAATTATACAATCACTGTAACACCATTCACGGATTGTAGGATTGAAAGTTTTTCTCCAATTTTCTATTTCACTTGGGTAGCAATGATGTGTGACTAGGCACCGCTCTTTTCTTGTGAAGTCATAAGTGTTATGGACTTTCACTGCCAACGTGAAATGGACCTGCAGGGTCACACACATAGGATTCAACCTGGAAGACGAGTTTTGTCCACAAGCAACGCTTAGATTGATTACTAAAGGAGTTTAGTAGTTCAATTAAACACTCAATTAATCGATAGCTCGATATCATAATGTTCAAGGTGTTGGACGCGTTGATTGGAGTATCGGATTGATTGAAATCGCATTTGACTGATTCTGCACAATCTGCACTCCCAACCGATCGGCTCATGTGATGAACCGGTCGGCTGAGGCTGCTGAACCGGTCGGCTCAAATGTTGAACCGATCGGCTCATGCACAGAGTGAAATGAACAGTTCAAGTGTTGAACCAATCGGTTCAACTGGTGCAACCGAGCAGTTGGGAAAGTCAGGTCGGTGAGAATTTTCCTTTTCGTTTCTCTTGTCCAATTCGATTGGAATTAGAAACAAATAGAAGGAAAGTCAATTTGAGTTGAACTAAGTTCTTGAACCGATCAACTGGAGGGTCCAACCGATCGGCTCAAGGGTCCAAAAGATCGGCTAGAAGGTCCAACCGATCGGCTGGAGGGCCCAGACGACCATTTCAGTTATGAAATGCCCGGTTCAAGTTACGAGTTGGTTGCTTTTTGTGGAAAATCTCGAACCCTTATACTGTTGCTTTTAGTCATGTATTGTCGGGAACTGAGAACCCTTTCCCATGACCCGCCTATATATAGGGGTAGTGGGGGCTTCTCAGAGTACAACTCAGTGCAAGCCGCTTGCTCTGCAAAGTTGTCGTTCTCTGTGGTTTTGGTAACCGAGAGAGAGCCCGAGCAAGTACTTCCCGCAAAGGGAGGTGCAGCAAGGGAAGGACAACTGCAGTTGCAACAGGTAGCAGGAGAGTGTGTTGGCGACTAGTACATCAACAGGAGGGTGCGACTCCTTCCACGTCCTTGTGCGAAAAGGAGTGTGGAGTTCCAGGCACTCCGTGTGGACGACTGTAGAGGCGAGAGACCTCTGCCGCTCGGAGGACGACTGTCAACCCGACAGTCCCGGTGAGAGGAGGAGTCTTCAGTCCCAGTGTGACCAGGAGCTACACAGACACCGTCCACGACCGGAGGTGAAGACCACGCAAGGCGTGAGGTACTGTCGCCGAGCAAGCCTCAGGATAAGGTATGCATTCACAAACCATCTTTCCTATTCTATAGACGCTGACGTGATTCCTTTGCTTTGGGTTTTGGGGATAAAATTTTTGTTTCCGTTGCTTCTCTACCTCCTCTAAAACCCAACAATGTGTACCCTTTTATCTTGTTATATATATATAGTGGTCATGATGTTGATGTGTTCTTTGACCTTGTGGCTGAACCTTGAGTTGAGGGCTCCTTGGGCAAAACCCCTTTCTCTCCCTTTTGGTTTTGAGAAGTGAGTTCGAGCTCTAGTGGTGTAGGCAAAACCCCTCTCTCTTAGTTGTTGAGAGGTGATTCTATGCTCTAGTTGCTTGGGCAATACCCTTCTCTCACCATGGATTTGAGAGGTGAGCCTTGGTTGCAATCTTGACTGATAAGGGGGATGATCCACCTTGTTGCCTGATATGTGATGGAGGTTGTGCAAAACCCCTCTCTCTTGGTTGTTGAGAGGAGAGCCAACTCTCTTGATCTATTAGGGTTTGATGATGGTTGTGATAACCCTAATTTTAGGTTGTTGATAGTTAGAATAGTACTTGAGTACATAATTGGAATAAAATGATATAATTATGGAAGTTGAGGTCTTATATGGTCAATTTGAGTAAGTTGGTCTTGTGTTGACAATGCTAGAAGTTATGTTGATGTATACTTTGAGTTGGATGCCCTTAAATATCAAGTTGGATAGTTATGACTTCATTTATCATTGGGGATACACATGGAACCAAAGGGTGGAATGATGAACCTTTGTATGCTTCATAATCAAACAAAGTGGTTTGAATCTGTCATTATGGTTTGAGGATTAATTGACTTGTATTCAAGGTTTATATACTTAATTATGAGGGTACTTGACGAATATATCTAGATGATCATATATTGAGGTTCCAATATCAAATTTGACTCTATGTAAATTACATATTGTGGAGTTAAGGTATCATATTAATGGTATGTTGATTTACCATTCAGGAGATACGATTTAGGAGAACTGAGTGTGATATAATCGACACTATTAATTATGTAGTATTTTGTACATGGTAAATTCTGGATGATGGAAGGACTTAGGTGGTTGGTTGTGAATTTTTGTCGCATGGCCCTTTTGTTTAGACGGATTCTTATTAGTCCTAGGGTCTAGATTGGGTGGTGAAGACTTGGTGTTCGACCTCCATCTTCTCAAGATCTACTAACACCTCATTCTGTAAAATGCTCGGTGTTGGTTGGTTTCACTCGGACTACGGATTCATATCTTCAGCAACCTCGGTGTAAGCAACTGACCTTGGCTTGTGGGATATGAAGGTGACGTGAGGGCCTCCACCTCCCTCGTCTCTCTCTCCCAAGCTGCAAGCAGCGGATAACCTTAGAGAAGGAGGACTCTTTAGCCTAGCACCACCGAGCCAACAGGAGGAGACCTGGCCACCAAAAATCTTCCCCTGCGGCGACGGCGTTTGAGAGTAGGCAGAGCGGCAGTGAGCTTCCAAATGGTGGCATCCTATTGGGTTGTAGGTTCCTTGTTGATCTTCCAACCATGGCTTTTCATATCTCGCTACTACAAGTTGATCACTAGCATGAATTCCTGAAGGTTGACCCTAGGTCATCGAGGGAGGAGGAGAGGGTCTTCCTTTTCAGAACCTGAGGGTACGGCGGTGCCTTCCCTACCGTAGAAGGAGACGCGTTGCGGAGCAGCGAGTCTCACGCAGGCAGCGTCAAATGATGTGCCTTGGGAGACCAGAGTGGTCATAGGTACTGTAAGTGGTGTACCCTCTACCGAATCCCCTGAATGCATCAGGTCATCTTGAGGAGCAGACGCAGCAGCGACATCACCCTGGAGCTCGGCAGCAATGGCGGTGCTTGGGTGCACGCCAGGAACCTTGCCTTGGCGGTGACTGCGTCATGGAAATAGGGAGTCCCGCTACAGACTCAACACGAAAGAGAGATGGAGGCAAACAAAGCATGGCCGACCTCTCGCCAGCATTCCAGGTCAGCGGCGGTGGCGGCTTCATCGCTAAGACGGATGCCTCAGGCGTCCATTTTGCGTGGATTGCAAGAAAAGGAGAAGAGACCGGTTCAGTTGCCCAGACCCAGACCAACCGGCCCAATTTGAGTGAACCGGCTGGCACAATGCAAGCCAGAAGAAGGAGTATCGCTTCCCACATGAGCCACGTGTCGGAAGGGCATTGGCCTAAAAAGGTAAATTGCCCAGTAATTCCAGTAATTACTTAGATATTTGATAAATCATAGTAATTAGCTCGAGAATAATAAAAATACAAGTAATATATCGAAATACTCATAAAAATGTGTAGAACAATGTGAAAGCATAATATTAGGCTTTTGATGATTTGATAGTAGTGATATCATGTAAGATATGAAATGCTTAGTTCATAAGTAATAAATATTAAATGATGATATAAAATTATGGAAAAATGTCAGTAATTCTATAATAAGGTTTATAATGCATATGATGTCAGATATGGTCATGATGATGCACGAAAGTATATAATTTAATTAATATGTCTAATTAGGGCTAATAACACTAAAGATGATGCAATTAATGCACACATGCTCAATAAATGATGAAATTCACAGAGTAAGGTCATATCAGTATATGGAACTTCAGTTTTAATTATGAGATCATAATGATGAAGAGAATCCATGTTATATGAAGATGAATCTTAATACATGTTATAAAACCCTAATATGGGTTAATGATGTAACCTAGGGTTATTATGTGCACCAAAAAGGATATGGAACCTAATATTCAGATAATGAATCATAATCTAGAAAATGACATCAGTAAGATAAATATAAGACAATAATGCAAGTAAACGTTGGAATATCCTAATGAGATAATATAAACCCTAATGAACACAACTAGGGTTAAGATGATCAGAATCTGATGCTAGTATATGTTTTTTTTATTAATTAGGTGATGATCCAGAATGTAAATAGGAATCTATGAACTCAAGTACATGGGTTTTTATTAAGTATATGATTAGTTCTCGTGGATGCATAATGATATGATGTACCTTGAATGCTCGTATTTGGATATGATTTCTTGGTTGAACTAGTATGAGTTATACTTTGCCAAATATAATAGAACATAAATGAGTATGATGGGTTGTAGCTACTAAAGCACATAGCCTGGTGTGGATGTATGTTTCCTAACATGGATGTATGATTCCTTGGCTCATGTTAGATGTATGATGATACTATATTGCCCACACTAGATGTAAGTCAAGTGCAAGTATATGTAGTACAACCGCATCAAAGTGAATGCAATAAAAGGAATGTTTACCTGATTATCACTTTAAACAATGTTTTCTTTTACTCTTTCTTTCTCAAGATTATTTCAATTATGCAAGCATATTAGTATGTATCTTTCTACCCATGTGCACAACACCTTGTGTGTTGATTCGCTATTTCTCGTATGTTTTAGGTTCAGAGATAGCATGGGAGGAAAAAGATGGGAGTGAGCGGTTGTTCAGGTTGTACCTATTGTGTAGATCCTGGTTAGCATATATGTTCAGACGTGTAAAATTTTCTATTCAATATGTAAATGTAAATGATTTTTTAATAATTCATTTTGTATAAAAATACATTTTGAATGTTGAGTATGTTGTGGTCGTATGTTCATGTATGCGTATTATGCTTCCGCATCGCTTTCTGATCTAATTGGATGATGTTTTTGGGTTCTGACATCTCATTCCCAATAGGGTTATGAGAAGGTGAAAATCTGGGGACGTCACAGTTGGTATCAGAGCATGAACAATAGCTACACCTAACAATTGCTCATCATGAAACATTAAACCTAAATCTCACCTTTCACCTTAAACCTTAGAAACTTAGTAATTTGTTCTATAGGAATAAGGTTTGACTTAGCCTCTAGGTTAGAACCTAGATGTTCGAGAACTAGGTTTAGACAAGTGTTTGAAACCCTTTTCATATAGTGCTCATATGTATTGGGTAGCTACACTAGTCTACACCTTGTTCTCACCATTTCACTATGTGACATGGCACTAGACTATCTACTGTGTGTGGGATACTCATTTTACTGATTTGGTTTTGTTTTCCAATCGGCTCAAGCCTCGACAATTTTCTCTGACATCCGTCTTCTCGGAGAAAAACTATATAATATTTTATTACCTATATGTAACTATGAAAATGTGTCCCTCACACTGTAGAGTAGTTAGTGTTCATGCAACCTAAGTGAAAGGGAGTGACATCAGTCTAGAAGAGAGAGTAGTCTAGATTAGATGTCTAGAGCCTTATCAAGATATGTGATACATGGAGTGGATGATAGAATGATAGTTGAAATAAGCATGTGCAATCTTATCTAAGTTTGATCTTTGATAATATAAGTTTCCTTATAAAGGTTTAAGTTGTATACTTGTTGGATCTTATTTTGTAGAATTTATGCTAAATCTTGATGATGAAAGTACATCCCTTTTTCTTACTTAAGATAAGCTAAGTTAAGATAGAGATGAGTGTGCATGAGCCTCAAGCTCTTATACAAGGAGGAAGTCTAGTGGTAGGATGAGATATGTGGTGAACTCTAGAGAGAGAGTAAGACCCACAGGGAGAAGGTCATAGGACCTAGCCTCCAATATATGAGATACGTGCTAACAAAAAAAAATGTGTCCTACACTAGATTACCCTTGAGTGTTGAGTTGAGTCCTTATGCATGACTCAAATCTATATGTGAGAATTGGGTAAAAGAAAAGAATGGGTATATGACCCATGTGATTAAGTCAATCCTTTGGCTGAGTTAGGTCCTAGCTGGAGTGACATATTTTGTGAATCTCATCTTTAGTTGCAAGTGAGGTAATATATGAACTCTAGTTTTGAGAGTATGATGCTTTGTGCAAAAGATACGCAATATACATGTTCTTCCTTATTCATCTCCTTCTTAATATATGATGATAGAAACCTCACTTGAGCTATATAGATGATTTATATATGAGGAGTCACTCATGTAAGCTGACCTATTCTATATCCCCCCATATCACACATGTAGTACCCAAGATTGAAATCATGATAAGTTTGAATTTAAAATATTCTCTTCCCCTTCATATGAAACATGAAAGATATGATGCTGAGATCATGGGATAAACTTAGTATATTATCTCTTTCCCTTCACATAATACATGCAAGACATAAAATGTTGAACTCACCAACTTGATATAAAGATATTTTTGGATCATAGGATATATGATCAGAAATTTAGTTATAACTTTGATCCTTCTCTATGTATGCTTCTAAGTTGAGTATGAATATCACACCATAGGGTGAAACCCAAATGGTCAAACATGTTACGTAAGCCCTTCTTAAGTAGAAAAATCCTAATATCAAGGATGAAGATAAATCTCCTCTAATGTTGAAATCATTGTAAGATGTTGATCATAAGACATATTAATGATGTTATATTTGAACGATCTGAATACCATGGCATATAAGTGAACTCCTCTTGAACATTAAAAGTATGAACAAAACATGTACCCTTAGAGGTGATGTAACCCTAAGATATCATAATGTCATGTTATGGATAAGACATTAAGTGATGATTCCATATATATATATATATATATATATATATAAGGTGGGGTGGATACACCCAAGAATCTCTAAACCCTAAGCTGACAACTTAGAGTGCATGCAATTATGGTGGTCTTAGAACCTAAGCAATGATGATGTATATGAAGTTGAACTCCTAAATATCCTCTTAAGGATGAGATTAGTTGAATTTCGAGGACGGAATTCCAAATAAGGTGGGGTGAATGTGATAACCCTGATTTTAGGTTGTTGATATTTAGAATAGTACTTGAGTACATAATTGGAATAAAATGATATAATTGTGGAAGTTGAAGTCTTATATGGTCAATTTGAGTAAGTTGGTCTTGTGTTGACAATGCTATAAGTTATGTTGATGTATACTTTGATTTGGATGCACTTAAATATCAAGTTGGATAGTTATGACTTCATTTATCATTGGGGATACACATGGAACCAAAGGGTGGAATGATGAACCTTTGCATGCTTCATAATCAAACAAAGTGGTTTGAATCTGTCATTATGGTTGATGATTAATTAACTTGTATTCAAGGTTTATATACTTAATTATGAGGGTACTTGACGAATATATCTAGATGATCATATATTGAGGTTCCAATATCAAATTTGACTCTATATTAAATTACATATTATGGAGTTAAGGTATCATATTCATGGTATGTTGATTTACCATTCAGGAGATACGATTCAGGAGAACTGAGTGTGATATAATCGACACTATTAATTATGTAGGATTTTGTACATGGTAAATTCTGGATGATGGAAGGACTTAGGCGGTTGGTTGTGAATTTTTGTCGCATGGCCCTTTTGTTTAGACAGATTCCTATTAGTCCTTGGGTCTAGACTGGGTGGTGAAGACTTGGTGTTCGACCTCCATCTTCTCAGGATCTACCAACACCTCATTCTGTAAAATGCTCAGTGTTGGTTGGTTTCACTCGGACTACAGATTCATATCTTCAACAACCTGAGGTGTAAGCAACTGACCTTGGCTTGCGGGATATGAAGGTGACGTGAGGGCCTCCACCTCCCTCGTCTCTCTCTCCCAAGCTGCAAGAAGCAGATAACCTTAGAGAAGGAGGACTCTTTAGCCTAGCACCACCGAGCCAACAGGAGGAGACTCAGCCACCAAAAATCTTCCCCTGTGGCGACGGCGTTTGAGAGTAGGCAGAGCGGCAGTGAGCCTGCAAATGGCGGCATCCTATTGGGTTGTAGGTTCCTTGCCGATCTTCCAACCATGGCTTTTCAGATCTCGCTACTACAAGTTGATCACTAGCATGAATTCCTGAAGGTTGACCCCAGGTCATCGAGGGAGGAGGAGAGGGTCTTCCTTTTCAAAACCTGAGGGTACGGCGGTGCCTTCCCTGCCGTAGAAGGAGACATGTTTGACGTGGTGTCTGAATGCACTAACAAATTCACCCGGGGCTGAAATCCCCGAGTTTTTACCAAAACTAAGTGCAATAATACCACCCGCAAGCGGACGAGTCTTATCGCAGTATAGTTGAGGATCAAACCCAAAGGACAATGTTTTTAAGAATCCTTGTCAGTTAGGTCTAGCTCAAGTAAAACTAATATTTAGAACATTAGATTGATTTGGGTTGTTTAAACTAATTACGGGAAAGCAAAAGCAGAATTAAAGATAGGTTTGGATGAATGATATGGAATCGCTGGGATGGTACCAGGTTTGACCACCACTACACACACAAACATACTCCTTTGCAAACAATCCAGGCAAGATATAACACTTCAAGTAGAGCTGCTGCAGAACCCCCCATACGAGCGTCAGGTCCGCATAAGCATCACCATAGGCATCAGATGTCTCGTCACCATCCAGATCACATGTCTTACAGATCTGAAGATACAACATCCAACTAAGGCTGTGAACCCCCATACGGGTGTCAGGCACACAGAAGCATCACCGAAGGCTAGATGGCTCGTCCCCTCACGGATCATACACTTACGACCTCAAGGAATCCTATCAGAAGTTCTCGTCAAGGAGTCTAACTTGCTAAATGACGTTCATACCCATGCATTGAAGTTCTCGCAATATAGGGAGCACAAAGATGAAAACAAGCACATAACCAACCTACGAGCTTAACGATAAATGACAAAATGAAGAGTTATATACATTGCCATGGAAAGTTTAACAAAAGAACATGGTTTGCATGGGCAGCGGGGCTAGTCCCCGCACCCCAGAGAAAGAGGACTACTCGCTCATGATGCGAGATACAAGAAGGATAAGAGAGAAAGAAAGATCTGCCATGAGCTCGGTGTAGAGGGTGGACGCAGCCCCGTGAAGTAGATGCACTCCTTGCTCCGTCTTCCTTCTCTTCTTGGCCTCCTTGGATGCAACACTAGTAGTAGGTGGAGTGGAACTTGATCGGGGTGGTGCTATGGAAGCCTATCGGCGTCTGGATCTGATGCCTCCAAATGAGGACCCTGGGGGTCTATTTATAGGCTCAGATCTGATCCCAAATGGTTTGGATAAGTTGCTGGAAATATCCTCTCCAAACGGTCTGGAGACTGTTTGGTGCCAAACGGTTTGGAGATCGTTTGGTGCCAAACGGTTTGGAGACCGTTTGGTGCCAAACGGTTTGGAGACCGTTTTGGTGCCAAACGGTTTGCTTCAATCGATCTTGAGGTCGGTCTCGGTCTTGGCGTGAGCGCGCGGCTTCAGTTCTTCAATCGGTCCTTACGCTTGCGTCAAACGGTCTTGGGACCGCATGGACCCAAACTGTCTTGGGACCGCATGGAACCAAACGATCTTGGAACCGCATGGCTTTCTTTGACAACTGGTTTCACCATTTGTTCTTCGTGTATTCCAGCAAACGGTCTTGGGACCGCATGGACCCAAATGTTCTTGAGACCGTATGCATGGAATTGCTTGGTTTTCCTACATTAAATGAAAGATATTTAGCTAAAACCTTAATTATTGAATCAACTAAGTAGTTTTGTACATTATGATTCATATTGGGATAAAAAGATGTAGAATAGAGATGTAATTGTTCCAAAAAAGAGATTGAATTTCATGATGAGTATGCACTCATCAAAACACCCCAAACTTAAACGTTGCTCGTCCTCGAGTAACATAAAGTTTGAAACTGTTGCCTAATGAAATACTTTCAGTCTGTGTCATCGCTTCATCTTCACATCACTAATGTTTTCTTTCTACTCAGTATGAATCAGTACCTCAACCTCTTGAGACCACTAAACACGTCTTACCATAGCTTCTTCCTGAGTTCGATTTCTAACATCACTTCCTCCTCACTTTTTCCAACAACCAGCATGTCAAAGAGTTTTGTAAGAGTCCAGAGATACCCGAATAATCAACAAATGTGCATCCGATCTGACACTGGTGTATTTTGGGATGTGGAGGCATGTATTGTGCCCTTAGGTAGAAAAAGGAGTGAAAGGTGTTATGGAAAGAATAAGTAAATCTCTCCTCTATTCGACTCAAGATTTTTATTTGTTTTGCAATTTCATTTATTGCATATTTTTTGTGTGCACTTTGGCATCTTTTATTGCAGATTTCTCCTCTATTTGACTCGAGATTGCATTTTTATTTGTGTGCACTTTGGCATCTTTTATTGCAGATCTCTCCTCTATTTGACTCGAGATTGCATTTTTGGTGGTACGCCCCTATTTATTGCAAGGGGTATGGAAGAAGTGGATAAGGGGGAAGTGGTCTGCCACCCCGAACTTAGGGTTTGGCACAAATTTGGCTATTATGGTGGTTTTGATGGATGGAGGGGTACGAAGATGATAGAAGAAGTGTAGAAGAGAGTGCAGATCAGAATGCAACTTGATTTACAATTCGAAACCGAGTTATTCTCTTTGTCATACTCTGCTCAAATAATGAATTGATGCGGATCCAGTGGGGATTCTGAGCCATTGTTCCACTAGTAAGTTAGGAAGCGCGACATATTTGATCCCTATCAGTTTGACAGATACTTATCATTTTGTAAAAAGTATTATGATGTTAGGAATCATAAACTTCACAGGATGATTTCAGGCAAAAGGCAAGTTTCAAAAATCAGTCATGTTGAGGATTTACTTCGAATAAGGAGGATATTATGATTGAAAATGCATAGCAAGATAGTTAGTTGCATTTTATCGATAAGAGTCAAAATTTCATCAGGTATCTATTCAAAATTTTGAAAATTTTGAAAAATTTTATGATAAGGACAACTTGGGTATGAAAAGAGGGTGTATGTGGAAGTGAAGTACGTACCACCCACCCTCCACCCCAAACTTAGAGATTTTCTCATCTCGAGAAAACCCTAAATCCAAGATGGAGGGGAAAGGTTACACCAGGTATGACTGCCGAGTATGATTTAGTTCTGATCAGTGCCACTCCGATCTCTTATCTAAAAGAAAAACTATCTCATAAGGCCAATTTTATTTGAGGAAAAGTTAACTATAGGGTAAGAACAAAATTTGGAAAGGAGAATTAAAACAGATTTATTGATCGGGTTGCCTCTCGACAAGCACCTTTGTTTTACGTCGATGGCTCGACAGAGTCCTTCGGCTTCATGGTGAGTCCTTTGGATCGGTGAGTTCCAGCACCGATTTGGTTCCTATGTCTATTGCGGTGAAGTATCTCTTCAGTCAGTGCCCCATTGGTAATGAATTCTCCTGACTCTTCACTCCATAAAGAGAAGGTGCCATGAGGAGAGATACTTTTGACGATGTATGGTCCAGACCAGCGTGAGCGGAGTTTTCCTGGGAATATCCTTAATCTTGAGTTGAAAACCAGCACTTGGTCTCCCACTTGTATGTCCTTTCTTTTCAAATGTCCATCATGCCAGAGTTTTGTACGTTCTTTGTAGATTCGTGCATTCTCATAGGCTGTCATTCTCAGTTCATCCAGCTCGTTGAGTTGTAGAATCCTGGCTTGCCCTGCTTCTTTCATATCAAAGTTTAATTGTTTAATTGCCCACCATGCCTTATGTTCTAGTTCGACTGGCAGGTGGCAAGCTTTTCCATATATCAATTGAAAAGGGGTAGTCCCAAGGGGAGTTTTATAAGCAGTACGATAGGCCCATAAGGCGTCATTAATTTTTGTCGACCAGTCATTTCGATTGCGTCCAACGGTTTTCTCAAGAATAGCCTTTAGTTGACGGTTGGATACCTCTACCTGTCCACTTGTTTGTGGATGGTAAGGTGAAGCTACCTTTTTTGAGACATCGTATTTTCTTAATAAAGATTCAAAGCTTCTTTCAATGAAGTGTGAACCTCCGTCAGATATTACGGTTCGTGGCACTCCGAACCGGGGAAAGATAACATCTTTGAATAATTTGATGACTGGTTTTGAATCACTAGTGACGGTTTGTATAGCTTCAACCCATTTTGAGACGTACTCCACCGCCACTAGAATTTATGAAAATCCATTAGAAGATGGGAATGGACCCATATAGTCCACCCCCCAGACATCGTATATCTCGACTTCTTACCATAGATTTAGTGGCATCTCGTCTCTCTTGGTTATATTGCCAGATCTTTGACATTTGTCACAGGATAGGACAAAATTGTAAGAGTCCTTGGATAAGGTCGGCCAGAAGAACCCACATTGCAAAACCTTTAAGGAGGTCTTTTTAGAGCTCATATGCCCACCTACAGGTCCTGAGTGGCATTGTTCCAGAATAGATTGAGCTTCTTTTTCAGAGATACAACGTTTATACAAATCGTCAGCACAAAGTTTAAAGAGATATGGTTCATCCCAGTAATAATGCTTCACATCATGCATAAATTTCTTCAGTGCATTCCCGGTGCATTAGGGATGGATGACTCCAGCAGTAAGATAGTTTACGAAATCAGAGTACCAAGGTATAACTTTCGAGACCCTCATTAGCTGATCATCCGGTAGGGAATCATTTATCGGAATCTTTTCAGCATCCAGAGTGTGGATGCGATTGAGGTGATCTTCTACAACATTTTCTGTCCCTTTTTTATCTCTTATCTCCATGTCAAACTCTTATAGTAGGAGGATCCATCTTATCAGCCTTGGTTTAGCATCCTTCTTTGCCATAAGGTAACGGATAGCAGCATGGTCTGTGTAGACAATGACCTTCGAACCAATAAGGTAGGATCTGAATTTATCGAAGGCATAGATTACTGCTAGAAGTTCTTTTTCAGTAGTAGCGTAATTCCTCTGAGCTTCGTCGAGGGTTTTTGATGCAAAATATATCACGTAATGTTTCATCTCTATGCATTGCCCTAGGACAGCACCCACTGCATAATCACTGGCATCACACATAATTTCAAAGGGATGGTCCCAGTCGGGAGCTCTAATGATGGGGATAGTTGTAAGGGCCTTCTTCAGTGTATCGAAGCTTTTGACACATTCTTCATTGAAATTTAAACCAGCATCTTTTAGAAGTAGGTTGGTCATTGGCTTGGTTATCTTGGAGAAATCCCGTATGAATCTTCTATAGAATCCAGCATGACCGAGGAAGGCGCGAACTTCTTTCACATTCGTGGGAATAGCCAATTTAGATATCACTTCAATCTTGGCTTTATCAACTTCAATTCCTCTGTTGCTAACCCTATGGCCCAGGACAATGCCTTCCTTTACCATGAAGTGGCATTTCTCCCAATTTAGCACCAGATGTGCTTCTTCACAATGTTTGAGAACCATGGAGAGATGCTTAAGACAAGAATCAAATGAGTCTCCATATACAGAGAAATCATCCATGAAGACTTCCATAACTGTTTCAGTAAGCCCTGCAAAAATTGCAGACATGCAACGTTGAAAAGTTGCGGGAGCATTACAGAGACCAAACGACATTCTTTTAAAAGCATATGTCCCGAAAGGGCAAGTGAAAGTCGTTTTCTCTTGATCATATAGATGTATGGGAATCTGATAGAATCCAGAGTAACCGTCCAGATAACAGAAATATTCTTAATGGGCCAATCTTTCTAAAACTTGATCGAGGAAGGGCATAAGAAAATGGTCCTTCTGAGTGGCCTTGTTTAATTTTCTATAATCAATACACATCCGCCACCCAGTGACTGTTCGAGTGGGGATGAGCTCATTGTTTTCATTCCTCAAAACAGTTGTCCCACCTTTCTTTGGCACCACATGAACTGGGCTCACCCATGGCAAATCCAATATCGGGTAGATTATTCCAGCTGTGAGAAGTTTGATGATCTCGCAACGGACCACTTCCTTCATATTCGGGTTCAAATTTTGTTGATTCTCGATGGTTGGCTTGTGATCTTCCATCATAGGGATCTTGTGCATGCACAAGGCTTGACTGACCCCTGCGAGGTCACTCATTTTATATCCTATGGCTTTCTTTCTTTCCCTTAATTCCTCGAGAAGTTTCTCTTCTTGTTCAGTTGTTAAGTCGGCATTTATAATCACTGGACAGACTTTGAGATCGTCTAAAAACATGTACTTAAGTCCTTCAAGTAGGGGCTTCATTTCAGGAGGTTTAGGTTTTTTGCTAGTTTCTTCTGTAGTTTCGGTAGTCTTTAGTTCTTCATAAGTAGCTTCAACATTTTCTTTATCAGCGTTAGAGGATTCGATGCAATTCTTTGCTTGTTGGTTACTAGGTTCGTCAATAAACAGGTCAGATAGAGAAGTTTCCAAGGGATCATACGATACGTGGTACTCTTGGGTCAGTTGTGACATTTTCTCAACACAATCAATCAGATAGACTTCTTCCTGTATACTTGGTATTCTCATACTTTCGAAAACTTTGAACTCTAGGGTCTCCTTACCTAACCTGAGCAGTAAGGTTCCCGCTTCAACATCAATGAGGGCTCTCGCAGTGGCGAGGAATGGGCAACCGGGGATTAGAGGATATATGGTGTCTTCTTTTATGTCCATAATGACGAAATCACACGAAACATATGCGTCCTTGCCTACCTTGACTGGGATATCTTCGAGGATTCCTGACAGTCTCTTTATCGAATTGTCCGCAAGTTGAATAGTCATGGCAGTAGGAAGCAATTCTGCAAACCCTAATCTTTTGCAAAGGCTGAAGGGCATAATAGAAATACTTGAGCCAAGATCTGCCAATCCCTTCTTGCATGATGAGTCACCAATGTGACATGAGATTCCGAAGGATCCTGGGTCTTTCTATTTCCTTGGCATCTTGCTTAGTATGATATCTGATGTGGTCGTAGACAGTTTTACAGTTTCATACTCTTCAGTTATGTACTTCTTAGTGAGAAGCGACTTTAGATACTTGGTCCTGGCTGGTATCTCGACAAGAGCATCTAAGAAAGGTATATCAACATGGAGTTTCTTCATTGCCTCTTTGAATTTGATGAATCTTGTATCAAGCTTGGTTTTCCTTATATGGGATGGGAAGGGTACACGAGGCTTATACATTGGAATATCTGGATCTCGTGTTTCAGCTTCCTCATCAGTAGATTTCTCAGGACTTTCCTTGTCAGTCTTATCTTCCTTTGGTTGCGATTCTGGTGTTGTCAAGTTTTGGACCGTCACGGGTTCATCCTCGTCAGCAATAACCACTGGTTTCTTTGCTGGGGGATCCGAATAATCTTTCCCTGATCTGGTGGTGACAACCTTCAACTGCTCAGGATGTTTCAGATTGTTCTCGGGTTGGCCGGCAAAGACTCCAGCTGGTGGCCTTATGCTATCCGCAAGCTGAGCCAGTTGAGTTTCAATAGCTTTCTGTTGGGCTTGTTGGTTGGCTATCATCGTTTGTTGTGTTTGCAACATTTTTTCAATAGTAGATAGCTTGTCATCAGGGACAGCTCCAATTTGTCCTTGTTGTTGGTTCAGGTTCTGATATTGAGAGTTGTTCTGATAATTATTCTAGTTCCTGTTCTGAAAGTTTCCTTTGAAGTTTCCTTGATTCCCAAAGTTCTATTGTTGATTATATTGGAATCCAGGTGGACCTCTTGATTGATTGTTGGGACTGAATTGATGCGAGTTCATGGCTCCAGAAGGGTTCCCATATTGGAAGCCTGGGTGATTCCTACATTGATTCAGATTATAATAGTTCTGCCCAGGGATGGTGTTAATGGCATTTAAATTTTCCATCTGGAAATTATCTCCTTGCCCACATGCGTTGCTCAAAACCACATCGTAGAGAACATTGCATGACAATGTGGAATGATCAGTGCCTTTACATGCTTCACAAAATAGAGAAGTGAATTTGACCTACTCTTGTTGCCTAGTGGGAGAATGTCCTCTTCCAATAGCTACTAGGGATGATTCTATATAATCTTGCTTAGCAACTAAGACCTTCAAAGTTTCAGCTATAGACTTGTATTCGGGAATAGATTCAGCCATGGCTACCTTTAAGACTCCTTTACCTACAGATCTTCCCCAGTTGGCTTGATTTTATGCTCCTAGGGTGATGACTCTCCATGTGTTGTAGTAACTTTGACACATGGAGTTTCCTCCAGATGAGGAATCTAAAAACATCTTTACATCATCTTCCACACCCGTGTAGAAGATCTCTATGAGTTGATTCTTAGGAATTCCGTGGTGTGGGCATTTGCGTAGGAGCCCATTGTACCTATCCCTTGCTTCAACGAGGGTTTCTCCAGGGACTTGAGTGAAATTTGTGATTCGCCCCCTGATTTCATATGTAAGAGATGGGGGTAGAACTTTTCTAGAAATGCGTTTTGGAGCTTCTCCTAGGTGGTGATAGGTACTTCACTCTGTAGTGAATTGTACCAACTAATGGCTCTATCGGCAAGAGAGTACTTGAAAAGACGGATTCGAATGGCATCGTCAGAGACTCGATTTTGCTTTGTCATAGCACAGAGGTCAATGAATCTCAGAAGATGTCCTTGGTTGTCCTCTGCTTGTTTGCCATAGAAGGGGTTGTTTTGAAGCAATGTTATCCAATGTGCTCTAATCTCAAAGTTGGCAGCTTTGATGGGAGGATGATGCACTGGGTGATAGACATTTGTAGCTTTCGGAATGGAGAACTCCCTAAGGTCTTTCTGTAGTTCGGCTACTAGTGTTGCTGCTTGTGCTGCTAAGATCTCCTGTTGAACAGCAGCTCTGGCTTCTTGCATAAGCCTTTCTCTCTGTGCATTGATGGCTTGAGCCACTCTTCGGGCTACTTCTTCTTCTTGCACCATCCTAGCTTGATTTTCTCTGATCTGACGATGGAAGGTTCTGTCAATTTTGGGATTAAAGCTTGCAGTGAGTCTGAGACTGTCTGAACAGTGCATGCACTATGTGTTGAAGAGCACCTGAAAATTGGAAAGATTTGAAAATGAGATCCTCAAAGTAGAGTCAAATTCACGTAGATAAGCGATTGTTTCAAAAGAAAAGAAAATTCCTAGATTAGTCTTAAAAGAACTAGATTAGACTGACTGATTCTGTTGTCCCCAGCAACGGCGCCAGAATTTGACGTGGTGTCTGAATGCACTAACAAATTCACCCAGGAATGAAATTCCTGGGTTTTTACCAAAAATAAGTGCAATAATACCACCCGCAAGCGGACGAGTCTTATCACAGTATAGTTGAGGATCGAACCCAAAGGATAACATTTTTAAGAATCCTTGTCAGTTAGGTCTAGCTCAAGTAAAACTAATATTTAGAACAATAGATTGATTTGGGTTATTTAAACTAATTGCGGGAAAGTAAAAGCGGAATTAAAGATAGGTTTGGATCAATGATATGGAATCGCTGGGATGGTACCGGGTTTGACCACTGCTACACACACAAACATACTCCTTTGCAAACAATCCAGGCAAGATATAACACTTCAAGTAGAGCTACTGCAGAACCCCCCATACGGGCGTCAGGTCCGCGTAAGCATCAACATAGGCATTAGATGTCTCATCACCATCCAGATCACATGTCTTACGGCTCTGAAGATACAACATCCAACTAAGGTTTTGAACCCCCCATACGGGCGTCAGGCGCACAGAAGCGTCACCGAAGGCTAGATGGCTCGTCCCCTCACGGATCATACACTTACGACCTCAAGGAATCCTATCAGAAGTTCTCGTCAAGGAGTCTAACTTGCTAAACGATGTTCATACACATGCATTGAAGTTCTCGCAACATAGGGAGCACAAAGATGAAAACAAGCACATAACCAACCTACGAGCTTAACGATAAATGACAAAATGAAGAGTTATATACATTGCCATGGAAAGTTTAACAAAAGAAAGGTTTGCATGGGCAGCGGGGCTAGTCCCCGCACCCCAGTGAAAGAGGACTACTCGCTCATGATGCAAGATACAAGAAGGATAAGAGAGAAAGAAAGATCCACCATGAGCTCAGTGCAGAGGGTGGACACAGCCCCGTGAAGTAGATGTGCTCCTTGCTCCGTCTTCCTTCTCTTCTTGGCCTCCTTGGATGCAACACTAGCAGTAGGTGGAGTGGAACTTGATCAGGGTGGTGCTCTGGTAGCCTATCGGCATCCGGATCTGATGCCTCCAAATGAGGACCCTGGGGGTCTATTTATGGGCTCAGATCTGATCCCAAACGGTTTGGATAAGTTGCTGGAAATATCCTCTCCAAACGGTCTGGAGATCGTTTGGTGCCAAATGGTTTGGAGACCGTTTGGTGCCAAATGGTTTGGAGACCGTTTGGTGCCAAACAGTTTGGAGACCATTTTGGTGCCAAACGGTTTGGAGACCATTTTGGTGCCGAACGGTTTGCTTCAATCGATCTTGAGGTCGGTCTCGGTCTTGGCATGAGCGTGCGGCTTCAGTTCTTCAATCGGTCCTTATGCTTGCGTCAAACGGTCTTGAGACCGCATGGACCCAAACGGTCTTGGGACCGCATGGACCCAAACGGTCTTGGGACCGCATGGACCCAAACGGTCTTGGGACCGCATGGAACCAAACGATCTTGGGACCGCATGGCTTTCTTTGGCAACCAGTTTTGCCATTTTTTCTTCGTGTATTCCAGCAAACGGTCTTGGGACCGCATGGACCCAAACGGTCTTGAGACAGTATGCGTGGAATTGCTTGATTTTCTTGCATTAAATGAAAGATATTTAGTTAAAATCTTGATTATTGAATAAACTAAGTAGTTTTGTAAATTATGATTCATATTGGGATAAAAAGATGTAGAATAGAGATGTAATTGTTCCAAAAAAGCAATTGAATTTCATGATGAGTATGCACTCATCAGCGTTGCGGAGCAGCGAGTCTCACGCAGGCAGCATCGAATGATGCGCCTTGGGAGACCAGAGTGGTCGTAGGTATTTTAAGTGGTCTACCCTCTACCGAATCCCCTAAATGCATCAGGTCATCTTGAGGAGCAGACGCATCAGTGACATCATCCTGGAGCTCGACAGTGATGGCGGTGCTTGGGTGCATGCCAGGAACCTTGCCTTGGCGGCGGCTGCGTCGTGGAAACAGGGAGTCCCACTACGGACTCAACACGAAAGAGAGATGGAGGCGAACAAAGCACGGCCGACCTCTCTCCAGCGTTCCAGGTCAGCAGTGGCGGCTTCATCGCTGAGACGGATGCCTCGGGCATCTATTTTGCGTGGATTGCGAGAAAAGGAGAAGAGACTGGTTCAGTTGCCCAGACCTAGACCAACCGGCCCAATTTGAGTGAACCGGCCGGCATAGTGCAAGCCAGAAGAAGGATTATTGTTTCCCACATGAGCCACATGTCGGAAGGGCATTGGCCTAAAAAGGGTAAATTGCCCAGTAATTCCAGTAATTACTTAGATCTTTGATAAATCATAGTAATTAGCTCGAGCATCAGAAAAATACAAGTAATATACCAAAATACTCATAAAAATGTGTAGAACAATGTGAAAGCATAATATTAGGCTTTTGATGCTTTGATAGTAGTGATATCATGTAAGATATGTAATGCTTAGTTCATAAGTAATAAATATTAAATGATGATATAGAATTATGGAAAAATGTCAGTAATTCTATAATAAGGTTTATAATGCATATGATGTCAAATATGGTCATGATGATGCATGAAATTATATAATTTAATTAATATGTCTAATTAGGGCTAATAACACTAAAGATGATGCAATTAATGCACACATGCTCAATAAATGATGAAATTCACATAGTAAGGTCATATCAATATATGGAACTTCAGTTTTTATTATGAGATCATAATGATGAAGAGAATCCATGTTATATGAAGATGAATCTTAATACATGTTATAAAACCCTAATTTGGGTTAATGATGTAACCTAGGGTTATTATGTGCACCAAAAAGGATATGGAACCTAATATTCAGATAATGAATCATAATCTAGAAAATGACATCAGTAAGATAAATATAAGACAATAATGCAAGTAAATGTTGGAATATCCTAATGAGATAATATAAACCCTAATGAACATGACTAGGGTTAAGATGATCAGAATCTGATGCTAGTATATGTTTTTGTTATTAATCAGGTGATGACGAGATATGTAGATGATCCAGAATGTAAATAGGAATCTCTAAACTCATGTACGTGGGTTTTTATTAAGTATATGACTAGTTCTCGTGGATGCATAATGATATGATGTACCTTGAATGCTCGTATTTGGATATGATTTCTTGGTTGAACTAGTATGAGTTATACTTCACCAAATCTAATAGAACATAAATGAGTATGATGGGTTGTAGCTACTAAAGCACATAGCCTGGTGTGGATGTATGTTTCCTAACATGGATGTATGATTCCTTGGCCCATGTTAGATGTATGATGATACTATATTGCCCACACTAGATGTAAGTCAAGTGCAAGTATGTGTAGTACAACCGCATCAAAGTGAATGCAATAAAAGGAATGTTTACCTGATTATCACTTTAAACAATGTTTTCTTTTACTCTTTCTTTCTCAAGATTATTTCAATTATGCAAGCATATTAGTATGTATCTTTCTACCCATGTGCACAACACCTTGTGTGTTGATTCGCTGTTTCTCGTATGTTTTAGCTTCAGAGATAGCATGGGAGGAAAAAGATGGGAGTGAGCAGTTGTTCAGGTTGTACCTATTGTGTAGATCCTGGTTAGCATATATGTTCAGACTTGTAAAAATTTCTATTCAATATGTAAATGTAAATCATTTTGTAATAATTCATTTTGTATAAAAATACATGTTGAATGTTGAGTATGCTATGGTCGTATGTTCATGTATGTGTATTATGCTTCTGCATCGCTTTCGGATCTGATTGGATGATGTTTTCAGGTTCTGACATCTCATTCCCAATAGGGTTTTGAGAAGGTGAAAATCTGGGGACGTCACAATGGTGGTCTCGAGGTTGATGATTACCAAATCGATATGGTACTTGTGCTTTGCACGATACCCTTTTGTGGTGCTTTGCATGATACCCCTCTTCTAGGATTTTGTCTTGGGGGATATGATAAGTTGGGTTATGTTGACTTTATTGCCCTATATGACCCCCTTCACCATGATAGTGTTGTTGGACGATATGCCTTGTTACCCAAGAAGGTTTTGGGAGTGTTGAACCCTTGATGTCCCTTTGACGGACATAGTGCTTGGTAGATATCTCTTTTTTGTGCCTTGGGTGACATGGGTTGGTTTTGATGTTGCCTGATATGGGCTGGATAGGTAAACCCTAGATGGGCACCATAGTATTGGATGATATGGTTGAGCTTAACCTAGTTGGACAATAGGCTATCTCGGGTGTCATGGTGTCATTTGAGAGATGATAGCAGTGTATGTGTTGGGCGTTATGGTTTTGACCTTGTGCACCATGATCTTAGGTGATATGGCTTTGGGCAATATGGTGATGATAGTTTCCTGACATGAAACCCTAACCCTAATGGGTGATAGGGTCTTGGCCCTAAGGGCTGGTTGTGTTGCGTGTTACAGTTGCACCTAGATGCACGATACACTCATGTTTCATGGCTACACGATGCACCTTTGGTTCTAGTGTGCCCTTTACCCCCAGTAGGTGTATTGTTGCCCATCGTTGGGTGTTGCATGATGTAGCATTACCCGCCCGACATGAGGTTGTGAGTTTGGGTGTCACAAGTTGAGTGTTGCCCGATACCAGTAGGTAGGTATTGCCTGACATGGCGTTGCATGATATGGTTCTGTTCGTTATGATGTTGCACTCTTGAGCATTACAGGTGGTGAAGTGCTTCCCGACAAGGGTTCTGCTCGTTATCTCCTTGTAGTACCGGGTGTCACACTCTTTGGTGAGAGACGTTGTGCTTTCGGTGAGGGGTGTCCCTTACACGATACACCTATAGTGAGGTTGTACCTTGTGTTCAGTTGGCAGCCCTAATGTTTGTTGTACTTTGATATATGAGGTTGTTATGCTTTGAAACATATATATAAAAGGATGCAATGCTTTGATACACTCGTCTATGTTTCATGGTTGACTCTCATAATAAAGTAAAGAGCTGTAAATGTTTCTTGTACAAGTATCATTGCTCCTTTGTGATTCCACTATCCATGCAGGAGACAATTGTACGATGAGGCCGTGGTAATGGAATAATAGTGATATGATGTGGAACATTAAGGGTTATGATGAACCCAGTGATATATGATGGGTGTTACCCATGGAATGGCAATGTGTGCCTTGATGATGGGATTGAGTCCCAGTGATGTTGATCCTTGAGATGGATCTTGATGATTGGCAAGAGGCCAAGTGGTAACATGTAATGTTGGCTTTGAGAATAATAATGACAATATAACACCTGATAATGAGATATATGTTGTTTACTGGTGATTTAGTTTACATGTTACATAACTTGGTTGAATCTTGCAATCCGCTTAAAATGTATTAATTAATTTCAGAGGAACCTTACATGTAGTTTTCCCTGGCCATAGATCCATCATTGCCAGTAATTGGTGATGGAGAAACTAGTTTATCCTGCGGGATTACCTGGAGCGCATATTGTTGAATATGTGGGGTTTCCCCTAGCCGAAAATAGGAGGATTAGAGTTCAACTGCGGTTGTAGACTCAGAATGTGTATAAGAGCATGGTGATCATGCCCATGGCTTAGTGTGAAGGATCATGAATGCGTTCATGGCTCAGGAGAATGGTGAATAGGCTCATGGCTCATGATAAAAAGGGTAGACTGTGCGACCTAACCCTGTGGTTGAGGCCACTCAAGAAAGAGACTGTGAGCCTGCTTTGGTTAACGTGCACTGACCACGAAGAGGTGAGGTTGTGGAGTTCGGCTCTTCCATTGACCTTGTATGGCGCCAGTTTTGGGCTTCATAGCCAAAGGTTGGATTTGAGCAGGACGACTCACTTCCTCGGGGCATAATAAATCGTAATCCATCCGTATAGAATATATTGCTCAAGGCAAAGCACGGAACATTGGTTGAGGCCTTGTTTGTGTAGTTGCTCTTGCAGTTACTTACATGTTCCTCATATCTTGTGGAAAGTTCTTATAAATCTTATCTTGTCAATCATGTTCCATAATGAAATATATGGTTATATGCCTCCCAGATATCTTGGTAAGTTGTTGTTAAGGTTAAGCTTTGTTTAGTATGCTTCTTATATCAGTTACCTACTTTTCTTGAATTTTTATAGTTTTGGTGGGGAGTTATGTTTTCTTGTTGGGACTGTGTGTCTCAACCTACTGGTTTACAACCTTTTTAGGTGATCGTGCTAGAGGTGGTGGTGGTCGTGAGGTTGCGGTCGAGCAGCAAGAAGAAAAGTAGGAGGCAAGAGACGGATATGTTGTTGTTTTGGTTGTTTTGTAGTAGAGTCCTAGAGTCATCCATATACACTCAAGTCCTCAGTAGTGTTTTGATAATGTTTCACAATGTATAGCTGATGTAGATTGTTTATCCTACTGTTGGCCTGGTATGGCCTGTTTTGTACATAAATAGGTGGTGAACTCTTTATACCTATGTGACAGTTGATTCCTATAAGCTTTGGACATGTATCAAGGTTTATGTATGTTTATATAACATGTTTCCTTGCAGGATAAGTATCTGGATGCAATAGTTCTGTTATTATATGTTTTCTGCAATCAATTTTAATTAACCCATGTTTTGGGTAATATGTGGTTGATGGATGTTCCGCACATTTTTGCGTGGCATTTCATTGTCTGTGTGATAGCGAGATGTCACAGAATGTGCCAAGGATAGGGAGAGAGATACTTACCACAAGAGGAGAAGGGGCAAAGCACATCTAGGGTTTCAGCCACCACTAGAGGAAGAAGAATACTCCACCAAGGAGATCATCCACCAAGCTCTACCAAGGGGAGATATCATCCACCAAGAAAGAAGGGAAGCAACTAAGGAGCTAAAGGGATCCCAAGCTAGAAAAGAAGGGGGTATATATGCAAGGGGGTTAAGTGGGCATCCACCGGGGGATTGCTCCACATGTGCTCGCCCAAACCACCACTTGTACAAACTATGCCACCTTGCTAGCATTCCAAGCCACATGCTCCTGACTTGCCACCAATTAGCAAAGCAACGGCCACTTGTCTAAAGAATGGTGAAACAAATGAGGCTAGGTCAAGAGGGTGTGTATCGCCCGACATGGTGCCATGGCCGATACACCACTGCCCGGCACACCTCTTGGCTGACACACCCTGCCCGACACACCTCTTGGCCGACACACCCTTTGGCCGATACACGAAGTAAGAAGGCAGCACCAATCTCAAACAAGGCCCAAGAAAGCCCAACAACAAGCCTAAGCTTCAACAAGCTCAAACAAGGCTCAAAACAAACCAATCAAGGCACCCCAACACATCCTCTCAAACCTAGAGGATGCAAGGAGAGAGAAAGGTATCTCTCAAGGTGACAAACTTGCACACAAACCCTAAAACTTGGGTAAATTGCAAGTTGCACCTCAACCTCCCAACAAAGCACAAACAAAACCCTAATCACAACTCAGGTAATTAGGCAGGCATCTAAGCACACGGTTTAGGCAAAACAAATAGGGTAAACCCAAAATGGAGGTCAGGGTCCTTACAGGACATAAACCCCTACAAAAGGATTCTGCCCCCAAAATCTGAAGAGAAATGTGAGGGATGCTTCCTCCTCATCTCTTCCTCAAGCTCCCACGTGGCTTCCTCTATGCCACGATGATGACAAAGAACCTTCACAAGAACTAGGTCCTTCCTCTTCAGCTTCTTCACTCTTCTATCGAGGAACAACACCGGACCTTACTTGTTGGTTACATCTTCATCAAGCTCAACCTCAACTGGATGTATTATTGTCTCTGTGCCTGGATGACTTTACTTCAACATACTGACATGGAACACCTGATGTAACCTATGAAAATATGGTGGTAGTTCTAACTTATAAGCTACCTTGCCAACACGTGCTATTACTAGATATAGCCCCATATACCTAGGAGCCAACTTGCCTTTCCTACCAAACCTCAACACGCCTTTCCATGGTGAGACCTTGAGATACACCTTGTCTCCCACCTGGAACTCTAGAGGTCGTCGACGATTATCTGCGGATGACTTCTATCTATCATGTGTCACTTTCAACTGTTGTTGTGTTACCTTGATCTTTTCTATTGTCTACTGCACTAACTCAGGACCCAAAAGTTGATACTCACTAGACTCATACCAACATAGAGGAGATCTGCACTTCCTTCCATATAAATCCTCATAAGGTGCCATGTTGATACTCTGTTGCTAACTATTGTTGTAGGCGAACTCTATCAAACTAAGATGCACGTCCCAACTACCTAGGAACTGCAAAACACAAGCTCGGAGAAGATCCTCCAAAGTTTGAATAGTCCTTTCAGACTGTCCATCTGTCTGCGGGTGGAAGGCAATACTGAATCTCAACTGCATTCCCAACGCTCTCTATAACTATTCCCAAAAATGACTTGTGAACTGAGGACCTCTATCAGAGACTATCATTGTTGGCACACCATATAAACGTACTATCTCATCCACATACACCTGATCAAGCATCTATGATGTATATGTCATCTTCATTGGTATGAAATGGGCAGACTTCGTCAATCTATCCACTATTACCCATATGGAATCATGATTTTTAGTTGTCCTCGGAAGACCAACACAAAATCCATGGTTATATGATCCCATTTCCATTGCGCTATCAGCATGGGTTGCAACGTACCTACTGGATTTTGATGCTCAGCCTTAACCTGCTGGCATACCACACACTTAGCTACAAACTCGGCCATGTATCTCTTCAAACCAAACCACCAATATAGGTCCTTTAGATTTTGATACATCTTGGGGACACCTGGATGCATAGCATACATTGATGTGTGTGCTTCCTCGAGCACTAACTTCCTCAGATCATCAACATCGGGAACCATCATCCTATTGCGATAAAAAAACTAGTCCATCCTTAGATTCATGGAAGCCATCCCGCTTCTCGCTGCCAAGCTCTGATCTAATCAACTGTACTGTAGCATTTGCTTGTTGTTCTTCTTTGATCTGTTGTCTCAACATAGGATTCACTTGCATATGTGCCAACAGTCCTGCCAACAAGGAGACTTCCAATTGTACATTCATCAGATGCAAAGAGATGAACATATCCCACTTATGGCATATCAAAGAACTCAATTATGCCTTCTTCATAAAAAGAGAAGAAGACTTCCAGTAAGCGCATCAGCCACCACGTTCACCTTACCAGGATGATACTCAATGGTGCAATCATAATCATTGATCAGCTCCATCCAACGACGTTGTCGCATGTTCAGCTTACTCTATGAGAAGATATACTTCAGGTTCTTATAATCTATAAAGATCTAAAACACCTCCCCATAAAGAGAATGTCTCCATATCTTTAATGCATGGACTGCCTCTTCCAGCTCCAGATCATGTGTCGGATAACTCTCCTCATGTTTCTTAAGCTGTCGCGAAGCAAAGGAAACCACATGATCCTCCTCCATTAGCACACAACCTAAGCCTTTTTTGGAAGCATCGCAAAAAACAACATAGCCCTTCCCAGGCTCTGGCAACACCAACACTGGAGCACTAGTCATCTTCTCCTTCAAGATTTGAAAGGCTTGTTGACAACGATCATCCCAAACAAAAGGTACATCCTTCCTAGTCAACTTTGTCAACAGCAATGTGGTCACACTGAAGTCCTTTATAAACCTCCAGTAGTATCATGCTAAACACAAAAAACTACGAACTTCAGTCGGCGTTTTCGGTTGCTCCCACTCTGCAAGTGACTCCACTTTCTTGGGATCCACTCTGACTTCTTCCGCGGATATCACATGACCCAAGAAAGTTACTTCCTTCTACCAGAACTCGCACTTACTGAACTTGGCATACAACTTATGCTAGAGAAGGAGAGTCAACGCTTGTTGAAGGTGTTGTTCATGTTGTTGTCTATCTCGACTATAGATCAAGGTGTTGTCTATGAAGACCACAACAAATTGGTTTAGAAACAGACAGAACACCATGTTCCTCAGATCCATGAAAGCAGCAGGTGCATTGGTTAGCCCAAACGGCATAACCACAAACTCATAATGACCATACCTTGTCCTAAAAGCTAACTTTGGTATGTCATCGTCCTTAATCCTCAACTGATGGTTTCCAAACCGTAGATCGATCTTCAAGAACACTATATCACCACGCAACTGATCAAATAGATCATCTATCCTCATAAAAGGATACTTGTTCTCGATCGTAACTTTGTTCAGTTGTCGGTAATCTATGCACAGACCATCAATCCATCCTTCTTATTTACGAACAGAACTGGAGCACCCCATGGCAATGTGCTCAGTCTGATGAAACCTTTATCCAGAAACTCATGTAACCGCTTCTTCAGCTCTACTATCTCAGCTGGAGCCATCCTGTATGGTGTATGAGAAACAGGTTGTTTCCCTGGAACTATATTGATCTCAAAGTCAATCTCTCAAGGTGAGGGAACACCGGGAAACTCATCGGGAAACACATCCTCAAACTCTTTGACAACTGTCACATCCTGAAGTCTCGGACATTTTTCCTCGGTATCCACAACATGAGTTAAGAACGCTCTACAACCTTGTCACAACAACTTTTCTGCCACCATAGTCGATATCAAACATGTCGGAAGAATCTTCCTATCTCCCTAGAAGATCCACTTCTCACCATCCTCTGCAAACATCGCTTGCTTGGAACCACAATCTAGCACAACCTTATACCTCTCTTGGGTATCCATCCCAAGGATCACATCGAATCTATGCATATCAAGTGGTATGAGATCCACTTGTATGTTGTGTCCCGAATAGGATAGAACAAAAGATGGACACACCTCTTAAAGCATCGAGGAACCATCAAGAGGGGTTTTTAACAACATGATATCTTTCTTACAACTAACAAGTAAGAGATAGCTATCAAGCATACTATGAATGATAAAAGAGTGTGTAGCACCTGGGTCAACTAAAACAGATATAAAGCAAGAAGAAGACAAATCAGAATGAAATAACTCCATATGACCTGCCACCACTCGTGGGTTGACTATCGCTTCAGGCTTACTCATAGAATAGAATCGAGTCATTTCTTGTTGTCGTCCACGTCCTCGGCTTCCTTGAGCAGACGATCTAGCTTGTGATGCTTGACCGCACCCTCTCCCTCTGGCGCCACTGGACTGTTGTCTATCTGATCCTTGTTGATTTTGCCTTGGCTGCTACGTCACTTCGACATCTCTCCTTGGGCAATTTGACTTCAAATGCCATGTCTGTCCATAGTGATAGCATGACTTTTCTTCTATCTGTGGCCTAGATGGCCCTGTCATAGCTACTGAAGCTGTACTATGGGCTCTAGATGGCGAAAACCCACGTCCTCTTCCTTTAGTCAGGGTCCATTGTGACGGTGCACTAGAGATTTGCATCACAGAAGGTGCAAAAAACATCGGCTTCTTGAAGCCATCAAATCTCTGCCTCTGGAACTGAGTAGGCTTTTTCTTGGACATGGTCTCTCTCTTCTCCTTGACTGACCGTTCAATCATTCGGTCAGACTCCACAAATGTGGCAAACTGCTCTTGGTTTTCTAAAGCCACAGTAGGTGTTGTCAGCTCAGCACTCAGACCTTTCTCAAACCATTTAATTCTCTCATCATTTGCTGTCACCATGTGAGGACAAAAACTCAGCAAGTCTATAAACTTGGCTTCATACTCGGTGATGCTCAGAGAACCTTGGTGCAGATGCTCAAAGTGGCTGATCTTTTCATCCAGATAGGTCTTTAGGAAGTATCAACTCACAAACTCCCGCCGGAAGATGTCCCAATCGATCACCTCACTAGGTCATTTTTCCTCCTTGATAACCCACCAATGGCCAGCACTACCTTTCAAAAGGTAGACAGCGTGCTTGATTTTGTCTTCTTCGGGGATATCAAGGATCTGGAAGGCCTTCTCAAGACCCATCAGCCATAGATCTACATCTGTTGGATAATCCGTTCCGACATAATCTGAAGCCTCGACTCAGCGAAGCCGCTCGAAGGTCTTCCCAAAACCCAAAAATTCACCATGGGAAGCATGTGCTCTTGGTGGATGCACTAGAAATCTCTCCACCATGAGATTCATTGTAGCCATTGCTTGTCCCATAAGGTGTTGGTAGACAGGATTCTCAAGAATGGTTGGGTCGATTTGATGGGCCTCAGGCACCCGATCTTCATGTGCCTGCAGTCGTGCTCCATCAACAGATGCAGCATCAGTGCTCTCCGCAGCATGTTCTTCATGATTTCTAGACATCTTTAAGCTTTATCTTCTGATGGGGGCAGAAGGTTGTTGTAAGAAAATCTGGAAAACTCACAAGAACAGAAACAAGCCTAGTCCTAGATCCATGTAGACTCAGCAAACCTAGAGCTCTGATACCAAACTTAATGTGACATCTCGCTATCAAACAGACAATAAAATGCCTAAAATATGAAGAACATCCATAAACCACATGTTACCAAAAATAGAGGTTTATTAAAATTGATTGTGGAAAGTAGATAATAAAGAAACTATTACATCCATATCCTTATCCTGCAAGGAAACATGTTATATAAACATACATGAACCTTGATACATTTCCACAATTCATAGGATCCAGCTGTCACATAGGCACAAAGAGTTCACCACCTATTTATATACAGATCAGGCCATACCATTCCAACAGTAGGATAAACAAGCTATATCAGCAATACATCATGAAACATTGTCAAAACACCTCCAAGGACCTGAGAGTACAGGGATGACTCTAAGATTCTACTACAAAACAACCAAAACAGCAACATATCCATCTCTTGCCTCCTACTGTTCTTCTTGTTGCTTGGCCGCAACCTCTCGACCACCACCACGTCTAACACGATCACCTAAAAAGGTTTAAAACCAGTGGGGTGAGACACACAGTCCCAATGAGAAATATAACTCCCCGCCGAACTATAAAACTTCAGGAAAGCTAGAATAGATAAAGCAGATAACTGATATAAGCAACTCATATATGTAGCATACTGAATAGAATTACCTTTATTAACAACTTACCAAGATATCTGGGAGGAATATAACTAGATATTTCTTAAGGAACATTATTGACAAGATAAGATATATAAGAACTTATCATAAGATATGAGGAATGTATAATTAACTACAAGATATAACTAGTGCAACTATACAATCAAGGCCTCAACCAATGTTCCGTGTTTTTCCATAAGCAATACATACTATACAGCTAGATTACAATTTATTATGCCCTGAGGAAGTGAGATGTACTACTCAAATCCAACCTTCGGGCGCGAAGCCCAAAACCGGTGCCATACAAGGTCAATGGAAGAGCCAGACTCCATGACCTCACCTCCTCGTGGTCAGTTCATGATATCCAAAGCAGGAATGCAGTCTCTTGCTTAAGTGGCCTCAGCCATAGGGTCATCTCTACAGGCTACCCTTTTCTCTAGCCCGCCTTGGTATAGGTCTCAGCACTAGCATACCTTGAGTCACGGGCCTATTCACCGTTCTCCTGATCCATGAATGCATTCATGCTCTATTACACTAATCCATGGGCCTATTCACCATGCTCTAACCATACTGAGTCTACAATCAAAGTTGTAACACCTGGGCCCACTACCCAAGGCTCTAGCAAGGTTTTAGGAATGATTATTGGCCCCACAGACCACCACTAGGCTCTGATACCAAATGTTACGACCCCACCTTCCGCTAACCCCCAATTAAGGGAGACTGAGAGGTCGAAGCCGCACCCATAATTTTCGGATCAAAGGTTCGGAAATTAACCAAGAATGATTATTAAATTTTAACAGACTAAACTGAAAATCTGTAAGAAAATAAACTTTTGTATACCTTTCTAAAAGATTGGATTTCTAAACCTCTATCAACACTGGAACGAATCTCACTATTACCTCCTTGTTATTTAATTCGTGAATTCACAATATGTCACTTTACTGTTTGTCCTTTTCGGATTTTATACATAAATCACCGACAAACAAAACAGCGATCATCCAAAGCTAGTATGTGGGGCCAGTCATCATTCCTGAAACTCTACTTGAGCCTTGGGCAGTGGGCATGGGCATTAAAAATGGTATCAGAGCCAATTCCCCTCCAATAGCCCACATGGACATGGCATGCCAGTCTTGAGCCTTGCGGTCTAGGCATGTAGGAAAGGGTTGTCCATGGTTGACGTAGCCACCCTTGCGCTGGTATTCCGTGATCGAGAGCTGGGTGTCCATGGGCCATTGTGGGTCTGCACTAAAATGGGGAAGAGATTATGAGGCCTTATAGTTGAGCCTTGATGAGGACGTCAAGAGTCTAAGTGGGGGAGATTGTACCATCCCTGGATTTGAGGCCTCAGATAAAACACTCTTAAAAGGAATGATTGGACTACCCATATCACCAAGGTGCACCTCCTTTTCCGGGAGCCCTTTACTAAAGAACTCCATAGTTAAGCATGCTCAGCTTGGAGTAGTACTAGGATGGGTGACCAATTGGGAAGTTGATCCTGGCTTGCACATGAGTGAGATTAAAGCATTTAGTTAAGGCCAGTGGTGGTCTGTGGGGCCAGTCGTCATTCCTAAAACCTTTCTAGACCCTTGGGCAGTGGGCCCAGGTGTTAAAGAAGTTGTACTCTAATCCTCCTATTTTCGGTTGGGAGAAACCCAACATATTAAACAATATACGCTCTGAGTTAACCCGCAGGAGAACCTATTTCACTATCACCAGCTACTGACGATGATGGATCTATGGCTAGGGCAAACTACATGAAATGTTCTTCTATAATTAATTAGTATATTTTAAGTGGATTGTTGAGGTAATCAGGTTATAAAACATAAATAACATTGTGTCACTCCATTACTGTCATCATCTCATTATCATGGGATCTCAATCCCTCATCATATAATGTCACTGCTTCTCAAGGCTTCATCATCATCAGGGGATAACAATCTCTCATGTCATCATCAGATGTTAACACCTCAATTAGGCACTCAGCCTTTATCAGGTCACCAGATATTTCTCATCATACATGTGATACATGTTACCTCATCAACCAGGAACATCCTTAGTAAGATTACACAAAACATGCATACATCATAGCTCTTACCTGGTTATAAATTCAATTGATACACCTGCATGGTTAGAATGCATATTCAAAGAGATAACTTGATCACCGAATACATATCCTTAGAGAACATATTATGAATATTATGTCATTAAGATTTTTGGTGCATAGGATTTGAAACAACATCCATTATTATGAACACAACCATGATCATATCATCTTACTTTATCATCAACCTTAAATAACCATCATATCACATCATCATAGATAAGGGTCAAGACAACAAGTTTACCAACTAAGGGTTACCGAGTTAGGCGCATCCCTCACCAAAGGTGTCGCCTACCCTCACTAAAGAGATATCGGGTAAAGAACTACCCCTCACACAAATGGTATTGGTCACCACCAAAACCCTAGGGCACCAAGCCAGCATATCGTGCAACCATGCTCAAGAGGGTATTGGGCAGCCATGTACAAGGGTGTATCGGGCAGCACTACACCTGTATCGGCTAATACCCCATATTGTCCACTAGGGTTAGGGTTTTCCCTATCGGGCTACCACTAAAAACCATATCGCCCAAGGCACACCACTGTCATCCATCAAGCGACATCATGGGCAGCTCACCATGGTGCCCAAGGAGCTCCCATATCACCCAAGGTAGCAAACCCTAACGCCCAAGCTGCATCTCGCTCCAGGCAATGTAGCCAGTAAGGCACCATGTCGGGCAGCACAACTAGGGGAGTGTCGTGCAAGGTACAAACCATAATGCCCAACACAAGATCTGCCTACCACACTCATATCGTTTAAAGGAACAAGCCACTATATTTCCCATCCAATGTTACATCGACCAAGAGTCCATATCGAACAACACCATGTCAGGTAAGGGATTGGAGCTCACCTCACAACTCAAGGAAGGAGGGGTGTTGCTCGACCATCAAGGCATGGCCTAACCATGTCACCCAAGGCACTCAAGAAGGGATGTCAACCAAGCACCATATCGGCCAAGGCATATCGCCCAACCACATCTCGGTTAAGAAACCATATTAGTCAAGAGGTCAACAAGGCATTCACCTAGCATGTTGACCAGGCTCAACTCTAGAAGAGGGATATCGGGCAGAACACTACTTAGGGTATCATGCAAAATTTCAAGGCCATTATGGGTTGGTCATCTTCAACCTTGAGACTGCCACCAAGATGCCCTAAAAGATCAGGAGAGTTGGCTCATCTCTCAACAACTAAGTGAGAGAGGGGTTTTGTACAACTTCTATCATATATCGGACAACAAGGAGGTCCATCACCATATCGACCATCCAACCCAAAACTCTACTCACCATGGAATTAGGAAACCCTAGGCTCACCTTTCAACAACTAAGTGAGAGATGGGTTTTGTCCAAAGAACTCCACATCCAATGGTTCAGCCAACCCAAGGCAACCACATAATCATTTAAGCAAGAAACATAGCTAGAAGATGACATGGACAAAACATATAGCAAAGCAACATGATAAAGAAGTAGTATAGTAAGGTTAGGAGTTATGTAACCCTCCTTCAACACACTCTTCAAGCTCCAAAGCTCCAAGCACCATGCTCCAAGCCCCAAGGCACCACCTTCGGCCAATACTAGGAGAGAAGAGAACTTCATAACCACCATGGTTGAAAATAAAGAGAGAAGAAGAAGAAGGTGCCAAGGATAGGGAGAGAGATACTTACCAGAAGAGGAGAAGGAGCAAAGCACATCTAGGGTTTTGGCCACCACTAGAGGAAGAAGAGGACTCCACCAAGGAGATCGACCACCAAGCTCTACCAAGGGGAGATATCAGCCACCAAGAAAGAAGGTAAGCAACTAAGGAGCTAAAGGGATCCCAAGCTAGCAAAGAAGGGGGTATATATGCAAGAGGGTTAAGTGGGCGTCCACTAGGGGATTGCTCCACATGTGCTCACCCAAACCACCACTTGTCCAAACTATGCCACCTTGCTAGCATCCCAAGCCACATGCTCATGACTTGCCACCAACTAGCAAAGCAATGGCCACTTGTCCAAACTATGCCACCTTGCTAGCATCCAAAGCCACATGCTCATGACTTGCCACCAACTAGAAAAGAAATGGCCACTTGTCCAAAGAATGGTGACACAAGTGAGGCTAGGTCAAGAGGGTGTGTATCGCCCAACATGGTGCCATGGCCGATACACTACTGCTCGGCACACCTCTTGGCCGACACACCCTGCCCGACACACCTCTTGGCCGACACACCCTTTGACCAACACACCAAGCAAGAAGGCGACACCAAGCTCAAATAAGGCCCAAGAAAGCCCAACAAAAATCCTAAGCTTCAACAATCTCAAACAAGGCTCAAAACAAACCAAGTAAGGCACCCAAATAATCCTCTCAAACCTAGAGGATGTAAGGAGAGAGAAAGGTATCTCTCAAGGTGACAAACTTGCACACAAACCCTAAAACTTGGGTAAATTTCAAGTTGCACCTCAACCTCCCAACAAAGCACAAATAGAACCCTAATCACAACTCATGTAATTAGGCAGGCATCTAAGCATAGGGTTTAGAAAAAACAAACAGGGTAAGTGATGTGAGGATTTTGAGTCGCTTTTATAGACTTGTTTTACATGTGTTTTATGTGTTTATTAGTCATTTTTGTGGTTAGTATCGCATGATTCATTCGCTTTAGTATATAATCTCATTTTGTATCAAATATCTCATATTTTATCTTTTTTATTATAAATGATCATATTGATATATTTTAGCATAGCTGATTCGGCTTTATCTTGCAATTTCAAGAAGAACAAATTTACACAGTTGTCGATACCATCGACATCCGTCGATAGTATCAACACGGTCACAGTGAGACAGCCGCAAGGAGCCAAGATGAGTCGATACCATCGATTGGGAAGTCAATGGTAGCGAGATACCTATAGCAAGCCAGCAATAAACTTGTCGATACTATCAACGCAGGTCAATACTATCGACATTGCCCAGCTTCAGCTTTGGATTGGTGATAAAACTGACGCCTAAAAGTGTCGATGGTATCGAGTCTTCATCAAAGGGAACGTCAGAGAAAAAGACAACTTTCCGATATTATGACGGGTCGATACCATCGACCTACGTCGATGGTATCGACGTTGTCAGATCAAGTTCTGTTACAGATCGATTCTAATCGGACGGTGGTGATCTTTTGGAGAACGAAAGTGGTGCATAAACCTAATTACGATGGCCCTAAGCAGGGTATCACATCATTATATATTGCACAAGTCTCAAGGAGAGGTGGAGAGAAGAACGGAGCCAAGAATCACACCCTGATCATTCTGAGAGCCACAGAAGATGTTTTCTACCACTAGAAGGTTGTAGATTGCACACTCTACATCAAGGAATGCCCAGATCTCCTCCATTCAAGGGTTTACATCACTTTCATTCACGTTTTCTCCATGTTTTCTCTTTCTCTCATCATGTCTTTCATTGAGATGAACATGTGGGGCTAATCCCCTTTGTCTTTAGGACCAGGAGTAGCCCGGGTAATCATTGTATGACATTTTTACCATAGTAATTCATATTTTGTCTCTTATATCCGTGGTATGATTTCATTTTCTCCAATATATCATTATGATTGATCACCCTAATGATAATCTAATGCCTTTAATTGCTTTGAAAGAAGAATTAACGGTTGAAAAGAGAAAAAATTCACATTAACTAATATATCCTTTGAACAAGGTGATGTACAGTTAATGGTGGAAACCTAGAGTTTGGTCTTCATGCACCTAGTTTAGGGTATAGGTTACTACCATTGTAGAACCAAACTAGATTTAGGTAGTGAATTGTATCACGACAGTGAACAATTCTGAATACAGACCACTACCCAGAATGAGAGACGGATTTGAATAATTATGTAGGAACGAATACAATGAGAACCTATGGTGAAACCATAATCCTAAAGATTCCCATCTAAATTGATTAAACTAAACATTTAATCGATTGCTTTGTTTTCTTTTATTTTTATTTTCTTTTTCAATCAACTCTCAAAACCTTTTAATTGGTCTATCTGATCGTGAGTAGTTAGTAAGTAGTCAACTGACATTTCAGTGTTCCTGTGTTCGACTCGGGCCTCACAAAGGCCTATATTACTCTGACGTGTGCACTTGCGTTATATGCACGGTAAAATCGTGTCAAGTTTTTGGCATCATTTCCGGGGACACAGCAACTGTCGGCACTACGAGTGCTGAAAGCGGCCACTCTAGGCCACATTTTATTTTATTATTATTTTTTAAATTCATCATTTATCTTTCATAATTAGCAATCGCCTAGCATTGTACTGAATCAAATTTATTACCTTGCAGGTACCAGTGCATGGTGAAGACGTGTATCACAAACTACGTACTGTCATCACTAGAGGTTCCACCGTTGGGACCAGACGACGAAGAGAACAACATTCAAGATCAACCTGAGGATATAGATTCGGACTCTGAACCAGAAGCCATGGATGAGGAATAGACAATATGGGAGAAGATAAAGTTGTCTTCCTCATCAGCATCAAAGAGGTCGATCAAAAGGCAGGTAGTTAACATTCTGACCTATAAGATTGATCTGGCACTAATATACTTGGTCAAGTCTCAAGCATTTCACGGTTTGAAGAATGAAGACCCAGTTGCCCACATTAGCACTTTCGTGGAAAATTGTGATATGATCAAGATAGATAGGTTTCCACATGAGACACTATATCTGAAGATGTTCCCAAGCTCTCTTGTAGGTAATGCACGGGAATGGTTGCATAACCTTGATGCTGAGACCATCAAGACATGGTATCAAATGATCAAGGTTTTCTTCAAGAGATTCTTTCCACCGGAGAAAACCAATCACCTAGTACAGAAGATCCACAATTTTTGTCAAGGGGCTGGGGAGACATACTTTGAGACGTGGGAGCACTTTCAGATAATGTTGCAGAAGTGTCCACATCACGAGCTAGACAAAAAAAACAAGTTAAGATCTTCTACTTTGCTTTAAATGAGCACGACAGGAGTAATCTAGACTTAGCAGGTTCCGATTTCTTCTTGAACAACATTGGCACTAGGTGTTGGGAAATCCTGAAGAATATGGCCAGAAAGCAATCATGGGGCGACAAAGATACTCCAGAACAGGTTCGAATTGTAGGTAAGTCAAAAGCCATCAAGGAATTGAATGACAAATTAGATCTCATAGCCAAGAAACTTGTAGAGAAAGAGGAAGAGTCTGAAGAGGAGGCCCAAGTTGAATTCCTTCAACAACAGGGCTACAGGAACAATAATTACGCCTGGAGGAAGGATAGAAAATTCTCATGGAAGGATCCAAACAACTTCCTGCAAGATCCAGACTCAAAACCACAATTAAAAGTGGAGGATAAAAGCACTGAGTTGCTTAGTCAAGTGGTACAACAAAATCAAGAGATGATGAGTACGTTTGCCAAGTAGTTACAATCCCAGGGCAAGATTTTGAATAAATTTGGGCAGACATTGCAAGTCATGGAGTGCATATGAGGACACTAGAGACGACATTGACTCAAATCGCCAATGAAGTGGAGGCCATGAAGCATGTAAATCAACACAGACCGGTTGGTAATGTAGAGTCTGCTCAAGTACATCATCGAGTGAAGTATATATCTGTGATTAAGGAACTAGAGCCCCTGGTGGGGGAGGTCCATGAAAAGGGTAAAATGCATTTTGAAACGGAGGCTAAGCCCAGGGTGACATACCCCCGTAGCTTATATGGACTACCAGAAAGATATTTCCCATTGAGGAAATCCCACCAAGAACCCATCACAGTCGTGCCCACATCTAAGCAAGAGGAGCAGGTAAAAGTGATATTATGTAGTGAAGCCACTACCACTGAGAAGGATGGGCAGCAACGAGCCACACCAAATGTGAATTTAATGCCAAAGCCTACGCCAGAGGGTGACATTGAAGCAGGCATAGGGGAGGAGACCCCAAATAGCCCATATGTGCCACCGCACAAGCGTCTAAAGGAGCCAATTGTGTCTTTTTCAGATAGAAAGAGGCCGAAGAAAGAGCATAGACATTACAAAAAGTTCTTGGAGATGTTTAGGAAGCTTCATATTAACATTCTGCTAGTGCCTCCAGTGGAGGAACTAGAGCAGATTCCAACATATGGAAGGTTTATCAAGGACATCATCACCAAGAAAAGGCAGATAAAAGACACAGACGTTTTCTTGGTGAATGAGACGGTGAGCTCACTTATCCATGGGAGTTTACCAAAGAAGAGGACAGATCCTGGGAGATTCTACATACCGTGCTCAATTGGCGGCCATCACTTTCCACACGCAATGTGTGATTCGGGCGCTAGCATAAACCTTATGCCGTTGGCCACATTTCAAAGGCTAGGATTGAAGACACCAAAGAAATATGCCATGTCTATTGAGTTGGAAGATGGATCTGTTGTGAATCCATACGGAGTATGTGAGGATGTACTTGTCAAAGTCGACAGATTTATCTTCCCCGTAGATTTCATAGTCATGGACATTCCGCAGCTAAATGGTTGTGAGATGCTACTAGGGAGGCCGTTCCAAGCTACAGCTGACGTTATCACTGCTATCAGGAGAGGTACCTTGACATTAGGGATAGGCAAGGAATGAGTTGAGTTTAAATTGCCGAGTGATTCCTCAAGAACACTGCCTGATGCCCCAGGTTGACGAGTTTGATTGCGTCTAGCCTAAGACATTAAAGTAGGGTGCTTGTTGGGAGGCAACCCAACCATCGGTAGTTTTAATTTGTAGTTCTTTCATTTTCTTTCGCATTTACAAGTTAGTTTTGTTGAATTTCATTTTTGTGTATAAAATGATACCTTAATCGCTTTGTTCAGTGTGGAGTACTGAGTTAGAGTTGATATCATTGACCACAGAGTCGATGGTAGCAATGTGGGTACAGGGAAGCAGCTGTAGAAAATTTTCTGAGTCGATACCATCGACAGCCTCGTCGATGGTATCGACCTACCATCAGTGACGTCGAAGAAAACAATAGCTCCAGGTCGATAGTATCGACCGGGAAGTCGATACTCGCGAGATCCCTAAGATTTACAGAAGAATTTGTCGTAGTGAAGTCGATACCATCGACGGCCTTGTCGATGGTATTGACATGGAAACAATAAGGAAGTGGCATCCGGGCCTCGTGAGGGTACTCAAACCATGAAGAGTCGATACCATCAACACCAGTCGATAGTATCGACACGACACGTCACCGATCTGCAAGAAGAAATCAACGGAGCCCACCAATTTTGGAAGTCGATCTGTGGGATGGGTCAATACCATCGACTCTTGTCGATAGTATCGACACGTCATCGATCCGGGCCCCTACATCAAGCAATCGACAACTGTCGATAGTAGTGAAGACCCGGATTGCACTACAGGTGTTGATACCATCGACACCCCGTCGATGGTATCGACGGAGCAGTAGCAGCAACGGGATCAGTTATAAAAGGAAGGGTTGTTTCTCAATTCTATTCACACCTTCAGAGTGAATCTCCTCAACTTGTGCATTGAGCATTGTTGAGCGACCGGAGGCCTTCATCGAGCGTCAAAGGATCGAGATATCTTCTGTGAGCTTTGCACCTAGCGGAGATCTTCTTCTCCGACCTTCATTGAGCTCTATTTCTTATTCCCCCTTCCTCTTTGTTCATGATGGTGAGGACGGCAGGAGCTTCCTCTTTGCGGGCAACCCTGATGGAGATTGAGACGTTCGTTCCTCCAGCACCTGGCTCCATTCCTCATCCGAGGATCGTTCATCCCTCAGCATAAGTAAAGAAGATCTATGAGGAGCTGCTCAAGCACAAAATTGAACCAACCTGATATGTTGATCGGGCCATGATCTGTGACCTCGGGTTTGAGGCCAACCTCACGTATGTTCTTTAGGGGAAAGTGAAGCATACGGGCAGGTGGTCTGATGAGGTCCAGTACCATGTTGAAGGCCACCCCTTTTTTGGTGAGTGGCCGACGTATGAAGAACTGGTGGTGGAGTTTATGGCATCGCTTGACATATGTAGCGTGCCTAATGACCTTATCACCATCGATAGGGAGTGGATAAAAGGGAGAGTTTCTTTCCAGGTCTACAACAACAACTACGCTCTCACCCTCCAATAGTTCAATTCAATCTACAACTGGTATCATTCTCCAAATCAGCACAGGAGGCTGGACAACCAGACCGATTATGATGAAATCTTTGCCCATCTAGTGATCGCGCCTCCAGGAAAGTCTGTCAGCTATCATAACACAATCATCGCTGATTTAGAGCATCTGTTTGTGCACATTCTGCATCGCATGTTGTGCACTACTTTATTTTCTCGAGGCAACCTTTCACTAAGTAAGTTTCAGGAGATGGACTTGTTCTTTCTTTATAAGTTGTTGAAAAGAGAAGAGCTCAACTGGGGTGCATTTTTCTTAATGCATGTACTGGACATGCAGAGGAGTACTAGATGAACTCCTATCCACTTTGGGGGGCTTATCACACCATTCGCTCTCTATCTTGGGCTGGATTTTTCCCAACTCACTCCGCTTGCTAACAAGAATAAATTCAATCTGCATCATATTCATCGCTCCAATCTACTTACGCTCCATGATGGCGTGGTTTATGCACATTGCCATGTCAACCAGGAGTACCAGGAGTGTGCGCTTCCAAATCCTGTCTTCCACATCCAGGGAGTTCAGCACTTTCGGTGGCCCATAATTGCCATCGACAACTCCGACGAAGAATAAGACGGCAACGACAACAACAATGATGAAGGCAACGAGTAAGAGGAGGAAGAGGAGGCTTTCACTCCTCTTCGTGCACGAGTGGCACCACAGAAGCATCCACGCTTCCACCCAGGTGCATCATCATCTTTGCAGCCTCTGCCACCACGACCCTCTCAACAAGGAGAGGATGTATATTCCACGCAGGGTATGTACTCCATGCTACAGGATATCCAGCAGACCCAGCAGAAGCACACTACATCCTTCGCCGGTATTCAGGAAACTACGAATCGGATATTCTTAAATCAGCAGGCCATTTATGAGAATGAGTGCCTCCTCTTCGCCAACCAAGAAAATATTTAGGACAGGTTGCATAGGATTGAAATTCAGCAACAATCGTTCTACGATCATTACTGGCACCAAAACTACTTTGGGGGATATCCGCAACCTCCGCCCATGCCCCCATATGATCCAAATTTCCAGGGGCAGTATCCATCATGGGATCCCACCGCCCCGTAGTACCCACCACATGAACAATAAATGGTATCACTATTACACCTGTTAAGATTGTTTTTGACTATGAGGCCATAGTCGAATTCAAGCTTATGGGGAGCTGGAACAGTTTCTATCTTTTTCTATCTTTTATTTCTAGTTTTTATCATGCTTTTTCTTTTATTCTAGCAATTTTCTTAGTTTTTAGGATCCACATTCTATCTAGTGTATCCGTGGATGTCTATTTTAATGTGTCATCTCTTTGTTGTCACGTGGGAGTCATGGGTCAATTTGAAAATTTTTAATGAAATTGCAAGCTTGCTTTGTTTGAACTTGAGCATATGACTTATGAAAATAATTGGGTTTGTCAACTTTAAAACATAAGACCACAACTATACATGCCTATGATTCAAGAAAAGTGGACGGAATTAGATGTTGAGCCTAAACTGGCCAAATGGTAATGAGACTTTAATCTGAAATAAGAGAGAGAAACATCTTGATTTTACACATGTCAGTAAGGAGGGACGTATAATATCTTCCAATGGTTCTATCAATTAATATTGCGATCTATCCTCTTCATCTCATCTACACTCCACCATAAGAATTAGGAGCATTATATTGTTTGTCATCTCTTGATCGCATATCATGTATATAGGATTGCATTGTAGTTAGTGTTTACATTTGTCTCTTAAAAAAATGTTGCATTATAATCAGGCATGCACAAATTTTAGAATGCATGTAATGTCATTTTAGTTGCATTTTGCATAATTTCAATCATTTTTTACATGATGTGCCTTCAGAAAATAAGGAACTTATTTCATACTTTTTGAAGATATATAAAATATATATATAGTGGTTATGAAAATAAGCCCAAGACAAAGATGCATGAATTTCATCTTAGTTCATGAAGAAAAGTGAGGGCTAAAAAATGAGAAAGAGAAAAAAAAATAATAAGTGAAAATCAGGAAGAGGAAGGAACTTGTTCACATGCATAATAAGAAGAACAAGCACATGTGTAGTTTTTTAGATATTCTATCTCTCGTTGGGATAGAATGATAGTGCTTGCATCATTCCACTGAAAATGTAGCATTAGGACATTTTCACGTGCATTTTGCATCATGATAGGTCATTAATTTTTGCATTGCAAGATTGACTGTTATGTGCTTCCATTTCTTCCATAGACACCTATTCCATCCACCCATTGCTCTAATTGGTAGGCCACCCGTGATTATCTCCTCATTCATTAGTATCAGGAGATCTGCTTCCATTTAGATGATAGTTAGGAAACGAGCAACGTAGTTAGGAGATCACAAAGATGCACCAAGTCTGAACCGGAGGATTTTATTATATTAACTGTCTTATTTGATAGTGTTCCCCAATCTTTGGGGTGGATATCCCTAATGGATGATCATTGTCGCCTAGTGGGTAATTATCATTTTGTGGTTAGTAAGGGCCGGTATGTGAATGTCTGGTGGGGATCATATGGCAAGGTCTGCTGTGATAATATGTTCTTTAGTTGACCCTCACAATTTTATTCTATAGCTTTGCTGCTCGAGGACGAGCAATGTTTAAGCTTAGGGGAGTTTGATGCGAGGATTTCGAGTCACTTTTAAAGACTTGTTTTACATGCGTTTTATGTGTTTATTAGTCATTTTTGTGGTTAGCATCGCATGATTCATTCGCTTTAGTATATAATCTCATTTTGTATCAAATCTCTCATATTTTATCTTTTTTATTATAAATGGTCATATTGATATATTTTAGCATTGTTGATTCGGCTTTATCTTGCAATTTCAGGAAGAACGGATATACACAGCTGTCGATACCATCGACAACCGTCGATAGTATCGACATAGTCACAGTGAGACAGCCGCAAGGAGCCAAGATGAGTTGATACCATCAACTGGGAAGTCGATGGTAGCGAGATACCTACAGTGAGCCAGCAATCAACCTGTCGATACTATCGACTCAGGTCGATACTGTCGACATTGCCCGGCTTCAGCGTCAAATTGGTGATAAAACCGACGCCTAAAAGTGTCGATACCATCGACACTAAAGTCGATGGTATCGAGTTTGCATCAGTGGGAACGTCAGAGAAAAAGACAACTTGTCGACATTATGACGGGTCGATACCATCAACCCGCGTCGATGGTATCAACGTCGTCAGATCAAGTTCTGTTACATATCGATTCTAATCAGATGGTGGTGATCTTTTGGCAATCTAAAGTGGTGCATAAACCTAATTACGATGGCCCTAAGTAGGGTATCATGTCATTAGTCATTGCACAAGTCTCAAGGAGAGGTGGAGAGAAGAATGGAGCCCAGAATCATGCCCCGATCATTCCAAGAGCCGCAGAAGACATTTTCCACTACCGGAAGGCTGTAGATCACGCACTCTATGTGAAGGAATGCCCGGATCTCCTCTGGTCAGGGGTTTACATCACTTTCATTCATGTTTTCTCCATGTTTTCCCTTTCTCTCATCACGTCTTTCATTGAGATGAATATGCGGGGCTAATCCCCTTTATCTTTAGGACCGGGAGTAGCCCGGGTAATAGTTGTATGACATTTTTACCATAGTAATTCATATTTTGTATCTTAAATCCGTGGTATGATTTCATTTTCTCTAATATATCATTATGATTGATCACCCTAATGATAATATAATGCCTTTAATTGCTTTGAAAGAAGAACTAACGGTTGAAAAGAGACAAAATTCACATTAACTAATAAATCCTTTGAACAAGGTGATGTACGGTTAATGGTGGAAACCCATAGTTTGGTCTTCATGCACCTAGTTTAGGGTATAGGTTACTACCACTGTGGAACTGAACTAGATTTAGGTAGTGAATTGTATCATGACAGTGAATAATACTGAATACAGGCCACTACCTGGAATAAGAGACGGATTTGATTAATTATGTAGGAATGAATACAACGAGAACCTATGGTGAAACCGTAATCCTAAAGATTCCCATCTAAATTTCTTAAACTAAACATTTAATCGATTTCTTTGTTTTCTTTTATTTTTATTTTCTTTTTCAATCAACTCTCAAAACCTTTTAATTGGTCTAGCTGATCGCGAGTAGTTAGTAAGTAGTCTACCGACATTTCAGTGTCCCTATGTTCGACTCGGGCCTCACAAAGGCCTATATTACTCTGACGTGTGCACTTGCGTTATACGCACGGTAACATCATGTCAGTAAGCCTAAAATGGAGGTTAGGGTCCTTACACATTTAATCATAGTAAAAAGGGTCTCTATAAAGTATTGTGGAGTTCATTTGCACCCAAACTTAACACATCAAAATAGATAGGTAATTATGCACGTCTAACCTCACATTCAGGCATTTTCTATGCACAAATTAGATGTGTTCATCAATGCACATAGTATGGGAATAGGGGTCTATTATCCCATCACAGGATTTTGGGTTGATATTATATTGGGCAGGCTTGACTGTCACTGTATGTGTATTGGCTTCAAAACTAGACATAGGACCATGTTGTGCACCTCCTTGCTTCTAATTCTATAAGGGTGAACTCTAGATTGCAAAAGTGGAAGAGGGAAGATTGATTGTCAAGGAGGGGATCTCTTACTTCATTGGAACAGAAAATTACAAAAAACCATGAGTAGATTGCTAGTTTCATAGCTCACCATTGATCTACCAGCCATTTAGGTCCCACACTACAGCAGTGGGAAGGTTTCTAATTAGCAACCACCTTGCATGTTGGATTGTAGGCTACAGTGGCCCACAAGTACATAGTTACTTTTGGGAATTCAGATTTGGAAGTTAGAGACTCAATAGGTTGGTTTGTTGTTGGGGACTGGCCTTTTTCCCATACATGAAAAACTTCTAATGGAAGTGAGGCAAGAAAGCAATAGATTCATCTTGTCATGGAAGATAGACATGAAGGCTAAGGCTTTCTAAGAGTGGTCGGAGGAGCTAATAGTTTAACCACCCATGTTGATCTTCCAACCTGCAAGGACTGACTTTCCTCTTAGACCATTCAAGCTTAAATATTTGACTTTATATATTTTAGAATTTGAAGAATGAGAAAGGGAGGTTATAGGAGAATTAATCAAAACAACATCATTATTTAATAGTTTATATCTTTAGGACCTTTATTCATAGCATAGTTCATAGGCCATAGACATACTTTAGAGTACTACTCCCCTTTTGCATGAACAAACTTTATCACAAAAGAGAAGGCAGCCATTTCAAAAGGCAAACAAGGTCAACAGCTGGCATTATCATGTTTTCTACCAGATTCATCCTTATTGACTTTAAGAATGCAATTAAACCAATTCAATGACAAAACCAACATGCATATGGGTTTTAAAGATATACTTTAGTGAAGGGGAACCCTAGTAACCCATGGTACATACCTAAGAATCGGCTGACACAATAGTGGTCACATTTCATCGGAGACGGATTCTATTGAATCAATACACTTAGGAGGAGAAGAGATCGACACAAAGAGTGACTTTCACACTCTCCCTTATAAAAGTATTAACTTTGAAATGATGTGAATAGTGACATGTACAATAAGAGAGGGGCAAGGAAGAAGAACCCAAGTGAAAGGAAAAGAGACTTATTCAATTCCTCAATTGTAGAAGAATCCCCTTTCACTAGACCTAGAAAGACTTGTCATCTTCTTATACTATGAAAATAAAAGGGGACGTGCCATTATCTAAAAAGGATGTACACATATTTCCCTTTAGTTATCCCACTAGTCTTAGAATATAGATCAATTCCCCATAGTTTGCACATGGGTAAGCCCTACCATATACTTTGGGACCACAATCTTACATAATGCACTCTTCTTTGTTAATCTGGTGCCTTTACTAGATAGCACTTCATGGGTCCTTGTTCTTTTTGACCTAATCCATTCTTGGTTTGTTGTGCATCTTTTGATGAGAAGGAAGATCTAATTAGCTAGATAAAAAAAACATGATCAAGAGTCCTACCATAAGCACCATAGAGAAGGAACTAATTGGGAAATTATGCCATGTTTGTTACAATAAAAGGGAAATATGACTTTGTTTTCTTGGCTTCATTTCCATTACTTTACTTTCTTACTTGATTTTCTTCTTTATGGATACTTTTTTGTGAAAAAAATAGCAGAAGGCTGGGGGAATTCAATCAAATCAATATGTAGAATTTGTAGGCAAGCAATATTGTGCTGAGGGAATCTCCCAAGGGAATCAACTTCCTTTTTGGTGGAAAGTTTTTATGACAATGGATATATAGCTTTTAGATCAGATTGAGCTGTGGGTTCTCTCAATTGTGGCGGAGTGTTTTCTACCTCTTGAGGCATAGGCAGTTGAAAAGGTGGCAGTGCATGCCTGTAGTAGTTTATTAACGATCATAAGTACTACGGGGGCATGTAGTTGATAGTTGGGTAGCATCTTTTGAGCCAATTATTTCTACTGTATTGGGGCATGGGTTGTTTGAGCCCTTGATGTCTGAACTAGTGAAATATTAATGATTGGTTTTTGCCACTTTCCATTCCTGACAAGGACAAGTACTACCCCTATCATCACATTTGTTTCTTTTTCCTTGGTCTACTTAGGGTTATGATTGGCTGTTGTAGAGGTGGATTATGGCTGTAATGCAAGGCCTATGTTTTGATAGACCCCCATCTTGGTGGAATTTTCAATCTATACTCATGTCTATATGAGTTTTGGGAAGGTCTTATACATCTATTAAGGTAAAGGGGCCATGAGAGCTGGAGTAGCGGCTCTGATCACCATGTCAAGTGAATCTTTATCTATGGGCTTGAACTCCAACTAGGCGTCCAGCTCCCTCCATCATCCTAATAATTCAGAGAAGCTTTCATATGTCTTCTATTGTAGTGCCTCCAAGTCCTCCTTGGTCATGACCTGGTTTAGGTTCCAAGAAAAATGCTTAACAAACTTCTTAGCCACATTGGCCCGGGTGGTCATGGTTTTCATGTCCTGCTTGTTGTATCATGCAATGTAGGACCTATTAGTATCGACAAAAAGAAGTGGATTAACACTTTTTCATCATCTTAGACCTCATCCATATCTAAGCAGTATGCTTTGATTTGGACCATGGGGTTTTCTTTTCTGGAGTACTCATGGAACATGGGCATGTTGAAGTTGCCAAGCATCTTGTCAGTGTAGGAACTGATAGCTAAATGTTTTCCCACTATCCTTATTCCCCTATGGTTATTTGAAATTATATATGATCTCAAGTAGTTGGGGGTCTATAGAAGTGAACTCTGGAGTAGCATCTTCTTGGTGTGTGGCCACTAGTGGTATCACCAATGGTCTGATTGTCATGGGTGGCTCCATGTATATAGGTAGTGGGAATCCATACCTTCCTCTTATATATGGGTTGTACCAGGAACGGGGAGGTCGATATAGAGAATGTAGGTTGGGGATGGGTCATATGTCATTCATATGTTATGCTTGAACCTTTATTATGGTGTTGGCCATTTCAGACTCTTTAGGATCTTCTTTTGTGGTTGAGATTTCCTCATGTTTCTTTTTCCCTTTGATCCCTCCTTGGGACTCAATATGGATTTCAATGGCCCCTAAATTATCAAGAATTCCCTCGTGTTCACAAATAGTGGACCCTGGTAGGGCCATGGATATAATGACTCTAGTTGAGGTAGGTGGGAATCCCATGTGTCCATATGGAAATAATGGTGTTAATAAATTAGTGTATGCAACTCCCTGTCCATTAAATCTTAAATAGTTGCACCCTCATGTGTATCTTGAGCTTCATGGAGTCATAAAAGGTATGTTAGTCAAAAGCTCTAGTGTGCATTATTGAGGACCCTCTAGAGAGACATGTCTCTTTGCCATCATAGTGGACTCTTTGTGTTTTTCACCTCCCATGGGTTTATCTTGCTTGATGTAGACAACATCTTACTTGGTGCTACCATTGAATTGGCATTCCACACAGCTACTCTTAATCATCTGGGTTGATCATTGGTGTGATTGTGTGAAGTATGGACTTCTTCACCTTCCTGTGATGTCCTAAAATCAAATTATTGGGATCCAAAAGTAGGGTGTAACATGATATGAAAATATTCTCTATGTTTGTGAACAAGTCTTGTACCCAATGTATCATTTATTAGTTTGAAGGACTTCCCTCTTTGCTCAGGAAGTTTATAGGAAGGATGTTCTTTTTTTTGCAATATCCTCATAAAAGACACCTGCAATACTCTATTTTATCTTTTTTTCTTTTTTTAATTGGTTTTTTAGGTGATCGTGCCTACATCTAGATGATGAATACATATTCATCTTAGTTCAATCATCTCGTTTGGCCTAGTTTTGGTTGCATTCTTGCATTTATTGGATTTATCTTCTAATATGTTCATTTACTTGGCTTAATTAAAATTATCCCTATTTTAATTGAATTTGTGCACCTTTGTGCAGGTCACTTTGGGCATTTGGGCCTTGTCTTCTCGGCCCAATACTCTATTTTGGGCCTTGGTTTGATCGAGCATGCTTGGGGTCAGCAGTAGTCAGCGGGGCTAGTCCCCTTCTTCTCCCAGCTAACCCTAACTGCGATCATGGTTACTATAGCCTGGTCGCAATCTTCCCTGCCACCTGTCCACGATCTTTCTTTGTTTTCTCAACCGTGGTTCCCTCAGCCACAACAATCGTGACCTACAAAACACTGTGGACACATGTCTGTGATTCCATGATCGTGCCCGCGGTTCTACCCTTCCACAATCGCGACTCCGCTCGAGCTCTTCCTCGCAGTCACAGCTATCCAACCACATCCAAAAAGTTATGACCAAGGGAGCTCTGCTACATCGCGATCAGGTCATTTGCCCGTGGCCACGACCTGTCGCTCCCTCATAATCGCAACCTCCCCTCCGCTTAATCGTGACCTAGTTGAGGGCGACATCGTGACCTGGCCATGACTACTACGGTTGCGGTTTGTTGTCAGCGATCAGCCGCCAAAGGGACTACGACCTGCTCATGCATCTCCTGTCCTCATTCCATGACCACTTCCTCCGACCGACATCGCCGCTTTCTTCTACTATCTCAATGCCAGACATTCGTGACGACAACAGATCTCCTAGCACCCGCAGTCTCCTCCTCTACAAACTACGACCAGTGTCACCTACGCACAACCACGACCACAACTTCAAAATCACAACTTATCTCCCTCAAGTGCCACGATCGTGATTCCCCACACAACCTTAACTGTGATCGTGGTTTCTTTCCCCTACCCGCGATCATCCGCTCCCGACCTTCGGCCGTGACCTCCCTCCATACCCACTCGTGATGGCCCCTGCAACCTCTCACTGACCATCACCTTCACTCACAGCAATAAGCAAGCACCCGCTGCTGCTACCTCGCCGATGGTACCAGCCTCACCTCCTTCTTCATCTCAACAGCCGCCTCATGCCTCTTCTTGCACCGGCACCAAGTGATGTCTACATACCGTGACCCAAAGGAAGAATCGCGACATGCGATAAGAACCCACGACCAACCTTCCCCACAAGTGCGGTCAAAGTTTGCATAATCACGACTAGTAAGGGAATGACCCGTGAAAAAGATCGTGATCATGCAAAAGATCGCGACCTGCAGAACAATAAATTGCGACCGTACAAAAAGCCACGACTGCGGCATCATTCAAAAAGCCATGACCTACTGCAAAATTACAAAGGTCACGATTTTAAGTCGGTGCCAACCTGTCTATAAATAGAACACGACTCCAGCCAGTCAAATCATCATCTCCAGATGTCGTTAGGCTGCAGGAGTGTCCTGGGCCTAAGGAGACGATCTCCATAGTTAAGAACTTGCCCCGTGGTGGTTTTGTGGCCTGTTCACCCAGATCTAGAGTGAAGACTCATATCTGCAAGCCACCTCCTTCAAATCTGGATCTAGATCAAGATATGGATCTAGATCTGCTGCGTCTATGCCATTTCTACGCCGTCATCTCATCCACGAGTTACTCCTCCTACTGTGAGTGAGGACTACGAGAAGAAGAAGAAGAAGGTGGAGAGAGGAGATCTACTCCATCTTTCATGGTGTTCTTCTCTCTTCTTCCAAATCTGCTTTGACGTTGTGTAGAAGACTGTTTCTCGATAGAGCTACGATCATCTTCTTCACCATGCTCATGGCGGAAACTTTTCTCTCTCTTGTTATTCTTGTTTCTCTCACCATGAGCAAGTAGTTTCTTTTCACTAGGGTGCGGGGACTAGCCCCGCTGCCCATGCTCTCATGTCCTTTTGTTAATCATTCCATGGCGTGTATATAATTTTTCATTTCGTTGTTTACCATCGATGTGTGTTTGTGGATTGATCACCTGCTTGCATTTATCTTATTCGTTTCCTATGTTGTGAGAACTTCAATGTGTAGGTTTTGAATGTCGATTAACGTGGTTGACTCCCAAACTATAAATAGAATGGGATTCCTTAAGGTCGTAAGTGTATGATATGTGTGGTGACAAGTCATCTAGCCCACGGTGACACTTTTGTGTGTCTGACGCCTGTATAGGAGGCCCACAGCTTCATTTGGATTTCTGTATCTTCAGAGCTGTAAGTATGTGATCTGGATGGTGACGAGACATCTGATACCTAAGGTGATGCTTACGCGAACCTGACGCTCGTATGGGGGGTTTTGCAGTAGCTCTATTTGAGTGGTTATATATTGCCTGGATGTTTGATGATTGTATGTGATTGCATGAGTAGTGGTGGTGAAACCCGGGACCATCCCAGTGATTTTCATCATTAATATTTAATAAACCTTTAATCCTGCTCTTTTACTTTCCTTGCTTTTAGTTTAATTAAACTCAAATCAACCCACCTTATTCTAAATATTAGTATTGATTCAACTAGATTTGACTAGAGAAAGATTCTTAAAAATGTTGTACCTTGGGATTTGATCCTCAACTATACTACAATTAGACCCGTCCGCTTGCGGGTGGTATTATTGCACGTTGTTTTGGTTAATAACTTAGGGATTTCAACCCTAAGTGAGTTTGTTAGTGCGATAATATAAGCCACGTCAAATTCTAGTACCGTTGTCGGGGATGATGGAATCATCTAGTTAAATCTAGTTCTCTTGAGACTAATTTAGGTTTTTATTTTACTTGTGATACTATCGATCATATGTGCTTGAATTTGGTTCCACTCCGTACATCTTACCAGCAAAAGATCTTTCCATCTTAGGTACCCACAAAGTTTAGTGTATGCGTCGCTCGGACAGTCCTGGACTCTCTGCTAGCTTTAACCCTGAGACAGACAGTTGCTTTCGCCATCAGTATAGAGAGAACCAATCAAGAATGGCTCAAGAGGAGGAAATTGCTCAAAGGGTAGCTCAAGCCCTTAATGCACAAAGAGATAGACTTACGCAAGAAGCCCGAGCTGCAGTTCAAGAAGAAATCCAAGCAACTCAAGTTGCAGCTCAACATGCTGAGCTACAAAAAGACCTTAGAGATTTCTCAATCCCTAAGGCAGTTGACGTTCATCACCTAGTGCAACCTCCTCCCATCAATGCTCCCAACTTTGAGATACGGGAACATTGGATCACGTTGCTTTGAAACAGTCCTTTCTATGGTAAGCAAGGAGAAGATAGTCAAGAACATCTTTTGAGGTTTATAGATCGATGTGCCATGACAAAGCAAAATGGATTCATAGATGATGCCATCAGACCCCGTCTCTTCAAATACTCTCTTGCTGATAGAGACATAAGTTGGTATAACTCCTTGCAATGTGAACCCATCACCACTTGGGAACAACTTCAAAATGTTTTTCTAGAAAAAATTTATCCACCTTCTCTCACCTATGAAATTAGGGGCCGAATAACGCAATTCACTCAGGTCCTTGGAGAATCCCTAGCTGAAGCATGGGAAAGATACAAAGAGCTCATGTGCAAGTGTCCACATTACGGAATTCTTAAAAATCAACTCATCGAAGTCTTTTATAGGTGTGTGGATGATGACATCAAGAAGTTTTTAGACTCCTCATCTGGAGGAAACTTCATGCGTCAAAGCTATGATAGTGCATGGAAGGTTGTCACCCTTGGAGCTAAAAATCAAGCCAATTGGGGTAGACCCGTAAGTAAAGGGTTGTTGAAGGTTGCTATGGCAGAAGCTACTCCTGAGTACAAGTCTATTGTTGAGTCCCTTAAGCCTCTAGTTGCCAAGCTAGACCAACTTGAATCATCTTTTGCCGCCTATGAAAGAAGACGCTCACCCCCTCGACAATAAGAACAAGTTAAGTCAGCTTCACTATTTTGTGAAGCATGCAAAGGAACTGATCATTCTACTTTAGCATGTAACATTCTCTATGATGTTGTTTTGAGCAATACATGTACCCAAGGAGATAGTGGTCAAATGGAAAATCTGAATGTTGTCAACACCATCCCTAGTCAGGGGTATTATAATCCGAATCAGAATAGGAGCCATCTAGGTTTTCAATATGGAAATCCTTTTGGAGCGGAAAACTTCTATAACTTGGTTCAAATACTCAACAATGAGGCCCGCCAGGATTCCACTATAACCAACAACCAAATTTTGGGAATCAAGGGAACTTTAGAGGTAACTTCTAGAATAGAAAGTACAACAATTTTCAAAACAATTCTCAATTCCAAAATCCAAATCAAGTCCCCTATCAACAACAACAACAACAAGGGCCACAAGCCGGTCCTATCTCCCCTGATGATAAGCTCTCGACTATCGAGAAAATGATGCAGTTGCAGCAGACTATGATCGCTAACCAGCAAGCCCATCAGAAGGCTATTGAATCTCAACTAGCTCAACTTGCAGCTAGCATGAAGCCACCTGCCGGAGCCTTTTTCGGACAACCAGAGAACAATCCTAAGCACCCAGAGCAATTGAAGGCTTTCACCACCATATCTAGAAAAGACTATTCTGACCCCCCTATTCAGATACCAATAGAGGCAACAAATGATGATGACTTTGTGAATGTCCAAGACTCTATTATACCTGAGTCTCAACTGAAGGAACAACTAACTGCTGATAAGACAGACAAAGCAAGATTGGAGGAACCATTGGTTGTAGAGGTAGAATACACACCTGAGTCGGATGTGCCAGTATACAAGCCACGTCCTCCTTTCCCAGCTCATTTGAAGGAGACAAATCTTGACACCCATTTTAATAAGTTCAAGGAAGCCATGAAGAAGATTCATGTTGATATACCCTTCCTTGATGCCCTGGCTGAGATACCAGCCTGGATGAAGTACTTGAAGTCACTTCTCACAAGGAAATATATAACTGAAGAATATGAGATGGTGAAGTTAGCAACAACTACCTCTGATATTATTTAGAGAAAGATGCCCAAGAAGCAGAAAGACCTGGGATCCTTTGGGATTTCATTCCATACCAGTGCCTCTTCATGTAAGAATGGATTGGCCGATCTCGGTGCTAGCATCTCTATCATGCCACTTAGCCTTTGCAAGAGGCTAGGGTTTGCAGAATTACTCCCAACTGGAATGACCATACAACTTGCAAATAACTCTATGAATCTTCCCTTAGGAATCATTGAAGATGTCCCTGTCAAGGTTGGAAAAGACTCTTATGTCCCATGTGAATTTGTCATCATGGACATAAAGGAAGATGCTAGATACCCTCTTATCTTTGGTCGTCCGTTCCTTGCCACTGCAAGAGCTTTGATTGATGTTGAAGCATGGACCTTGTTGCTCAGACTAGGGAAAGAAACCCTCGAGTTCAAAGTTTTCAAAAGCATGTGAAGACCGAGCATGCAGGAAGAAGTCTTTTTGATTGATTGCATTGAGAAAATGTCACTCCTCACACAAGAGGAATATGAACAAGACAATCCTTTAGAAGTGGCTATAACAAACCCACCTGTTGATAATTCCATCAGCGAACAAGTTAAGGATTGTATCCTTCACCTCGACTCTATAGAAGAAGATCTTGAAGCTAGGTTCAAGGAACTCAAATATGTGAATGTAACTGAAGAGCCATTCAAGAAGCCAGAAGCCCATGAAATGAAGCCCCTGCCCGAGGGACTGAAGTACGTGTTTTTGGATAATCTCAGGGTTTGTCCAGTTATTATAAATTTCGATCTAACGACTGAACAAAAAGATAAACTCCTAAAAGAATAAAGGAAAGAAAGAAATATATTTGCTACAAGATGAGCAATCTCACCGGGGTCAGTCAAGTGCTTTGCATGCACAAAATCCCTATGGTGGAAGACCACAAGATGACTGTTGAGCATCAATGGAAGTTGAATCCTAATATGAAGGAAGTAGTCTGACATGAAGTCATCAAGTTGCTCACTACCGGAATCATCTATCCAATATCTGACTCACCTTGGGTGAGTCCTATACACGTTGTTCCAAAGAAAGGCGGCACCACTGTGATACGGGATGAAGATAATGAACTCATACCCACTGGAACAGTAACTGGGTGGAGGATGTGCATCAACTATAGGAAGTTAAACAAGGCAACACGTAAAGATCATTTCCCGATGCCTTTTCTAGATCAAGTCTTAGAGTGATTGGCTCACCAAGAATATTTTTTCTATCTCAATGGTTACTTTGGATTCTACCAAATTCCTATACATCCAGATGACCAAGAGAAAACTACTATTACTTGCCCCTTCAGAACTTATGCCTTCAGAAGGATGCCATTTGGACTCTGTAATGCGCCTACAACCTTCCAATGTTGCATGGCAGCCATATTTGTTGGGCTAACCGAAACTATTATGGAAGTTTTTATGGATGATTTCTCCATATATGGGGATTCGTACAACTCATGCCTGAAGCACCTCTCCCTGGTCCTCAAACGATGTGAAGAAGCACATCTTGTGCTAAATTGGGAGAAATGTCACTTTATGGTAAAAGAAGGCATTGTCCTTGGCCATAGGGTCAGTAACCGAGGAATTGAAGTGGACAAGGCCAAGATTGAAGTGATCTCCAAACTATCTATCCCTACCAAAGTAAGAGAAGTCTACACATTCCTTGGTCATGCGGGCTTCTACAGAAGGTTTATCAAGGATTTCTCCAAGATAACCAAGCCCATGACAAACTGTTACTGAATAACGCTGACTTCTATTATGATAAAGAATGTATCAAGAGTTTCAACAATCTAAAGCATTCCCTTACAACAACACCCATCATTCGAGCCCCGGATTGGGATCACCCATTCGAAATTATGTGTGATTCCAGTGATTACATTGTGGGTGTCGTTCTAGTCCAATGTATAGAGAAGAAACATCATGTCATCTATTATGCATCGAAGACCCTTGACGAAGCTCAGAGGAACTACGCAACTACTGAGAAGGAACTCCTAGCAGTCGTATATGCCTTTGATAAGTTTAGATCCTACCTCATTGGTTCAAAGGTGATTGTCTACACCGATCACACTGCTATTCATTATCTTCTAAAAAAGAAAGATGCAAAACCAAGGCTAATAAGATGGATTCTCCTATTGCAAGAATTTGATCTTGAGATTAGAGATAAGAGAGGCACAGAAAATGTTGTAGCGGACCACTTAAGTCGTATCCACACTCTGGAAACTGAGAAGATCCCAATTAATGACTCTCTTCCAGATGACCAGCTTATGAAAGTCTCAGAAGCTACTCCTTGGTGCTCGGACTATGTGAACTACCTTTCCACTGGTGTCATCCACCCTGAGTGTACTGGTAATGCTCTAAAGAAATTCATGCATGATGTGAGGCAATATCACTGGGATGATCTATACCTCTTCAAGCTCTGTGTTGATGGTCTCTATAGACGTTGTATCGCTGAGGACGAAGCCCAACTTATTTTTGAACAATGCCACTCAGGCCCAGTCGGAGGCCATATGAGCTCTAAGAAAACTTCTTTGAAGGTTTTGCAATGCGGTTTCTTTTGGCCAAACATATCCAGAGATGCTTATAACTTTGTGTTGTCATGTGACAAGTGTCAAAGAACGGGAAACATTACAAAAAGAGATGAGATGCCACTTAAGTTATGGCAAGAAGTCGAGATTTTTGATGTTTGGGGAGTGGACTACATGGGCCCATTCCCATCCTCGCATGGATTTTCCTACATCCTAGTTGCAGTGGATTATGTCTCTAAATGGGTAGAGGCCATACCAACCGTCACTAGTGATTCAAAACCCGTCATTAAAATGTTCAAAGATATTATCTTTCCCCATTTTGGAATTCCACGCACTGTGATCTCTGATGGAGGTTATCATTTTCTGGAAAGAAGTTTTGAAGCATTGTTAAGAAAATATGGTGTAATGCACAAGATAGCTTCCCCCTACCACCCACAAACAAGTGGGCAGGTAGAGGTTTCGAACCATCAACTCAAAGTTATCCTAGAAAAGACAGTAGGACGCAACCGAAAGGATTGGTCAGTGAAAATCAATGACGCTTTATGGGCTTACCGAACCGCGTTCAAAACTCCTCTTGGAACAACACCCTTCAGACTTATCTATGGAAAATCATGTCACCAGCCCGTGGAACTAGAACATAAAGCATGGTGGGCAATCAAACAGCTGAATTTTGACATGAAGAAAGCAGGTAAAGCCAGGATTCTACAACTTCAAGAGTTGGATGAACTCCAAATGACGGCTTATGAGAATGCACGAATCTACAAAGAACACACCAAACTTTGGCACGACGGTCATCTGAAGATAAAGGGCATTCAAGTGGGAGACCAAGTTCTGCTGTTCAACTCAAGACTGAAGTTATTCCCAGGAAAACTCCATTCTCAAGGGTCGGGACCATACATTGTGAAAAGCATCTATCCACATGGTGCATTTACTTTATGGAGTGATAAATCAGGTGATTTTGTGGCAAATGGCCAACACTTGAAGAGATATTTCACCACAGCTGATACTAGCACTGATGAATTGATGAATCTGTCCAAACTGACATATCTACTCAAAAACTGAAGAAATCACGTCGAGCCATCGATGTAAAATAAAGGCGCTTGTCGGGAGGCAACCCAATCTTTAACTTAGCTTTTACTTTTTATTTTGTTTTTAGAAAATTTTGCACCTGGTAGACAATGCATCGCAAGATGCGGTCTTAAGTTCTGATAGTTTCCATTTTTGAGATTTCAGATGGAAGAAGTGTCACCGAAAGGAATGCAACCACATCTGGTGGACCAACCGCACGAGTTTTCCCCTCCATCTCAGATTTAGAGTTTTCTCAAGACGAGCAAATTTCTAAGTTCGGGGTGGAGGGTGGGTGGTACGTACTCTACTTTCCACCCTCTCCTATCCATTTCAGACTTAAGATTTCATCATTGAAATTTTACTGCAATTTTGAGATGATTTTTCAAAAATTTTCAAAAGGTTTCATAGCAGTTTGTATAGAAACTTGATGAAGTTGTACATTTTTGTTTCAATCAAAGCCATTACCTAGCCGGTTATCCTATTTTTCCATGTAGTTTTGAATCATTATACCCTCCTTATTCGAAACGAAGCCTCAAGAAGAACAATTTTTTAAACTAGCCCATGATTAGAAATCACCGTGTGAAGCTTATGAATCCTAACATCATGATCAGTAGATATGGCAAGTATCTGTCGAACTGAGAGGTATCAAACACGTTGTGCTTCCTATATGACTAGTAGAACAATAGCATGGAATCTCCACCGGATCCTCATCAAGTCATTATTTGAGCAGAGTATGATAAGGAGAACAACTCGATGCACTGAATTGTAAATCAAGTTGCATTCTAATCTGAACTCTCTTCTACACTTCTTCCATCATCTTCTTACCCTCCGTTCATCAATAAGAAACAAAAATAACCAAAATAGTGCCAAACCCTAAGTTTGGGGTGGCACACACTCTCTCTCTCTTTTCGCTTCTTCCATACCCCTCACTACGAAATAGGGGTGTATCACCAAGAAAAGATGCCTACGCGCACACAAAAAGAAATGCAATCTCGAGTCGAATAGAGGAGAGATTCGCACAAAAAAATGAAATCAATGAAATTGCAAATCACATAATAAAAATCTCAACTCGAATAGAGGAGAGATTTATTTCTTCCTTCCATACCACCCTTCCCTCCCTTTTCCACCTAAAGGCACAATGAGTGCCTCCCCTGTCCTAAAAACATCAGTGTCAGATCAGGTGCACACTTGTTGTTCTGTAGGTATCTCTGGACTTCTATGAAACTCTTAAACAAGCTTGATGTTGGAAAAAGGGGAGAGGAAGTGATGTTGGGAAATGAAGTCGGACACGAAGATATGGTAAAATGTGTTCTGTGATCTCAGTATGTTGAGACACTTAGTCATATCGAGCAGAAAAGAAATAATCGTGATGTGAAGATGAGGCAATCACATGAGTTGAAAGTATGCGCCTGGCGATTGTTTCAGATTTGATGTTACTCGAGGACGATTAATGTTTAAGTTTGGGGTATTTTGATGAATACATATTCATCTTAGTTCAATCATCTCGTTTGGCCTAGTTTTGGTTGCATTCATGCATTTATTGGCTTTATCTTCTAATACGTTCATTTACTTGGCTTAATTAAAATTATCCCTATTTTTATTGAATTTTTGCACCTTTATGCAGGTCACTTTGGGCATTTGGGCCTTGTCTTCTCAGCCCAATACTCTATTTTGGGCCTTGGTTTGATCGAGCATGCCTGGGGTCAGCAGCAGTCATTGGGGCTAGTCCCCTTCTTCTCCCAGCTAACCCTAATCGCGATCGCGGTTACTATAGCCTGGTCGCGATCTTTCCTGCCACCTGTCTGCAATCTTTCTTTGTTTTCTCAATCGTGGTTCCCTCAGCCACAACAATCATGACCTACAAAACACCGCGAACACCTGTTCGCGATTCTAGGATCGCACCCACAGTTCTACCCTTCCACAATCGCGACTCTTCTCGAGATCTTCTCCGCGGTCACAACTATCCAACCACATCCAAAAAGCCACGACCAAGGGAGCTCTGCTACATCACGACCAGGTCATTTTCCCGTGGCCACGACCTGCCGCTCCCTCAGAATCGCGACCTCCCCTCTGCTTAACCTTGACCTAGCTGAGGGTGACATCGCAACTTGGTCGTGACTACTGCGGTCACGGTTTGTTGTCCGTGATCAGCCGCCAAAGGGAATGTGACCTACTCCTGCATTAACTGTCCTCATACCGCGACCACTTCCTCCGATCGACGTCACCGCTTTCTTCTGCTATCTCAACGCCAGATGTTCACGATGACAACATATCTTCTAGCACATGTGGTCTCCTCCTCTACAAACTGCGACCAGCGTCACCTACGCACAACCACGACGACCACTCCAGAATCATGGCCTATCTCCCCTAAGTGCCACGATCGTGATTCCCCTCACAACCTTAACTACGGTCACACTTTCTTTCCCGTACCCACGATCATCCTCTCTCGACCTCCGGTCATGACCTCCCTCCATACCCACCCGTGATGGCACCTGCAACCTCTCACCGACCATCGCCTTCACTCACAGCAACAAGCAAGCACCTGTGCTGCTACCTCGTTGATGGTACCAGCCTCACCTCCTTCTTCATCTCAGCAGCCTCCCTCATGCCTCTGCTTGCATCGGGGCCAAGTGATGTCTACATACCGTGACCCAAAGGAAGAATCGTGACCTACGGATAAGAACCTGCGACCAACCTTCCCCACAACTATGGTCGAAGTTTGCATAATCGCGACCAGCAAGGGAACGACCCATGAAAAAGATCGCGATCGTGCAAAAGATCGCAACCTACAGAATGATAAATCGCAAATGTACAAAAAGCCACGACCGCGGCATCATTCGAAAAGCCATGACCTGCTGCAAAATTATAAAGGTCGCGATTTTAAGTTGGTGCCAACCTTCCTATAAATAGAACATGACTCCAGCCAGCCAAATCATCATCTCCGGACACCGTTAGGCTGTAGGACTGTCCTGGGCCTAAGGAGACGATCTCCATAGCCAAGAACCTGCCCCGGTGGTGGTTTTGCAGCCTGTTCACCCAGATCTAGAGTAAAGACTCAGATCTGCAAGCCACCTCGTTCAGATCTGGATCTGGATCTAGATCTGGATCTGGATCTAGATCTAGATCTGGATCTAGATCTACTGCGTATACACCATTTCTATGCCGCCCTCTCATCCACGAGCTACTCCTCCTGCTGCGAGCGAGGACTACGAGAAGAAGAAGAAGGTGGAGAGAGGAGATATGCCCCGTCTGTCGTGATGTTCTTCTCTCTTCTTCCAGAATTGGTCTGATGTTGTGTAGAAGACCGTTTCTCGATAGAGCTGCGATCATCTTCTTCACCATGCTCATGGAGGAAACTTTTCTCTCTCTTATTATTCCTGTTTCTCTCACCATGAGAGAGTAGTTTCTTTTCGTTGGGGTGTGGGGACTAGCCCCACTGCCCATGCTCTCATGTCCTTTTGTTAAACATTCCATGGCATGTATATAATCTTTCATTTCATTGTTAATCGTCAATGTGTGCTTGTGGATTGATCACCTGATTGCATTTATCTTGTTCGTTTCCTATGTTGCGAGAACTTCAATGTGTAGGTTTTGAATGTTGATTAACGCGGTTGACTCCCAAACTAGAAATAGAATGGGATTCCTTGAGGTCATAAGTGTATGATTTGTGTGGTGACGAGTCATCTAGCCCATGGTGATGCTTTTGTGTGCCTGACGCCTATATAGGGGGGCACAGCTTCATTTGGATTTATGTATCTTCAGAGTTGTAAGTATGTGATCAGGATGGTGATGAGACATCTGATACCTAAGGTGATGCTTACGCGAACCTGACGCCCGTATGGGGGTTTTGCAGCAGCTCTATTTGAATGGTTATATCTTGCCTGGATGTTTGATGTTTAGATGTGATTGCATGAGTAATGGTGGTGAAACCTGGGACCATCCCAGCGATTTCCATCATTAATCTTTAATCAACCTTTAATCCTGCTCTTTTACTTTCCTTGCTTTTAGTTTAATTAAACTCAAATCAACCAACCTTGTTTTAAATATTAGTCTTGATTCAACTAGATTCGACTAGAGAAAGATTCTTAAACACGTTGTCCCTTGGGATTCGATCCTCAACTATACTGCGATAAGACCCGTCTGCTTGTGGGTGGTATCATTGCACGTTGTTTTGGTTAAAAACTTAGGGATTTCAACCCTAAGTGAGTTTGTTAGTGCGATAATATAAGCCACGTCACTAGCTCAGGTGATATCAAGGAGCTTGTTCACTTTTGATGTGAGATGTACTTTCCAATGCCATGGTGGAAACAAAGAGTTGAGATGGTGATCACAATACCTCTTAAAAAAATGCTTCAAAGGAATCATGCAAAAGAGGATGAAATGTGGGAATTCAATTGGTTAATCAAGAATAATGTAGCCCTTGCTAGGATAGTGATTGTGCTAAATCAATCTCTTTTGTTCACATGGATATCCCCATTTAGTGGGGTTCCCAAATTAAAAACCTTGGTAGCATCCATGATACCCTAATTTCCTCTAAGTTTGAGGAGCTTCTCCAGGGGGTCCTTACTCTTTGAGAGTGACAAGTGATTTAGAAAAGAGGAAAACTTAGCTAAACCTCTCATTACTAATTATGGGGTTGATAATTCATTGTGGATGCATTTTGGATCATAACATGGGATCATATAAAATAGGAATTAAGAGGATATGATGGTCTAGATTAGGGTCATAGTCTAGAATTGTAGATGTGATCATGAGACGAGTTGGATAGTGTGGTTTTAGGTCATAGTCCAGGACCCTGAATGTGAGCATAGAAAGCGTGAGTTAGTTGAGATTAAGTTCATAATCCAGGACCACAGATGTGGGTAGATATGAAATTGGAAAGTGATAACATTGAAGAATTTCCTCAATCGATTGAGCTTCAAAGGTATAGATTTCTTTAAAAGTGTTTATTCTTTTTGAGACAGTTTAGCATGTAAATTTTGGGTTTTTTTAAGTATTATCCTTCTTTTACATTAATTTTGAGCAAAACTTTTTACAAAGTGATTTGATTGTAAATCTTTTAGATAGATCATTGGTTTTTGAAGAGATTAATAATCTTTGAAAAGGTTTTTGGAATTGAAAAGTTTGTTAACCTTTTTGAAGATCATTTGATTTGAGATTGTTAATCTTAAAAAAGATTGTTTGATTTTAAATTTGTTGATCTTTAAAAAGATTGTTTGGTTTGAAATTTTAAACTTCAAAAATATTATTTGACTTGAGATTGTTAATCTTTGAAATGATTGTTTAATTTGAGATTGTTAGTCTATAGAAAGATTGTACGGTTTGAGATTGTTGAACTTTAAAACAATTTCTTATTTGACATTGTTAGCCTTCAAAAGGATTGTTTGACTTTATGTTTTTAATATTCATAGATATTGTTTAACTTGAATAGTAAGTCTGTGAAATTATTGTTTGATTTGAAATTTTCAATCTCAAAAATTATTTTTTGACTTGATATTGTAAATCTTTAAAAAGATTATTTGATTTGAAATTGTTGATCTCAAAAAAGATTGTTCAATTTGAGATTTTAAATCTTTAAAAAGATTGTTTGATTTGATATTGTTAATCTTTAAAAGGATTCTTTGACTTGAGATTGTTAATCTTTAAAAATATTATTCAGTTTGGGATTCTTAATTATTGAAAAGATTGTTTGAATATTCACATAAAAAGGGTTAGAAACAATTTCAAACATTCTTAGCAACCAAATAGGATATATGTATAGGAAGTGAATGACCCTCTCTTTTAGACCATAAGTTTATATTGACATTATGTCCTCACTAAGACATGACCTACATAGGAGAAGTAGGTCCTTATCTTCTCTCTAGGTAGATGGCACTCATAAAGGGGTAACCCATGTTTAACTAGATTAGGATACTACTCACAATATAAGTTGTGACTATGGCAGTTGTAACCAGTCGTGAGTGCTAGGAGAGTGGTATGCTTTCAAGGAATTTGGATGTCCAACTTAACATTGAATTGTTAGCTTTAATAACAACTTGCAACATTTCCAGGAATCCAACATGAAGTTGGCACCTATTTCATGACATATGGGTTTGAGGGGGTGTAGAGTGCAATTTATGGGTTTTAGTATCTTTCAAAGAAAGCCCAAAAAATATGAAAGATAGTTATATGCAGATAAAGAAACAACAACGGTGTGTCTCCAGAAAGATTGGATCTTGTTTCCAACCTACATCCAATATTCAGACTTTCTTTTTTATTCTCCATTTTTTCTTTTTTATTTTCTTATTTTTTATTCAAAAAACAAAAATTCAAGGGAAGAAAACTTGAAACTCTAAAAGGTAAATGTGGATAAAACCCTAAATCGTGTAGAGTGTGTGCCAAAAGAAATTGTAAGATCGTCTATATTTTATTGATAATCTCACCATGAGTTAATAGGGTGTGATACCTTCTTTCATACACATGAGTATGCTTCAGGTGGAGTTTCATGTGATACACTGTCACGATTTCTCCAGAAGGTCCTGAAACTCTTGGTTAAAATATTTCAACATTGATCACATCAATGTATATTAATACTTTACCAAGTGAATTACATACTTCTTTCATAATCCCCTTGAACACTTAAAGATATTCATACTTGTATTTCATCAAATACAAATTTTAATATCTACTAATCACATTAGTAAATATAATGAGGTACTAACAACTATCTTTAGCATTTATTATAAAAGGTCCATGTACATCAATATGTACTAGTCCTAATGGAATAGTCAATATCCCACTACATCTAGTGAAGATGTTTTTGTCATATTGCACAACAAATAAGACATGTATGTCTCTATTGGTTTAATAAACAAAAGAGTCTAGATATCCATCATATGGATTCTAGAAATGCATTTCTTATTTATGCGCTCTACATGAGAATGCTATAGGTATTTTATTGTTTGAGTTATCAAGCCATTCTATATATGTGTCATACACATTTGTCTCAACAACTATCAAGTATAGTTTGTGAGACATAGGGCATTTCCATAAAAGGTCATATCATAATGTTCTTGTCATACAAGACATATGATGTTTTCATCAACGGCAAGTACATAATAGCAATTCACTAATTCTATTACGTGCCCATGAATGACTATTTACAATTTTAGAGGCAGAAACCCTTGCTTCGCATAGTTGTAGCTTACTTCTTCTTAGGTACTGAAGTAGAGATCTCTATCTCTATCTTCTTCCTGAGATCCTCTATGAAGAGGATAACTCCTTTCCAATGTTTAGACATGTGACAATGGTGGCACTTTGTTTTCTTTATCCTTTAAGTGAAAAGGATAGATTCCTTTTACACTTACCTTTCTCCATAACTTGAGTGTTGATGTTATGACATGTTCCAAAGCTTATTGGTAAGCTTTATAATTTGAGCCTAATTAAAGTTATTTGAGCTAACTTATGTGCTTATGATGTGGTTAGTGAATCATTAACTTGATTTAGTTGAATCAAGCACATAAGATTAATTAGTGCATAATTAAGATGATTAATTTGAGTAAAGTGATAATTGGACACAATTATATTTTGAACCAGTAAAATAGTATAATTAGTATGTTTTCATGCCTTGGTTTTGTAGTGAGCCTCATTCTTGAAAATATGCAAAAGAAATCACCTGATTTGGACTTTCGAGTCAAAAGTTATGATCTTTTTCTGATTTCAGGGTTGAAATTGTAAAATTTCCAAAACTTTTCTTTATAAACCTTTCGTTTATTTCCATGTTGATTATACGTTTCATTGTTAGCTGAGGAAGGCGGTGCACAGGAGGTGCAGGCCCGCAAAGGTGATCGCAGGGGCGATCTTCTTTTCTTCTCCGATTCCAGTGGTTTTTCTCCTTTCTCTACTTCCTTTCTTCCTCCTTTACTCCCTACCTCTTCTTTCTTTTCCTCCTCTAGCTTTCCTAGCCAGCCGCCTAGCAGCTGTAGCCAGCGGCAAGTACAACAGCAGTTACGGCTGCTGTAGCTTGGCCAGAAGGGCGCCGCTTGGGGCACCTAGCAGCTAAGGAGCTACCTTGAGCTCCGATTCAGAAGTTCGTGAAGCTGCAGCTCCTAGCCAATTTCTAGCTATGAATCCAAGATTTCCTCTGCCAATTTGCTGTAAGTGTGAAGTTACCTTACGTGAACAGGATTTTAATCCAAGGTTGAAGGCAACCAGTTTTTGCCTGGAATCAGGTCCCGGACACATCTCCGGACAAATCCGGACAGACCAAATCACAGTGAGTAGAATTTCATTCATCTATCATTAATAAACTCAGGCGTTTGAATATTTACAGTTATGTGCGCGAATTACGCTGATAACATGCGTTATCAGGCGTAGGGCAGCGTTAGGCATCGCCCGACTTTTTATTTCATAAACTGCTTCTATACGTTGTTATATGATTAAATTTAGCATTTGATCAGTGTGGATTGAATCGGTTGATTTATATGGTTCATTGGAACCTAAATTGCTTATTTGAATGTTGAAATTAGAAATTCATATCTGAAAGTGGTATGGTTTGGGTATGAACCCAGACAATAGGGATTTCTGATAAATTATCAGATGTACGATTTCAAAGTTGATATGAATAAATAAAAATATGCAATAAAACCCTAATTGCATATATCTTTTGACGTTAATATGTGTAAATTGATATTTACATGAAATGGCACATTTCTCTGAATTATTCCAGAAATTCTCAAGTATTGTTATTAAATTGTGTTTTGATAGGTAATTAACTTTTAATTGAGTTAAGTGATGCACAAACCAAGATTTGGGTTAATGTGCACGTTTTTCGAGAATTTTAGAGAATTGACAAATGTTGAGTATGATTCTCGTATGTGAAGTAAATTTCTTTAATTTGTGCAATAAGATGTTCAATTGCGTAAATTCGCTATGTATGTGCCAAATTGAAATAAGTTGGGTTATTTATGCATTTCTAATTTGCCTGAATGCATGGTATGAGAATTTCTCAGAAATTACAATGATTTGAAATATATTGCTCTGTCGGTTTAGAATGACAGTGTATTGTGATCTGATATGAAATCAGTAAATGTGATATTCCTGTTTAAATGTTTATATGTTAATCAGTCAATAGACTTAGGTGCCCCAACACCGTAGAACCCCATTGCGCGGTCTGTACCTTTGGGGCGAAACGATCGATCTAGCCTTTTGCCTAGATGGTCGGCGACCAGTGTTCAACAATAATCCGTGTGTGTGTCACGGTGGCACTGGAGTAAAATAGGGGTTATTCAACAATAATCCGTGCGTGTGTCATGGTGGTAACCCATACCCTCCGACTGTGCACTACAGGTTGCGGGAGGAGTCTAGAGCACTCAGAGTTAGTGCAGTGAGGCCCTTGAGTGCCTAGGAACTGCAGTGAGGCCCTTGAGAGCCTGAGAGTGCAGACAGGCCCTTGTGCGCCTGAGGCCCTTATGCGCCTGAGAGTCCTGTGCAGACCAGGACGGACAGTCAGACTTATCATTTCCCGGGTGTGTCGCTAAGTCTTGTACGGTGGGATCGTAGTTCGCTACAGATCTTCATATGTAGAGTGCGCTGCATATGTTTGGGGCATAATAAAATAAATATGTAATCATATAGGATCACAGTAAATTAATATATCCGAACTTTTGTGCCAAATCATTATATCTGTTTATTGGTTTAAATTATCTGTTGTTGCATAGAAATGCGATTATATTTTGTAATCTGCTATGTCATTAGAACTGGCCTGTTTGTACTGTATTTATGTTTATTTAAATTTTATAAACCTGATGAGTTGTTTAGTGATAGCTAAATGAAATGCTATTCACTGAGCGAGTAGGCTCATACCTCTACTCAAAACATTTTCAGGTCATCATCAGCAGCAGGAAAACTGAAGGATCCTTTCATCCTAACGCTTAGACTGTAGAAGGTATATGTAGTTAGTAGTTAGAGGTCTCTTAGTCCTTTCCCCTCGATCCTTGGGACATGGTGTGGGTGAGAGAGAGAATGTATGGTGAATGTGTAAAAGGTGTAAATTAACTGTTATGTTTTACTTTCTGTTAAACAATGTTACATGTTGTAAACTCTGTTTATGTTCTCTAGCCAGTTTAATTGAAATGCTTCCGCAATAGTTTATTATGTTTAGTTTACAGCTATAATTCGGATATCATTACGAGGTTTTAAAAAGAAAAAAGTTCTCAGTGATTTATTTATGTAATAATCCCTCCGTCGCGCCCTAATCTTGGGATTAGTGGTCAGTGTGAGATCGGGGTGTGACATCTTGGTATCAGAGCATAGGTTGAGTACATGGTTTCTCTAAGTCAAGGTCACGGGACGACAAGAGACCAATAGGATTAGGACTTAGGTGTCTTCCTTCTAACTGCAATTTTATAACAGGAAATGTTCTGTTATAGTATTGCAGATGGCAGGAAGATGATGTGGTCATGAGGATCAAGTTGAGAACTTAAGTTGAGTCATCTGGGATCATTAGAATCGAAAGATAGAATCATAAGTGAGATAAAAAGGAAATGATGTGTCTTTAGCTCTGGGAGGTCTGAGTATTTAGATACCCTGGCCAGGTGTCTGAATACTTAGATTGACCAGTATCAAGCTACTCTGTCTATTCTTCTCTGAATACCCTGGCCAGGTATGTAGAGGAAGGATAGGCTAGAGAGAAACCCTAGAAATCTTAGGGTTAAGAAATCAGAAAGTAATATAAGAGTAAGAGATTAAATATAGGATGCAATACAACTCTTGTTTATATTGCTTATTTGATTGGAGATCATTAGAAATGCTCTTATATGCATGAATTTAGATTTTCAGTTTGTAGAATAAACATGATTCTTTTATATTGTTGTGTGTTATGAAATGATTTATTTAGTGTTTATATTCTTTGTATTAAGTAGATCAGAAATTATGTTTAAATGAGTTTGCCCTAAGTGGATATTCTTTCCACATGTTCGAGATTAATAGGAGTTGGTTAATCCTGAGTAGCTCTTGGCTTCAGGACTACAGGTTCAGCCTGGTCCGGCTGGCAGGATGCGTTACTGAGATCTAATGACTCCTATTAATAATATAATAAAAGTAGATTCTGGATAATTTAGACCTGAATCATGGTGAAAAATGTATATACACTAAGATATTGAGATATAAGAGAAAGATTAGAACAACTAAGAATTAGTTGGAACTGATAACGGAGACCCAACGTTGGAACCTCATATGAGCAATCCTTAATTAGAAATAAAGGAACACAATAAGGTTCTGATTAAATTTAATGATTAGGTGAGAAATACCTTAATGGTACTAATCAATAATGTATAACAAATGCATGGATCCAATACATGATTAGTAAACCCTAGTTGAGGGTGTATCATTGCGATTGTTTATAGGCAACTTTATAATAAAGTTATGTCTTAAACTAAGATAAGTCCATATTATGTGAGATAGCTGGACAATTCTAATGTGTGGCCTATGCATTATATGCTAGGGGTGAGTATTCTGTGATGGAATGTATTAAGAGGGCAAATACCTTAATACAAGATAAAGTTGGTTAACTCAAGAGGGTCTGAATTAATGAACACTAACCCTAATTTGGGGAAAAGGGAACGATAAGCCTTGTTTGATAGTGAACCCTAATTCCTGGTTAAGGAATGATGGTATTACTACTGTATCACATGATGTGATAAATATCTTGTATGATTGTTATCATGCCTAATAACCATGCAGGTATGATGAGATGATGAATATAGCCAAGTTTGGGCTGTGACATTTATATAATAAATGTTGATTGGCTTTTTGTGTGTTAATGTTGTTGTTGCTTAATAAAAGTAATAATGTGTGCGGATTTTATGAACCATGAGAATAAGTTGTTGCCTAGTGAGAGGTGACAAGATGTGAATGGCCTTGTGAGCCGTGTGAATAAGTTTTTGCCTAGTGAGAGGTGACAAGATATGAATGGCCTTGTGAGCCATGTGTGATGCTTGGGTAACAAGTATCATGTTTATTTGTAACATTTGTGTTAATAAGTTATGCTAGAGAACTTGGCTGATGTTACATTTCTGTTATATATCTATAGTTCATTGATGATTATTCATATCAGTTGTATTCATTACAAGTAGATGGATGAACTTATGAGATCTAAAGTTTGATTTTCAAACTAAGGAAGCAAAGTCACATCATAATAACGCTATGTTATTGATAAAGATGAAACCTTAGAATGTTCAGAGTTGTAGTAGTTCAAGGGATATCAATAGTGATTTGACCTTGAGTACTAGCATCTCTATAAAATAAGATCATGAGTTTTGTTCTATGAAAGGTAAGCTAGCATTAATAAAATCTAGGGTTTCAAGGTAGATAAACAATATGAAAATAACTTGGAGAAAAGAGTAAGATATAAATTTGAAATGTAACAATAAGTAAGTAGCATAGAATGAGGAGTACTACGCGATACATGATCTGAAGTTAGTTGTTGTAGTTCATGCTCTTTTGACACAGCGTCACTATCTTTATGATGTGACGATAGATTGTCACCTTGGGAAGGCGAATGTGGTAGTTGATGCCCTAAGTAGGAAGTCTAGTTCAACAGTGGATGTATTTTCCATGGCATGTTTCAAAAGAGACATGCTAGTGGAAATGTGAAAGTTGAACTTAGACTTGGGGTGACAGAGCTAAATGGTTTGATTGCACAGATGCAAGTCAATCCTACTTCTTATGATCAAATCAAGGAACTACAATAGGGTGATAGTGAGTTAAACCAGACCATGCATGACATGACAGGGGGAAGAGACCAGAGTTCAAGTTTTCAGATGATGATGTGTTGTTTTAGCATGACAGATTGCATGTACCTAGAGATAATGATTTGAAAGAAAAGATTCTTGAGTAAGCACATGTATTGATGTATGCTATGCATCCAGGAAACACTAAGATGTACATGAATTTCAAGGAGTCGTATTGGTGGTCTGGTATGGAAAGATTGTAGTTGAGTATATGACTAGGTGCAGTATGTGTCAGCAGGTTAAGGCTGAGCACCAGAAACTTATAGGTACTTTGCAATCTCTTCCTATACTAGAGTGGAAATGAGAACATATTACAATGAATGTTGTGGTAGGGTTACCCAGGACACCTAGAGGTTATGACTTGATATGAATGATTGTGGATAGACTAATTTAGTCTGCTCACTATCTTCAGATTAAGTCAACCTTTGATGTCTCGAAGTTGGCTAAGATATTCGTGAATGAGATAGTCAGGTTGCACGATATCCTAAGTTCACATTCAAGTTTGGAATCAGCTGCATTGTGCTTTGGGCACAAAATTAAGATTCAGTACAGCTTTTCACCGCAGACAGATGGTCAGTCAGAGAGGACCATTCTAGTATTGGTATGGCTCAGTATGAAGATCTGTATGGCAGAAAGTATAGATCATTCATATGTCAGTATGAGGTAGGTGAAAAGTAGATTCCTGGACCAAAGATAGTGGATTTGACCACCGAGAAGATAGCAGTAATTAGAGAACAATTAAAAGCTACACAGGACAGATAGAAGAGTTATGCTGAGAAGAGGCGTTGACATCTTGAGTTTCAGGATTGGTGATGAAGTGTATCTGAAAGTTCCACCATGGAAAGGAGTATTGAGGTTCGGTAAGAGAGGCAAATTGACTCCTAGGTTTATGGGCCCATATTCCATCATTGAGAGGATTGGACCTGTAGCCCATAAGTTGGATTTGCCATTCGAGTTTCTTAATTCACATGATGTGTTCCATGTATCGATGTTGAAGAAGTGTTACCCTGGTCCAGAGGAGATAGTGGACCCAGAACCTGCACAGTTCATATCAGATGTGTCCTATGTTGAGGGACCAGTTCAGATAATTGATCAGGGGATCAAGAAGCTCAAGAATCACGAGATACCATTAGTGAAGGAATCATAACCTAGAAAAAACCATGTGGGATCTTGAGTTTGGGATGTGTAATAAGTTCCTTTTCTCTTTTAGGAATTTCGGGACGAAATTCTTATAAGGGAGGGAGATTGTTATGACCTGTTCCAAAGCTTATTGGTAAGCTTTATAATTTGAGCCTAATTAAAGTTATTTGAGCTAACTTATGTGCTTATAATGTGGTTAGTGAATCATTAACTTGATTTAGTTGAATCAAGCACATAAGATTAATTAGTGCATAATTAAGATGATTAATTTGAGTAAAGTGATAATTGGACACAATTAGAATTTTGAACCAGTAAAACAGTATAATTAGCATGTTTTCATGCCTTGGTTTTTTAGTGAGCCTAATTCTTGAAAATATGCAAAAGAAATCACCTGATTTGGACTTTCGAGTCAAAAGTTATGATCTTTTCCGATTTCAGGGTTGAAATTGTAAAATTTCCAAAACTTTTCTTTATAAACCTTTCGTTTATTTCCCTGTTGATTATCCGTTTCATTGTTAGCTGAGGAAGGCGGGGCACAGGAGGTGCAGGCCCGCAAAGGGGATCGCAGGGGCGATCTTCTTTTCTTCTCCGATTCCAGTGGTTTTTCTCCTTTCTCTACTTCCTTTCTTCCTCCTTTACTCCCTACCTCTTCTTTCTTTTCCTCCTCTAGCTTTCCTAGCCAGCCGCCTAGCAGCTGTAGCCAGCGGCAAGTACAGCAGCAGTTACGGCTTCTGTAGCTTGGCCAGAAGGGCGCCGCTTGGGGCACCTAGCAGCTAAGGAGCTACCTTGAGCTCCGATTCAGAAGTTCATGAAGCTGCAGCTCCTAGCCAATTTCTAGCTATGAATCCAAGATTTCCTCCGCCAATTTGCTGTAGGTGTGAAGTTACCTTACGTGAATAGGATTTTAATCCAAGGTTGAAGGCAACCAGTTTTTGCCCGGAATCAGGTCCTGGACACATCTCCGGACGAATCCGGACAGACCAAATCACAGTGAGTAGAATTTCATTCATCTATCATTAATAAACTCAGGCGTTTGAATATTTCCAGTTATGTGCGTGAATTACGCTGATAACAGGCGTTATCAGGCGTAGGGCAGCGTTAGGCGTCTCCCGACTTTTTATTTCATAAACTGCTTCTAGACGCTGTTATATGATTAAATTTAGCATTTGACCAGTGTGGATTGAATCGGTTGATTTATATGGTTCATTGGAACCTAAATTGCTTATTTGAATGTTGAAATTAGAAATTCATATCTGAAAGTGGTATGGTTTGGGTATGAACCCAGACAATAGGGATTTCTGATAAATTATCAGATGTACGATTTCAAAGTTGATATGAATAAATAAAAATATGCAATAAAACCCTAATTGCATATATCTTTTGACGTTAATATGTGTAAATTGATATTTACATGAAATGGCACATTTCTCTGAATTATTCCAGAAATTCTCAAGTATTGTTATTAAATTGTGTTGTGATAGGTAATTAACTTTTAATTGAGTTAAGTGATGCACAAATCAAGATTTGGGTTAATGTGCACGTTTTTCGAGAATTTTAGAGAATTGACAAATGTTGAGTATGATTCTCGTATGTGAAGTAAATTTCTTTAATTTGTGCAATAAGATGTTCAATTGCGTAAATTCGCTATGTATGTGCCAAATTGAAATAAGTTGGGTTATTTATGCATTTCTAATTTGCCTGAATGCATGGTATGAGAATTTCTCAGAAATTACAATGATTTGAAATATATTGCTCTGTCGGTTTAGAATGACAGTGTATTGTGATCTGATATGAATTCAGTAAATGTGATATTCCTGTTTAAATGTTTATATGTTAATCAGTCAATAGACTTAGGTGCCCCAACACCGTAGAACCCCATTGCGCGGTATGTACCTTTGGGGTGAAACGATCGATCTAGCCTTGTGCCTAGATGGTCGGCGACCAGTGTTCAACAATAATCCATGCGTGTGTCACGGTGGCACTGGAGTAATATAGGGGTTATTCAACAATAATCCGTGTGTGTGTCACGGTGGTAACCCAGACCCTCCGACTGTGCACTACAGGTTGCGGGAGGAGTCTAGAGCACTCAGAGTTAGTGCAGTGAGGCCCTTGAGTGCCTAGGAACTACAGTGAGGCCCTTGAGAGCCTGAGAGTGCAGATAGGCCCTTGTGCGCCTGAGGCCCTTGTGCGCCTGAGAGTCCTGTGCAGACCAGGACGGACAGTCAGACTTAGCATTTCCCAGGTGTGTCGCTAAGTCTTGTACGGTGGGATCGTAGTTCGCTACAGATCTTCATATGTAGAGTGCGCTGCATATGTTTGGGGCATAATAAAATAAATATGTAATCATATAGGATCACAGTAAATTAATATATCCGAACTTTTGTGCCAAATCATTATATCTGTTTATTGGTTTAAATTATCTGTTGTTGCATAGAAATGTGATTATATTCTGTAATCTGCCATGTCATTAGAACTGCCCTGTTTGTACTGTATTTATGTTTATTTAAATTTTATAAACCTGATGAGTTGTTTAGTGATAGCTAAATGAAATGCTATTCACTGAGCGAGTAGGCTCATACCTCTACTCAAAACATTTTCAGGTCATCATCAGCAGCAGGAAAACTGAAGGATCCTTTCATCCTAACGCTTAGACTGTAGAAGGTATACGTAGTTAGTAGTTAGAGGTCTCTTAGTCCTTTCCCCTCGATCCTTGGGACATGGTGTGGGTGAGAGAGAGAGAATGTATGGCGAATGTGTAAAAGGTGTAAATTAACTGTTATGTTTTACTTTCTGTTAAACAATGTTACATGTTGTAAACTCTGTTTATGTTCTCTAGCCAGTTTAATTGAAATGCTTCCGCAATAGTTTATTATGTTTAGTTTACAGCTATAATCCGGATATCATTACGAGGTTTTAAAAAGAAAAAAGTTCTTAGTGATTTATTTATGTAATAATCCCTCCGTCACGCCCTAATCTCGGGATTAGTGGTCAGTGTGAGATCGGGGTGTGACGGTTGAAGACTTGGACTTAAGCTCAACCTCAGAACACTTCTTAGCCTTTCCTTTTCCATATAAATCGGTTCCGCTAATCACCATCACAGATTTGTCCTTTTCTTACTTACTTTGGAATTAACATGCCAAGCATTTGATAAACTGACTATATGATTCATGCAATGCTTGCATAATCATATTCATGGTCAACTCGTGACCTAAGAGAAATCCCAATCATTCTACATGTCCAATCATATTTAGCACATGGGGTTCTATTGGACATCTCTTTATCAGTTTGCACTCAAATTATACCTTGTTTGCTTTTACATGATTCTTAAGATGTGTTACTATCTTGAGAATGTCCATGTATTCATGTTGTTCATGCAAATCATAGTTCATACAACATAGAATTAGGTATTCAAATGTCTATGGCATCATTGGCATTCTTCCAATAAGCTTCCATTTAGCCTTAGGAACATTTGGAGTGGGTTCCTCTGGAAATGATCCATCAAGGACATAGAACTTTTGTTCATTGATGAGAACATTTCTTGATGTCCTTAACCAATTGTGGAACTTCTTACCATTTTGTCCTATTCAAGGATTGGCCCCAATTAGAATGTGTTTGTGTTTGACATTTGATTCTACAAAGAGATATTGCAACTTTTCAAAACATTTTTTATTTGGTTTGATTTGATAAATTTGACAATACTAATTAGGTCTTTAATTAACTACTGCTCACACTATTTTTCAAATTGATATCCCTCAATATCAATTTAGAATATTGCAACGTACAATATTCCAGTGGGTCAAGATACAAAATAATTTAACTGTTACACTACCTACACCAGTATCCACAGTCAATTGTCAAGGTTGGAAATCATGCCAAGTATTTCATATGCAACTCTTAAATAGATAATATGTGCAACTCCTTACCATGATCATCTACATGCCTCTGGACCCAGACTCTCAAATAATCACCAGTCAAGACTGAACCAAAATCTGTCATAATAGAATATGAACCCTGCTTTAGCAGAACCTATATATCTACCATCGCACTTTCATGTGATAGACGGTGCACCACGCTTTAGTGTAACCTATGCTTGGTTGATCAAGTTTTTCATATGTGCCTCTTTTGGAAGGCATATAAGACTTTTATATTTTAATTGAGGGAGTGTGTATGTATAAATACATATACTTTATCCAATCACCACATATAGAGTATGTAACATATACATGCTATAACCACAAATGAGAGCATGAAATAAAGAAAACACACAAATGATGGTTATGGCCATACTAATGTAATTTCTTGGAGCCATAAGGAATTACTACCACCTATGATCCACATCATATGCAACATGTTGTTGGTGAAGATCTATGATCAAACAAATCTAGTTTGATTGATTCAATTCTTGAACTGGTTGGATCACCTCATGGTTTCTCGGTAGGGCTCTTCTGAAATGATCGCCTGGTACTTAGGTCCAAGCAGCGTCTGGACACCTCCAGCTGATTGGTTGGGCCACTAGTCAATCGGTTCATCCTCCTTTCATTTTTCCTCCTCGGTCCTCCAGTCGACTGGGTCATCTCACGATCTGGTCATGTCTTCTTTGTGTAGATCATCATCTCACTTCGGAACATATATTAAAACTATCATATTTCTTATTACATTGTATATGGGAAAAACCTTGAGTAACATTTGAGGGGAATAGGAAGAAGAGCACTAATTTACATTTGAAAAGAAGGGAGAGGCTCAGTATGTAGACAAATTAATAACAAGAATAAATAACCACAACCATGCACACATGCATCTGGGGATTTGGCCATAACCATGCTTCACATCCACCATCAAGACCGATTTTATGGCGATGCGTGTAAATTGCATAGGTACCATATATATATATATATATATATATATATATATATATATATATATATATATATATATATATATATATATATATATATATATATATATATATATATGTATATATATATATAAAAGTTTAGGTTCTTAATGTGGTGATTAGATAGGTGTGAACATCAACCAATTTAAATATTCGCATCGCATGCAATAAATAAGCACAGTAAAACTAAAATTTGATCATTGTGATTATCCCAAAGCATAATTAATTGATGTGGCTCTGATACTACTGTAGGAAAATATGACATCAGATAGGTAGTGGAAACAAAAATTTTACTGACATATTTCCCATTAATCAGTAGATCGCGTCAATAACTATGCAATGGGAAGTATGGTCTCACAAAGATATATCTAGTCCTGGAGCAAGTCCAGTGACAATCCTCATTGATGTAGATGTGCACTCTATCTTGGATGGTATTTGTGCAGCTCCGAGTTGTACTAGGACTCGTCTGATTGCTCCTCCATGGATAGTAGACTCAGACAACTGTTGTAGCAGCTCCTCAGATCTTGCCACAGACTGCAACTTGATGTTTCCTTCCTAGAAATAGCCAAAAGATTCATACCTCTAGAGTAGTCCACACGGACCAAAAAGAACTCATGTCGTCATGTAGTAACGGATAAGAAGGAGTTGTCCCTCCCGTTGGTATACTAGCCACCAACCTGCTCTCCCACAACAATGATCCTCAGTTGTTTCTCTTTCATGGCTATCCCTCCCTAGTCAGGTAGGACTTTCCTGGGCTCTCGTGGTTACCACAATCAGAGAGAACAACAATTGTTAGAGCAATTGATCCTCAATTATATTTGTAGTAGTTGTGTTCTGGGAAGCCCCCAATACCCCTCTATATATAGGACGGGTTAGGGTCAGGGTTCCCAGTCCCCAGCCAATACGGGACTAAAGTAGGAGTAGAAAGGACCAAAAGATCGCAATAATTATAGAATGTTTGCAACTTGCATGTGTTGAAATGGTCATCTCTCCTAGTGAGGCGGTCATTTCACCAAGAAAATTGGTTTTCTGGGATTTGATATAATCGTCTTGCTAAGTGATACGGTCATTTCGCACTTTCCCATTCAGATTTGAATTGGCAAAGCATTTCCTAATCAATGCCATACATCAATTTACTTGCACCCTAAGTATGTGCAATTGAAACAAGTTTACAAAAACTCTTGAACCTTCATCCATCCCAACCAGTCCATCTCACAGAAGCCAGATGCCTGTCTCACTCACCCAGATGGCTGTTTGGTGAGTTTGAGTTGAGTCGATTGGTTTAACAACTTGAACCGGTTGGTTCATAGGATGAAACTAAGCCAATTCTATTTTTGATATGCCTAACAACCCAAACGGTCATCTCAACTCTTGAGATGATTGCCTGGCTGTCCAAACGGTCACCTCACATAGTGACATAGTCATTTGGCACTACACTCAGTCAATCTGTTGATATGTTGTGTGAATTGAGTACCTAAACACTTTAGCAATCAATCCAATTCTCATTCAATATTCAACTCTTCTTCTAGATGAGTTCCTTTGTGTGTGACCCTATAGGCCCCATTGTTGGATCCTAGATGGGTGATTAGATGCTCTAGAGGGGGGGTGAATAGAGCTGAAAGCACTTAAACAAAACTCATCAAACCTTCAAGATATATCAAAAGATAAGGTTGCTAAATAGGTAATTTGAGTGCAACTAAAACATGCATAGCAAGGATAAGAGAGATTGAACATGCACCAATTAAACAAGCTATTTAGATTGGTTCCACACTTCAAAATAGAAGTGTGTCAGTCCACTTTCCTAGAGAGGTCAACCTCTATGACTTCAAACAATTGCACTCTTATATTCATTAATAAGACATACAATACATGACCAACAAAGGACTTACCTATCCAATACAAAGAGTCTTCAACCTTACCAAGGACTTACCCACTTCGCAAGAGTCTTCGGCCTTCTCCAAGGACTTACCCACTCTTGCACAAGTCTTCGACCTTGTAGGAATTACCCACTCTTCTTGGATCTTCCGCCTTTGACTTCACCTTCACTCGGAGAAGCTTTCCACCAAGGACTTACCCACTTGAGCTTGAGTCTTCTGCCTTCTCCAAGGGCTTACCCACTCTAGCTCCAAGTCTTCAGCCTTGATCTTCACCAAGGGACTCCTTCCCTTGTTCTTCTTCACCTCTCTTGGATAAGAGAGAGAACCTTCATCTTCATGATAGGAATGATAGAAGGGAGGTGGTGGAAGTGAGAGCCTCACAAGATATACATATATGACTAGCTCTCTTACTGATTTCCTACTCACTCTAATGGATGTAGCAAGTGATTAAGCTTAGAGAGAGAGAGGAGGCTGTAGGATCACTCAACTATAGAATAGGAACCTTCATAGTGAATGCTCAACCTTGGAATGAAGCCCAAGGGGTCCTATTTATAGATGGGGATGCCTCTTAGCCTTTGGGAACACTTAAAAACGAAAACTAGCCATTTTGTGGCTTGCAACGGATCTATTTTCACTTGTTGCAATTCCACAATGGCTAGAAACACTTTTCTGCACTTTTCCGTACAGTGCAATCGGTCGAGTTCTAATGGGTGTAATTCGACCGATCAAGTAGCAGGCAAACTGATGTTCAAGGGATCGGTCGAGTTTGTCCTGAGGAAACTCGACCGACCACTTCAACAGGAAATGGCCCACTACCCAATCGGTCGAGTTCTGTGAGTGCAAAACTCGACCGATGCAATCTTCAAAAAATCGATCAAGGTTTGATCGGTCGAGTTTTAGGGTATGAAACTGGACCGACCAAGTGCCTGTAATTGATTTTTGAAGTTGCATTAAAAGTGCTCTAAAAATCGATCTAAGTGCTCCTGGTATTTTTCTAAGCTTAATTACAAGTCATACAATCATTACAAGTGATTTACAACATGATTCTAATGGATATACATCATATTACAAAAATGTGCACTTGTATGACTTTGACTTGTCTTTTCTCCAATTTGAGATGTGCAAGTTAGGGAAATTGGAGTGTGTCTATACCTAATCTGAAATTACTCAAGTAGAAGCATTAGACACCAATATGTGGAATGGTTAGTCATCATCAAAACACGGGTTTAGTCAATTTAGACGTGAGTCAACATTGACCTAATTGACCTTGAGTCAACACCCATATTATGTTGGTAGTGAATATCCATAACTAGCTTATGACATCACAAGCAATGAGTGGTGCCTAGTCGCACATCATTGCTACCTAAGTGAATCGAAAGTTGTGGAGAAACTTCAACCTACAATATGTGTATGGTGTTACCATATTTGTATAGTTCCTTTATCACTGATATCTATATTGAACTAAAGGCATGGAGCAGTCATCCTCATTATGAGTCAATCTTGTTTCTTGAACAAGAGCAGACTGCATGAGATATATGTAAGCTCAATTTCATATATTGACTTACATGCGTACGACTATACTTTTCTCAGTCTCGCTACTCAAGAGGCCTTGGATATCATACTCTTATAGGAGGGACAAATCTCATCTCTATCACTCACTGTCAATCCACATGTGTCAAAGACACCCAATCATCACTATTATAACAACCCATGTTTCAGGGTTGTGTTTGATGATGTCAAAGTGTACCCAGCGACATGTGATGAGTGTAGTGATTTTAGGTCTGAGAACCACAACCACCACCATCACTGTGAGACCTAACTATGACTTCCATGATGATGCCTTACATGTGTTAGTCTCACAGTGGGTCTGTCTAATACTTTGTTCTTTGACATGCATCTATGTGCTTGGTTTGAGATTGCCATATAATGACTAATGATATTCAGTCATCAATTAACTCACACTCTGATCTTATGTGTCATTGTTTTCTATCAACCTCCACAATAACAACCGATTAGGGACAATGAGAATGTTTATATTTACTCTTAACATTTGTATGATCTCATCCACAAGGTTAGTAACTTGAATACATACATCATAGAGTAATATTATTCTCTAGACATTTATTATGTAATTCCTTATCTCATAACTAAATATACAAAATAAATTGGAAGCTCACCTTTATTATTAATCACATCATTTACATGTTATGCCATTGCAATCATCATATGATTGGCTCTCTGGGTATACATATCAACAATAATCATGCATGCAATACATCTAGAATATATTAAGATATAGAATTTCTTAGAAATATAGTTCACTAAGGGCATATCAAGAATTTGAATGTAGTTTGATCCATGTATGTGTACTTAATGTATTTAGTAGAAGGAATGAATTAGTTGTGATTTTGTTTTGATTGGTCAGTAGTGCAGTAGACCAATGAAGTCAGTTGTGTTAACTCTTAGTTTTTGGCTTATATGGCTTCAAGAATCGAATCATGCCAAAGCATAAGCAAAAGGAAATATTTGACTTCATTGAGTTTGATTTCATTAAAAATTGAAGTAAAGAATAATTGTGTCATATGATAAGTAACATATTAGAATACTATATTGAGGATGAATTATCAAGATAGCATACCAAGTATAAAGGAAGATCAATTTAGTAACACATCATGGGATAGAAATGTTCTTGTTGTGATTGAGGTGATTTATTATATTATGAATGTACATTGCAGAGAACTGGAGGCAACACCAAACTTGTGGGTTTCAAATGAAAAATACAAGATAAGAGAAATATTCGATTTAAAACATAAAAATAAACTTATATGTACCTTTCTTCAATACTTATAGGTTTTGAGAATGAAACTCCTTAAGGGGGGAGAGATTTTTGTATCCCTATTTTGGCTTAATTCACTACAGCAAAATTGCCCATTAGTGGCATTTATTCTAGTGGCATTTATAACTATCTATCTAACGTACACGCATTTTTAATTAAAATGCCACTAAACCACCTATTATAGAGTTTATAAAAAGTACTTAACATTAAAGGCATTCTTATATTTAATTAGTGGAAATTTTAAATTGCCAAACCAAATGACGAAGTAGCTATAATATATTATCTATCTGAAATTTTAATTTCACTTCTCCCGCTTTTCCTTCGCACTCCCACGTAATAGCTAGTATTGTGGTGACTGTGGCGATTGATCTCCCCAATCCCTCGTCTATATTCTTTCAAAACTGACAACGTGTGGAGGAGATATAGCCTCCTGGTCAATCGTCGCTCGCCTAACAGTGTCTTGGAGGATCGCGCGCATTGACTGACTGGTGGTGGCACATTGATCGCAGCGTGGAGGATCGCTTTCGACTACTGGCCAGTGAAGTGTCACATTACCAGCACCGAGGAAGACAAGAGTCTACTTTGTCGGCGTCAAGGAAGCCAGTTCATCCACATTGCTACATTGGCGCCAAGTGATTAGTCCCAACCACATTACAAATAGATTCTCTTCCCCAACCGTTATCACCATCACAATTGATTGCTCTGTATTGATTCACACTAGTAGAGGAAGAACCGTCTCTGTAAGACATATTCCTACCTCTATGATTTTCTTACTCCTCCCTTAATTTTTCTATATTCTTGATTTATTTTGGATTGATTTCAGTTTCACATTGAAAAATTGTATGTCGATGTATTGCATGTTTGAATTCTCTTATTCGAGCAAGATCTGGGCTGAAGCTAGAGTTCCTAGTTTACTTGTTATTCCTAATTCCATGATTGACTTGGTTAATTGCACTAGCAAGGAGAATCATTGTTTGCCAATGTGCATCCTGTACTGGTTATGGAGGGAGAGGAATAATAGAGTTCATGATAATGTGGAGATTCAATCATGGGTTTCGTGATGGGTATCTAATTACCACTTTCTTTAGTGGTCTAACTCTTACTAGCAGACTGTCCATCAATGTAGATTTTGATATCAAGGAGGAAATGACAAACAAGATAAGGTCAGAAATAACTCAAGAATTGTAGCCAGCATCAACTTCAATAGTTACAAACATAAGATAGAAAAGTATCCAAATAATCAAATCTCATTACTTCCATTAATTTAGGGTACTAAGACTTAAAGAAGTATAGGATAATGGAAATTTGATCGTGGGCATTACAACTGAGTCAATGTTTCAGTTACAACCAGCACACCTCAAAGACACATGGATTTTAATGAGGTTGTAACATACTCAATCCTAGATGTATAGGTTCATCATTATAACTTCTAGACCCCTACTTGACTATGTTGTTTCTCAATCTTTTTCTTTCTCTCTTCTTTATCCTATTTCATATAAATATCTTTTAGTAGGTATAACTCCATGTTTTAGGATGGTCTAGACTGTGTCAGGATCTTCTAGCCACTTTTGACTCATTAGAATCCCATGGTCATGAATTGTGAGGAAGTTATGGCCCTAATTGAATCATTGGAAGATGGTGAATGATGATATGAAATTGTAGAAAAATCCATAATTGAATACCCTAGTATGACCCTACGATCTTAAAGTGAGGGAATTGGAGTTACATCAAAAGGTTTAACCCTTTTGACCAAGAATGAGCTTAAAACCCTAATTGTGTGATTAAGTGTATAATGGGGTAAATATAACATACATAATATCACATTGTAAAACTAAGTTCAAATTCTTGTTCCTCACACCCAAATTAACTAACCTGTATATTAGGATCTTAAACGGATATCAAATGCACTCTGAATGGTGGTTTAGAAGTAAAAATATAAGTTAAGATGGTTAATTTCAATCTTTGTCACACTGACTTAGGAATAAAGTCAGGATTTCATTAGCTATTTTGTGAGTAACGCGGATTTTTTGGCGGGTCGGGTATTCAGGAGGTGGACTCTGTCGTCCCCTTCCCCTGACTTCTGCTACGTGCAGGACCGGTTCAACACCCTGATCTCCTCATCATCATTCTCTCCCCACAACCAACGACTTCTCGCATTTTCTTCACCCTTTGATTCGTCTTGCCACACCGGTTCCATTGATACCTAACACACTCCCTCTCTCCCCCTAGATACAAAACGCCCAATTGCCGATATTCCTTCTTCGTTGTTGCCATTTCCGGTGACCTCGAAACCCAACTTGATCAATCACCTAGAAGACCCTAATCACACAAAAAGTATCGCCCTATCCTCCTTCACCTTTCACCCCGATCAATTAGCATGAAATGCTTCAGGTACACCACATTTGGTTGAGCTTTTCCCTCCAATACCTCCTTGCCATCCCAGCAACTCGGTCCACCTCCGTCCAATAAAATGTGAGGTAACCATCTGCAGGCCTTCCCCTTTCTTATCATCTTGGTAGTTTGTCTCCGTTCCATCTTAATCGTCAGGTCGACTAGCGTCGTCGTTCTCCCCTATTTTGGGTCGCCGTCGGAGGGAGTTTTGATTACTCCCGACTTTGTTTCGAACTCTGGGACCCATTGCAAGCTTGCTTCTGATGCAATGGATGCATTGGGGTGTCCTCAAGGTTGCTAAGACCTCATTTTGAATATGTCCTGGGTGAAGTTCCTTTCCACCCAGGTTTAGGTGCATTAAAGATCAAGGTTGCTCGAAGATCATGTAAAGAGAATTGTGCCAAAGGATAGCTTGGAATGGCTAGGTTACTCTCTGCTACTGGGCTCATTTGTAGTTAGTTCAAGTCTTTGTAACATTGCCTTTTATGGTGATGAGCAATTGTATAATGATACTCATTGTAACTTTGTAATAGTTTTGTTCCGCTGCTTTATTATTACATGGCTCTTGTATTATATCATTTGAGTGGATCCCCTTTCGGGTTCCACTCTTTAAAAAATGGTATCAGAGCCTAAGCAGTCGGTAACTTGACTATTTCAAGTTATCCTTGGTTGACCCTTAATTAGATAGGTGACCCTTAGAGGTTATTGATAAACCTATTTCCTAGTAGTCAATACCAATTAGGGTTTTCAACCCCTGATTAAATTGGTCACTTGCACTCCTCGACCCATCTATGTGAATGTGAGTTAGTCTTTAGTAACCCTTAACACCCACACCTTCCTTATAGAGGTGGGATGGAGTCACATCGAACTGACTTTTGTAGTGTTTGGTTTACTTCTCATAATTTTCTAGGATGTTAGCCTAAGAGCTATGAAGTACATTGTGACGACCGTCTCGCGAAAACAAGATTAACTAATGCGGAAGCGTTCATCAAGCAGCGGATTAGCAAAAATCACTAAAAATTAAAACTTTTTGCAAAGGGATCCATTCATAGGAAAACTCTTTCATTCAGAACCAAAGTAAAACTTTACATCCTGGTTCATATATATACATCTCATGTACTTTTGCTTCTCGAGGAATATAAACATTAACTACTATGTCTTAACTGTACACAGGTAGTATAAAACCCTCGAGGCACTAAGCCAAAATCTAGAAATCATTAACTACTACTCCAAGGACCTGAGAGTACAGAGACGACACATAGGACTTCTATATACATCTGAATATGACATGACAGTCAATGTCTCCACCTGAGACTTTACTGCTGTCCCTGCTACTGCTGATGTCCTTCACCTCCTGAAGGATTCCTGTCTCCTCGTCCGCGTACACCTAAAAATGTGGTTCCCACGGGGGTGAGACAATTATAAAAATTGCCCCAGCGAGAGATATAACTCTCCGCCAGAAACATTATTATTGCAACTTAATAAGATAAATGTGAATAGGGAAATCATATTTATTTGACAGCAGATATTTTGATGTCTAACAGATTAAATCATTATTCTATATCAAAAGCATTGCAACTGTAACTTGATAGAATAAACATGTTACTATTCCTTTAATGAATATGAAGAACATGTATAACATCTATTCAAACTACAGAATCATTATCACTGCATTAACTCTCTTCAGGCTTAGATCATATGACTAAAGCATGGCATTATCATTGTGGAGTCATGGCCCGTAGCCATACTCTTTTCACAAGGTGTTGGGATCTTAATCCCTCATTTCAACACTGGGGCTTCTCATCCATTCTCAATTTCAATACCATAACCATGAAATCCTGGGTATTCAAACCCTTTGTTCATCACTTGAGCACTATTACCTCTTTCTCAGGTAACTAACACCTTTAGGTCATTTGACCAAGGTAAGTATGATACTTGCTACACAAGCATTCATCATGGCACTTGATGCACATTAATTCTCTTGCCACCTCTTACCAGGCACAAGGTATATTATGGCACACAAGGCCCAATTAACAATTCAAACTAATAATACATCATAGCTCATACCTGGCTATGCTCATCATCTCATAATACCTGCATGGTTAGCACATATAATAGTAGTACATCAATTATCTATCAATACCATGCAAAAACAATGTATTAATAATTCAAGGGTATTACCCTTAATCCTTTATCAGGATTTGGGTTTCCATCACACATGGCTCATCAGAACACTGTACATCTTGTCACCTTTCACTAGGCAACAACTTTATTCACATGGCTCACAAAACCATTCACATCTTGTCACCTCTCACTAGGCAACAACTTTATTCACATGGCACACAAGGCCATTCACATCTTGTCACCTCTCACTAGGCAACAACTTTATTCACATGGCGCACAAGGCCATTCACATCTTGTCACCTCTCACTAGGAAACAACTTAAAACAAAGGCTTACAAGCCCAACTCATCTTGTTACTTCTTTCTCAGTAACAAAAACATAATGGCACATATGGCCAATCAATTCTTATCAAATAAACATCATAGCTCATACCTGGCTATGATCATCAACTCATGAGACCTGCATGATTGTCACACATGATAATAGACTTATCAGGTTTACAACACATCATGCAATACAGGGTAACACCACTATTCCCTTACCAGGGTTAGGGTTTACCATCAATTAGGGCTTTCTCTCACATATCATTACCCTTCATTAAGAATAGGGTTTTCCATTATTAACCATTTAGGTTTTCAAGATCATATTATCAATGATCAAACCCTAGTTCATTGCTCCCCACATCTAGGAGCCAACATTTATAGCATAAGTATTCACTCATACTTATTTATTCTCATTAATTATCATTAAATGATTATCATCACAAGGTATGAGTATCTCTCTCATCCTTAAGTTGAGAATTAACAAAACGACCATGTTAGGTCACTTTCAATTCAGCTCTAAGTCAAGCATAGACCACCATGGCCGTGCTACCTTGCACGGTCGTGCAAAGTAAAGCTACCACGGCCGTGCTACCTTGCACGGTCGTACTGAGTAGAGTCACCACGGTCGTGCTGCCTTGCACGGTCGTGCTACATAGGATCATCACATGAATCATATTTATATATGAATTCTATTATTTGATCCTTTCAACTTGATTAGGTCACATCAACCCTTCAATCATATGCATACAACTATAATTAACATAGGGTACCAAGTCATTGGTCCTATAAGCAATTAGGGATGCATTCCCAATTAGGGTTTCTCATGAAATCACCCTCAACTAGGGTTCCACATGGATGCACCCTCCATTAGGGTTTCACTTGGAATCACCCTCAACTAGGGTTTCACATGGAATCACCCTCAACTAGGGTTTCACATGGAATCACCCTCAACTAGGGTTTCACATGGAATCACCCTCAACTAGGGTTGAATTCAATAACCCTGTCAATTAGGGTTTATGTTCATGTTTAGGGTTTCATGATCTCTTTGATTAAGGATCATAACCCTTATACACCACATGATTCATATTCATGTATGAATTCATGCTATCAGCTTCTTAACTTGATTAGGTCATATCAACCCTTCAATCAAGTACATACAACTATGATTTACATAGTGTACCAAGTCATTGATCTTATCAGCAATTAGGGTTCATCCCTTAATTGACACTAATCACTTAGGTACTATTAGGGTTTTAACCTTTGTTCCTTCATTGGTTAACATTACTAACCATCATTGGATCAATAGTACATTCATCATCACATTGGACCTCCATTACATAAGGTATCCAAAGGAATTAGGGTTTACTATTCATCCTAATTAGTGATTTCACATGTAGGCAACCTCTTAATAGGGTTATACATGAAATCGGCCTCAATTAGGGTTTACATCATGTATTGGATCCATGCATTTGTTATGCATTAATGACTAGTACCATTAAAGGTATCTCCCACCTAATCACATTAGGTTTTCAAAAAGGTTTGATCCATTGGACCTTTAATGACATAAGGTATCCAATTGAATTAGGGTTTCCAATGTTGATTCCTTCAATCATTGGATTCATGGAACCAATCATCAATTGAACCTATACCCATACTTCAATTGAGTTTAAATAGGTCAACCTTCAACTTATTTGACCCTTAATTAACCCTCAATTGGTCGTCAATTAGGGTTTGATTCAATTGAATTAGGGTTTGGAATCGATGATTCAACAACACTAATCAATGTAAGACTAGTTGCTTTGAAACCATTGAACCATCATCCAAGTTGGGTATGACCTGACCCCAAACGGTCTTGAGGTCGTTTGGATGACCTCCAAACGGTATTGAGACCGTTTGCCCATCATATCACTCAAATCCAAGCCATCCAATTAAGGTTTGGATCATTGGATTGATCACCAAATCAGCATTGCATTGTATAACAGCTTGGTACCTTTAGACCTTCAAACACCTAACCATACTCAACCCTAGACCTCCAAACGGTCTTGGGTGACCACCAAACGGTCTTGAGACTGTTTGGATGATCTCCAAACGGTCTTGAGACCGTTTGCCCATCATATCACTCCAATCCAAGCAATCTAATTAGGGTTTGGTTCATTGAAGTGCTCACCAAATCAGCAATCTATTGTAGATCAACTTGATATCTTTAGACCTTCAACCACTGAACTATACTCAACCCTAGACCTCCAAACGGTCTTGGGTGACCACCAAATGGTCTTGAGACCGTTTGGATGAGCTCCAAACGGTCTTGAGACCGTTTGGCCCATCCAACCTTTGGATTCTAGTGAAAAATCATCATGGATTGGTCTATCAAGTTGATCAACAAATCAGCACTACATTGCAATATGATTAGTACCTTTGGACCTTCAATTGGTAAACTATACTTGACCCCAGACCTCCAAACGGTCTTGAGGTGACCCCAAACGGTCTTGAGACCGTTTGGATGATCCCCCAAACGGTCTTGAGACCGTTTGGGCTAATCAACCCAAAATCTCAAATTAGCTCATTATGATTTCAGCACTGATTTCAATTAGGGTTAGCCCAATTGATTAGCCTTCCACTCATGACTCGTTTGGCATTAATCCATCAAATTTGGTGAGTCATTAGATCACATCATAAGTAACAGTAATCCCAAACGGTCAACGCTTGGTCAACGCACTCAAACGGTCTTGAGACCGTTTGCCCAAAAAGTTCAATTAAATCAGATTGAAAATCAGCACTTAATCCAATTAGGTTTCCCTAATTGATTAGGCTTCAACTCACGATTCCTTTAGAGTTAATCCCTCAAACTTGGAGGGTTATTAATAAACATAATTATGAACAGGAATCCCAAACGGTCAACGCTTGGTCAACCATATCAAACGGTCTTGAAACCGTTTTCTCATCCAGGTCAAGTTAATCAGGTTGAAAATAAGCACATAATTCAATTCGATTGCCTAATTGATTGGCCTTCAACTCTCGATTCCTTTGGAGTTAATCCCTAACATTTGGAGGGTTATCAGCCTAAATAGTTAGGAACAAAATTCCCAAACGGTCAACGCTTGTTCAACCATATCAAACGGTCTTGCGACCGTTTGCTCCCAAACGGTCTCAAACCGTTTGCCCTTAAACGGTTTGCTGAAACCGCATAGCCAATCAAATTAAAACGATTTGGAGTAGCTATCAAAACGGTTTTGCTTGGTAATTTTCTTTGGATAAGCATCTAGGATGATGTCATCATCCCCTTCCTTCTAACAACCAAGAACAGCAACCGTTCTTGATGGAAATTGCAGCAAAGAAACAAGAGTGTATCAAATTGAAGAAATCAATCAACAAAGCATAGAGAATTGATGCAATAGCAATGTTTAAGGGTTTAAGTTATAAAACCCGCCTCCAATTGAGCTCCAAAGCTCCAAGCTCACTCCATTAATGGTGGATGAAGCTCTTGCAACTCCCCCTAGGCTCGTCCTCAAGCTTTTGATTGCAAAAGTTGGCTAGGGTTGAAGAGGAGATCGAAATAAGAAGGAATCCATAATTTATTTTCGATTTCCACCATGAAATCAAGGAGAACGAAGGTCAAGGGCTCACCCACAGGTTGGGGACGTGCTCCCTGCTCCTCCCTAGATCCTTGGTCGGTTTTTCAAGCAAGGGAAAGAAGAAAATCCGAAATAGCCTTTCATTTGGCTTGAAAAAGGCACTTTTATAAGGAAATTGATGAGAGAGAAAATGCATTATTAAAATGCATTAAATTCCAAAAATATGGCCGCCTCTTCCCCCTCAAATCCCTTAAGGACTAGGCACCTTCCTTTGACTTTAATTCTCCTTCATTATCCTTGATTTAAAGAAAATCAAATTAAGCACCTTAATGCTTATTATATTAATATCCATATGTGAGTGGGTTTTCTTTTTCTTATAATAAGGTGAGTGGAATTTCACCTACTTAGGATATTTTCGTTCCTTATCTTGGCAAAGGAACGTCCATACTTATTCAAAATCAACCCAAAACATTTTGGTTGAAAGCCCTTCAATTATTTTTATTCATTTTTGCCCTAAATCAAATTAGGGTTTCAATTAGGCATTAATCTTGATTATTTTAATATCAAGATTCTCTCTCCTCCAACTTAATTCAAATGAGGCACCCATCTCATTTTATTTGCTCTACATGATGCCAAGAAACATTAGGGACCTTGTTGAAGTGGTAATTTGCATATTGAACCCTAGATTTTGGGTAAATTGCACTTTACTCCAAAACTAGGTTTTAATGCACAACATTGTCCAACAAGCTCTATCTTGGTGTCCAGGCTTGTGGCAACCATACTACTACACCATATTCATCCTTATGATGTCTCAACATCAGAGGAACATCTTATCATATGAAATTTTCAAGTTAACCCCTCAACTTGGGTAATTTGCACTTTAGTCCAAAATAAGCAAACATTGCTTCAACATTGTTCAAACAGGACCAAAATTGAAACATAAGTTTCTCATGAGCCCTAATTACTTTTCACAAGATAAGATTAAGAATCTACTTAACCTTATTAAGCAAAACAATCTAGGGTTAAATCATAACCCAAGTCAGGGATGTTACATACATATTGACTTCAATAGTCATAAATAGGAATATTCTAGTTCTTGCCATAACCTTTGTTGTTCTCTAGAATGCCTTGCATACACCTGCTATGGGGGTGCTGAGAACACATGAACCATAAATATAAAATTTCTGATGTAAATCTTAGGAATTTAGATGATTCCCTTGTTACTAAGTGATGGTATGAACGAGCTTAGTTATTGTTAGGCATGCCTTGCCTTCAAGGTGAAGAATCACAACATAGGTATGTCCCAAGGCTACTTATCTAAAGTTTGGATACCATGTTTGATTAGCTTTTATGCCTCATACATGAGGTTTAGTGAGTGGAAACTATTAAGTTTTATATGATATTCTTAGGAGTTTTCCTCTCTCGCCTCCTTGGTGCAACTAGATTACCCAGTGAATGATGTTATTGGTAAATTTACTGTATAGTTCATCTTGTCTCGTGATGGGACTATGGTAATAAATCGTCAAGTATAGAAGGAACACATATACCTTACTATAATGGTTAGATGATCTTATGACTCCCTTAGGTCTTGTGATGAGGCTATGTCAATTATGATTAAGAGTGACATGGAGAATGGCAGATGTCTTACCTCATTCAGGTTTGATGAATACGACCACATGTAATAGGAAACCCTTCTCCCTTCCATGTAAAAACATAGTTGAGGTGTAGTCAAATGTCCTATGTGGTATCTGAAGGATTAGACCCTTTAAGAAAAAGGATGTGATGATAAAATAATAATATGTGGTGGTTGAATTGGTTCTCTGGTTGATTTTGGCACCAATTTTGGATTTTTCACCGTAAGTTTTGCATCGTCAAATTTATTTTCATTATTAATCTATATGTACAAAAGAAAAGTTTTCAGATTTTATCGATGGTTTTTGGAACCAAGTCGCCACCACAAGAAAGTTGAGTAGCAGAGAATTTCTTTAGTGAGGTACCTTGTTTGTCATGTTCAACCCTAATACCCTAGGCCTAAGACCGACATAGTTAGTTTCAAATATATATATCAGACCTAGTGGATCCACCCTTTTTCCCCTCCAGGTTATGCACTAAGTTATAGTATAAACCTTTTAAGGGGTGGAGTTTCATACAATTTATTCATTAGGAAATCAAACTAACTTAAGAAAGGACCATGATTAATAACGTTTACAATAAGTAAAACATGGACAACTCCTAGTATTAATGTAAAACATATGTAGAGGCTACCAAATTGAGAATTCCAAACAAGCCTTGCTAATCATACCATCATAAAAAATTATTACCTCGACTATTAATATAGATTTTAAGATTTTATCTTGAGTTATCCTTAACGGATGTTTTTAGTCAGATGTAGGTAGAAGTAAAATTTCACTTAACTTAAAGCTCAAATTAATATCATATACCCTAGATCACTAATAAGTAGGTGGTGAGGATGACTATACAATATATGCTAGGGTGAACATGCTTAGTATAATGGAATTTCTAAATATTTCCCTTGAAACCATGATGAATAGAAGTTAAAAGGGATTGACTACACAGTAATCAAAACATGTCTAATGTAATGCGTAACGTTAGCTCATGAATGAGAAATTCAATAAGTTGCATACAACACACTATAGTGCTCAATTATGAATGAAAAAGTCTATTGGAAAAAAAAAACCCTAAACTTACACCCCAACCCTAATGCGCCAATTAAAGTATGAATGTTGTCTTAAGTCATGTAACACATCATAATTTGACCCCCTTGATAAAATCTATATATATTTTTTGATTTAAGATATAACCCTAATATAGAGGGAAAATAAGAAATATATGTGCATGATACATAAAGTGTCTATTATAAATAATTTTGTTAATTATGTTTATGATGATGATAAGGAGGTGATGATGTTGGTGATATTAATGATGATGATGATGATGATGATGATGAGTAGATGATGAGGATGATGTTGTTATTTTCATGATGATTGTGATTAGAAGGAAAACTACGTGGATCATGATTAAAGAATGGCAAAACTATGATAACTTTGTAGGTTGCCCTAATGGATACGTATCGGTTGACACAATCCTAGGTCTTGATGTAACATCTCTAGCCCAACATCTACCATAATTAGATTATATGGATGCATGCCACATGGAGACATATAGCTTCACCTTGAGAGTAGACCATAAGTGTGACATGAATAGTATGTTATGACCCCCCTAGATTAAGTACACTACAAATTTATAACTTGGTTAAAAGTATAACTTAGTATACCATACCACAACCTGATAGATTTTGGGGACAAAATCCTCTTTAAGGAGTGGAGTGTTGTAACTTACTCAATCCTAGACGTATAGGTTCATCATCATAACTTCTAGACCCCTACTTGACTATGTTGTTTCTCAATCTTTTTCTTTCTCTCTTCTTTATCCTATTTCATATAAATATCTTTTAGTAGGTATAACTCCATGTTTTAGGATGGTCTAGACTGTGTCAGGATCTTCTAACCACTTTTGACTCATTAGAATCCCATGGTCATGAATTGTGAGGAAGTTATGGCCCTAATTGAATCATTGGAAGATGGTGAATGATGATATGAAATTGTAGAAAAATCCATAATTGAATACCCTAGTATGACCCTACGATCTTAAAGTGAGGGAATTGGAGTTACATCAAAAGGTTTAACCCTTTTGACCAAGAATGATCTTAAAACCCTAATTGTGTGATTAAGTGTATAATGGGGTAAATATAACATACATAATATCACATTGTAAAACTAAGTTCAAATTCTTGTTCCTCACACCCAAATTAACTAAGCTGTATATTAGGATCTTAAACGGATATCAAATGCACTCTGAATGGTGGTTTAGAAGTAAAAATATAAGTTAAGATGGTTAATTTCAATCTTTGTCACACTGACTTAGGAATAAAGTCAGGATTTCATTAGCTATTTTGTGAGTAACGCAAATTTTTTGGCGGGTCGGGTATTCAGGAGGTGGACTATGTCATCCCCTTCCCCCGACTTTCACTACGCGTAGGACCGGTTCAACACCCCGATCTCCTCATCATCGTTCTCTCCCCACAACCAATGACTTCTCGCATTTTCTTCACCCTTTGATTCGTCTTGCCACGCCAGTTCCATTGATACCTAACACACTCCCTCTCTCCCCCTAGATACAAAACACCCAATTGCCGATATTCCTTCTTCACTGTTGCCATTTCCGGTGACCTCGAAACCCAACTTGATCAATCACCTAGCAGACCCTAATCAAAAGTATCTTCCTATCCTCCTTCACCTTTCACCCCGATCAATTAGCATGAAATGCTTCAAGCACACCACATTTGGTTGAGCTTTTCCCTCCAATACCTCCTTTTCGTCCCAGCAACTCGGTCCACCTCCGTCCAATAAAATGTGAGGTAACCATCTGCAGGCCTTCCCCTTTCTTATCATCTTGGTAGCTTGTGTCCGTTCCATCTGAATCGTCGGTTCGACTAGCGCCGCCGTTCTCCCCTGTTTTGGGTCGCCTCCAGAGGGAGTTTTGATGACTCCCGACTTTGTTTTGAACTCTGGGACCCATCGCAAGCTTGCTTCTGATGCAATGGATGCATTGGGGTGTCCTCAAGGTTGCTAAGACCTCATTTTGACTAGGTCTCCACCTCGCCTGTTTCTGTGATCGGTGGCTGTTCTTCGGTGTTTTCTCTGGCCTTCAGGTGCCTCTGATCTCCATCTTCCCATAACCCGTCTCCTCGTGAACCTCTCTATGAGGTGGGTTCAGGCTAAGTCATAGCACCACCATCATTTCTCAATGTGTCCCCCCTCGCCATGGTCAGTGCTGGGTCTTTCCTTGGTTGTCGCTGGCAGGGACTCATCTCGACCCCGACTACCTTAGGGCCAAAACGATGGCCCTCCAGGTCCAGGGTGAAGAGTCGTAGGTAGTGAGCTTTGTGCTCCTTCGCCTGGAGTCCTGGGATCGAAGGTTGTCACCTTGGCCTGAGCTCTATGGAGCAGCCATGGCACTGAACGCAGGGGTTTCAATCCCTGGGACGAAAGTCCAGTTCAGCCCATGGTGGCTAGTATATGTATGTCACGCCCATGAGGGCATATTGGTAATTTTTGTTTCATTATGACTCCGTCGACCGAACTTAGGCTCCCTCTATTTCTCTATAGTCTATGTGACAATGAACCCTTAATGATCTACATATTCATTCAGGGGTAAATTCGGTATTTGACAATTCAATTTTTTTATTTAGTTAGAAATGATTTAAACTTGTAAAATTCATAGAAAATTATTCGTCTGTCTAAATAGGGCATATATATACATTTTTGAAATCAGAAAAATGCGACTGATTTATTGGGACAAGTTTCACACCCATATTTGCAACCTAATGTAGGGTCGATTTCCAAGCAAAAGATTTAATGCATATTATATTAATTGAATGCACATATATTGTGACTAGGTTAAGACAACCCTGACCCTGAACTTAGGAGATGTCAATGAATATCTAGGACTAGTCATAAGGTATGTACACTCTCTATTTTTATTTTGGGCAATAAATGACTGAAATCCATATATCTTTTAATGAGGCATCTCTTGAATGGTAAATCTTTCTTTTAAAATCCAAATACTTGGACATTTATTGCTCCTGATATGAATTCCTTTTGTTTCTGTGATATTTAAATTGCTATGTTCCTATGGGTCTTTGGGCCCCTCTTGCCTTGTTGTCTTTTATTTGAAATTGACTAAAATGATAGTCTTGCCACTCTATTTTATGCATGCTACATGTTTGACTAGAATATATAGAATAGTGGTACTTATGTACAACCATATTTATATAGGGTGTGTGTATTCCGCCCGGGGTGTGCGTTTCCACCCTTGTTTATTTTTAGACCATGATCCTATGGTGTTATGGCCCTATTTTAGGTATATTTAGTCTACATTGTTATGCATGCAAATATTTGTTGTTTTAATGTGAAATGCTTCAGGCACACCACATTTGGTTGAGATTTTCCCTCCAATACCTCCTCGCCGTCCCAGCAACTCGGTCCACCTCCGTCCAATCAAATGTGAGGTAACCATCTGCAGGCCTTCCCCTTTCTTATCATCTTGGTAGCTTGTCTCCATTACATCTGAATCGTTAGGTCGACTAGCGCCGCCGTTCTCCCCTATTTTGGGTCGCCGTCGGAGGGATTTTTTATGACTCCCGACTTTATTTCGAACTTTGGGACCCATCGCAAGTTTGCTTCTGATGTAATGGATGCATTGGGGTGTCCTCAAGGTTGTTAAGACCTCATTTTGACTAGGTATCCACCTCGCATGTTTCTGTGATCGGTGGTTGTTCTTCGGTGTTTTCTCTGGCCTTCAGGTGCCTCTGATCTCCAGCTTCCCACAACCCGTCTCCTTGTGAACCTCTCTATGAGGTGGGTTCAGGCTAAGTCATAGCACCACCATCATTTCTCGATGTGTCCCCCCTCACCACGGTCAGTGTCGGGTCTTTCCTTGGTTGTCGCCGGCTGGGACTCATCTCGACCCCGACTACCTTAGGGCCAAAACGATGGTCCTCCAGGTCCAGGGTGAAGAGTCATAGGTAGTGAGCTTTGTGATCCTTCCCCTGGGGTCCTGGGATCGAAGGTTGTCACCTTGGCCTTGTTGGCTAAATGGACATCAGTATATCCCTTTGTTTTGATAATGACAAACATTTCATTCTTGTTGATCTAACGTGCTACTTGAGTATTGCAAATATAAGGTGGATGACAAGGTCTTGGGAAATCTATATGCTTGAATATTTGTATTTTTCATGAAATGTAATCAATATGTAAAAACTTGTACAAACATATAATGTACAAGTACTTAGATTTCATGTAAATCAAGTGTTATATCTTCCCTAGCCAATCACTACACTTAGATAGGTCATCCCCTCCAATAGTGTCACCTATGCACACTCATACACATATTTAATGCCTTAAATTGAAATATTGAAACAGGGTCAATCTCGGTCGACAAACTCCTCGACCGAGACACTATCGGTCGACAAACTTCTCGACCGAGAAAGACCCAAGTAGTCATTAGACACAGCTGACAAGGTAGTTGGTAGTTGGAGATGAATGTTGTAAACACTTGATCCAGAGAGCCTGACGTTCGACAAAACCTCGACCGAGTAGGTATCTCGGTCGACAATTCCTCGACCGAGATGGACTCTGACAGCAACTTCAGAATTAATTAACTAGTTGTTGCCAATGCAACCAACTTGTACCTAACGGCTAGTTAAACACTTAGAACCCCCTAGAAAGTGTCTAGAACGTCCTTAAGAACTTGTAGGCCATTCCTATAAATAGGGCATGCCTTAGGACACCTAAACTCACCCAAGCTACACTTGTGATACACTTGAGCATATACTTGCTATTGAGCAACCTGTTTGTGAGAAAATTGAGCATATTGGCAATTGTCTACTTTCCTATGTGCTCTAATTTTGTGTCCTATAGGCTAGTATCTCCTATCCACAGCAATCACAATTTCATATACATTGGTTAGGAGATCTACACGCTTGATCTAAGCAAATCAAGCCTTGTGCTTCAAAGGATAAGTTGTAATTTCCATTTTCCTTTCTTGTTCACTTTTATTGCTTGTACTCTCCTTGCTACTCCTAGGTTGGAGGTTGCGGATTGGAGAGGGTCGTGATCTTCTTGGTGAAGAAGGAGACTTTGAACTACTTCAAGAAGGCTGGTGTAATGGGAGGTTACTTCAAAGAGGAAGGCTACTTCAAGGGGGAGCTTGAAGTTACTTCAAGAAGGCTACCTCGAGTTGGTGCATCTACTTCAAGTGAAGGCTGTTCAAAGCGGTGTAAGAAAGTATTGTATTTTGTGTAATTCCTTGAGAAGGTAATAAAATTAATACTTTCAAAATCCCGGTTGGGTAAGCAACCGGGTAGTGGACTGACAACCTTAGTATTTGCTAAGGTTGGAACCACTCTAAACCCTTTGTCTCCTTCTTGGTCTCTCATTTGTGGTTGTTTGAGTTAAATAATTATTAAATATTTTTAAAACCCTATTCACCCCCCTCTAGTGGTTTTTCAATTGGTATCAGAGCAGGCTTCAAGGAACCCTAACCAAGTCTTAAAGAATGGGTGACGGGGTACTCAACAACCTCAACCTTGAGGGAACACTTGTGGCTAGGCCTCCTATGTTTGATGGAACAAACTACACCTACTGGAAGAGAAGGATGCAATTCTACTTCCAAGGCATTAGCTGGGATCTATGGAGAATGGTGTCAACCCCCTATGAGCTTCCTCAAGTGGAATATGCAGCTTGGGACACCAATACGGTAAAATCGGCTCAAATGAATGCAAAGGCTGTAAGTATTTTATATTGCTCAATTTCAGTAGGAGAATTCAATAGAATATCAAATTGTGATACAGCCTATGAAATTTGGCATAGACTTTCCATAACTTATGAAGGAACTGTTCAAGTTAATAATTCTAAGATTATTATGCTTAAAAAAAATTTGAACACTTCCGTATGGATCCAAATGAATCTATTAGTGAAATTTATGCAAAATTTTCTTCTATTGTAAATGGTTTGAATGTCTTAGGAAAAGTTGTTCTTAAAGAAGATCAGGTGTCAAAGATCCTTAGATCACTTCCTCCAAAATACAAGCCCAAGGTGATGGCCATTGAGGAAGCAAATGACCTCACTCGACTGAGAATGGAGCAACTCATTGGCAACCTAGAAGCTCATGAAGCAACCCTAGAAGAGGAAGAAAGAAGAGAATGTGAACTTCAACAAGGAAAAAACAAGGATGTGGCTCTAAAAGCTTCAAATATCATCACACCAGAAAGTGAGGAGTCAAGTGAAGAAGAAGGAGAAGATGCCTTGATTGTCAATGGTAAGAAATATAAAAGATTTAAATCTAACAAAATTTCTAGTTCCTCTTCTTCTCCTCCTAGGTGCTTTGAGTGTGGAAAGAAAGGACATCTTAAAAATGAATGCCCCAAAACAAAGAAAGGAAAGAAAAGTTCACACAAAAAGAAGGGAGAAAAAGCTTACAAAGATGCATGGGATGAATCAAGCGAGAGTGAAAGTGGAGAAGAAAAGGTAGAATGTCTAATGGCAAGAGAAGATGATGAAGACTCACAAGAGGTAAGCCTTCTTGATCTTCCTAAAGAAGAATTAATCGCTAGTCTACAAGAAGCTCATGATAAATATATTGACTGCAAAAGAAAACTAAAGAAGGTTACCAAAACAAATGATGAGTTATATGCTAGATTAAATGATCGCTCTTCTAAAAAGGACAACATTGATCTTGAGAACTTGTCTTTGAAAACATCTTTAAATGACTGCACTAGAAAATTACTTACTCTAGAAACAAATGTTGATCTTCTTTCTCAAGAAAAGACTGATTTGTTAGCTAAACTAAATGATTTTCAGACCCAACCAATTTTATGTAACCATCTAGACTATGACAATGTTGTAAAAGAAAGAGACTCCCTGTTGTCTAATTTAGATCAAGCAAGGAAATATTTACACAAGAAGATGGATGACATTGCAAAGCTACAAAGAAACCTAAATGACTTAAGAGGAAAAGAGATCCTTAATAACATTTTGAAAATTTCCTCTAGTTTCAATGGAAGAAGAGGATTAGGATATGCTCCAAAGAAAAATCAACCCAAAAGAGCTAAAGAATCCAAGACTCAAACTGTGTTTGTACCTAAGAACACAATCCCTAGAAAAAGAAATGAAGTTGATTCTATTACTTGTCATTTTTGTCTACGTCTTGGACATTATTCATCTTCATGCCCTTATAAGACCAAGGATTCCGATTTAGTATGGGTTCCAAAACCCCAAACTTAGTAGATTTGAATGCAATTCAGTTGATATATGATCTAATGCTCATTTTTGCAAATTATATTATCTTATCTCAACTTAATAAAAAGTCTCATGCATTATGGTAATTTTTAGAAATGCAATACTGAAACAGAAACCTACTCGGTCGAAGTATTGTCGACCGAAAATATCATTGGTCGAACTTTTGTCGACCGACCAGATTGTTGTGACAAATTAAATTCTACAGCAACTTTCTCGATCAATGATTGGTCGACCGAGTGAGGTGTCGGTCGAACTTTTGTCGACCGACTGAAGTTCTGTATCAGATTTTTATTCAGTCTGTAAATTAAATGCTTCTAACCATACCGGACCATCACATGGGTACCAAAACCTACATTTTTATGCAGGATTGGGTGGTCGACAGTGGATGCTCCAAACACATGACCGGAGACAAGGATGCATTTCAAACTTTTGAAGAAAAGAAGAGTGGTACAGTCACTTTTGGAGATAATGGTAAAGGTAAAATCGTTTGAATAGGTAATATTGGTAAAAACCTCGAAATCAAGAATGTTTTACTCGTTGATGGTTTGGACCATAATTTAATAAGTGTGAGTCAATTATGTGACAGTGGATATGATGTTTTATTTAACAAAAATTGCTGTAAATTATAAATAGAAAACACTACAAATGTTGTTTATGAAGGAAAAAGAGTTGGAAACCTTTATATTCTTAGACCTAACTCTATGAAATCTGTAGTAGGAAAATGCTTACTTGCAAATGAAAATACTTTATAACTATGGAATATAAAGCTAGGACATGCTAGTTCACATGTTATCAAAAAGTTAGTGAAATATGATCTTGTTCGTGGTTTGCCTACTTTATCTTTTGATCAAGTTGAAAATTGTGAACCATGTACTTTGGGAAAGCAAACAAAAACCTCTTTTAAACCTAAACATGTACTTAGCACCAGTAGATCCTTCGAATTAATTCATATGGATTTATTTGGACCCATGAGGACACAATCTATTGGTGGCAAAAGATATTGTTTTGTTATTGTTGATGATTATAGTAGATATACATGGGTACATTTTCTTGCAACCAAAGATGACACTATTCATGTTTTTATAAAATTTTGTTCCATGATTGAAAATCTATTACAAAACAAAATATGTACCATTAGAAGTGATCATGGTGGAGAATTTGAAAATCATGTATTTGAAGAATTTTGCACATCTCAACGGTACACTCACAATTTTTCTGCTCCACGCACTCCACAACAAAATGGTATAGTTGAAAGGAAAAATCGATCACTACAAGAAATGACTAGAACTATGATGCTCGAACATAACACACCTAAAACTTTTTGGGCTGAAGCTGTAAACACCGCATGCTATGTGTTAAATAGAGTAACTGTTCACTCCCATTTGAAGAAAACACCATATGAAATAATACATTCTAAGAAACCTAGAGTTGACTATTTTCATACCTTTGGATCCACATGATATATCTTAAATACTAAACAGGATAGAGATAAGTTTGATTCTAAATCACATAAAGCATTCTTTTTGGGATATTCTACCTCTAGCAAAGCATTTAGAGTCTACAACACTATTTCTAGAAACGTTGAGGAATCTATTCATGTCTCTTTTCATGAAGAGTCAAAATCAGAAAATCCTGAAATAGTTGATCTCACTCATCAATTCGAAAACTTAGACATACCAAATGATATTGAGAAAGATACTACAAGCAATAACCAAGCTGAAACACAACCTATACCTAGACTTATTAAGGATCATCCTCAAGAATTAATTATTGGAAATCCAAATGATAAAGTCAAAACTCGTTCTTCCTTTAAGGATGTTGCAAACATGGCCTTTATTTCTATTATTGAACCTAAGAAGGTCTCTGAAGCTCTTAAAGATGACTATTGGATAATAGCAATGCAAGAAGAGTTAAATCAATTCACTAAAAATGATGTATGGGATTTAGTTCCTAAACCAAAAAATAAAACCATCATTGGAACGAAATGGGTTTTTAGGAATAAGCTAAATGAGGCAGGGGAAGTAATAAGAAATAAAGCTAGGTTAGTCACACAAGGATACAATCAACAAGAAGGAATAGAGTTTGATGAAACATATGCACCAGTAGCAAGACTTGAAGCTATTAGAATGTTACTAGCTATAGCTGCACACAAAAACATCAAACTCTATCAAATGGATGTAAAAAGTGCATTTCTAAATGGAATCATCCAAGAAGAAGTATATGTTGCCCAACCACCTGGTTTTGAAATACCGGAAAAAGGTGACTATGTTTATAAACTTAAGAAAGCACTTTATGGTTTAAAACAAGCACCTAGGAACTGGTATGAAAGGCTCAAGACATATCTCTTTGATAATGGTTTTCTATTGGAAATTCAGATTATACTTTATTTTTCAAAACATATACATCTGATTTTCTAGTTGTTCAAATATATGTTGATGACATTATCTTTGGAGCTTCAAATGAATCCTTGTGCACACAATTCAGTGACATTATGCAAAAAGAATTTGAAATGAGCCTCATGGGTGAACTAACTTTCTTTCTTGGTTTTCAAATTAAACAAACGCCTGCCGGGATTTTTATAAGCCAAGAAAAGTATACTAAAGAGCTCTTAAAATGTTTTGGGATGGATCAGTGCAAACACGCTACTACTCCTATGGCTACATCTATTAAAATTGATAAGGATGAAAATGGGGAGCCTATTGATGATTCTTTATATAGAGCCATGATTTGTAGTTTGCTTTACTTAACCGCTTCTCGACCGGATATTATGGTTTCCGTTGGTCTTTGTGCTCGATTTCAATCACAACCCATGCAATCTCATTTTCAAGAAGTTAAACGGATTCTTTGATATTTAGCCGGCACCACATGTTTTGGTTTATGGTACCCAAAAGGACAATCCTTGGATTTCAAAGCTTACACTAATGCTGATTATGTTGGTTGTCGACTTCATCGCAAAAGCACTAGTGGTGGTTGTTTCTTGTTGGGAAGAGCCTTAGTATCTTGGTTTAGTAAGAAACAAAACATGGTTTCCCTCTCTACAACTAAAGCTGAATATATGGCAGCCGGATCTTATTGTGCTCAAGTGCTTTATATGCAACAAGTGTTAAACGATTATGGTTTTACTTTTTCATCTACGCCTATCTTTTGTGACAACACAAGTGCTATAAACTTAGCACGCAATCCTATATTACATAGCCGAGCTAAACATATTGAAATTTGTCATCACTTCTTACGGGATCACATTTCTAAGAATCATGTTTCTCTTCATCATGTTGATATGGAAGATCAATTGGCTTATATTTTTACAAAACCGCTTCCACTAGATCAGTTTAACAAAATAAGGAAGCAACTGCTTATCACTCCCTTGGAAGATGTTTTCTTTGATATTTGTGCTTCTTAAAAGTGTCTTACTTTGCATCATTCTTGGCTTTTAAATGGACATCTTGCTCATAGGAATTGATGGGACATCTAATTAAGGGGGAGTTTTCTTGTTTTTAACGGATATCTTTTTGAAATGACAAAGGGGGAGAAATAAAAATAAATCTTAAAACATAGTAATTGTGCAAAACTCAATCAATGAGTTTCATAAACTCTTGGCTTTACATTAAAAGTTGCTATATTCCCTAAAGAATTGGATTTCATGTTCCATATTTCATGGGTAATAATAAGCACACATTTTATAAACAAGAGAAGAAATTCACAAGGTATACTTCAGGTATGAAACTAAACTTTGAGTTTGATTTATATTTTGGAAATGTTTGTCATCTTCAAAAGGGGGGAGATTGTTGGCTAAATGGACATCAGTAAATCCCTTTGTTTTGATAATGACAAACATTTCGTTCTTGTTGATCTAACGTGCTACTTGAGTATTGTAGATATAAGGTGGATGACAAAGTCTTGGGAAATCTATATGCTTGAATATTTGTATTTTTCATGAAATTTAATCAATTTGTAAAAACTTGTACAAACATATAATGTACAAGTACTTAGATTTCATGTAAATCAAGCGTTAGATCTTCCCTAGCCAATCACTACACTTAGATAGGTCATCCCCTCCAATAGTGTCACCTATGCACACTCATACAAATATTTAATGCCTTAAATTGAAATATTGAAATAGGGTCAATCTCGGTCGACAAACTCCTCGACTGAGACACTATCGGTCGACAAACTTCTCGACCGAGAAAGACCCAAGTAGCCATTAGACACAGCTGACAAGGTAGTAAGCAGTTGGAGATGAACGTTGTAAACACTTGATCCAGAGAGCTTGTTGGTCGACAAAACCTCGACCGAGTAGGTATCTCGGTCAACAATTCCTCGACTGAGATGGAATCTGACAGCAACTGCAGAATTAATTAACTAGCCATTGCTAATGCAACCAACTTGTACCTAATGGATAGTTAAGCACTTAGAACCTCCTAGAAAGTGTCTAGAATGTCCTTAAGCACTTGTAGGCCATTCCTATAAATAGGACATGCCTTAGGACACCTAAACTCACCCAATCTACACTTGTGATACAGTTGAGCATATACTTGCTATTGAGCAACCTGTTTGTGAGCAAATTGAGCATATTGGCAATTGGCTACTTTCCTCCGTGCTCTAATTTCGTGTCCTATAGGCTAGTATCTCCTATCCACAACAATCACAATATCATATACATTTGTTAGGAGATCTACACGCTTGATCTAGGCAAATCAAGCCTTGTGCTTCAAAGGATAAGTTGTAATTTCCATTTTCCTTTCTTGTTCACTTTTATTGCTTGTACTCTCCTTGCTACTCCTAGGTTGGAGGCTGCAGATTGGAGAGGGTCGTGATCTTCTTGGTGAAGAAGGAGACTTTGAACTACTTCAAGAAGGCTGGTGCAACGGGAGGTTACTTCAAAGAGGAAGGCTACTTCAAGGGGGAGCTTGAAGTTACTTCAAGAAGGCTACCTCGAGTTGGTGCATCTACTTCAAGTGAAGGCTATTCAAAGGGGTGTAAGAAAGTATTGTATTTTGTGTAATTCCTTGAGAAGGTAATAAAATTAATACTTTCAAAATCCCAGTTGGGTAAGCAACCGGGTAGTGGACTAACAACCTTAGTATTTGCTAAGGTTGGAACCACTCTAAACCCTTTGTCTCCTTCTTAGTCTCTCATTTGTGGTTGTTTGAGTTAAATAATTATTAAATATTTTTAAAACCCTATTCACCCCCCCTCTAGTGGTTTTTCAGGACCGAGCTCTATGGAGCAGCCATGGCGTTGAACGTAGGGGTTTCAATCCCTGGGATGAAAGTCCAGTTCAGCCCATGGTGGCTAGTATATGTATATCACGCCCATGAGGGCATATTGGTAATTTTTGTTTCCTTGTGACACCGTCGACCGAACTTAGGCTCCCTCTATTTCTCTATAGTCTATGTGACAACGAACCCTTAATGATCTGCATATTCATTCAGGGGTAAATTTGGTATTTGACAATTCAATTTTTGTATTTAGTCAGAAATGATTTAAACTTGTAAATTTCATAGGAAATTATCCGTCTGTCTAAATAGGGCATATATATACATTTTTGAAATCATAAAAATACGACTGATTTATTGGGACAAGTTTCACGCCCATATTTGCAACTTAATGTAGGGTCGATTTCCAAGCAAAAGATTTAATGCATATTATATTAATTGAATGCACATATATTGTGACTAGGTTAAGACAACCCTGACCCTGAACTTAGGAGATGTCAATGAATATCTAGGACTAGTCATAAGGTATGTACACTCTCTATTTTTATTTTGGGCATTAAATGACTAAAATCCATATATCTTTTAATGAGGCATCTCTTGAATGGTAAATCTTTTTTTAAAATCCAAATACTTGGACATTTATTTCTCCTGATATGAATTCCTTTTGTTTCTGTGATATTTAAATTTCTATGTTCCTATGGGTCTTTGGTCCCCTCTTGCCTTGTTGTCTTTTATTTGAAATTGACTAAAATGATAGTCTTGCCACTCTATTTTATGCATGATACATGTTTGACTAGAATATCTAGAATAGTGGTACTTATGTACAACCATATTTATATAGGGCGGGCGTATTCCGCCCGGGGTGTGCGTTTCCACCCTTGTTTATTTTTAGGCCACGATCCTATGGTGTTATGGCCCTGTTTTAGGTATATTTAGTCTACATTGTTATGCATGCAAATATTTGTTGTTTTAATGTGAATATGTGGTTGATTGATATGGCAAGACACTCTTTTATTATCATGCTTGTAATCTGAATTTAATATGCCTCATTTCTTTTGCTTCATTTCTTTTGTTACTTTCCTCTTGAACATACCTAATTGCAAATAGCCCCCTCTCTTGTGGGAACATCTCTTTTTGCACTTTTAACCCTATATAATGTCCAAAATATTTTCTATATGTACATACTCAGCCTTTGCTGACCTCTTTATTGTTTCCTATGTTCTGGGTGATGTTCCTTTCCACCCAGGTTTAGGTGCATTAAAGATCAAGGTTTCTCGAAGATCATGTAAAGATAATTGTACCTAAGGATAGCTTGGAATGGCTAGGTTACTCTCTGCTACTGGGCTCATTTGTAGTTAGTTCAAGTCTTTGTAACATCGCCTTTTATGGTGATGAGAAATTGTATAATGATACCCATTGTAACTTTGTAATAGTTTTGTTCCGCTGCTTTATTATTACATGGCTCTTGTATTATATCATTTGAGTGGATCCCCTTTCGGGTTCCACTCTTTACTGAGGCCAAGAATCACTAAGATTTATGCATAACAACTTCCAACGAAGTACAAATTAAGATTTTATAATCTTTGGAATGGTTTTAAGACAAGGAACCTTCCTGATATTAAACCTAGTATGCCATCCTGATTCCCATGTTCTAATTAAAAGCTAATTTTAATGAAATGTAATTATTCATGGTTATGGTATATACATGAAATTAGGTTTGATTAGGCTTAGCTATTTTTAGTATACATTGTGATATGTCATTACCCACACCAATTTTATTCTATGTTTTTAGATTAGTGTATATAAATAGGTTATGAAACAATGTCATTTTATTGCTATATGCTTCCCTTTAATATAAGTGAGAAATCTAATATATTCTCAAAAGCACAGAGGCCAAGAATGATTAAGCATCTCATCTTCATCACAGTTAATTTCTATACCAAAATACATGGGTTGATCCACTTATATAGTAGAAACTATACTTCAAATGAAATTTCTAAAAAGTAGGGGCTTACTGAGCATCACTGACTTCTGGGGGGGGCTAGTCTGAAGATGATACAACTAAGAAATAGCAAAGAAAATACACCATTTCCCTTCACCATGAATTGGTTACATGTGAGCACAATTATATTATGTTCATTCAATTCCCCTTGTCGAGGGGGCGGTTGCTCCTCTTGTCATATTCTGTTCATTCTGATTCTGGACTTTTGTATGCTATGCTTCTATTCTTATGCTTGGTCAAGGTTCAGTACTTTTCTCCCACCTCTTTTCAGGCTCTGCTGGTTGAAGCTTCTGTTGGTTTTCATTGGAAGGTCTTGTATGTTGTTTTTTTAATCCTTTTTTCTGATGTGGTTTTGAGTGATGTTCTACTTTTTTCTTCTGTTGGTTATCGTTGGCTGAAGGATATGTGATCTGTCCTTGGGTTGGTTTGTCTTTTCCCTATTTGATGTCATCCAAGGATGGGATTCTATGCTGGCTCTTGCCCATGGAAGTGCTTGAAATGGCTTCGTATGGTTCTCCTTTTTTTAAGGCTCTTTTGGGATTCTTTGAAATGATATTCCTATCCTTTGAAAATAGGAGTTTTGGTCGACCAAAAAAGGAATATAGCCATGATTGAGTACCATGTTATGAAGAACATACACCTTGGTGTTTAGATTCATATCAGGGAGTGTATCTTTGGTATTTGTTTGTATAGATTCCTACTTTCTGGATGTATATGTTCTAAAGGTTTGTAGAAAGTGAGCTTGTAGAAGTTGAGGTTGTAGGTTTGGAAACCATTTTGGTGGTTTTGAGGTTTATGAATTCTCCTTTGATACTAGAGGATAGGACCCATGCTCCTGTTCATTTTTTGATTCAGTTCAAAATGATTAGAATGTGCCTGGGTCCTTATTATAAGTATGTTCTTTTATCCTTTTAAAAAGTATTTCAAACATAGTGTCATGTACTCATAAAACTAAAGAGGAAGGAATCTATCCCATTTATATATAGGTCAGAGAATGATAACCTCACATAACGCATTTAGAAAAATTACAATTTTTAGATGAAACCTTCTTGTAACTCATTTAGAAAATTTACAATTTTTAGATGAATCCTTCTTGTCATAAAATTTGTGGTACTATCAAAATAAAAATATGATAAGATATCTTGTAGTAGTGTTTTGATAAACACAGAAGTACAAGACTGTAGTAAAATTTTGGAAAGATACCAGTAACCTCTTCAAATAGGTCTCACACCTTCTATAGTAGTGCATCGATACTCCAAATTAAATAGGTCTCACAACTGTACAAAATAAGCCAGACACCATTAACCTCTTTGATAATCTAAAATATGAGTGTTGATTCAACACATAGATAATAAGTGTCAACTCATTGTATGAAATTCTAAGATACATCAAATTATAGAAAATACTAGTTACTTCATTAAAATTCTCAAAGAAGGATTAGTGAGCATTGGACCAATTGCAAAGAGGTAGCCTCTATATAGGACATGATCTCCTCTATTAGATTTCTTTTAAATCTATCATGTTGACCACAATAAAGTTGGTTATGACAAGCAATAAAAGGTTAACTGATGTTATACAACTTTTTCCAGAAAATATATAACATTGTTATATGTACTTACAATTTGTTAATACTAATATTATGCAGTCTCTGTCCACCCACAACAGTCACTATGAACTGGGCCTCTATGCCAATGTTAACGTTCCCTATTGAAGAAAAATTGGACATAATCCTAGATGATCATTCCTTAAACCAACTAGCCATACCCAAACATTGGCATTTTCTAAAAGGAAGACACTACAGGCCTGGTGAAGTGACCCTAAATTTTGGCAATTATTCACATTTTATCGAGGTTGAGTATGATTTGGCGGTAAATATTGTATCAAAATCTGGTTGGCATGATTGGATTAGAAAGATTCTAGTAGGATGTAGCGACAAGCTTTTTTCCGTCATGTTGGCCATAATACCATCAAAGTTTGGATAACCAACATCAACTGTGAGACCCCCGATCATCTACGGCGGTATGAGCGCACGATGGAGGATATCAGCTCAGATGAATTTGATGATGAGGCCCCTATCAGTTCGGATTTGTCTAAATATAGTGAGGAGCTCTGTGACACAGCACAATCATCAAAAAGACCATGGTAGGTCCAATTAACAAATATAATTGTCAAGACAAAAAATTTAAGTTTACACTTTTTGTCTGAGAGCAATCAATCCTCGTAGCTGCTTTCTTTTCTGAACTTCAGGAGAAGATCGCCACAATGATAAGTCCTCGAAGTTACTGATGTGAGACCATGTTGGTGTAGTATTTAGTTGTCTATCTATCTAGACTTGTCTGTATTAATAGTTATTTTAATTATGTGCATTTTAGGGGTACACCAACCCCTTTGTTTAGTTACTGTTTAGGGGTACACCCCTGTGTGTGGATGTAAAAAGAGATTAATGAATGGAACTAAAAGCTTCTACATGAATGCTTATACTTCAAGTGTGTGTTCCCATGAATGTTCCAAATTCACAAATCCATCCTATCTAATGACACATTCAAAACCAAACAACAAAAAGAAATATGCATATCATATTATGTTACAAATTATTGATAAATTTCATTATAAATGTTATTTTATCCTTATTATAACTATGTTCTTTTATCCTTATATAAGTATTTCAAAAAATGATTGGGCGCCCGCCTAGTCAGATAGGCTCATGTGAAATTTATTTGCATGATTACACTAGTATTTTCTCATATTGTATAGTCTTTTTTAATATGACATACTCATATGTTATATCTTTTACTAATTTTACAGAATGGATAAGTCTTGGATAGCATAGGATGACCGAACGAGCAGTAAATACTTATGTGGAGTATCAAATTTTTGGATTTTTCTTTTGAACATTCATCGATTGAAGACAAGATTGTATGCCCATGTAGAAAGTGTGCTAATGTATACCAGGTCACCAAAGAGACTGCATTGAGCCATCTACTGTGGCATGGCTTCTTACCAAGCTATATTTCTTGGGCTTTTCATGGTGAAGATGTCGATGTTTAAATGGATGCTCCTACTGATCAAGGAGATTTCCTTAATGCTGAAAATTTACAAGATATGTTGCATGATACATGTCTGAGTTTTAGTGAAGATGGAAATACAGAAGGAGTGGAGCCATCTAGTGATCAAAATTTCAATACTGAAAAATTGTATATCTTGTTAAAGGATTCTGAGACAGAATGATATCCAGGGTGTAAGAAATATAGCAAACTTTATTGCATCATAGAATTCTATCACCTGGTTTGTCTTAATGGCTTGAGTAAGAAAGCATCATCTATGTTTCTTACGTTCTTTAAGAAGATGCTACCAGAAGGAGAACAATTACCTAATCATTTTATGAGCTAAAAAAGATGATTACGGGGTTGGGCTTAGATTATGTGAAGATTCATGTTTGTCCAAATGGTTGCATGTTGTTTTGGAAGGATTCTGTTGATAAAGACGTCTGTGATACATGTGGAGCATCAAGATGGAAACTGATTACAATCCCATATGATGATGACGAACTTGCAAAAAACCCAAGAGAATACCTATTAAAGTCACTTTCCACTTATACCCCGCCTAATGCGGTTATTCATGTCATCAAAAACCTCTTCCTTAATGAGGTGGCATGTAGAAGAATATGAAAAAGATGACAAGTTAAGACACCCCGTTGATTCACCTGCATGGAAAAAATTTTATGTGATGCATCCAGAATTTGTTACAGACGCTAGAAACATTTGATTGGGACTTACAACTAACGGATTTAATCCTTTTGGGACGATGAGTACTTCTTACAGTATATGGCCTGTTGTGATTATTCCATATAATTTACCTCCTTGGTTGTGCATGAAGCAACCATATTTTATGTTGTCCCTACTCATTCGTAGACCAGCTTCACCCAAAAATATAGATGTGTACTTGAGTCCATTGATCGATGAGTTGAAAGAACTCTGGGATACTAGTGTACATACATATGATGCTGGAACCAAGGAATTCTTTCTGATGCGTGCTTCTTTATTATGGAATATTAGTGATTTTCTAGGATATGGACATCTATCTAGTTGGAGTACTAAAGTATACAAAGCATGTCCCTATTGTAATAAAGATACTTTCTCACATTGGTTTCCACATAGCCGTAAAGTTTGCTACAGAGGACACCATAGGTTTTTGCCAACTAGCCACAGATTCTGAAAAGAAGCAAAGGCATTTGACGGTGAGCAAGAATTTAGGTGTCCACCTAAACCTCCTTATGGAGCTCAAATCTTGTCACAATTGGAGGACAAAAGAATTGTAATTGGTAAGAAAAGGCCAAGAGGTAAGGATTCAACACACAATTGGGAAAGGAAAAGCATATTTTTTGAGCTACCATATTGGAAAACTAACATTGTAAGGAACAATCTCGATGTCATGCACATTGAGAAGAATATATGTGAGAGTATTGTTGGAACATTGCTAGGTTTGAAGGATAAAAGTAAGGACAATCTGAATGCAAGGAAGGATTTGGAGGATATGGGAATCAGATTCCCGTTTCATCCAAAAACTGTTGGTAAATATACCATCCTACCTCCATCTTGCTATACAATGAAAAAAGATGAAAAAATATTATTTTGCGACCTCCTAAAATCTGTCAAAGTTCTAGACGGGTATGCGTCTAATATATCTAGATGTGCACGACCGAAGGATCAGAAGATGTTACCAATGAAAAGTCATGATTATCACATGTTGATGCAACAACTTTTGCCATTAGCTGTCACTGTGTCCTTGCCCAGTAAGAATGCTAAGTCATGTATTATTAATCTTTTTCACTATTTTTAAAGGTTGTGTACTAAAGTCATAGATCCAAATGATTTTTCTGCATTGGAAAATGCAATAGTTGTGACACTTTATGAGATGGAGAAGATATTCCCTCCATGTTTTTTTGACATAATGGTGCATCTATCAGTCCATCTCTCTTATGAAGCTAAGATAGTTGGCCCTGTTCAGTATCGTTGGATGTATCCAATTGAAAGGTAACTTTTCATATGTCGTGATGACTTTACCTATTGGAATGTAATTTGTCATAATATTTTTCTCAACTTTGTTATCAGGTATCTGATGACCCTAAAAGGATATGTTCGTAATAAAAGATATCCAGAAGGATCAATAGCAGAATGATATATAGTTGAAGAGTGTCTAACTTTTTGTTCAAGATACTTGGATGGAGTTCAAACAAAATTAAATCAGCCAAATAGAAATGATACTGACGAAGAAAATTTGGAAAATGAGCCAACACTTGACAGTGATGATTGGTCTATTTTCTCGACAGTAGGTCGTGGTATTGGTAAAATGGTAACATGTGTCTTGGACGAACATACATTGAAACAAACCCATAAGTATGTATTATTCAATTATGAAGCAATTGAGCCATACATTAAGTAAGTTAGTGTCAACTATCTTATATTAATAAAATGCTATAACATATTCCAATAACATATTGTACATATTTTGTATTCAGGATGCACTATGATATCATTAGGCAAAAACATCCTCAGAAGTCCTTAAAGGAGGTTCAGAGAATACATAGTAACTCATTTGATGGATGGTTTAAGGAACATGTAAGTTTAGTTGTGGTAATGAAATTAGTTATTCTTCATGAATAAGTCTAACAAACTTTTCTTTTGTTAGATTGAGACACTCCTAAGAACAGATATGGTGGATGATAAAATCAAGTTTCTTTCTCAAGGTCCACATCAAATGGCCATTAAGTACAAGGGCTATGTTGTCAATGGTCACAGATTTCATACCAAGGTAAAAGATGCAAATCGAACAACACAAAATAGTGGAATCTTTCTGGTAGCTAAGACTGATTGTTATTCTAAAACCACTAACCGCAATCAAATTACTAGAGATGTTACCTACTATGGTGTTTTGAAGGATGTTATTGTGCTCAATTATTATGAACACTTTAAGGTGACATTATTTAAGTGTGATTGGGTGGACATCTACTCAACTTGGGGAATCAAGCATGATGAACATGGGTTGACTCTTATTAATTTGAGATGCCTTCAAACTACAGGAGAACTATTTGTAGTGGCATCTCAAGTTGGACAAGTATTTTATGTAGAAGATGTCACTTCAAAAGAGTGGCATTTTGCTGTAAAGATTGTCCCACGGGATATGTTCAACATGGAAGAACAATCTTGTATTGAGAATGTCGAAGCTTATGTACAAGGTGAAACTCGAGATGGGCCATCAATGACATCAGAGGATGAAGATACTGATTGTGGCATAGTTAGATTGGATATGGAAGGAATTATTGTTGCTAGTTCAACAACTGAAAAAGACCAATCCCGAATTCAACTGGATGATGAAAGTGTATCTCAAAGTGATGATGATGATTTTTTTGAATGAGAAGATTACAAAATAGCAGCCAATGTTTCTTTTTGTTTGTCCTAAATATTTGACTTAAATAAGCCTTTTTTGGCTCAATGTATCTCTTTAATTTTCTGTCTCACATTTTTCTCTAGCTAGGTGTATGCATTTTACATGTCTGACATTATTCTTATTCATATTTATCCTTGTCTCTACTTTTGTTTATAATTATATTTGATTAAATAGTTGTGTTTCATTTCTAAATATTATTAATAAAATTGTTATTATGTTGTTCAATATTTTTCTAAATGTCTTCATTATGTGACTTGATATACTCAGGATGAGAGAACAGTACAGTGACAACTGCCATAACATGACAGCCGCAAGAAATGATAAGAACAACAACAATGACTCTTGTACGGCGACTCATTTACCTAGCATTACTTGGCATGGTTGTTGGCAATCTTTGAACATGTCATCCTCAAAACACTCCAAAAAAAATTATCTTCCCTTCCAACTGAAATTTGTAATGATAGATCAAACAAATTCAATAAAACTGTTGCTAGCTCTACAAAAAATGCCCAATCAGCCACGTCTCCCCAAGACTCTAATATGGTTGGTGGTTCAAAATCCTCTCAAACATGCACAACTGAAAAGGACATGGGAACAAGGTTCCAAAATCAGCACAATAAAGAAAGTGGCGATAATGTTACAAGATCAAGAAATTCACAGCTACAATGTGTGCCTAATGTCAATGCTTTCGTGTCTATTCATTCAAGAATTGTAGAGAATAGAGTTGCCAGTAACCAAAATAGCAATGTATTTCCTGATAACATGGACCAAAATGACATCTCTATCACCATGTTGAGTCATTGAATGTTACAACAACACCTTCTGATGGGCTAGGTAATCATTTCATTCATATTGTTGTATTTATAGTGTTGTATTTAATGATATATAATTTTACATATATTTATTTTATTTTTATGAATGAATGCTTAGGTCAAAAACATCAAGCAAACAAATTCAATAAAACTGTTGCTAGCTCTGCAAAAAATGCCCAATCAACCACGTCTCCCCAAGACTCTAATATGGTTGTGTAACACCCCAATTTTTCAAACTAAGCGGAAGCATACATCTTATTGGGATGTCACAAATATGATTATCATTGCATAAAAATAAAGTTCATATATACCAACACAGGATAAAATAACAGTTCTCATACTCATGTCTTCAACGTAAACCATACATGAAATAAAATTAAACATGTTTACTCTTAAACATCATACACTTTCTCATAAAACTCATACTGAACTAAAACACACGATACATAAACATAAAGGAAATCTAATCTATGGATAGTTGGCACCCCACCAGGTCTGGTCTCAGATGTCCTAGAGCTCCTTCTTCAATTGGTCCTCAGCTAGCTTTGTCCTTGACGTTGCTCCTTTCCTGCGGGCATCACGCCCCCAGCCATGCATCAAACAAAGTGGTAAGTGGAATTGAACATATTATATCTTAAAGAAAACATGTAAACATAAAATAAACTTTAAGCATTAGACATTGAAAAGAAAACACAATTGCTTTTAAATTAAGTCTTTTATCTTGACCTATATAAGAATCCTCGGGTTTTGCACTGAAGTGCCTCTTCTCTTATGCACCGAAGTGCCTCTTGGGTTGCACCGGAGTGCCTCTTCTCTTATGCACCTAAGTGCCTCTTAGTTTTGCTCCGAGGAGCCTCTTGGTGAGGATCTTATATAAGTTATCTTTTAATCATTATCTTTCTCTTAAAACTCTTACTTTGCTCTTAAAACTTAACTTTAAATTTACTCTTAGTGTGCATGAAGATGATACAATAATATTGACATTAAACATGGCATTCAGTTTAGTATAAATTCAATGACTTTTAACAATTAAAACAGTAAATAAGACATTCAACATTCATTATGCATACATATATACAATCAATCAAATATTTATGTTCAAAGTGCATGGACCACTTACCTCTCTCTTAGAGAAGACCTAGATGCTCTTCTTAGGTTTAGGAAACCCTAATCTCGTTCCTGAGTCTTAGAAACCCCAATTAACCTGTTATAACAATTATCATTTATTAATAATTTATATTCAACCTAACTTCTAGGGTTTTAGGGTTCTTGATCAAAACAGGGAAAAACGGCATCAAAATAGGCTCTAAAAGTTATTCCATCTTGTAGATCTCGAAAAATTGATCAACTTTCATATAGGACTCGTTTCTATAGGATGATCCAATCAGAAGTTATGAATTATTAGAGCCTGACCAATCAGGGGCAAGATAAAAGCATTTAAAATTACCTTGAAATCGGATAATACAAAACAAGAAAGACTGGTATGCCCATACTCTATTTTACAATTATAGGCATGACATGGGGGATAAAACTAGAAAATGAAGCTTGTGATCCCTTTCCCCCAAAATGAAGAAGAACACAACATATGCATTCTGTGAATCCAGAAGGCCAGAACACGATATGCGTTTCTACATGGAAAACCAAGGTGTAAATCACCTTCTTCATCGTCGGCCGATCTCGGCAAGCCCAAGAACGGGATGTGGAGTTTCCAGCGACACCCGAAACCACCCCCGCCATGACCGGCTGGAGTGTTGAGGTCGGAGGTCTGCCAGATTGGAACACAACGAAAACAAAGGCTATACTCAGCCTCACGGTACCATGGCGAAGGTGAAACGCAAGCAATCAAGATCAAAGACGAGACATTGCCACGGATTGAATCGAACAGGTCAAAACCAAAGAAAAAGGGGGAAAATCGATATACCTTCAATCTCGGTGAATATCGAATGTCAGAAGCTTCCCTGGGTTGCAAACAACCCTTCTGCACGTCAACTTGGGATGGAGCAGGTCGAAGGAGGTCGTCGTCGCCGACTGTGAGGGGAGCTTTGCAGTGGAGTAGGGAAAGAGGGTTCGAGGGTACCAAAGGGAAAGACGGATGGTGGGTTACATTTTTGCGTGTGCGAGGATCGATTTCGAGGGGTCCATATATATGGTTGCGGGTTCTGAGGGCGAGGGGAACTCGCAGTGGTGAAAACAGGGGAGGACTCTCGCGGCTTCGGGAGTCCGAAGGATGTAGGGCACGAGAGCCCCTCAGACCAGGGATGGTTAGGATCGCGTGAAGATCCCAGTTTCAATGGAGAGGAGACCAAAAAGAATGGGGGACTGTGGTGTCTGATTGGGTCGGAGAAAAAAAAATCGCAGCCAGGTTGCCTGATCTCAGTCTCCTACTGAAGGTAGGAGACGATCTCGAGTCCATACGATCAAAAATGAACGGCTGATAGTGACTCCTCTTAAAACAAGAATGCGTGACACAAATAAAATCACAGAAACTTTAGGTTAGGCTCGATATCAAGGGTATTCTTATTAAAATCAAATCAATAACTATATGCAATTTTCCCAAATCGAATTAAGGGGTCAAACTAACTCATAATAACCTCAAATTTGAACCATAGGATATATAGAGGGTCTAGAATCTTCCTATATGTTTAGATTTAAGTTTTGACTACCTTCTATTTGTAAAAATCATACTGGTCATTATCTTAATGTATATGAATTAAAAGAAATTATCATTTCAATGTTAGGTAATATTTTGAATCAAAGTTCGAGTTATGATGAAACCTTACAATATATATGAGTACTTTGCATCAACCCTTAGGATTTTGAAAATAGTAGTGGGAAATTTGCACTAAGGACCTTAAACTTATTTTATTGGCAAATTGGGATGTTACAATTCTACCCACCTTAATTAAATTTCACCCTGGAAATTTTCAGGGTACTACCCACCTTAGGATTTTCCCCATCCTTAAACATGAAAGGTTTAAATTACAGTTCTACACATGTTCATACATAATATGAGTCTAACTATGACTATAACCTCAAAGAAACTTAAACCATACCTTGTTCATTCTCATCATCTTCATCATCCACCATGGTGAAGATTCTAGCATGTTGCTTCTCTCGAAGTGCTTCATTGACCGTGGGCTCTTTCTTTTGAAACTTGGGGTAGTTGGGTCTAATGTGTCCTGCTTCATCACATGCATAGCACACTCCGGTTCCAAACTTGCATTCTCCTATATGATACTTGGAGCACTTGGCACATTGGGTCTTTGCAGGTTGATTTGCAACAACCTCAGTTGGAGCCTTCCTCTTCTTGTCATTATGGTGGTTGTTGTTGGAGTGGTTGTCCTTCTTCCATGCTCTTCCTGGGTGGTCTTCTAGTTCAAGGGCAGCATCTAGGGCACCTTGCACGGTGCAGTGTCCTCGTCCAGACAAAGCAAAGCTAAGATCCTCCTTGAGACCTCTAATGAACTTCTTCGCCTTGCGTCATTCATCATAATCATATCCATACTTCTGTAAGATCCTAAACTTCATGGTGTACTGTGTGACTGTCATATCACCACGTTGACGAAGGTTGCGAAACTCCTCTTCTTTCTTCTCGATCATAGCCTCAGATATGTAATGGTCTTTAAAGGCTTCTGCAAATTCCTCCCATGTGAATGGAGGAGCATCAGCTTCACGAGAACCTAGCAAGTTCTCCCACCAAGTCCTAGCAGCACCTTTGAGCATGTGAGTCCCAAAACAAACCCTAGATGGGTTAGGGAAACCTAGGTCATGAAAACAATGCTCCATGTTCTGCAACTAGCTTTCTGCTTTGCCTACCACGTCCAGCTCTTCCTCTCCAGCAAAACAATCAGGCTTGATCTTCAAGAAGTCAACTAAGGTCAACTCCTGGTTCCTCGGTTGATGTGGTCTTCCTTGTTGTCCAGTGATAGCATCAGTCAGAGCCTTAATGAGCACTTCTAGAGGTACATTAGGGTTACCATTAGGGTTAGCCCCTCCTGAAGCACTATGATCACTTTCTCCATTGGAAGAGCTTCTTTCTCCATTGGAAGAGCTTCCTTCTCCATCTACATGCTCCTTGCCCTTATTAGATCTCTTCTTGGGAGCCATCTACAAGAGGGAACATAAACTATATGAGATTCTGAGAAAAGCTTGGTGGCCAACTATATTTTTCGCTCTGATACCATATTGTAACACCCCAATTTTTCAAACTAAGCGGAAGCATACATCTTATTGGGATGTCACAAATATGATTATCATTGCATAACAATTAAGTTCATATATACCAACACAGGATAAAATAACAGTTCTCATACTCATGTATTCAATGTAAACCATACATGAAATAAAACTAAACATGTTTACTCTTAAACATCATACACTTTCTCATAAAACTCATACTGAACTAAAACACACGATACATAAACATAAAGGAAATCTAATCTATGGATAGTTGGCACCCCACCAGGTCTGGTCTCAGATGTCCTAGAGCTCCTTCTTCAACTGGTCCTCAGCTAGCTTTGTCCTTGACGTTGCTCCTTTCCTGCGGGCATCACGCCCCCAACCATGCATCAAACAAAGTGGTAAGTGGAATTGAACATATTATATCTTAAAGAAAACATGTAAACAGAAAATAAACTTTAAGCATTAGACATTGAAAAGAAAACACAATTGCTTTTAAATTAAGTCTTTTATCTTGACCTATATAAGAATCCTTGGGTTTTGCACCGAAGTGCCTCTTCTCTTATGCACCGAAGTGCCTCTTGGGTTGCACCGGAGTGCCTCTTCTCTTATGCACCTAAGTGCCTCTTAGTTTTGCTCCGAGGAGCCTCTTGGTGAGGATCTTATATAAGTTATCTTTTAATCATTATCTTTCTCTTAAAACTCTTACTTTGCTCTTAAAACTTAACTTTAAATTTACTCTTAGTGTGCATGAAGATGATACAATAATATTGACATTAAACATGGCATTCAGTTTAGTATAAATTCAATGACTTTTAACAATTAAAACAGTAAATAAGACATTCAACATTCATTATGCATACATATATACAATCAATCAAATATTTATGTTCAAAGTGCATGGACCACTTACCTCTCTCTTAGAGAAGACCTAGATTCTCTTCTTAGGTTTAGGAAACCCTAATCTCGTTCTTGAGTCTTAGAAACCCCAATTAACATGTTATAACAATTATCATTTATTAATAATTAATATTCAACCTAACTTCTAGGGTTTTAGGGTTCTTGATCAAAACAGGGAAAAACGGCATCAAAACATGCTCTAAAAGTTATTCCATCTTGTAGATCTCGAAAAATTGATCAACTTTCATATAGGACTCGTTTCTATAGGATGATCCAATCAGAAGTTATGAATTATTAGAGCCTGACCAATCAGGGGCAAGATAAAAGCATTTAAAATTACCTAGAAATTGGATAATACAAAACAAGAAAGACTGGTATGCCCATACTCTATTTTACAATTATAGGCATGACATGGGGGATAAAACTAGAAAATGAAGCTTGTGATCCCTTTCCCCCAAAATGAAGAAGAACACAGCATATGCGTTCTGTGAATCCAGAAGGCCAGAACACGATATGTGTTTCTACATGGAAAACCAAGGTGTAAATCACCTTCTTCATCGTCGGCCGATCTCGGCAAGCCCAAGAACGGGATGTGGAGTGTCCAGCGACACCCGAAACCACCCCCGCCATGACCGGCTGGAGTGTTGAGGTCGGAGGTCTGCCAGATTGGAACACAACGAAAACAAAGGCTATACTCAGCCTCACGGTACCATGGTGAAGGTGAAATGCAAGCAATCAAGATTAAAGACGAGACATTGCCACGGATTGAATCGAACAGGTCAAAACCAAAGAAAAAGGGGGAAAATCGATATACCTTCAATCTCGGTGAATATCGAATGTCAGAAGCTTCCCTGGGTTGCAAACAACCCTTCTGCACATCAACTTGGGATGGAGCAGGTCGAAGGAGGTCGTCATCGCCGACTGTGAGGGGAGCTTTGCGGTGGAGTAGGGAAAGCGGGTTCAAGGGTACCAAAGGGAAAGACGGCTGGTGGGTTACGTTTTTGCGTGTGCGAGGATCGATTTCGAGGGGTCCATATATATGGTTGCGGGTTCTGAGGGCGAGGGGAACTCGCAGTGGTGAAAATAGGGGAGGACTCTCGCGGCTCCAGGAGTCCGAAGGATGTAGGGCACGAGAGCCCCTCAGACCAGAGATGGTTAGGATCGCATGAAGATCCCAGTTTCAACGGAGAGGAGACCAAAAAGAACGGGGGACTGTGGTGTCTGCTTGGGTCGGAGAAAAAAATCACAACCAGGCTGCCTGATCTCGGTCTCCTACTGAAGGTAGGAGACGATCTCGAGTCCATACGATCAAAAATGAATGGCTGCTGGTGACTCCTCTTAAAACAAGAACGTGTGACACAAAGAAAATCACGGAAACTTTAGGTTAGGCTCGATATCAAGGGTATTCTTATTAAAATCAAATCAATAACTATATGCAATTTTCCCAAATCGAATTAAGGGGTCAAACCAAATCATAATAACCTCAAATTTGAACCATAGGATATATAGAGGGTCTAGAATCTTCCTATATGTTTAGATTTAATTTTTGACTACCTTCTGTTTGTAAAACTCATACTGGTCATTATCTTAATGTATATGAATTAAAAGAAATTATCATTTCAATGTTAGGTAATATTTTGAATCAAAGTTCGAGTTATGATGAAACCTTACGATATATATGAGTAGTTTGCATCAACCCTTAGGATTTTGAAAATAGAAGTGGGAAATTTGCACTAAGGACCTTAAACTTATTTTATTTGCAAATTGGGATGTTACAGGTTGGTGGTTCGAAATCCTCTCAAACATGCACAACTGAAAAGGAGATGGGAACAAGGATCCAAAATCAGCACAACAAAAAAAGTGGTGATAAAGTTGCAAGATCAAGAAATTCACAGCTATCATGTGTGCCTAATGTCAATGCTTCCATGTCTATTCATTCAAGAATTGTAGAGAATAGAGTTGCCAGTAACCAAAATAGCAATGTATTTCCTGATAACATGGACCAAAATGACATCTCTGATTACCATGTTGAGTCATTGAATGTTATAATAACACCTTCTGATGGGCTAGATAATAATTTCATTCATATCATTGTATTTATAGTGTTGCATTTAATGATATATAATTTTGCATATATATATTTTATCCTTTATGAATGAATTCTTAGGTCAAAAACATCGAGCACATGGCCGAACACAATGTTTGAAAGTTTGGAAAAGAAAGCCCGACGATACAATTCCCATTGAGAAAAATCAATTTGGACAACCAGTAGGTGAAAACCAATGTCACTTATCAAGTTTTCTGACAACCATTGTAAGAGATCCCAATCTTTGTCCACTAAACTATGAGGACTGGAGACAATTTCCAGAAAATAAAAAAGATTCTATATGAAATTTTGTGAATGTATATTATTAAATTTTATTTTTAAATGGTTAAATGAAGCTTCTAATTGATATCCTTTATGTCGGTAGAGTAAATTCACAATGGATTCAGATCTGAAGGAGTGGACAATGAAGAGACTAGGAAAGAAATGGAAGGACCATAAGTGGGAGTTAAGGAGACTATACTTCCTAGAAGATAGTCCATACAAACGACAGCTTGAACAAGTTGTTCCCCGCGTGGACAAGTCGCATTGGAAATTTCTTGTCGATTATTGGAGGAGTAATAAAGGAAAGGTAATATTATTTTTTCTATTTTTTAATACTTACAATACCGCACAGATAATTACTATGCACAATATTGTAATGTTTTCCATAGAGGAAGTCTATAACTAACAAGACAAGCACAAAATTTCAAAAGGTTAGCCACACAACAGGAACCAAGTCGTTTGTATGTCTGAAATATGATGTAAGTTAGTAATTTTTGTGATCCATTTAGACAATTTGATGGCATCCGTTTATTTGATGTTTACAATAACCTTGTTTGAATGATAAAGATGGAGAAGGAAATAGGCAGAGAAGTGGATCCCATAATGTTTTTTGAGAAAACTCATCATAAAAAAGATGGGAGCATAGTTGATGTTGAATCCGCCAAAATTTTGGTATAACACATAATATCCTATAGTATTATGTTACATATACTAATTTCATAGAGGTATATATTTGGTATAAATTGTATCTCCTATGATTTGTTGTATGTAGGAAAAATTTTCTGAGGTAGGAGAAGAGTTGCGAAGAAAACAACCTGATGTTACTTTAGATGAAATTTATAGGCATGTTATGGGAGAAGAGAGACCAGGATATGTTCGTGGTTATGGACTTGGACCATCACCTTCTAATATCTGGGGCAAGAACCATAAATCCCGAGAAGCTGAAGAAGTGCAAAGGAAGCATTTCCAGGATAAGCTTGAAGAACAACGGTTGGAATTTGATGAAAAACTTCAAGAACAAAAGGATGAATTCAACCAAAAATTTGAGGAGTTACTTGCCTTAACTAGAGAAGGAAACAGTCAAGCACAGCATGTTGGCACTGGCCAAGTATGAATACATTTTATACAAGATGTGTGATATCAATTATTTTCCATGTTGACTTTTATGGACTTATGACAAAAATAAAATAATTGTGCAGACAAACTTATCAATACAAACTCCACTCCATATAAGACATTCATCATTTAAGAAGGGAAAAGTATGTTTGTATTACTGTGAATTGCACTTCATTTTACGTTTATATAAATTTGTTATGTAAATGGTATTTTGTTTCTAGGATGTGTATCTGCTGAGTTTTACAAATCCAGATGCTAGAATTGCATTCGGTCGAGTCTCTGAGGTTGACCCCATGAAAAGGGTGGGAGGTGCAATTTTAGGCTCATCATTTGTTGTTGTTTTTGTAGAGGTTGCTTTGTTGGGCAACGATCCTCTAGTTAGACCTTATGATCAATATCAATCTATTGATGATGTTGTTGGCAACTTCATAGCATGGCCGAAAACACATACGTTGCCAAGGTGAGCATAAAGTATTTCTTATACTGTTACATAATTGAAAACAAAAGTAGTATATAAAGTCATTTCCATTTGTTGCAGGACATGAAGTTTAAATTTAATTGCATTCTTGGATACTATCTAAAAAGAGGAGAGCTGTAGTTATTTAAATTTAATTTGTACATGCTGATCCAAATAATGACGTTTCATGTCCATTGTCATGGACAACGTTGCCGGATAACAATCCTATTTTGTTTTGATCTACTTTTAATTTTGTTATGGAGAATCTTAGTATTATGGATGATACACACATTATGATTGGTTGTTTTTAGCTATGAGCAATGTTTTAGCTTCTTGTTTGTGGGTACGAATGAAAAAATTAGTTGAAAATGAGTTACGATTATTTGATTCATTTCTTTCCATTTTGTAATTACTCAGTAAGTAAATGGATTATTATGGTTTGGATATTCAAAATTTCCAACTAATGTGGATGGGTGATGTGGACTGAATAATTCTTTTTTAATGTAAAAACTACTACAATAAAAGGGTAATTGTCCCTTTTGTATGGCAGCCACATATCGTATACCATGATTTTCTATTTCCCAACCTATGCAGGTTTGATTCTGTTTGATACTATCTTGGAATGAAATTGCTTATATAAGAAGGAATGCATATTGTGGGTGCTTCATATTTGTGGGCTTCATATCCAACTTGCATCATGTCAGATCATGATATATTTCTTATGGCATATTAATTTTTCTTTCATTACTTGATCACATGTTGCGGGATATCTTACCACTATAGGGATCAAGATTCTAGCAACCACACTACAATCTTCAAGCTCCACCCAACATTTTGATGAATCCTAGACTAGTTGTTGCAACATTTTAAATGAGACTATTCATATATTTATTGGTTCTTTTCAGGGCAATTTGTTATGCAGTAATACTTTTTTGAAATCTTTACTTTGTAGGAAAGGGTATTTTTATATGTACATGGTTTTTGGGAATAATGGTATACGTCCACCCATTGCCTGAAAGCAAAGATCTGCCATGCATAAATATTTTTTGTATTTCCAAGGCAATTTGTTCCAAGTTTCTTATATATATGTGCCCTCACATAGATATAGGTGACATCGATGTTTATCTTGAGGTCTCACATCACTGAGGTCTCAGATCTTACCTTATGGGTAATTCATTTGAGTTGTGATTGTATGTGGATGTAACACGACTTTATATATGTAAAGGAAAATGAGTTGTTAGAATGAAATAAGTAATATCCTGACACTACTTGTCTCTGATTATTTCAGAAAACATCATCAGATAGAGCTCAAGTATTCAGACCCTATGTCTTGCCTTAATGTAGGGAAGCCCAAGCGACCCACTTATGTACTTATTGAGGTGTGTTACTTCTACGAGTGATGTTCTATTTTCTCACTGCGTTGTTTTTGAATGTTTTGTTTTTGGTACTAAGTATAATATAGTCTGGTGTTTTGTTCTACCAGTTTAGTAAATAAATTATTTATTTGTTTTTGGACACTAACTAACATAACTTGGATATTTTCCTTTTACATAGGCACACTAAGTCATTGTCAACATTTCAGAGGTCTTCTCTGGTTGAGAAGTCTAGGCAGAAGCCTCAAGAAAGAATGGGTGTTCTTAGTAATGTGGGTTCCTCCCTGTTCCCTTAATTGTTAAAATAGCATTTGTATATTTGTCTTTTTTCCTTTACCCCCTCCATCTAAAATAATACCCTTTCTGTAACATGTGGTTGTGATGCAGGCCCTAAAAGCCAATAACTATGGTAATGATCCACTGCTAACTGCAGCTCTGTACTTGGAGATTAAAGGCCAATCTCGAGAGTTGACAACCTAAGACACAAGCAGAGCAACATAGAACACCCCAGATAAGAAAAATGAACACAACGACATATAGATTTGAGCCCAACAAAAATGATGGGATGAAAAATATGCTAAGGAGTCAAAACTCAAAACTTACAGCAGCTATTGATGGCTTGTCCGACTACCCAGGGCTCCCATGGGACACATCCATTCCTAGTATAATAGTTGGCACTTGGGAGATCTTTGGCATGGATGGAGGATGCTCATGGTTGTGGTAAACTTCTCTGCGCAATGTGACACCCGTAGGCATATTCAGGATCTCATTCGTTGTGGAAACATGAAGGGCATTGTAAGTAAAATCTTTTAATGTATTTTGTTTAAATTAGTTAAACGAAATACATAAAAAGATTTTACTGACAACGCACTTCAGGTTTCCACAACGAATGAGATCCTGAATAAGCCTGCGGGTGTCACAGCGTGCAGAGAAGTTCACCACAACTGAGCATCCTCCATCCATGCCAAAGATCTCCCAAGATCCAACTATTATACTAGGAATGGATGTGTCCCATGGGAGCCCTGGGCAGTTGGACAAGCCATCAATAGTTGTTGTAAGTTTTTAATTTTGACTCCTTAGCATATATATGGATTTTTCGTCCCATTATTTTTGTTGGGCTCAAATCTATATGTCACTATGTTCATTTTTCTTATCTGGGGTGTTCTATGTTGCTCTATTTGTGTCTTAGGTTGTCAGCTGTCAAGAATGGCCTTTAATATCCAAGTACATAGTTGTTGTTAGGACTCAGTCACCCAAGGTAGAAATGATAGACTCTCTGTTTAAACCCACCGATAATAATGGGGATGATGGTCTTATCAGGTTTTTTGCCTCTTTTTCCTTCTTGTGTCTACCTTTTTATCATCTATACTTTTCATTGGCATATTGGCTATCTTTATACGGGGTTGTTTTATCTTATCTATTTTGGTATATATATGCCTCATATTATTAGGTAGTCTATTTATCATAGTGTTAGTGATCTATCACCAGGTGCTTCCTGTTTGTTGCAGCCCTACTCACCCTTGTATAGAAAACCCTACAAGATGATAATCAATTTCCTAAATTTGCTTGTTGTAAGTAATGACCGTACAACTCATGTACATGTGAAGTAGAAGGCCTTGCTTGATTTCTGTTGCAGGTTGTTCAAACAATTGCTCCTAATATTAAGGTTAGTTTGAAGCTAGAATTGGTTAATTGCTTAAGATTTATCTCATTTTATAGATCTTTTGTTGAGGTTATGGTACGGTAATTCTATATGCCTTTTATGTTCTATATATGTATATTGATACTGCAAAAGTTGTTGCAAAAACACTAATTGCATTTGGATTAAACAAGATTTGTCTTGTGACTAATAATTTTTCTGCTAGTATGGGTTGTCTACTAAAAAGCTATGTAGATTTAGTTTTCTCATATTGTTATCAAGTATTGGAGGTCAGCTAATAAATGATTGCTAAAAAACAACTGAAGTACATTTTTATATTTCCCTGTTGTTCTTTTAGAAGCATTGCTTCTTGTTTTAACCTATGAGGAATTTGTCCCACAAACTTGATAGTGCATGTTTTGTAGCTGTGTCTAGGGCACCTTGGAGACCTATTTCTTTGCATTACTCATTGATCTTTAGGTATAAACTTCAAATCATATGTTTTATAAAATAAAGATGACACATTACAAGGCATTGTGGAGAATGGTGATGCCATTCATTAGACAGATCTTTATGGAAAAAGTTTGGACTCAACCAATTAAGCAAATAAAATGATACCTTAGAATGTGGCATGAATATGTAAGTTAAAGTAGCTTTAGGTAGTATACTAATGGGAACATGATAAACATAATAAGGAAAAAATTAGGTATGTATTTAATTTTTCTAATCACTTTCTAATGGGATTAAATATAGGACTTTTTATAGATTTTTTGCAAAGATGGGCTTATCAACAATTTCAAGCATTTGGCAAGAAGAAGGATTCTATGTGCGTCAACTTGCTTCATGGTATATACCTAGGGGGTGACTCTGTTTAGAAGGGTAAGCATACCCCCACTTACTCACATATGTGGAATCAACTTATGAAGTTATTATGTGAAAGACCAGTTTTAGATTTGGAAAATGGTAATAAAGTGCTCATGTGGAGAGATCATTGGCTTGAGGAACATATATTTTCTTATGACAAGGTTGATCCTTCTCTTTGCTTAAAGTTGAGGGGAGGAAAGTTGACTACTCATAGCTTTGTTATTCTCAAAGTTAAGTGGAATACTAATGATACAAGGAGAATGAAACCTGTCTGTTTTCTTAAATTATGTTGGTACCTCTTCTATAGAAGATTTTTCTATTACTTTGTATGGGGCTGAATTTATTAACTTGAAGTCTTGAACTATGCCAAGAACCTTATTAGAGTAAAGAACCAAGAAATCAAGTGGGGTTGGTGGCTTTGGACTCATCAAATGCCTAAGAGATTTAGAATTATTTCTTAGACCCAACTGTACTGAATGCCTTACTACAACAGTGTACCTTCGTAAAAGGGGCATGACGATCACCTTTTACTACTTTCTCTGCAAGGCTAATAGTGAATTCATTCGACATCTATCCTTTGAATGTTTGTTAGCCTCTGAGATCTGGAAGGAAGTTGTTAGCACAGGAGTTCTGCCTTGTCAACCAAGAACCATTAGTAATATGATTACTCTGAATTCCAAAAAGACACGACCTTCTTAAATAACAGAAATTAACATGCCAACTATCCTCCTCCTGAGCAATCTTACAGATCTAAGGAACCAGTCACCCTTGAATATGAAGATCACAAATTCTTAACTCTATTATAGGCTTGCATTCAAGTTTGTATCCCAACTGAATAAAAAATTTTGATACTATTAGTCTTGTTAGCGATGAACACATTTCTCACATAATTGACACATGCCTCTCACATATTAGTCTTGTAACTGAAACTTTGTTTGTATGAAGAACACATAATCATGTTACATGATCAATTTCAGTATCGGACAATGGTAAACAACTCTATATAGACACCAGCACAAAGGACAACCTGAAATTTGGCAGTTGGGATGATATTCTCGATGAAAATAGGACACTTAGAGGTAATACATGTCAATATATTGCTTGGAAAGATGACTCATGTTTTGGATATGGCACATTCCTTGTGTGGGTCTTACACTCTGGTTACTACAAAGTATTATCATACTAAACCAATCCCAGGAAGGTATGCAACCCATGTGGTTTGTTTAAGGTTCTTCTAGCCTTCTCTTCAGAATCTCATAGAGCATCTTATCTTGGTTCAAACTACTGATCTATTTGAATATGGTGGACTAATTTATTGTCTCTTCATCTTGTTCCCATGCTTGTGAGCTATATTTTTGTAGATTTGATTGTCCATATATGGTGTATGAATATTTGATTTGTAGTATAAGGTTCCTTAGTGTTTCAGTTGTCAATGAACAGTTTTATACATATTTTTTCTGGGTAGCATTTGTCTTCTGAATTTGAAAAAGAGTTTTGTTTAAATACAAGCTTATGAATTCGTTACTAGTAATTTTGATATGATCTTGGCATTAGTTCCTTCATGAAATCTGTTAGGTGTAATGCACCACACAGCGGACATAGAATGATTGATGTAAATATTTGGAACCTACAATGATGGAGATCAAGAGCTAGGAAGACCAAAATGGAGATCTGGAGCTCAACTGCACTGTAGTGATAGTAATTTGAATATGGAGCTAACAACTGGAAGGTACAATGCCTTCTTACTTGTTTTGTTTCTTCTCTATTTTACCATGATCATATTTTCCTCTTATTCTTAATCAATAAGGGACAATCATTGGTACTCTGGATTTTGTTTTGCCTTAATTATTCCACTTGATAATGTTTTTTTATAATGATTATTCACAAAGATCTCCAGTGTCTATCCATTTCATGCTATAATTCACACACTTTTCATGGCTGAGATGCTACCTTATGCATTGTTAGATACATGAAACTGGTAACTACAAGCACATAACCAATCAAAACCCTTGTAGCAGGTGGAAGTAAATGATAAAAAAGAAAGTTGAATTCAACTTGTGTTTTGTTGGCATGATACAAATAAAAGATAAGTCACTTTTTAACTATTTCCAGATTTGATGCCAATGACGTGCAGGAAATATTTTCTTAGGCTACTTTCAAGCCTTTCAATTGCCACACCCACCCTGCTTCCTACGTCACTTTCACCAGAATCAGACGCCAACAGAACTACACTCCGCTCAACTACCTTCTCTACAAGTTTCAGATGGGACCAACCGAGTGGAAAGCAAAACGCAACTCCAAGTGTAGAATCAAGGAGCATATTCCACACTCGCCATCTCAAGGAACTAGGCAATATGAGACCAGATTTAGTAGCAGTTGTTGAGCCATCTCCAGCAATGTTGAAGACATCATGTATGCCACGTTATTCAACAAGAAGATTTTGCAAACCATAAAATGCAGTAGTAAACATCGGTGTTGTATTCAATATAAGGGGCAAGGTAAAATGTCCTCCCCATGTAATTCAATATAAGGGGCAGGGTAAAATGTTATATGAAAGTATATCATTGGTGTTGTATTCAATATTAGGGGCAAGGTAAAATTTCCTCCCCATGTAATTATCAATTGTTTATAAATAAAAATATTCATACTTTCAAACAAGTGAGTTTGTCTACAATTGACATTCATTTAGAAATCATGATAATAAATTGAAAATTGAATGACTAAAAGCCATGAAAATGTAGTAATACAAAATTAGTAGTCATTAGTGGCTTTTTTATATGCCATTAAACTCAATAAGAACATTTTCATACACCAACATAATACAAAATAGTGGTATTTGTATAAAAGCCAACTGAAAGATAGTGGCTTTTTTATAAATATCAAATGATGTTTTAGTGGCCTTTATTTGGCATTTATTGGATGCCACTAAAGACAAACGTTTTCGTGGCGTTGACAACTTACGCCACTATCTTTCTAGTGGCATTGGTACTAGAGGCATTTTTTTAAGTGTCAACAAATGCCACCAAACATGTTTAGTGGCGTTTATTTTTTTCAGTGGAATTTCTAAAAGGCCACTAATGTGAATGTTTGTTGTAGTGATTTGGATGCTAAGGTTATGAAATCCTAGTCTATTTAATGGATTTGTATGTTGGTTCTGTAATTCTTTCTTTTTAACTATTTATTTTATCTTGAATCATTCATATGGACAAGTAAAAAAAAATATTTTTGAATACACTAAAGTTTAAGTCTTAAAGGAAGCAATATGATATAGCAAATCCTTACATATTCATATATAAATGTCTTTTCAATATAAAGAGACTAAGTAATAAGTTAATTAACAATTTTTCTTCAAGAATTTAATTACACTTTTGATATATCGTGGTAGGAAAATTTATTACTACTCTAGAGTAAAAAAATGGGTGAAATTGAGGTTCAAATGAGAAAATTGTAGTTTATAGTAAAATTGTGTAGAGAGGTCCAATGTAAGCACGTCCAATGAGTAAGGCTTGACTGACATGCACAAATTTTCCTACACATGAGCAGACTAATGCATAAACTTACATACTGCACACGTAGATGCATGCGCTTCCCAATGTGTGCGTATGAATTTGCCTGATGCTCAGTGCAGCACAGCTTCTAGCACAATTAATTACAAAAAAATCATAACTTCTAATTTACTTAATAGAATTAGATAATTGTTTAAAACTCTAGGTTTTAAGTTAAATTAATTACTTAAAAAACCCTAAGCTTGGCATTGTTGAATGAGACAACACTTTCAATGGTGTTTTTGGTAAAAACATAAAGAGTGAGGAAGGACATTGTATCTAGCAATAGATCCTTTCAAATAACCTAGATTAGTAGTTTCTTCTTTGATTCTCTTCCTTCGGTGGTATCCAAGATGGTTCCTTCCATTTTCTTCTCCTTCCCTTCTTCTTCCTCGAATAGGCTCATGTGCATGTGTTGAGTAGGCACTACGGCTTGCAGGAGGTGTGTTTTGGAGTTTTCAACCTTGATCTAAGCTTTGTTGGTCAAGATCCAGCTAGACCATTGCTAAAATCATAACATGTTGTTGAAATCAAATTCTGAGTAAGTGGAGATATTCTTTTAGACATTTCTTCATAGAATCTAAGCATGAAACGTGAAGCACATGTCTTGTCATTTTATTGGTGTATTGCTTTTAACTTAGTATGCTCTAATCAAATTCATAATGCACGAAAAATAATCAAATTTGATAGAAATTTATGTATGGTAAATGATATTAGTTCTAATTTACTTGTATATATTTATGGATTTCAAACATTCTAGGATTCGGAGGCATCGGTATACATGGATTTGCCCAAATCTATAATAGTAAGTAAATATTATAGAACATGATTGAATGGCTTAATGGCTTCTAGCTATACATGAAGAGAGTGCATACATAGATATTTATTGCATATTCATATATTTTCTATTCATCTAGGTCAACCAACATACATAGCATGATCCTTCCATTATAATCATATATTCATATGTTAACCTGTTCAAGTGAAATGTTAAGCTAAAGTCAGTAGCACAGTCGTATCTCTTGTCAAGGAATTTGAAATGTCCATAATTGTTTTTGTATGATTTTTTAATATTACATATACATTATAGAATAAAATTTATACGGAATGACTTTATACGAGAAATATAAGAAAATTTTAGTGATCATTATATATTGGAACTAAAGAATCAGTTAGACACTAGATGCCCAAATATCATAGAATCGATGTGTAGGTTTGTGTCGCAATGTAGGGCCTTACCCACTAGAAGATTCCAAGAGAGTAATATGAAGCATGGTGGTAGAGCGTGAGGGTTAAGCCTAATATGGATGAAATCTTGAATGATAGTAGGGATATCCAATATTAATTGCAGATTTTGGTCATACCCAATGGTACTTAACAATAATCAGAGATCCTAGTGGTGCCAAGTTTAAGTACAATTCCAGTTAGGCATCTAAAATTAATTGAAGATCATGTTTGTATGTAGTTCACTTGTCGCTTAGTGAGTCAGCCCTTGTGGGACTATTGTAGAGACAACTTAAGATGAAGTTATTTGACTTTTTGTCTATGTACCTAGGTTTAAAAGGGGAGCCTATTTTATCATACAAGCTAATATAGCCCCTGGGGATAAACATGTTGATGACCATTTTAGATCAAGTAGCTAGTTAGCAAACTTAAAATCTCAAGTGAAATGTAAGTCTTGTACATTGAGATTCTATCTTGTTTTGATTTTTTGCACGTTGTAATATACCTTGTGTGGGTCTAGGTCATTCATAAACTGAATAAGATATTAAGAGTTGAGACCAAATAGATAATTATTTTAGTTATCCTTAGTATTTTAGCATGTTATGGTTATTAGTATTTATAATTCAATAATAAATTATGACGAATTTTTTAATATGTGTTAATCCACTTAACAATTATAATTTTATTTTGTACTTGGTAAAATTTCATTTAGAAATGTAGTAGCTCACAGTTACCAAACAATTTTTTAGGTAACCCTTTTATTATTGAGATCATAACTATTTTAGAAGATTCATGTCATATCAACTTTTCATAGGACTTTTGTCATAGAAAGTTGTTAGCATTATTTTTATGTAGAATTAGTTTGTATCCATCCATGTCTATATGAAGTCCTTTGGTATGAGAAAGAAAGAGATGTAATATTCAAATGATAAAGAAATGGAATTTGTCTTCTTGTAGTACAATTTAAGAATATACAACATGATATGAACATATTGAATGTTTTCAAGTGATCAATAAGACAACTCTTGTTATTTGATTATGAATTGAGAATATATATATATGCAAAGATAAATGGGAAAAGTTTAGATATTTTTGTGTAAGACAACTTGATCGCCTCAAATTATAATCATGTAGTATAAGTAGATATTATGGCAACTGAGGGTTGACATTGGTGGTGAACTCAGTCACTTATGATGATTGTGTATTAGTACTTGCATATCAATTAATGTCATGGCTTTTTATTGTGATCTATATGTGAATGTCGTTGAAATTTATACAAGCATTTCATTTCCTTCTTGGTTTAGTATGATAATTAGGATCGATTTGGCTTCGTGTCAGGTGTATTGGTGCATTGATCTCGAGGTTTAGTTCCATGTCATGGATGTAATAAGATTGAGTGAGTAATTCACTTAATATTGAGTACCTTTTTTTAGTAAGTCAAGAATATATTTTATTCATCTCACCTTCCTCTTGCAAGCAGATTCATTCTATTGACTACTTGATTGAGAACTTAATGTGATTGTTTTGATCTTCATTTTGTTCAATTGAATTGTAAATTCTTTTTTGGATGATTTGTCTCTTTACACATAACACATTACCCTCTTATCATGTGATTAATATTTTCCATGGGATATACTAATTCATTTGGGATTTTAAAGCATAAGTTTTTATAGGGACAATGATAGAAAGTCTACGGTCATCTAAGGCCCCAATTAGTTACCAACCTTAAATGTTATATACATTCTTTCTTTTTATTTCTCAACCAGAAAACCTAACATATTGAACCAAAATGATATCAGTAATCAATGTTAAAAGTATAATACTAAATTATTAGACAATGTAGGGATGCCTAACACCTTCTTTGTAACATCCTAGGATTTGAGGCCTCAGATAAGTTGATCTTAAAAGGAATGATTGAACTACCCATATCACCAAGGTGCACCTCCTTTTCCGGGAGTCCATTACTAAAGAACTCCATAGTTAAGCGTGCTCAGCTTGGAGTAGTACTAGGATGGGTGACCAGTCGGGAAGTTGACCCCGGCTTGCACGTGCATGAGGATAAAGCACGCAGTTAAGGCTAGTGGTGATCTGTGGGGCCAGTCGTCATTCCTGAAACTCTACTAGAGCCTTGGGCACGGGCTTTACAAATGGTATCAGAGCCAAAACCCCTCCAGTAGGTGGGGCCCACATGGGCATGGCATACCAGTCTTGAGCCGTGCGGTCCAGGCATGTAGGAAAGGGATGTCCATGGTTGACGTATCCACCCTTGCGCTGGTATTCTGTGATCGGGAGCTGGATGTCCATGAGCCATTGTGGGTCCACACTGAAATGGGGTCAGATTATGAGGTGACGAAGACGTTAAGATTCTAAGTGGGGGAGATTGTAACATCCTAGGATTTGAGGCCTCAGATAAGTTGATCTTAAAAGGAATGATTTAACTACCCATATCACCAAGGTGCACCTCCTTTTCCGGGAGCCCATCACTAAAGAACTCCATAGTTAAGCGTGCTCAGCTTGGAGTAGTACTAGGATGGGTGACCAGTCGAGAAGTTGACCCCGGCTTGCACGTGCATGAGGATAAAGCACGCAGTTAAGGCTAGTGGTGGTCTGTGGGTCCAGTCGTCATTCCTGAAACTCTACTAGAGCCTTGGGCAGTGGTGTTGACTTAAGGTCAATTAGGTCAATGTTGACTCACGTCTAAATTGACTAAACTCGTGTTTTGATGATGACTAACCATTCCACATATTGGTGTCTAATGCTTCTACTTGAGTAATTTCAGATTAGGTATAGCACACTCCAATTGCCCTAACTTGCGCATCTCAAATTGGAGAAAAGACAAGTCAAAGTCATACAAGTGCATGTTTTTGTAATATGATGTATATCCATTAGAATCATGTTGTAAATCACTTGTAATGATTGTATGACTTGTAATTAAGCTTAGAAAAATACCAAGAGCACTTAAATCGATTATTAGAACACTTTTAATGCAACTTCGAAAATCAATTACAGGCACTTGGTCGGTCCAGTTTCACACCCTGAAACTCGACCGATCAAACCTTGATCGATTTTCTGAAGATTGTATTGGTCGAGTTTTGCACTCACAGAACTCGACCGATTAGGTAGTGGGCCATTTCTTGTTGAAGTGGTCGGTCAAATTTCCTCAAGACAAACTCGACCGATCCCTTGAACATCAGTTTGCCTGCTACTTGATCGGTCGAGTTACACCCATAGAAACTCGACCGAATGCACTGTACGGAAAAGTGCAGAAAAGTATTTCTAGCTGTTGTGGAGTTGCAACAAGTGAAAATAGATCCGTTGCAAGCCAAAAAACGGCTAGTTTTCATTCACAAGTGTTCCCAAAGGCTAAGAGGCATCCCCATCTATAAATAGGACCCCTTGGGCTTCATTCCAAGGTTGAGCATTCATTGCAAACTCTTTATGAGGTTCCTATTCTATAGTTGAGTGCTTCCTACAGCCTCCTCTCTCTCTCTATAAGCTTAATCACTTTCTACATCCATTAGAGTGAGTAGGAAATCTGTAAGAGAGCTAGTCCTACATGTATATCTTATGAGGCTCTCACTTCCACCACCTCCACTTCTCTCATTAGCTATCTTGAAGATGAAGGTTCTCTCTCTTGTCAAAGAGAGGTGAAGAAGAACAAGGGAAGGAGTCCCTTGGTGAAGATCAAGGCAGAAGACTTGGAGCTAGAGTGGGTAAGCCCTTGGAGAAGGCAAAAGACTCAAGCTCAAGTAGGTAAGACCTTGGTGGAAAGCTTCTCCGAGTGAAGGTGAAGTCAAAGGCAGAAGATCCAAGAAGAGTGGGTAATTCCTACAAGGCCAAAGACTTGTGCAAGAGTGGGTAAGTCCTTGGAGAAGGCCGAAGACTCTTGCAAAGTGGGTAAGTCCTTGGTAAGGTTGAAGACTCTTTGTATTGGATAGGTAAGTCCTTTGTTGGTCATGCATTGTATGTCTTATGAATGAATATAAGAGTGCAATAGTTTGGAAGTCCTAGAGGTTGACCTCTCTAGGCAAGTGGACTGACACACTTCTAGTTTGAAGTGTGGAACCACTCTAAATAGATTGTCTAATTGGTGCATGTTCAATCTCACTTATCCTTGCTATGCATGATTTAGTTGCACTCAAATTGCCTATTTAGCAACCTTATCTTGTCATATATTTTGAAGGTTTAATGAGTTTTTTTTAAGTGCTTTTAGCTCTATTCACCCCCCCCTCTAGAGCATCTAATCACCCATCTAGGATCCAACAAGTGGTATCAGAGCGGGTCTTCTCCAAGCATACTTCAACAAGTAGGAGAAGATGGGTGACTACCTAGGAGGAAGACTCTCGACTAGCCTTCCAATCTTTGATGGGAGCAACTTCCTCTATTGGAGAAGAAGACTTCAATTCTACATACAAGGATCAAGTCTTGAGATGTGGCAAATGGTGAACAACCCATTCATTCTACCAAAGACAAATATTGAAGAATGGGATGAAGCCGCCTTGATGAAAGCAACCTTGAATGCTAGAGCCATGCACATTATATATGCCTCCATGACCCCCACCGAGTTCAACCGGATTTCTTCTTGTGAGACGGCCTATGAGGTATGGAGAAAGCTTTGCATCACTTATGAAGGGACAGATCAAGTGAAGGAAAGCAAAGTCTACATGCTCAAAGGGTTGCTTGAGAACTTCAAGATGGGAAAGGAAGATAGCATAGCCAACATGTACTCAAGGCTCAACACCATCTTGAATGGTCTTGCTATTCTAGGACATCCTATGTCTAGTGGAGAGATCAACTCAAAGATCCTTAGAACTCTCCCCAAGAGATGGGAATCCAAGGTGACCTCTATTGAAGAAGCAAGATCTCTTAGGGATATTCCTATTGAAGAGCTCATTGGAAATCTACAAGCACATGAAGCCACACTTGACAAGAGGGAGGAAGTAGAAAGACAAGAGAAGAAAGAGCTAAAGAGAATGAAGAAGGCTGAAATAAAGGCTCAAATTGAAGCTATCATGGAAAAAGTCTCTCCATCCTCTCAAGCTAAAGAAGATGCCATGTACTCCAAGGGTAGACTCTATAAAGGCAAGTCCTCCTCCATCCGGTGCTTCACATGTGGAAAGAAGGGTCACTACAAGGAAGATTGCCCACAAGGCAAAAATACCCATCTTCACAAGGAGAAATGGCACTCAAGCTCAAGTGAAGATTCATGTGAAGGATCAAGCTCAAGCTCTAGTGATGAAGGAGAATGTCATTTTGCTCTTGTAGCATCAACAAGTGAAGACTCAAATGAGGTAAATCTAGACTCTTTAGATAAAGAATCCTTGATTGATCTCATTCATGATATTTGTGCCTCTCTTAAGTCTTATCAAAAGAAAAGGAAAAAGCTTGCTAAAATTGTTGATAATTTGCATATAAAATTAAATGATCTTGAACATGCTAATTCGTGCTTGCTTGATGATAAAAATGCTTGTCTTATCCAAGTAGACTCTCTTAAACTTGAAAATGCTAGTTTGCTTGATAAGATAAAATTTCTAGAAGCTCAACCTCTCATGCCTAGTTCTAATGAAGAGCATACTTTAATTGTTGATTCTCTCATGCATGACATTGATGTTCTTAATTATGAAAACAAGAACAAAGATTTAGTTTTGCATGAATTAGAAATAGAAAATGCCCCCTTGCTTGCTAAAATCAATGGGCGTGAATCTTGTTCTAGTTCTACTAATAGAGAGAATGATGTTGCTGCTCTTCATATTAATAGAGATTCTTGTTTAACTAAATCTCTTTGCCTAGAAAATGATCTTATACATGCTAGAGATAATATTAATCAATTGTCTTCTACTATTGCTTCTCTTAAGCATGATAATGATAGTTTGAGATCTTCTTTGCAAAGATTCTTAGTGGGTAAAAAGAATCTTAATCAAATCCTAGACCATACTACTAAACAAATTGGTAGACATGGTTTAGGGTATGATAGTAGTCAAGGGAACAACAAAGATAAAGGACCTCCAATATTCCATGGAGAATCCTCTAGTTCCAAGACTATGGGCACATGCAACTATTGCAATGAAATTGGTCATTATTCTATTTGTTGTCCTTTTAGGAAAGCACCCAAGAGCAATAGGATTTGGGTTGCTAAACTAACTCCTCCGGACCCAAAAACATGATTGGGGACCATTTCATCTTTCTTCTTGTAGGTACTTGCAAATGGATTGACTTGAGCCACTAAATTGCAAATTGACTTCTCAATCCACATGAAAGAAGAAAGGTGAGATGTGTAGAGGGTGACAACAAGTAGAAAAGCAATGGTAAGTACAAAGGTAATGGTTTTATTGCTTGTAACCATTTCTAACTTGTTTTGTCAAGTTAGTATGCACTATACATATGGTTTTTGAGTCAAAAGTGGCATTTTGTGTTTCTATTCACACTCTTGCTCAAAAATTGTTTCTAATGCTTCTATAGTGCATTACTAACTTGCTTAGACATGTTTGGATATGGTTTGTAATTTTTAGCATGCCTTTAAATGTGTTTTTATGAAATATATGTGCTCTTTGACAGCTGGTCTGTCGGTCGAGTTTTCCCTATTGAAACTCGACCGATAGGCACCAAGGGTATTTCCAACAGCTGTCATCGGTCGAGTTGTCCATGCACAGAACTCGACCGATAACACTGTGCACAGAATACACAATTGGCTTATTGGATGAGAATTTCTCTCTAAACTAGATTTTCTCAACCAATAGCCTTAATCTTTGGCACTCCCTTGGTATCTTTATATATGCATATTGTCATGTTCTAAATTGCCTATCTTGCTTACAACTCTATCTCTCTAATTGCTCTAAATTGGTATATATATATCTTGCAATTACTTGCTTTGAGTTGTCTTGCAGGTTTTGATGATGATCTCTTTGGATATCTTGGTTGTGTCTAAAATCGCTTCCGTTGTACTCTAACTTGCTACATCTCTATAGGTGTATATCTTGTTTTGATACAACCTTGAGGTTCTTAGGGGTAATCATCTTATGGTAAGGATGCATATCTAGTGAGTTATATCTTCTCATGCATCTAAATTTGCATATCTTTTTGTTTGGATATATCTCTACATCTACTCATAGCTTTCTTTATCTTGTGTATCTTTTGGTATCTCTTGCTATGATCTAGATCCTACTAGTAGTCCTAACTTGTGATATCATCTACTAGTAGTTCACATACATGTAGTTCTAACCCTGTCAATAATTGGTATACTTTCTCATCTATATGCTATGCTTGTATCTTGTCTCATACATGCTCAAGCTTGTTCCTTGAATTGCATATCTACTATCTTGAGTTGCTTGCATAACATTGTGATGCAGGGCACATAGAGCTACATTATATGTAGAAATTGGAGTATTTTTTTTTTGGATTTTATGCATATTTTTCTCCAGTTTCATTTTTTGGTGCAAGACTAGTGTTTTTCATGCAGAAACAACCTTCTAAGCAAGACTCATTGCTTTGCAATGAGCTCTGCTAGTTTTTGGTCGAATTCCATCATCTTGAGGGTCAAATTTGTGATTTATTGTTTTTCTGTAGCACTTTATCTTGCATTTTTTGGGGTTGTTCAAGTATATGCTTTAACTTGCTTTTATTTCTATGCTTGGACAATACCCTATTTGTGCTCTTCTACTCTCCTTATATATATTTGTGTTATCTCCTTTCTCTTTAACAAAGTGATGTTTCTTATTTCTTCATAACCCCACTTTTTGAAATGACAAAGGGGGAGAAAGGTATGTCTTCTTTTAAAAAGAGGAAGAAGGTATGTCTTACATGAAGAGGAGAAGCATGTTCATGTAAAGGGAGAAGGTAAAGGGGAGAAGACATATATGTGTATAACATATATGAGTAGAAGACATAATATTCTATAAATGTTATGAAAGCTAACCATGCAGGAGAAATTGCATCAATTGAGGGGGAGTATGAAAACTCCACACGCATCCATTGAGGGGGAGCATATGAACTTATTGAAACCCCTAGATTTCTCCAAAGGTATGAATTTCCTTAAATGCTTTCAATACATTTCTGGAATGGTTTGTCATCTTCAAACAGGGGGGAATGTTGACTCAAGGTCAATTAGGTCAATGTTGACTCACGTCTAAATTGACTAAACCCGTGTTTTGATGATGACTAACCATTCCACATATTGGTGTCTAATGCTTCTACTTGAGTAATTTCAGATTAGGTATAGACACACTCCAATTGCCCTAACTTGCGCATCTCAAATTGGAGAAAAGATAAGTCAAAGTCATACAAGTGCATGTTTTTGTAATATGATGTATATCCATTAGAATCATGTTGTAAATCACTTGTAATGATTGTATGACTTGTAATTAAGCTTATAAAAATACCAGGAGCACTTAGATCGATTATTAGAACACTTTTAATGCAACTTCAAAAATCAATTACAGGCACTTGGTCGGTCCAGTTTCACACCCTGAAACTCGACCGATCAAACCTTGATCGATTTTCTGAAGATTGCATCGGTCGAGTTTTGCACTCACAGAACTCGACTGATTGGGTAGTGGGCCATTTCCTGTTGAAGTGGTCGGTCGAGTTTCCTCAGGACAAACTCGACCGATCCCTTAAACATCGGTTTGCCTGCTACTTGATCGGTCGAGTTACACCCATAGAAACTCGACCGAATGCACTGTACGGAAAAGTGCAGAAAAGTGTTTCTAGCCGTTGTGGAGTTGTAACAAGTGAAAATAGATCTGTTGCAAGCCACAAAATGGCTACTTTTCATTCACAAGTGTTCCCAAAGGCTAAGAGGCATCCCCAGCTATAAATAGGACCCCTTGGGCTTCATTCCAAGGTTGAGCATTCATTGCAAACTCTTTGTGAGGTTCCTATTCTATAGTTGAGTGCTTCCTACACCCTCCTCTCTCTCTCTAAGCTTAATCACTTGCTACATCCATTAGAGTGAGTAGGAAATCTGTAAGAGAGCTAGTCCTACATGTATATCTTGTGAGGCTCTCACTTCCACCACCTCTACTTCTCTCATTAGCTATCTTGAAGATGAAGGTTCTCTCTCTTGTCAAAGAGAGGTGAAGAAGAACAAGGGAAGGAGTCCCTTGGTGAAGATCAAGGCAGAAGACTTGGAGCTAGAGTGGGTAAGCCCTTGGAGAAGGCAAAAGACTCAAGCTCAAGTAGGTAAGACCTTGGTGGAAAGCTTCTCTGAGTGAAGGTGAAGTCAAAGGCGAAAGATCCAAGAAGAGTGGGTAATTCCTACAAGGCCAAAGACTTGTGCAAGAGTGGGTAAGTCCTTGGAGAAGGCCGAAGACTCTTGCAAAGTGGGTAAGTCCTTGGTAAGGTTGAAGACTGTTTGTATTGGATAGGTAAGTCCTTTGTTGGTCATGCATTGTATGTCTTATGAATGAATATAAGAGTGCAATAGTTTGGAAGTCCTAGAGGTTGACCTTTCTAGGCAAGTGGACTGACACACTTCTAGTTTGAAGTGTGGAACCACTCTAAATAGATTGTATAATTGATGCATGTTCAATCTCACTTATCCTTGCTATGCATGATTTAGTTGCACTCAAATTGCCTATTTAGCAACCTTATCTTGTCATATATTTTGAAGGTTTAATGAGTTTTGTTTAAGTGCTTTTAGCTCTATTCACCCCCCTCTAGTGCATCTAATCACCCATCTAGGATCCAACAAGTGGGCCCGGGCTTTACATTCTCAAACCGTAACAGAATTGTCATGCTCAATCCCCTAGCCACTTTTTTGTGTTTTTCTCCATAGGGTGGAGTCATCTTAGTTGTTTTGTGTTAAGCCTACTGGTGTTCTTATTTTTCTTTAAAAACAATAGTGATGACTTTGATATGTATATCCACTTATTTTCTTTCATGCATTTTGGTTTAGTGCAACTATTGTGGGTTCCTTTAAGGCCATCATACATGAGTTAAAAATTTAATACATATAATGCCTATGTGAGTTAGATATTTGTCCCATAGTGCTTAATTTGTATTATGGTGATGAAAGATGACTATTATGGACAAATATGAAGTAGAGTCTTAATTAAATTTAGATTTTGGTTGCCCTAACCACTGTAGAAGCCTTCAAGTGCTCTGGTTTTACAGATAGAAAAATGAACTTTTTATTGCAGGGTGTGAAGATTTCCCTAGATTATTAATAACTCAATTCACGTAGACTGGGGATCCTCACTTGGTGTTGTTACCCTCGGCTTCATTGAAATCATTCAATTGTGAGTGTAGGACCACACTAGGAGTTAGGTTAAACTTATGTTCAAATTTTGACAATATGTGGACAAGATGATGATTAATGAATGTAAATTTAAACCACATTCACTAAATTTAATGACTCAAAATGGTTTGGAGTTTAAATTATCTAGCCATTTAATACAATAGAATGTTGTCTTACTTGATTACTCATTTCTAGACCCTATATTTATAGTTCATTGGTTGATGGTCACCTATAGTGAAATGTTGGCACAAACCAAGGTCTGTGTGATCTTGATAGTACGTTCAATCTCAAGGTCTTTGGTGAGCTAGTTGGATGTGATCCTTTAATTGTAGCTTAGTAGGTATAATCCAAATAATTATGGAAAAACAATAATGATATGATTTATATCCTATTATATCTAAAAGTAAATGGATCAACTATGTTTATATTTATTTGTATGTCTTAATGTTTGGTGTAAAGATGAATCTTGCCCATTCTCATGATATGTCTAGAATGTTAAATTGTGCATGTAGTTGATATCATTGTTGTCCATTTAAAATGTAATAAACATACTTTTGTTGGGGTTCTGTCAGTCATTGGGAAAGGTTAGGAGGATATATATATATATATATATATATATATATATATATATATATATATATATATATATATATATATATATATATATATATTATATATATATGTATATATATGTATGTATGTATATATATGTATGTATATATATATAGACACACACACACACATGTTGGATCAAATGTCACATAGTTGGATATCAATTTTATTTTCTTTTTAATGTCACACATAGTTTGGCAAAGAGAAACATGCCCACAGCTTTAGTAATATTAGAAAACCATTTAACCACATACCCAACCCAAATAACTGTTTTACTGCAATTTGATTCTAAAATGTGCTTGTTATCTTTTCATGACCAAAGAAATCACATATGTTATCTTACACTTTTATTTACAGTTTTCAATCAAATTCGCATAACCAAATTGGATTAATATGTGATACATGGATGGGAACAATTATACTCGTCTAGTATGACAAATTGTAGGCTAGCAAAGCTAATCAACATCACTTGAAACAACATTGTTTTTTAGAATAATATTTCATCCCTATAAAGTCAAATCATCTATTGCAGTGGCATCCCATAAGCTCAAGTGGAAAAAAGATGGGATTCCCAAGTAACAAAATCAGATATGTATATTTTAATTGTCAACAATGACATCATCTAATGTTTCAAATTTTATCTTTAGACCATTGGGCTCTACCATACAAAAACAATTGACAAAGCAATTGTGTAGCTTTGACCTCTACAAAGGTGTTTCTTTAAACAATAATCTTGTATCTTTATCATTCTAATGTCCAATAACAGGGATGAGCATTCAGTTAATTCAGTCGATTATACTTAATTTGGTTTGATTAAATGTTAATTTGTGATTTGAGATTTTAACCAATAATCTAACTGAATTAGTGTTGGTTAATTCGATTGTGGTTAATCAGTTAATGGTAATTCTGTCAGTAATTTTGACTTTCTTTTAGGGAAAACAATTGTGATTAGAAAAAGGGAAGGCAAACGGCATCTACAAATGTTACTAATAACTTCACAGAAGTTAGACACCAGAGGTGCAACCCATGTTTGAGACTAAAATATGACAGGACTCTTCGGTTATGGATTCTTATATTAAGTGCATAACTGATTTTTTTATGGATACCATCTTCAGTCTTGAACAACGAACGCTTGATGAAGATTGCGCTCACAAACTTCTGTGTCATCAACATGATCACCAATCCATCAGCCATAGAACACCCCCAAGTTACAAACTAGTGCTCAGAGACGCACCTGCACAGCCTATCAGCACAAAAAACATAGAGGGAACCATCTACCTCAAAGGTATACTAGGAGGAACCCAGATCGCTTCAAACTCCATCACAAAAAGAAACAAAGAAGGGAGAAGGGGAACCTCAGTCCCATCAGCTCATGTGGGTCTGGCTGAGACAAGCTAAAGGTGATGGGAATTGCAATAGCACGAGGGGTGAACAAAACAGACCACCGCAAGGAGGGACTTCACTGCAACCCCGCAGCTACTGGTGCCTATCCAAAAGTCCTGTCGCGCCTGGCGATGAGCAACTTCAACTACAATTTCGAATGACTGGGCGTTATAGGAGATGAGAGGAGGGAGAGGCGGGGAGGGTTAGGGGGAGGGGAAAAGCGCTCTGGCCACCGCCCCTCTCCCCCAAGCTAGCAATCGCAGGCCCTAGATTGCTTGGGGTTTCTCTAGGGAAGAAGGGAGACATGAGACAACTGACTCATAAAGATGGTCAGTTAATTTGATTGACTAGATAAAACTCTTGTGATGATATTATATGAAAATACTCCCATCTTTGTCAGTCAGCTTGTCTCATGTCTCGTTGTCTTTCCTAGAAAAAGTTTTGAAAAAATATTATATTATAGGCATAAAAGTTCATGGAACTTGATAAATTTATACATGCATGTTTTTAAAATAAAAGTACATCTATATAGGTATACATGTGTATGATATTTTAATTTTATAAATTTTGACTATTCAATTAATTCAATTAACCGCACAAGAATGTTTAACCTACAAATTAATCACTTAACCATTTTATCAAAATAAATTAACCAATTAACCAAATTGTCGAAAAAGTTAAACATTTGGAATTCAACCATTCAATTATTAACCGAATTCAGCTCACCCGTCCAACAATGAGATTGCTTGTTTTGCTTATCACTAACCCGGTCACATTTTATTTGGCTCACACGTGACCTCAATTTCAGGCTATTATGAGCACGAAATCAAATGTTCTGCCAAAAAAAATTGTGTCACACATTGTTGGCGAAGAGAGAAATGACCACAAATTGGAAAATTGCAGAGAATTGTACGCACCCAACCTAAAGAACTGATCCCTACTGTGATTCTGTTTGAACGCTCTTGTTCTTGTGTAATGACCAAACAAAATCACAGATATCATACTCCAATTTTATTTATATAATATTTCCTTTTTATAACATTTATAAAATATTTCAACTTGACAACTGGTTGGCTAGCAGAGCTAATCTACATCACTTGAAACAATATCGTTTTCTGGAGAATTATTCCCCCAGTCAACTGTAGAGTTAACGCCAGTGGCAGTCCGTAAGTTACAGTGGAATATGGGAATACCGAATAATAACATGAGATATAATCACATGATGCTAGAAAAGGCTCTAGCAGCAACAGATGATGAAAATATGTCAAATAATACAGTAAATCTGTACGCTTAATCATACAAATTGAATACTGGTGGAAGAGAAGAAAAAATTACACCCATACCCTCTGCTTCCTTTTCTGAAAAGAGGCAAAAACGCATAAGCATTTTTGATCGTGCGGGTACATTAATGTTAGAATCTACATACATGGTGCGCTCAACGACTGCTGCTAATCTGCAACGATTGATGCTAATCTGCAGTGCGTAGTTGAGTCTGCCGCCGAGGAACACCAATCTCGCATGAGTTTACCTTGGAGGCAAACTGGAGCGAGCATTTCGACTCTCCTGTGGAGGAGGCTTCGGGGCTGATGTTGACGAACATCAGCGTCTTTGACTCACCTCCCAAACACGGCTGTATATATTAAAAGTGAGGTGAAGAAAATTTTAAATAAAAAAAAACGGAGACAAGTCTAGGGTGATTGTCCCTGGGTACAGATGTGGTCTGACGGTGATCCATACGATGCAATACCTGAAGAAGATACGTCAACTTTGAATTCCTGAAAGGAATGTGGTCCTCCTTTTTTGCTATCGATGATATGACATCACTTAGAGATAACAAGCTTTTGTTGATATGCTGAAGTAGAAATATAGAAAGATATGGCAGAAATACAGTCAGTGTACTATATAAAGATTAAAGATCAATGCAGAAAATGGGAGGGAGAGGAGTACTTGGGTTTCTTTCAAACGGTCTCCGGTAGCGCCACTTTTATCCAACCTCTCACTTCCAGCTAAATCAATCAGATTGAGTACTCCTTGAACATGCTGCTCGGTGCTCTGCAAGGATAAGTCAATATGGTGACTACTTGTGGAAGATGGTTTCCTTTTTTTGTTGCTAAAAAGATAATACCGGCACTGAGAAATGAGTGCAGCTGAAATTGCATCAAGCAGTGCATACTTTTTTACACCATGATGTATTTTGAATGCATTAAACCAACCAAATGAATTGGAGACTAAAGTACAAGTCACTACTGTACATAAGTGATGCTTTTACGACAGAAAATAGTGGTTTACCGTTTACCTCATTAGTTCCGTATATTCGTAGCATGAAGACAAAATGACTTCTCGAGGATTGTTCGTTCATCTGAGTCCGGCCCACAGATCTGATTAAACAGAAAATCATTAGAAAATGGAACAGATTGGGAGCTTTCTGGGGGAACACATAATGTATCGAGATCCTATTCAACTTCCAATTGACTTGAGTAATTGTCAATACATTATAAACTGTCTTTTTAGCAAACTGCAATTGGAACACGAGATGTCTCTACCATTTCCTATTTAGTGCTATCGCACGCTATTCCAATCAAGAAAAAAGCCAATAAAAGAGTACCTGCTTTGAGCTGCTTGCTGCAAGAGATAAGAAACTTCCTTTTCACTGCAAACATCTACAATTGTAAGATCGGACACGTGTGTATTCCCATTTTGATCATGTTTTATTTGATACTGCTGCTTCACAATAGGATTAGCCTCGCAGCCATTAGGCCTACTTGTTGCCAGCAAGTCACGAATCGTCTCATTGTAGATCTCGAGCATAGAGGCCTAAAATCACCCCTAAAGAGAATTACTAAATATAAGGGTAACAAGCTGACGATAAGAAGTTCACTTTCAAAAGCTAACATACCTGCATCTTATACCTCCACCCCTGGGACAATAATGCCCTGCTTGTTTCAAATATTTGTTCCACAGAACGTGGGATTAACCCTTTAAGTTCAGGGGCATCCTGCTTTCCCATCATAGTATACGTTTTGCCGGAGCCTGTTTGACCATAGGCAAAAATGCAGACCTGAAATAGCATGTGCATAATCAAAATAGTGCACAAGAACAATCCATTCGTCAACAAATACATCCACTTGAGACGTGTCATGGTTGAAAACTTTATTCAAGTGTTTTTATGAAAAATATCAAAAATAAATGTTTACCTTGTAACCATCGAGTGCGCTTTGGACCAACTGTGATATTTCAACAAATACATCCACTTGAGACGTATCATGGTTGAAAACTTTGTCAAAGCTAAAGCAATATTTTTTCCCTAGTTTATAATTAAAAAGAAAAATCAGGACAAGTATAAGTTGCATGACGAAATTAGCATGATACCTCTCACGGATAGAATACATGCAGATTTTATTTTTCAGCATAAACTCACATAGAACAGAATAATCATAGAGATTAAATGCACAGAGAAAAACATTGTAGACAAAGTTATTGAATAAGTCTTTTTTCTTATACCATAATATGACTAACCAGTGCAGATTTTATTTGACAGCATAAACTCGTATAGAACTGAATAATCATAGGACTAAATCATCATCATCATCATCTAAGCCTCAATCCAAACTATGTTGGGGTCGGCTACATGGATCTTTCGTTTTCATTCAGCTCTATTATGGGCCATATTCTGATTGAGATGTAGAGATTCAAAATCTCTCTTTATAAGCTCATCCCATGTTAATTTACGCCTTCCTCTTCTTCTATTTATAGTGTTTGGCTCAATAGCATTGCTTCGTATAGGCGCACTAGTAGGTCTGCGTTGCACATGTCCGTACCATCTAAGTCGGCCCTCACGCAACTTGTCCTCAATGCTCGCCACCCCCACTTTATTCCTAATATAGTCATTTCTCAAACGATCTTTTCTTGTCTTCCCACACATCCATCTCAGCATACGCATTTCAGCCACGTTCATCTTGTTGAGACCTTTTTTCTTCACCGCCCAACATTCACTCACATAGAGCATGGCTGGTCGTATAGATGTTCTATAAAACTTACTTTTTAACCTGAGAGGGATCTTCTGATCGCATAAAACTCCAGTTGCACACCTCCATTTCAACCATCCTGCAGTGATCCGGTGACAAACATCATTTTGGACATCTCCGTCTATTTGAATAATAGAACCTAAGTAACGAAATTTGTCACATTTTGGTATATCTACTCCGTCCAACTTGGCTCCATCATTCACACTACGAGATTGGCTGAAATTGCAATGCATATACTTAGTTTTGCTCCTGCTAATCATCAATCCATTTGATTCCAATGTCTTTCTCCAACATTCAACTTTATCATTCAATCCATCTTTTGTTTGGTCAATCAAAAAACAATACCATCAGCAAATAACATACACCAAGGAATATCATCCTGAACATTCTTTGTTAACTCATCCATACCAGAACGAATAGATATGGGCTGAGTGTGGATCCTTGGTGTACCCCAACTGTAATAGGAAAAGTTGGTGTCTCTCCTCCAGGAGTCTTGACACTTGCAGTAGAGCTATCATACATGTCTTTGATCAAGTCAATGTATTGGATAGGCACACCCTTTTTCTTCAAAACCATCCATAACACTTCTATGGGTACTCGATCATAAGCTTTCTCTAGATCGATAAACACCATATGAAGATCTCTTTTGCTTTGTCTATACTTCTCCATAAGCCTCCTTTATCAGAAAAATAGCATTTGTTGTTGATCTTTCAGGCATGAAACCAAATTGGTTGTTTGATACCTGCGTTATAGATCTTAACCTCTGCTCAATAATCCTCTCCCAAAGCTTCATCGTGTGACTCATCAGCTTGATACCTGTATAGTTTGTACAGCTCTGAACGTCACCTTTGTTCTTGTAGATTGGGACTATAATACTATTTCTCCACTCATCCGGCATCTTCTTGGTCTTCATGATCTTGTTAAAGAATTTTGTTAACCATGTAACTCCCTCATCCCCCATACTCTTCCATACATCAATGGGAATATTGTCTGGTCCGCATGTCTTTCTCATTTTCATCTTTTTCAAAGCATTCTTGACCTCAAATGGTGAAACTCGTCGTGTGTAAATGATATCTCTTGTATTCATGTCACACGAGTCGCTAACATTATATGCAGTATCTCCATTGAAAATCTTATGGAAGTAATTTCTCCACTGGTTTTTGATATCATCGTCCTTCACCAATACTCTACCATCTTTATTCTTTATGCATTTTACTTGACTCAAGTCTCTTCCTTTCCTTTCTCTTATACGAGCCATTTTATATATATCTTTTTCTCCTATTCTAGTGTCCAGCTTCTTATGCATATCATCAAAGTATCTAGACCTTGCCTCCTGAACCACCTTTTTTAGCTTCTTTCTTTACTTGCTTGTATCTTTGGAGTGTTGCATCATCTCCAAATTTAGGCAAGCTCCTATAGATCTCCCTTATCAGTTTAATAGCCTTTTGTACTTCATCATTCCACCACCAAGTCTCCTTCTGTGGAGGTCCACAATCTTTAGACTCTCCCAAAACCTCTTTGGAAATTTTTGTTATGCAGGAGCTCATGTTATGCCACATAGTGTTAACATCAGACTCCAAGTTCCAAGTTACCTCCTTGATGAAAAGTCAATTTCTTTTCTCCTTTAAGATTCCACCACTTGATCCTGCTATCTTGGTTTCCGTTATGTTTTCCTTTATTGATCTTCATGTTAATATCCAAAACTACCAACCTATGTTGGGTCGTGAGTTCTTCGCCAGGAATCACTTTACAATCCTTGCATATGTTACGATCCATCCGCCTTGTAAGGAGGTAATCAATTTGGCTACAGTTGTGCCTGCTCTTTAAAGTAATCTTATGAGATTCTCTTTTCTTGAAATGGGTGTTTGCCAAAATCATATCATATGCAACTGCAAAATCTAATATCATCTCTCTTTTCTGTTCCTGTTGCCATATCCAAAACCACCATGAACTCTCTCAAATCCAACATTACCACTCCCCACATGGCCATTTAAATCATTCCCAATAATAATCTTCTCCTCGATTGGTATTCCTTGCATCAATTCATCCATGTCATTCTAAAAATCCTTCTTCGCATCCTCGCTAAAGCCAACTTGGGGGGCATAAGCGCTAATAATGTTAAAAATATTTCCCCCAAGAACAACCTTGATAGCTATGATTCTATCACCCATCCTTGTAATCTTGACGACGTCATCCTTCAACACCTTATCAATGATAATACCTACATCATTTCTATATTTATCAATACCTGTATACCAGATTTTGTATCCCGTGTCTCCAATCTCTCTACAGCGTTCCCCTGTCCACTTGGTTTCCTGCAAGCAAGCTATATTGACTTTTCTTCTCATCATGGTATCCACTATCTCCAAAGATTTCCCTGTCAAACAGCCAATATTCCAAGATCCAACTCTAATCCTTTTTTGTTGAACTTGCTTCTTTACTTGTCTTCGTCGAAAATGTTGCCCCTGCACATTTTTCACTGCATCTGGGCAATGATGCGGCGGGACTAGCTTCTTTACCCACACCCGTCCAAGATGTGGAAACCCTTGTACGTTTTTCACTACATCCGGACGATGATGCAGCAGGAGTAGCTTCTTTACCCACACCCGTCCAAGATGTGGAAACCCTTGTTTATCCTTCAACACAACTGGGCGTCGCAGTGTCGAAACCCCTTGCATATATATCACTGCACCCGGGTGCCGATGCAGTGTGTCGCTAGGTAGGGACGCTCCAACGATATTCTTATAAGGATCCATGTCATAGAAAGAGTGACAAAGTTTTTATAGGCTGGCTGTCAACCTAACACCAACCCTCCTCCTTTATCCGGGCTTGGGACCGGCTACATTTACACAAAATGAAAAAAGAAAAACATTGCAGACAAAGTAATTGAATTAGTCTTCTTTCTCGTTCCATAAAATGACTCAACCAGTTTCCGTGGAGAACCAGCCTAGAATTAATTCAAATAAACGGGTTTGATATGTTAAGCACGCAAAATATGGCATATATACAAATGAGATACAATGCCAACAAGTAGCAAAGCAGAAATTCTTTTATATTTAATACATCAGCCTCGGCCCCAAATTGTCACAGGTATTCTGCATTAGTAGCATATGCTAACCGATCAGCCAAATGTAACAGAGTGCAGAAATTATTTTATATTTAATGCTCAACACATCAACCTCGGCCCCAAAGTTCACAGGTATTCTGCATTAGTAGCATTCGCTAACCGATCAGCCAAATGTAACAAAATGCAATCAGGCCTCAACAAAATATGGTCATGTGCAGAAAACTAAATACAGTCATGTGCAAAGTTTTTAGTAACACAAAGTTTTGCAATAATTAACAACAAATTCTCATCAATCCTGCAAAATTTACATTTTAATCTGAAGTATCTTTTTTAGTTTCACCATTCCCTCGTCCCCTGATTGCCATCATCAAGACCTGCTGGTTTTCTACTTCAAATATTAATGAGGTAAATGTTCATCCAGAATTATCGTCTCCAAGGGGAATTTGACTAAGACTGCAGTGACTATGATTGCATAGATGATTGTTCATGTTTAAAACATCTTTCATAATATGACAACACATAGTACAATTAGCAAAAGTATGTATAGTACTATCATAACAGAAAAAGGCACCTGCTGCAAGCTTAATTAGAAGGAAAATGAAAACTTGGTGTGTGTTAAAATATATATTTTCGTTAACAGATGGCCTTCTCAAATCAGACAGAACTCCTCCAATTATAAATCTATATGTTTTCAAAATAATTATGTAGGTTCACATTCTTTATTATGGTTGGTAACCAGAAGTTCCATGGTTTCTTTTCTCACTCGTGTCACACCCAACAGATTTCCTTTGAAGAAAAATACATAATCGTATGCAGAAAAAAGTAGTATTTCATAAACAGCGATAGAAACTCTAAAATAACAAAATAAGGAATAATTACACAGAGGTACCAACCAGAATGCATCAACTCTACACCTCGTCCAAGAGTTTCCGCTGAACTGGGATAGGAGATAACAGTTGACTCTTCTTTATCAAGTAGAGGGCGAACTCTACAGAACACCCTGATATTCCCTTTCAGTTCCTGGAGTTGGAAAAGTTTTATATACAACGCAAAAGATTCACACAACAACTACAAAGAAGGTAAGGCGTCTTAATTCTTACCAAAATAGTATTGTGAAGCTTCTTTCTTAATTTTTCTCCTTCCGCGTTCCGAAATTCTGCATCAGCAAGTCGGGCTTCCAGATCCTGAATGCGTTTCCGCTGATTTTCAAATGCCACTGTTCTTTCTAGAACCGATGAATCAGCCATCTAATAAATTGTGAACACCCCGCGTTATGCACTAAATAATTCAAGAGTTGCCAGAGTATCTAGATTCAATTTTACAACATATGACAGGGAAACATTGGCAGAACACATAGTAATCCTCAAATAAACAGTAAACCAATTTCCGTTCAACTTATTAGGTGTGAGTAAGAAAAACTCTGTAACCGCATGCAGCTGACTACCTGCAACTGCTCATTCACAGTATTTAGCTGGCCCTGTAACGCGATGATCTGCTCTTTCTGTGAAGAACAAGTCCCCTGGAAATATATAAATGAAAGGGTGAGTGGATTTGAAAAGTCTACTAATTAAGAACTAAAAATATAGTATAGATATATAGAGCACCTCCAAAGAACTTGAGTGTTTTAAAAGGTTTTCCAGTTCCAGAACTGTTTTTTGAGTTCCTTCTTTGTGCCTCTCTAAAGCGGCACTTAAAGATTGGACCTGTGCTAATTGTATATTCCTGTCTTCTTTTACTTTTCGGTGTTCTTCTTTTAAATTTTCCATTCTGCTTTTCATTTCTTCCTTCTCAGCTGTAGCTTCTTTACAGGCTTCCTGTGGGGAAAAAACCCGATGAAAAACAGATTTCACTTGGAAATGGAAAACAAAAACTAAAAGCCAAATAAAACAGAAATTTGCTGTACAAATATCGTAGTCCCCTAATCTCAAGACCACCAAGAGCTTGTTATGTCTGATAATAAATATCACCAAGAAGTGAACGCACCCTTGACGAATCCAATTGGTCTTGGAGGAGTGTTGAATGAGACCTCACGCTGCTGAGTGCCTCCATCATACTGCTCTTCTCGGTCTGTAACCGCGCAATAGTTTCATTGTGAGCCGCAGCATCGTTTTGGAGCCGGCTGTTATACTGTTGCAGGCTAGTATTGTACTCCTGCAAACGCCTGTTTATATCTTGCATAGACTTTATCTGCAAGTGGGAAAAGAAAATAAATATCGAAATGAAATTGAGAAGAAATCAAGGACAAAGATTTGGGTGGAGAGGATAAAAACTACATACTTGTTGCTCCTTAGTTTGAACCTCTTTTTCCGCTTTGCCAAGTGACTCCTCCAGGGCATCCCTGGCCTTCTCCACAGCTTCCCTTGTCTCCTTCTCTCTTCTGTAAGATTCCAATGCAGCCTGCACAATTTCAGTATAATGTCATATTCTACACCATCTTATCGTGGCATGTACCCAAAATTGACATCTCAGTCAGTCCGGGGAAACAAGGTTCCTACCAGCTTGTCGGCCTCTTCGTTTTCAAACTTCTGTTGGATGGAGGCGTTCTCCGTTTTCAACTCTTGAAGCGCTGCATCGTACTCGAATTCCCTCTTGTTCATCTCCGCCTCTGAAGCAACGAGCCATTGAACGTCAGGAACGTCAGAACTAATCGTTGCCGTCCATTTTCAAATATTGAGCAAGGAATGAAAATCAAAATTCCTAAACGATATGATCAAAAGGTTATACCAAGCTCCAAACACCTCTTCTCCGCTTCCTGCAAATTCGTGCGGAGCTCCTCTAGCTCCTGCAGGTGCCCGTCTTCCGCATCCATGAACCACTTGATGCAGCTCCTGAGCCTAACTATGTACTTGGTCATGTGCTCAGACTTGGCCTGAGACACCCCCAAAAGAGAGAGGAAAAAAAAATCAGACAGCAGTCCTTAAATCCTAATTTGTGAATTCTGACAGAGCATGGCGCGCTATTATTCGCGAGGATTCGAGAACCTAAATTTTTCAGCCAGCAAACAGCGACAAGAGATCAATCACGCACCTTGAAGTCCGTCTTGCTTATCCCTTTCTTCATCTTCTCGTTGAGCAAGCACTCGACGTCCTCTCTGGTAAACTCAGCAGCCCCACACTCGGAGGCACCGCACTCGGACGGCGCAGCAGTGGCCGGAGGGTCGTTGGTGGGTCGCGGTGGCGTGGCATTAGAAGCATGCAAGGTCCGGCCGCGAGGCGTCGTCCTGGTGACACCCATTTTCCTCCCTCCCGTGTTCCTCCGCTTGGCGTCGGGGTCCTCCTCCACGGCCTTCTACCAAACAGAAAGGCAGCAATCGGTGAGAAGAGTGGGGGAGATAGAACAGGTAGGGACGGGAGTGAGAATATGATAGCGGACCACGTTTGGAGGGCTCCTGGAGCGAAGAGGAGGGCGGCTCGGGCCGCGGGTCGCCATTTGGAGGTTGGAAGGTCTGAGTCACCTGGTAGGTAGGTGGTGAGGGTGAATCAGAGGTAAGTGGGGGAGTGGAGGGTGAAGTGAAACGGAAGTCAGACGCTGTGCTCCGACGGGCGGAGTTGGGGTAGAGATCTGAAGAAAGAAATGGAGAAGGTGACGACTGATCTGATCGAGACAGGGTGTACCCTTCGCCGGCTGGAGCTTCGAATCTAGGGTTGCCGATCAGCAGAAGGGGAAAGGAGCGGAGAGCGGGGCCTAAAAATTCAAAAATAGCAGCCCGCTCCAACGTTCATCTTACGAGCCTTCTGAAAGAGGCGCTCCTCGGCACTTGGCAAATGCCATCCACTAAAGTTGTATTTACGGTCTGTGGCATATCGCAGGCCAGACTGAGCCCAGTTCGTCACCTTGTCCAGACTGGCTTCTTTTCTGGCATAATTTATTTTAATGAAAACGGCATCATGTCTTTCTCAAATTAGAAATTGAAAAGAAACCGTAGCATGGATAGGGTCCAGTGCGTTGTTAGTGGAGATATAAATAAATATTAGATGTATAAATACATAAATACAATGAAGTAGGTCGTTTTGGTACTGATTTGTGCTACACCCTTTTCAGGCATTATTTTATTTAATCGAATCTCGAATTATTGTCAAAAGAGAAGTTTGGTTCTAGATGTTTTTATCCACCAACCTACTCTGATTGTCTGACCCAACAAACGCGTATCTGGAACGCAATAAAAATTGGACGTAGGCGAAAGATTAGATTATCTCGGCACTCAAAATTAATCATGAGGCACCTACTTAGGCACTCATTAGGAATTTGCTCCTTTGCCATTTTGACCCTCTTGATGCATTGCGAGCGCGTCATTTGCAGAAATCTCGTAATTGCAATTACGATTTGGAACTTGACAGGGTGAGGCAGTGTTCTCTTTCTTCAGGTGGCCCGTGTAGGGTTCCTTCTCCTTTCCTATACTATAATCATTCTCACGAACAAACCACTCCAACATGACCACTACCTTATACCACTCGTTTTAGCAATCAAGTTGTCTCCTCCTTTTATGTTCTTTCCTCCACCATCGACATCTCAACACACCATATATAACCTATCAAATGTCCCTTTCTTCCCTCTACACTCGGATTCTCTTTTTGTTGATAGTCCCATCACTTGTATATTGTACATCTTAGGAAACAATTCCTAGCAATCTCCAAGTAGGGGTTCTATGTCAATTTTCTTTCAACCATTTTAGTGGTGTAGATGTATAAATTGAAATCACGTAGTCCACCCAAAAAAATGGTATGGTTCAATGTCGATCCCAAATTCAACTATGATCAAACATTTGTATGGATGTTTGTGCTATGATAATTATTCTATTCAAACCAAATATAAATGTGTTGGAAAAAAAAAAAAAAAAGCAATCGTGTGACCAAATTAATCTACAACAATTTGCTGTTTTTTCAGGATTTTATAGAAAAAATATCTTCTACAGACATAATTATACATCTACAGAAATATGATTTTCTTTCAATTTTGCTTCTATTGAGTATCGAATCATATATAGTAGTATCTAGATTTCAATTCCACCAAAAGAAGCATGGTTTAATCTCGATCCCAAATTCAATAATAGCATGGATTCTGTATAAATGTTTGTATTGAGATACACATCATATACCATATATAAGTATGTTTAGAAAAAAAGTCAATCTAGCATTGCATGTAACCAAATAAGTGTATGATAATTTGCTATTGTTTTTAGAATTTAATTAGAAAACCTATATCTTCTAATGGCATTTATACATTTATACAAATATATTTTTTAGTTATTGCCTTTGTTGTGTCTGAGTTCCCACAAATTAAGGTATGCATAAAATATAATACCTTGATTCTAGTTTGGATTGTCCATGTTTAGAATCTTATACAAATGTTAGGGATATATATATATATATATATATATATATATATATATATATATATATATATATATATATATATATATATCATAACATGTCATTTCTAAAAGTAGTTTCTACTCTACTAAGAAGCGGAGCTATGGCGGGTGGGGATTCTCGAACCCCGTCGGCTCCCTCCAACCCTAACATCCCATCCCCGATCAATACCAATCCCACCGCCGCCACCGCCACCACCCCCAGCCTCACCACCACCACCCCCTCCCCTCCCCCACCTCCCCCTCCTGAGGTTGCTGACTGGTTCATCCCGACTTCCGATGTAACCATTGCGGGAGATTGGGTTAGATCAGTTGTCAGACCTCCTCCGACCATCCGTGGAGCCCTTGCATCTGACCCTAAAGTGTCGTTTAGGCGTGAGGGGGATCACCGGACTTGGACGAGGTTGACTGAGCCGATCCTGGATGAGATGGCTGACTACCACAAATTTTCGGTCATCATCCAAATCCTAGGTAAGAAATGCCACCCTCTGCAGCTAAGAGGATGGATGACGAGGAAATGGAGGCCTAGAGGCAAAATAGAAGTCTTCACACTGGATGGAGGCCTCTATCTAGTTAGGTTCTCTAATGAAGCTGACTGCAGGAAAGCTACCCTCATAGGACCGTGGTTCTTCGACGATCAGTTGTTGCTGGTTCGTAACTGGACTCAGGAAGCAGACACGAGGAGTGCGGCCTTTACTACTGCGTTGGTTTGGGTATCCCTTTCGGACGTTGGTAGACACTGGACGCCGAGAGCAATCGCAGTCATCGCCCACGCAATTGGGACCCCAAGGGCATTCGACAGAAAGTTTGATGGCTCTACCATGGGTTGCGCTCGCTTCTATGTGGACATCGCAGCTGACATTGAACCCCCTTCGGAGGTTATGGTGGAGCTCCCTAATGGCGAAGAATGGGAAATCAAAGTTCGGTACGAAGCGCTATCGGATAGGTGCGCAGACTGTAAGGTGTTTGGCCACGAGATAGGCCAATGCCCTGGTGAGAGGTGGAAGAGATTTGATGCTCCTCCTATCGTCCCTTACCCCCCGCGAGGTCAACCGAGAAGAGCGGGGAAATCAAAGGCCCCTAGCCAAAGAAGCTTGACAAAGGATGATTCCATAGTTGCTAACCCGATGGTGGTGAGTCCTGCTGATGGAGCTACCTCATCCTTGGCTGAGGGGCGAGCAGCTCATGCAGCTGGTGTGGTGCCTGTGGTTGGTGATACCTCTCCTTAGTTGTTCTAGCGGCTCCTAGAGTAGGTGTGGTGCCTGCTGTTGTGCCTGACAGACCTCGCGCTGGGTTGAACACAGGCCAGACACCCGAAGGAGGTGGACCAGTCACAGGAGGTGAGGCGGACGGGGCTGCTACCAACCTGTTTGCTATCCTTGAAAACATGGAAGAAGAGGTTGTTGTCACAGGAGGGACAAGAAGCAAGAGCCCCAGAACAACAAGGAATACGAGCAAGAAGAAGCAAGGCAAGAGCGGCCCCAGGGAAGGGAGCGGCTCCAACAGAGGTTAAGATGTCCATACTCGCATGGAATGTGCGAGGGGCATCGTTAGCTGAGAAGCAAAGACGACTACGAGCTATGATCGAAGAAGAGAAAGTATCCCTTGTGTTCATTCTAGAGACGAGAATCAGAAGGGTGGTGGGTGAAAGAGTTGCGACTCTTTTTCCTACATGTTGGGTGGCTAGATCCAATCTTGAATGAAGAGATGGTGCTAGAATCGCTGTCGGATGGAGGCTGGACGTTTGGGACATTGAGGTGATCAACATCATGGACCAAGCTATCACCATTAGTTGTTGCAACAGAGGTGGTTTGGCCTTCATAGCTACCTCTTCTTATGGTGAAAACCTGGAGATAGAAAGAACCAGGTTGTGGAAGACCATTAGAGAAACTGCCCAGAACCAGGTCCCTTGGCTAGTTTGGGGTGACTTCAACAATGTTCGAAGGAACAACGAAAAGCATGGAGGGTTACCTGTCCCAGAGCGAGTCATGGATGCCTTCAACTGCACCATGGACGCAGCAGGTCTGATGGAACTCAACTCAGTGGGAGGTTTCAATTCCTGGTTGAACAAGCAGGGTAGAGGAAGAAGGATATCCAGCAAACTAGACAGAGGATTAGTTAACGAAGCTTGGCTTGAAGTGTGGCCTAGAGCGGTGATTAACCACGACAACGATCCCCTTAGCAATCATAGCTGGATGAAGGTGAATCTCACGTGTCCCCCTGACATTGTGAGACCCTTCAGGTTCAGCAATTGGTGGTGTGAGTGGGACAGATTCAAGCAGGTAGCTGAGGAGGCCTGGGGAGAGGTAGTTGAAGGTAACCCTCTATACATTGTTGTTAAAAAGCTACAAAACTCCAAGAAGAAGATAAGAAAGTGGGCTAAAGATGTGGTGAATCTAAAGAACCTTACCACCCTTGCTAAAACAATCTATAAGGATGCTTCTAGAAAAGCAAGGGAGAATCCTGAAAATGATGAGATGGTTGAAAACTGGCTCAAATCCGAACAAAGGTTGAACAAACTTCTGAAGGCAGAGGAGGTTTTAATGTGGCAAAGGAGTAGGATGAAATGGTTAAAAGATGGAGACCTAATTACAAAAACTTATCATGCTGCAGTCAGGAAGAAAGAAATGAAAGAGACGATACATCAACTTATAAATGAAAACGGACAGCTTGCTGAAAGCAGAGAAGAGATAGGCAACCAACTGGAGATTTTCTTCAATAGGCTTTATAACCACCATAAAGACAGGAGCAGACATTATGATGAGAACATCTACCCACCTCCTAGAGTCAACCTAAGAATGAATGAAGTGCTCTGCGATGATGTGGGTGAAGCTGAAGTTAAGAGGGTTGTGTTTGACATCAGTGCCAGCAAAGCACCGGGGCCCGATGGCTTTAATAGTCACTTCTTCCACTTTATGTGGGATCATATTAAAGAAGACATAACTAAAGCTATGCAATGGCTGACGCAAGGAGGTAACATGGTGAGAGTTGCAAACCATACCTTCCTGAAATCAATACCCAAAAAGAAGGATGCTAGAGCTGCTAGTGACTGTCGTCCTATCGCTTGTTGCTCTGTGATCTACAAGGTTTGGGCAAAAATTCTATCTAATCGAATGAAAGACATCCTTCCCGATATAATTTCTGAGGAACAATGTGCTTTCATCAAAGGTAGGAAAATAGCTGCTTGTGCGCTCCTTGCGGAGGAGTTCCTTACAGGGTTTAATATCAGAAGAGCTAGCATGAAGGCCTGCATAAATATTGATTTGACAAAAGCATATGATCATGTCAGATGGGATACATTGTGGGATATCATGCACTCACTCGGGTTCTCTCTTAGATGGATCCAAATCATCCAGCAATGTGTCACTACTACTTCCTTCTCTATCCTTCTTAATGGTGGACCTGTTGGTATGTTTAGAGCTTCTAATGGGCTTCGATAGGGGGATCCTCTGTCCCCTCTCCTCCCCTCTCCTCTTCACCCTAATTATGGAGGGCCTAACAAGTATGATCAGAGCAGTTGAAGCAAGAAATCTGATTCAACCTTACAAGATACAGGGTATAAAGGTGAAGACGCATCTGATATTTGTTGATGACATCATGGTCTTCTCCAAAGGACATGCTAACAGACTTCGCGGTTGCAAGGAAGTCTTAGAGGATTTTGGCAGAACCACTGGGTTGTACATTAGTGACATCAAATCACGGGTATACCTTTCTAAATCCTGTGATAACAGAAGAGGTCGTCTCAGAGCTGCAGTGGGACTCAACAGAGGGTGTCTTCCCACAAGATACCTAGGCACCCCCATTGCGGGGGGAAGGGGTTTCGATAAGGACTTTAATTCCTATGTGGATAAAGTCAGAACCAAGATAGAGGGCTGGTGTGGGATCAAGATGGCTATGGCTGGTAGACTTATGCTTACGAAATCAATCATCATCAGCATGATCCGGTTCTGGTGCGAGATGAGCAACCTTCCTAAGCCTACCATCCAAAGTCTCACAAAACATATCGCCAATTTCATATGGGCAGGAAAGAGTCACGTAATCAAATGGGATACCATAACTAAACCTCTCAGCAAAGGAGGTTTAAATGTCACCAAGGTTGAAGACCTGGCTAGAACTGGTCAGCTACGAAGACTTGATAGATTTCTCACTAATAAAGATGGGGTGTGGGTCAACTGGCTTAGAATGAGATATGGTAGCACTCCTACCACTTGTACCAATGCGTCTAGAACCTGGGAGGCCATGAACCACAGGTGGAACGAAGTGCAACACCTGTATAGTATTGATGGTTTCGGTTTCTACAAGTTCCATGGACAATAGAAACCGTGGATCCACACTCCTACAGGTGAAGATGTCCCGTGGCATGACATTGTGTGGGGCAAAAAACACATACCCAAATGGAGTATTGCTTGTTACAAGGTTATTCTATGCAAACACCTAACCAAAGATAGGCTCGTCCGGTGGGGCATCCCGATCAACCCCAAATGTTCCTTTTGCGAGGAGGATGAGACTCATGAGCACCTATTTTTTGGGTTCTCCAAGATCAAAAGATTGTGGGCTCTGATGTGGCTGAAGAATGGCTGGGGCAGTTTAACAACCCATAATTTTGCGGAGATGTTAGAACAACTAAAGAACAAGTGCATCAACAAAGAGGAGAGAGCCTTTGCGGGTGTATGCCCCTTGAATGTATGTTTTAACATCTGGAAAGAAAGGAACACCTTGAATCATGGGGGTGAGGCTAATACTGATGTTTTTCAACTATTTACAAGAGATGTTTGTAATTCTATCAAGGCCAAGAAAGGACTTGATAAAGGGCTTAAGCCAATAGCCAAACGATACTGGGGCATTTTGTAGAGTCTGTCATGTATACTTTTTGTAGTCGGTCTTGTACAGTATAGCCTAGCTATATTTCTCTTTTGGCAATATATTTACCTATTTCCAAAAATATATATATATATCCTAATGATCCTTTTTTCATATAAATAATGTTCAATATGTACACCAAATATGAGACTTAATTGTTCAATATGGGGTCTTAAATGCGAATTTACTAACTTAATCTGACTCAGAACTAAATCTATTGGTTCTAAAAAATTCTAAATGATCTAAGAATAGTAGTAAGCCCTAGTTGGATGAAAATTTATAGATATTGAATCTTAGTTTAAGGTTCCTTCTCTAAAAAGACATACATAGTTCATGTTTTACTCCTTTCATGAACTCCCTCTTATCTCCTTCTCATTGCATACTTACTCTTATGTCAGTTTGCTTCCCTCTTCCCAAATTAACCTCTAACAATATAGGGGTTGGTGCCCTTCAGACTTCTAACCCACCCAATTTTTTCACTCATTAAACCTCTGAAAACTCGTGTGTTAACCACATGAATTCATCTAACATGTCCCCATTGTCATTTCTTCCACATTTTCTCTAAATATACCCTCTCATATTGTTATAAGCAATACCTTGCTTTACTGGTGATTGAGGGGTATAAGATAATTCTAGCATTAATAACACTTTGATTAATACTTTGCATTAACTGGTCCATTTATTTTTTTGTTTTATCTTAAACTAGTTCTTTGAAAAGTTAAAGATCATGTTTTGAGCAAACCATGAGATTTGAACCTTAGTTGATTTAGTAATAGCCTGCATATGTATGTAAGAAGAGCATTACATATATTTGAGGAATTTAGTAAATAAATTGTGATTTGAGATATTTCTCAAACATTTACTATAAAATTTTAGAGAATTCAATTATGAACCAAATTTGAGTTAAAATGATAAACTTGTGGCATTTATAGTAATAACATAGAATTACCATCAGTTGGCAACTGAAAAGACATCAACTACAGTCCATCATCAGACAATCCACTAATTTATGGTGCAAACTGATGGGCGCACAAACTAATAGGAAACATGTTGTGACTGTCGCCCTGTGACAACCCATAACATTAGACGAGATTACTCAAAACCAAAGCATGATTAATCATTAATTAATCACATCCCTAAAAGGGGCAAAATTAAAATCAATATATTTTCCACCAACATACTCAGAAACATTTACATAAAGGTCCAACATCTTGTGCAGATTTGTAAATTATACCAAGTATCTTTTACAAATTCTTTGTGGTCTCAGCCACAACATATATATATACATTAGAACATTATCCACATACACCACATGTACAAGCATCAGAATGATACTAAAATCTTAAATTGATTGAAACATCCTATACAAACTTTCTCGTCCAAACCTGAGAGTACAAGGATGACTCTAGGACACACTGGACATTTAATCAACCTTTCTTTGAGATTCATCACAACATTGTTGACTCAAGGTCTAAACCTTTGTTTTGATTATGAGTAACCATTCCACTTAATTGTGTCTAATGCTTCTACTTGAGTGATTTCAGATTAGGTATAGACACACTCCAAATGCCCTAACTTGTGCATCCTAACTTGGAGAAAAATAAGTTAAAATCAATACAAGTGCACTTTTGTGGAAAATACATCAAATCCATTAGAATCATGTTGTAAATCACTTGTAATGACTGTATGACTTGTAATTAAGAGAGCACTTAAATCGAATATCTAAGAACTTTTATGGCACTTTCTAAAATTCATCGTAAGGACTTTTGTCGACCGAGTTTCATCTAAGATAAACTTGGCGGCACCCTTGATGGATCTTGGGAACTTCTAGGGCTGGTCGAGTTACCCAAGATCAAACTTGACTGACACCCTTGCATAGGAAAACCAAATTTAAGCCGTCAATTGAGTTTCATCCAAGATAAACTCGATCGACAACACAAATTTGATTTGTCACATAGTATTATTGGTCAAGTTTCCCACAAGCAAACTCGACCGACTGTTGTAGGGAATGTGCAGAAAAAGTATTTCTAACCATTAGAGTGTTGCAAAACTCAAAAATATATCTATTACAACACCCTAAATAACTAGAATTTGTTCCTAAGCGTCTCTACTCGCTAGTAGGCAACCTCAACTATAAATGGGACCCATTGGGCTTCATCCCATGGTTAGCCAAGCACTCTGAAGGTCCCTATATTATAGTTGAGTGCCTCTAGGAGTCTCCTTCCACTCTTAAGATTAAACACTTGCTACATCCATTAGAGTGATTAGGAGATTCATAAGAGAGCTAGTCCTACATGTATATCTTGTGGGGATCTCACTTCCTCCACCCCCCAATCTCTCTTTCTATCATGAATATGAAGGTTCTCTCTCTTAGCTAAGAGTGGCAAAGAAGAATGGAAGGAATACCTTGGTAAAAGTTGTTGGCATGCATGCCCATAAAGCCAATCATATGATGATTGTAATGGCGCATTAGATTTGATAATAATAAAGGTAATTCTGTCTATTATATTTGTCTCAATCATGAGATGATGACATAGACATAGTAGATGTCTAAAGAATGATGGTACTTGATGACATATGTCTTTAGGTTTATGACTTGGACAATGAGATCATATATATCATAAGAGTACATACACTCTTGTTATGTCCCTAGTGTTGGTATGTATGCCCAGAGAGTCAATCATATGATGATTATAATGGCATAATGTGTAAATGATTTGATCATTAATAAAAGACAAGGTTCCAACTTTTTCTATTTTATTCAGTTATGAGATAATGAAGTAACATAATAAATGTCTACAGGATGATATTACTCGATGACATATGTCTTAAGTACGTGACTTGAAGAATGAGATCATAAGGATGTTAAGAGTATATGTTCTCATAATGTCCCTAGTCGGATGTTATTGTGGAAGGTTGATAGACAACAATAACATATAAGACTATAGTGTGTGTTGGTTGATGACTGAATCTCATTAGTCATGATATGACGATATCAAACCAAGCACACAAATACATGTTAGAGAACAGTGTATTAGACAGACCCACCATGAGAGTAACACATGGATAGTGGTCACAGTTAGCTCTCATATTGATGGTGGTGATTGTGATTCTTAGACCTAAAGTCACTGCACTCATCACATGTCATTCGGTATGCTTTGACATCAACAAACGTAATCTTAAATTAGGATTATCATAAAGGTGGTGATTGGGTGACTATGGCACATGGGAACTGATTGTGAGTGATTTAGATGGGATTTGTCCCTCCTATGGGAGTATGATATCGTAGGCCACTTGAGTTAGTGAGACTAAGAAAAGCATGGCCATGTACATGCGAGTCAATATATGATATTGAGCTTACACATATCTCATACAGTCTGCTATAGAAAAAACATAGATTGTGTAAGGACCCTAACCTTCGTTTAGCGTTTACCCTATTTGCTTTGCTTAACCCTGGTGCTTAGTTGCTTGCTAATCACCTTTGGTGGTGATTAGGGTTTGTTTGTGCTTTGTTGAGAGTTGGAGGTGCTACTTGCAATTAACCCAAGTCTAGGGTTTGTGGGCAAGTTTGTCACCTTGTGTGGTGTTCCTCCCTCTCCTTGCTTCCTCTAGGGTTGAGAGGAAGGTTTGGGCTCGTTGCTTAAGTTCCTTTAGGCTTGGTTGAGCTTGTTGGGCTTTGTGGTGCCTTGCCTTTGCTTGGTTGAACCTTGTGTCGGGCATGAGGATGCTTGTGTCACCCAGAGTGTGTCACCCAGGGTTGTGTCAGCCATGGAGGTGGTGTGTCATCCAGGTGTGTCACCCATGAACCTTTGACCATCTTTGACCTCGTTTGTGTCACCACTAGTGGACACTTGGTGCTTGATGCTTGCATGTGGAAATGGCCTTGGACATGTGTTTAGGGCATATTATGAGTGGTGGCTTTGCACATGGACAAGTGTCCCTAGGTGGGCGACACCTTGCTTTGCTCTACCTTGGTTTCTCCTCCATCCCCTTCTATATATGTGTTTCCTTTCCCTTGCTAAGGATCCATTTAGTTCCTTAGTCTTCCTCTCCTTGGTGCACGACACACTCTCTTCTCTTGCAAGCTTGGTGGCCGATCCTTCTTGGAGTCTTCTTCTTCCTCTAGTGGTGGCCGAACCCTAGAGTGTCTTGCTCTCCTTCTTCCTTGGTGGTTCTTGGAGCTTGGATCTAGGAGCTTGGAGCTTGCTTAAGGCGGGTTACATAACTCCTAACCCTAACTACACTACCTTCGTTTATGTTCTTATATGTTGCTAGTTAGTTCCTTGCTTAAGTTGCACCTTGTTGGCCGAACCTGTGTTCTAGGGTTTCTTGGTGAGCAATACTCCTTTCTCTCCTTGGTCTAGAGAAGTGAACTTGAGAACTAGTAGCATGGGCAATACCCCTCTCTCGCTTAAGTTGAGAGGTGAGCTTGTGTTCTAGTTGCTTGAGCAACACCCTCCTCTCACCATGGACTTAAAAGGTGAGCTTGGTGGTGGTTGTAACCTTGTTAGAGTTGTCCCTTGTGTTTCCCGATTGGGGATAAGAGATGTGCAAGACCCCTCTCTCTTAGTTGTTGAGAGGTGAGCCATATTCTTGATCCATTAGGGTTTAGTGCCCTTGTGTTTGAGGTAGATGATGACCTTGTAAGGTTGCATCTTGGCCGTTATGATCTTGGGGGAGGTGCTGCTCGATACCCCTCTTGTCCTAGAGTTGTGGACAATATGATGTTGTGTTTGTGATGGGCGATACACCCTGGTCCTTGACCCTTTCTGTATTGGGCGTCCCTCTATACTGACTGCTCTGCCTGATACCCTTACCCATTGTTATGCCCTAACGTTGTGGAGGCGTTGCTAGTTAGTTCTATGGTGGGCGTCACCCCTTGGCCCTAGCCCTGTGTGCGTTGGCCGATAGCATGTGTTGCGGGGCATTACACTCTCTTTGTTGCACACCTTGGTTGCCGTTATCGGTTGGGCGCATGACACATTTGGCTCAAGTGCCCGATATGCCCTTGGATGACACCTAATGAGTGTCACACCTGACTCTTACCCTTGTGTGTGTGACGGGTGTCACACCTAGTTGGGTATCCTGCCTGACACGCCTAAGCTTAGTTGGTTACTTGGTGTTGTCATCACCTTTGAATGTTGAGGCACTGCAATCTGGACCTATTTTACCTTGGGTGCTGGACGATACGCTTAGTCCAAGGTAGTAACCCAGTGCACACACGTCGCTGCTCGATACCTCTCAGGTTGAGCTGCACGTTGCATACGGATGCCCGTTGTACCTGATGAACGACACACTTATCACTAGTACAGAAACAACATTCAATGTCACTTTTCTGGGCGTCGGTTATTTAGGAAAATTGACGCCTATAACATTCAACGTCGGTGATGTAGGTCATCCAACGTCTATAGTCAAGACACGGGTACCGCTTTGTATTCAGCGCCGGCTGGGTAACAAAAAACCGACGCCTAAAATTGCCCGCGAAATCCAATTTTTGAGCAAAAAAATTTTGGCCCCAAAGTGTCACATACATCGTCGGTTTTTACCATCAAACTGACGCCTATATAAGATGAAAATTTGCGCAAAAAGTTCCAGCTTAGGTGTCGGTTATCCTTTGAAAACTGACGCCGATAATGGTTCCCGCCAAATTATTTAGGGTAAAATTTGTCTAAATGGACGTCGGTTGTTTAAGTAGAACCGACGCCGAAAACTTTAGATGTCAGTTAAATTTTATAACTGACGCCGAATACCCACTTAATAAACACTCAAACAGCCATTGTTCCCCTTTCTTCTATTTCATCATGAAGCAACTGTTTCGCCCCTCTGCTCTTGCTGCGTCGCCACCCACCCGCCCGGTGCTGCTCGCCACCTGCTGCTGTCGCTCGCCGCCGACGCCGAATGCCACTGTTTGCTCGCTGTCGATGTCGGACGCCACTTCTTGCTGCTCTGCATCGCCTCCGCCGTCCTCTTTGTCGTCGGCTGCCATCTTCCTCCTTGCCCACTGCCGCCGCCGCCCGCTGCTTCTTCCTTACCCACCACCCGCCGTCTTCTTCCTTGCCTCCGCCCGCTGCTTGCTACTCTACTCTCCAGGTATTAGCCGTAGCCTCTGTTCTTCATTCGGGAAAATCGGGGCTGTAAATGGGGTGCCTTCATCTATACAATGTAGTATAGTCTTCCTTGGTATTGTAGAGGCTATATCGGGAGAAGGTAATGACCAATGTGATTGTCATTTGTTTCTATAAGCAATTGGGTCCTCACAAGGAAGGAGGGAGAGTGGTTCTTTGTCTTTATAATAACCCTAATTACTAATCAGTCTTATGTACTAATTAGTCATAATTTCGAATTTTATGTAATTACTAAACAACAAATGACATTTCCTTATGGATTTAACCTACTTCATTAATTATTTTTTCATAATTCACTCAATCATTAACATCTAATATCACTAATAGTATTTTAAACTTATTTGAAAGCCATTAGTTTCCAAAAGATAGTAAGGAGAGTACTTCAATGTGAATTTTACTAGCTTACCTTGTTTAAAGATGCCTATGACTTTATTATTGCTTGTGATCAATAACAGAGATCTGAAAATATCTCTAAGAGGGATCAAATTCCCATGAGTTCATGGCTAGAATTAGATATCTTTAATGTTTGGGCATCGACTACATGGTCCCCTTCCCCTCTGCCTGTGGATTTGAGTACATTCTTATTTTTGCATATTACATGTCCAAATGGATAGAGGTCATTCCCACGTGGATTTGAGTACATTCTTATTTAACTGGAAATGGCATGTAACCTGATCGGTCGAGTTCTATGAGTGCACAACTCGACCGATGCAATCTTCAGAAAATCGACAAAGGATGATCGGTCGAGTTCTGTGAGTGCACAACTCGACCGATGCAATCTTCAGAAAATCAACCAAGGATGATTGGTCGAGTTTCAATCCAGGAAAACTCGACCGACCAAGTGCATGTAATCCATTTTCTAATTTGCATTTAAAGTGATTAGCACTTGGTGAAATTTGTCCCAAACATTTTTCTCTTCTAAGTTACAAGTCAATTCATCATTACAAGTGATTACATAGATATTCTAAGGTCGTTTACATAGAAAACCCAAAACACACACTTGTAGCCATTTTGACTTGAACTTGACCCATTCTAGGGCTTTGGATTTTAGATCCTTTTCATGTACATAATGCCTGCAAACAATCTTAATGAAGCTAAATGTTTGCTTTTTTAATATCAATATCATTTTCAGATTTGATGTTTCATTATCTTCTAGTTAATACAAATGCTAAATGTTTGCCTAAGATTTAAACTTGTCCATTCTATCATCCTAATTTGATTTGATTAAACCCTAACATTGATGAAACCCTAACATGTACATATCTATTATTGTGTTTGTTGGCCTAGAAACCCGTCCAAGATTTACTCATTAGGAGTAAATCTTGGATAGTCCCCGGTTTGGGACTGTTTTTGAACACCTAATCTCACTTAGGATGTAAGTGTATAATGCGTATTGGGTTTTCGAGAAAATTTCGGTAGCATTTCCTCGTTTGTTCTAAGGTCGTTTACATAGAAAACCCAAAACGCACACTTGTAGCCATTTTGACTTGAACTTGACCCATTCTAGAGCTTTCGATTTTAGATCCTTTTCATGTACCTAATGCCTGCAAATAATCTTAATGAAGCTAAATGTTTGCTTTTTTAATATCAATATCATTTTCAGATTTGATGTTTAATACAAATGCTAAATGTTTGCCTTTTTAATGACATTTTTAGATGGTTGACCATGATGAGCATGATGTCCATGATGAGCATGAAGTCCATGATGAGCATGTTGTCCATGACGAGCATGGCGAGGATACCAATGTAAGTTCTAAAAACATATCCTGTATTTCTATAAAATTCATTATCTTCTAGTTATGTCATATATCCCATATTTCTATATTGCGCTAATTCAGTGTATTTATTTTTGTCAAATTTTAGGTTGATGATGCACATGTACCCACTAAAGCACTGGAGTAACTTGATGTGCAACACCAAACACTTAACAAGAAAAGGGGCATCACTCTATTGAAGAAGTTAATAGCGCTAAGTGGCAGTGGATCCAAATTGGTTGTGGAGTTTGATAATGGAGGAAATGCAATTGGAGTGAACCGCAATAATTTTGTAAACTATCTTGGGTGTGTCACTCGAAGCCATTGTGGTGTTAAGTATGATAATTGGCATAAAGTTCCTCAGGGGAAGAAAGACTTGATATGAAAGGATTTATGCGTGAGTTATTATTATTTGTAGATTACAAATTATATTATTTGCAATTCTATTTTTGGATACTAGTTAATAAGAATTCTATTTTACAGAATCTGTTTGCATTGGATGAGCTACATCGTAAAAGCGTGATGCAACACACTGGAAAGATGCTTAGGAACTATAGGACAAATCTCAACAGAGAATACATAAAAGATGGTGATAAGAAGAAGAAGTCAACCCTTGAACAATGGAACTTCTTGGACAAAGAAGATTGGGACAATTTTGTTGCTTCAAGAAAATCTAAAGAATTCAAGGTATTAGGCATCACTCCCAATTTAATTAATATACATTGTATTCACCTATTCAAGATTAACATTTAGTGCTACTAACCAAATCATTAATGTGCATACTAACTAGGCCCTCAGTGAGGCGCAAAAAGCAAGGCGTGCACTGAATGTGCATGACCACACTATGGGTCCAAAGGGCTATGCAAGCGTTTGCCAAAGACTACAGGCAGAGTCTGCTGCTACTCAGGAGTCTGCCACACCTATGCCTCGCTATGATATCTGGATAGCTGGGAGGCAAAACAAGAAGGGTGAAATAAAGAAGCCCGTAACTGCTGAGGCGGCTGTGAAAATGGTAAAATACAACTCTTAGAGCAATCGTTTGAATATTGATTATTTGTGGTGTTCACTTACCAATTTCTGTTGATGGTGATTAGAGGGAGCTGCACGAGCAGAGGAAACAAGGCACGTTCATCCCTCAGGGCACAATGGATGAATTGACAGTTTCTCTGGGTAACCCAGAGCATCCTGGACGTGTTAGGGGTGCAGGCGCTGGTGTGGGCATCAAAGCATTCTTTGGGCCATCCCAGCGCAAACCCAGAGCGGGACTTTCACAAGAAGAGGTAACCTATTCTTTTTTAAGAATGTTACTGCAAAAGGGAATTCAATAATAAGAAGCTAATGTTTCTTTTATCCATGTATAGGAGAATAAGAGAGTCGACGATATAGTTGCCAAGAAGGTCAATGATATAGTTGCTGAGAAGGTCAAGGAAGAATTACTACAGTGGCAGGCATCTCAGGCTTCCAATCAACCTATGGCGACCCATTCTTCTCATGATGTACAGACGACAAGTAATCCTGTAGACCCACCGCCTAACACGTCTGCTGTAAGTATTGTTTATGACATTGTAGCTAGTCTTTTCAAGATGATATATTTTCAAGATGATATGTATATATGTATAATATTCTTTACATAAATTTGTAGGCATTGAAGCCATGCCGCTTAAGAATGCAAGACTATATTATTGCAGAGGCGCAGGCTTACCCATCCCTTCCTGGGGCAATGTTTCACGAGACTCCAATGCCACAGGGCTACATTCGTGTGAGTCTGATACGTGTGTTACCCGATTGGAGGGAAGCTACATTTCCATATCCCCACCCGGATATTGATACACTTGCTGAGGCAGAAGGCAGGGTGATATTGTGGCCCAAAGCAGATGTCGTCTACACTACTAAAATTGTAAGATAGATTTACATTACTTTAGATTGTTAATGTGTATATATGAGGTCAACTGATCTGAAATTATATATACAGGTTAAAAAGAAGACACTCGGAGCACCTAGGCCTCCACCTCCACTTTTTGCATTACCAAGTTGGATTCCGACTGACCTAAAATACCCGTTAGGTCCTTCTTGTAGGGGAATGGCATGTTGGCTATGTTGGATAAATTAGATATTATGATAAATCCCTTTGTTTCGATGATGACAAACATTTCATTCTTATTAATCTAACGAGCTACTTAAGTGTGCAGGATGACAAAGTAGCAAGGGAAAATCCAAGAGCTTACTTAGTTTTATTTTCATGCAATGTAATCAATGTTGTAAAACTTGTACAAATATATAATGTACAAGTACTTAGATTTGCATGTAAATCAAGCGTTAGATTTTCCCTAGCCAAACACCATCGTTAGACATGTCATCCCATTTGAATAGAATCACCTTTGCACACTCACACATATAATTAGTGCTTAAATTGAAACCTTGAAACAGGATCATTCTCGGTCGACAAACTCCTCGACCGAGACACTCTCGGTCGACCATCTTCTCGACCGAGAAAGATCCAAAGTAGCCGTTAGACACAACAGACAAGTTAGTTGGTAGTTGAAGAAAGACGTTGCAAATCACTTGTTCCAGAGAGCCTGTCGGTCGACAAAACTTCGACCGAGTAGGTGTCTCGGTCGACCATTTGTCGACCGAGATGGTCTGTGACAGCAACTGCAGAATAAATTAATTAGCCGTTGTTAAAGCAACAACTTTGTACCTAACGACTAGTTAAGCACTTAGAAACCCCTAGAAGTTGTCTAGAACGTCCTTAAGCATACTTAGGCCATTCCTATAAATAGGACAAGCCATAGGACACTAGAATTCACTTGTTACACTTGAGAATACACTTGAGCATACTTGAGCAATCTTTTGCAAGCAATTTGAGCACTGTGATCATTGGCCTACATTCTTCTTAGCTCAATCTAGTGTCCTATAGGCTAGATTCTCCTACCCACAGCAATCACAAGTTCACATACTTGGCTAGGAGATCTTACGCTTGATCTAGGCATATCAAGCCTCGGGCTTAAAGGATAAGTTGTAATTTCCTTTTCCTTTCTTATTCCTGTTTATCTTTTGTACTCTCCTTGCTACTCCTAGGGTTGGAGGCTGCGGATTGGAGAGGGTTGACTTCTCAGGTGGAGAAGGGGACTTCAAGCTACTTCAAGAAGGCTATCGCAAGGGAAGCTACTTTAGAAGGCTGGTGCAACGGGAGTTGGTGCATCTACTTCAAGGGAAGGCTGCTTCAAGGTTGGCGATTACTTCTAGGTGAAGGCTGCTTGAAGGGTTTAGGAAAAGAGATTGTATTTTATGTAAATTCCTTGAAGAGGTAATAAAATAAATTTCTTTTCAAATACCGGTTGGGTAAGCAACCGGGTAGTGGATTGACGGCTATAGTATTTGCTATAGTTGGAACCACTCTAAACCTTGTGTCTCCTTGTCCAATATTTTCATTGTGGTTGTTTAAGTTCAATACTTCTTAAATTATCTATAAAACTCTATTCACCCCCCTCTAGTAGTTTTCAATTGGTATCAGAGCGGGCTTCAAGGAACCCTAACCAGGTCTTGAAGAATGGAGGGAAATGGTGAAAAGTGCTTGGACAAAACCACTACATGCTGCAATTGGTGTTTAGGAACAAATCACAAAACAACCGGATGCCCATGGAGATCAAAGGAAGAGGATAAGCACAAAGAATGCTTTATTGCTACAACTAGTGAAGAAGAAGAAGAAGAAGAGGTAAGTCTTTTTGATTTATCTAAAGAAGAACTAGTTGCTATTATTGAAGAAACACATAATAAATATGTTGAGTGCAAAAAGAAATTAAAGAAATCAAATAAGGAAAATGGTGATCTAAATGTTAAACTTCTTGCTCTTGCATCTGAAAATGAGAATCTTAAAGAAGGAAATAAATTTTCTGATCTTAAGTTAAAATCTATGGAAGCCGATTGCAAGCTCCTTTCTGTTGAAAATTCAAACTTACAGACTCAAGTAAACGATCTTCAGAAATAACCATTATTGTGCACCCATATAGATTATGACACTATTGTTAAAGAAAGAAATGTATTGTCATCAAATCTAGACCAAGCAAAAATAGACATTAAGAAAAGAATGGATGAGATTGCCAAGCTACAACAACAAGTTCGTAGTTTGAATAACCATGGCATTCTTGATCAAATTCTAGATAATCCCTATCAACAAATCGGGAGAAGGGGACTAGGTTACAAGCCTAAAGGAAAATCTTATCAACAACCTAGTCAGAGAAAGTCACAAACCCAATCTATATATGTACCTAAAAGGACATCCTCACCCAATGAAAACATAGGACACAACCATAGAAAAAGATATGAAGTTGACTCAATATGTTGTCATTACTGTTTGCGCCTTGGTCACTATTCATTTTCATGTCCTTATAAGAGAAAAGATGTAGAGTTAGTTTGGATTCCAAAACCTCCAAACTAAATGAACAAAATCAAGTTGAGATATGACCAAAGACATTAGTTGCATATTCCTATGTCTATCTCAACTCTACATAGTTACAAATGTAAATGAAATTAATATTAGTTTGTTCCCTAGATGATTTAAAGTCTAAGTCAAATGAAAAGAAAATTCCTATTTTCATATGATTTTTCGTAAAAGTATTTTCCGGTCTATACATATACTGGAATTATCATTGTATGCTTCAACTTAAATTTTATGCAGATATTAGACTCAATATATTCAAATCTGAAAAATATCTGCAAAATTTGCCTCTTGGTCAAAATAAAACTTGACTAAGGGGCGCTATGGTCGTAGTCAAAGGCGACCTAAAATAAGCTTCGACAAAAATTGCTTATTTTTGGAAATTCTCTCTTTGAACCTAATCTTAATATAAATCTTTCTTGAAAATTAAATCATTTGTTATCATTTAAAGCCTTAAATTATTCCAATATTACTCCCTTAGAATATCCATATATATGCTCTACAAAAATGATCTATCATTTGCATTTAAAAATCAGCTTTAAAAGATGTACTCAGTAAGTCTGTCGGTCGACGAATTCGTCGACCGAGAACCTCTCGGTCAGCCCATCTCTCTCGACCGACAAATACTAAACAGACTCAATATCGGACGAACTGTCGGTCGACAAATGCTCAACCGAGACAACGTCGGTCGACAAGTGATCGACCGAGAAATAGCCGTTGGATACGACCGTTGTAAACCGACCGTTATGACCGTTTTTTTTTACCGTTGGGGAACCAAGTGGCGCGTCTGCAACTCGACCGTTGCGGACGCTCGGTCGACGAATCGTCGACCGACCATGTCGCTGGAATGCTATAAATAGGAGCAAAAACGAGTCACTTACTCACACTTGCATTTCCTTGCCTCCACAGTCCATCTCTAGTGTATTTTCGTGCAACCCTTCATCATTCTTATCCTCCAATCTTCCTTGCTTCTTCTCCACACTCAAGAAACACAAATGGCCTCATCCTCAGCTGTCCGTGGGAAGAAGAAAGTCACCGGAAGAAAAAGAAGAGAAGATCGGGAAGCCACTCCGCCACTGACGATCATCAATGACATCGCCTTCGTCGACGGAGATGCTGGAGATCGATATCTACGGCTTTCCTCTAAAGCTCCTCTTCCCCGACGCCCGGTCGAAGCTATGGACTTCATCAACATAGTCGATCTGGAGAATCTCTTTGGAGTGCAAAAGCTGAAGGACTTCATCAATCCTTCTTTTCCTATCTATTCCACTAAGGTAGTCAACGAATTCTATGCCAATCTCTTATCCCACACCGAAAATGAAACCACATTCTTCTACACCATGGTCAATGGGCGTAGTTTTAAATTTTCCGAAGGGGATATTCTTGATATGCTAGAAATTGATATAGATGAATACCAAGATTTCCTTGACCTTACCACCGGCAATCCACTAAATTTATTTTCCCATGATGACCACTCCACTAGCCTTAGTGATATAAAAAGAGCCATATTTCAAACCAATACCACTTGTCATGAAGATAGGGGAACCTATTATGCAATAAACCTAAAACCTGCATGTAGGATAGTAAACCTCATTGTTTCCACTAACATACATCCTAGAGCCAATAAATCTGAGGTCCCTATTTTCCGCATGTGTCTAATTTATGCTATCATAAAAGAAATTCCTATAAACTTCATTCGCATAATACTTAAAAACATGCTTGAGTTTTCTGGCAATCCACCGTATGCCGATTTTGTATGCCAGATCACTCAACATTGTCTTAAGTTACAAATTGAAGATATGGGGTATACATGGGAGCGTAGACCACCAAAGATAAGTAAGAACACCGTAGAGAAGATGGGGATTGACTTTGGTCATAAAAGGGCAAGAGTAGAAGGAGAATCATCACATCAAGATATACCACCACCCCCTCCTCCTACTAATCTTTATGTTGATCCCATCCAAAATACTCTCACTTATCTTGTCGGCTCCCAATATCATCTTAGTAACCAACTCAACTATACCCACCATGCCATGACATACTTAAATCAAAGAATGCAAAATCTTTCTCCGAGCCAAACCGATGAATATCCGCATTCCTTAAATCCTGGCATGCTCAACCCATTTAACCCTTCATACAACTACTATCAACCTCCACCTCCACCATCAATGGATCTTGCACATACTCAATTTTCCTCCATACAATTGCAAGATATAGCTGCTCACTTCCGATTTGACCGAGTTCCCACATTTCTGGAAGCATATGCGTTAACTACAACAGGTGCTTTGGATTGGCAAACTCTGGTCAAATATTATGGAGCCGAGCCATTCCTTGGGAAAGATCCGGACATCGATGTAATTCTTAAATCTTTCCAGTGAAGTGTTGAAGTTGTACTAGTTGTAATGACAATGATTGTAATTAATTGGTCATTTCTATATGATTGTAATATTCTCCAAGCTATTGAATGAAGTTTGCCATCTTTGCTTGATTCAAATGGTTATTCTTTTAAGCATATGAGACATTTTAAAAAAATATGGATTATAAGTTCATTATTGTAGAGCATAACAAATAAGGGGAGTAATAATTAAAACAGGCAACTATTAAAATTGTGGCTAAATTGACAAATGACAAAACAGTTCTCCAGAAACATCCTCGGTCGAGCAACTAATCGACCGAGAACACTGTCGGTCGAGCAATTGTCGACCGACTGGGTTTCTGTTTTCCAGACTGCCATAAATTGCATACATCTTTGTTAATCATGGAGATCATCTACAACATTTTATAGTTTTTGCTTAGTACTCAAACTTTCATTTGAGATATCTATCTAAGGGGGAGCAAAGCATAAGACTAAGGGGGAGATCATAAAAACAACTTTGACCTTTAAATTGAAGAAGCTCACAAAAACATTGTAACCACCATATGTAGCTGGACATTTTCCTTGCTTATAAAGAAATTTATGAATTTATTCAAAATAGTATCTTATACTTGAAGGAACTCTCTACCCAAAACAGGGCTTAACATCCCTTGCATTTGGATGGAGACATTTTTATGTACTCTAAGCTTAGAGGATTCTCATTTAATTCAGGGCTTAACATCCTTTGATAAATGAGAAATCAATATACATTCATCATACGCTTAAGGGAATCTCATATCATTTCAAGGCTTAACATCCTTTGCAAATGATTGAGAAACAAACTGTGGATAAATTAGACAAAAATCTATGTTTTTAATAGGATATCCATTTAAGGGGGAGCATAATATTAAGGGGGAGAAGAAAAATAAAATATTCAACTTGGATATCTTTTTGAAGTGACAAAGGGGGAGAAAGAATATAAAAATCAAAACTATAAATGAGTTTCATCACATCTTGGCCAGCACTCACTTGCAAAACATAAATGGCTACAAAAGGTAATTTTCAGGTATGAAACTCACATGCTTTATATTTTCTTATTTCATATTTAGGAAATGTTTGTCATCTTCAAAAAGGGGGAGATTGTTGGATAAATTAGATATTATGATAAATCCCTTTGTTTCGATGATGACAAACATTTCATTCTTATTAATCTAACGAGCTACTTAAGTGTGCAGGATGACAAAGTAGCAAGGGAAAATCCAAGAGCTTACTTAGTTTTATTTTCATGCAATGTAATCAATGTTGTAAAACTCGTACAAATATATAATGTACAAGTACTTAGATTTACATGTAAATCAAGCGTTAGATTTTCCCTAGCCAAACACCATCGTTAGACATGTCATCCCATTTGAATAGAATCACCTTTGCACACTCACACATATAATTAGTGCTTAAATTGAAACCTTGAAACAGGATCATTCTCGGTCGACAAACTCCTCGACCGAGACACTCTCGGTCGACCATCTTCTCGACCGAGAAAGATCCAAAGTAGCCGTTAGACACAACAGACAAGTTAGTTGGTAGTTGAAGAAAGACGTTGCAAATCACTTGTTCCAGAGAGCCTGTCGGTCGACAAAACTTCGACCGAGTAGGTGTCTCGGTCGACAATTTGTCGACCGAGATGGTCTCTGACAGCAACTGCAGAATAAATTAATTAGCCGTTGTTAAAGCAACAACTTTGTACCTAACGGCTAGTTAAGCACTTAGAAACCCCCAGAAGTTGTCTAGAATGTCCTTAAGCATACTTAGGCCATTCCTATAAATAGGACAAGCCATAGGACACTAGAATTCACTTGTTACACTTGAGAATACACTTGAGCATACTTGAGCAATCTTTTGCAAGCAATTTGAGCACTGTGATCATTGGCCTACATTCTTCTTAGCTCAATCTAGTGTCCTATAGGCTAGATTCTCCTACCCACAGCAATCACAAGTTCACATACTTGGCTAGGAGATCTTACGCTTGATCTAGGCATATCAAGCCTCGGGCTTAAAGGATAAGTTGTAATTTCCTTTTCCTTTCTTGTTCCTGTTTATCTTTTGTACTCTCCTTGCTACTCCTAGGGTTGGAGGCTGCGGATTGGAGAGGGTTGACTTCTCAGGTGGAGAAGGGGACTTCAAGCTACTTCAAGAAGGCTATCGCAAGGGAAGCTACTTCAGAAGGCTGGTGCAACGGGAGTTGGTGCATCTACTTCAAGGGAAGGCTGCTTCAAGGTTGGCGATTACTTCTAGGTGAAGGCTGCTTGAAGGGTTTAGGAAAAGAGATTGTATTTTATGTAAATTCCTTGAAGAGGTAATAAAATAAATTTCTTTTCAAATCCCGGTTGGGTAAGCAACCGGGTAGTGGATTGACGGCTATAGTATTTGCTATAGTTGGAACCACTCTAAACCTTGTGTCTCCTTGTCCAATATTTTCATTGTGGTTGTTTAAGTTCAATACTTCTTAAATTATCTATAAAACTCTATTCACCCCCCTCTAGTAGTTTTCAGGCTATGGGCACATAATATACATTGCCCTATAATTGTTTCTTTAGATGCAGATTATGCAGGTCAATCATACGATAGCTCTTTATTTATACAAGATATTATTGAGCTATTTATGTATGATTGGCTGAATACATCAATGATAGAGACATGGATAAGGTGAGATCTTGTTTATACATCCATATACCTTGTGTAAGATCTGGTGATCTAGTTTCTTATATATTAATGCATACGTAATACATGTTTTGTAGCTACTTAGTCGAAGATCAATACAAACAATTTGCATTTGATCATGTGGGATTTTTGATTCCATCATTAATTAGTATGGTAGCTAAAGACCCTGATAGTGTTCAACAATACTGTATAGATGCTTTTACAATTTTTGGTCAGCAAAAGAAGACGATAATAATAGCTCCATTCAATGTCAAGTAAGTTTAATTTATTTATAATTTGGACTTAAGAAAATTCCATTTTTATTGTGCATTTTGAGTTATTAATTTTTCACTTTTTTACCTCTAGCGGTAGACATTGGGAGTTACTAGTTATTGTCACCGGGACATTTACTGTTTATTATCTAGATCCTGCGGGAAGTACATTGAACACTAAAATTAGACACGTAATGAGAATGCCATTATTCTGGTGAGAAATATTTCATTTTTATATCCATTAACATTTGTTATTACATTACTATTTAATTATGCAATTTACTGTGTTATATTAACATGTAGGGGTTTAGATGCATTAAAAAAGGTTGGAGGAACGGTCCCAAGGAAAAAGAACCATCCAATAAATTGGGAGAACGTAAAAGTAAGTTCCCGACTCCAATGTATATATTATTGATGTGAACTGTGCTTAGTTGTATTTTTTAATATTTTGTATGTTTCAATTTATAGTGCACTACACAAGACAACGGTTGGGCATGCGCATACTATGTGATGCAATTTATGCAGATGATTATCAAACATGCCGCATTGGACATCAATACCATACATGAGGTATTATATATAGTCTCATTAGTTAGTATGAAATATATCAATCTTATTTTTATAATATTACTTATATATACATCATTCTCTTTGCAGGTGTTTAAAACTGACCACACTATAGCTAAATGCTTAAAAAATATACATGTCCCATATACGATGAAAGCATTAAATGAAGTAAGAGAAGAATGGGCAAAAGCCATACAAGCAGTGGCGATTGTAAGATATAATTGAGATGCTGATAGCGATGCTGAATGATATTTTGTAAATGAATATTTTTAAATGTTTCTACATGTATTTGAATATTTCTACATGTGTGAATGTGAGAATTGAATTGATGTCTGAATGTATCTACTTGTGTGAAAAAATATTTGTTGATTTTGCAGGTTTGTGGCCTGTTTGTAGGCTGATATCAATGGATGTCGTAAACCTGTAGTTCAGAAAACTGAACTGTAGGTTCTCATCCTGCTGATCAGCCACAATAGGCCTACAAACTGATAAGAAAACAAAAATTAAAATATAGGCGTCGTCTGTTTATAGAAAACCATCATCAAAGGCCTACCGCGTCGGTTTTTGGACAAAAACCGCCGCCAAATGTGGCCACGGCCGTGGTGGAAATGGTGTCACTTATTTGTATAAAACTGACACCTATAGGATATATAGCGTCAATTGTTTAGTTGATAACCGACGCAGAAAGTGTCCTACATGGCGCCATTTTTTGTGGCGTGAACCCTTTTGGCGTCAGCGTACTACATATATAACTGACGCCTACAATTTATATAGCGGCGGTTGTTTAGTTGATAACTGACGCAGAAAGTGTCCTAGATGGCGCCATTTTCTGTGACGCGAACCCTTTTGGCGTCAGTTGTATATATACAACCGACACCTATAGATTAAATAGGTGTCAGTTAAAAAACTGACGCCGAAGTGTTTGACCTTTAGCGGCGCCCACATAGGCGTCGCTTGAAAACCGTCGCTAAAAGGGGTTAAACAACCGACGTCAAAAGTGTGTTCTATAGTAGTGTATAAGCTTAGTTGCCCGGCAGGCCTTGTGGCCATTATCCCTAATACACGTCATAGTGTTGCAAGGTGCACCCTCACTGTTAGGCTTGGCCGACATGTGCTGGTGAGTTATGTGTTGGGCGTTAGGGGAAGCACCCTGCCCGTTACAACCTCTAGTGAGGGTGCCCTACCCGTCACACTTCTTGTGAGGGTAGTGGGCACTTATAGTGAGGGTCTTGATCCTTCTGTAAAACATCTATGCTAAACCTTGTGTATGTATCACGTTTGGCTTATAATGGTGACCCTTAATATGCTTGATGGTAATCGTTATGGTAGAGCTTATCCATGTAATTTTACATGACTATACATATGTATGTGATCATCTTGATTATCTGAATAATGCTAAGGAAATGATAAGCACATAAGATGCTTTGCATGATGTTATGACCTATGTCCATAATCACAGGTCAAGGTATGATTGATGAAGCACATAATCATCAATGTTGCCCTATGTTGATAACATTATCTTTCTGATAAGTCTATGATGATTGTGCATACTAACCATGCAGGTGATGCATAGCCAGGTAAAGGGCTATGAGGTATATATATGTGTGAGTATCACTACTTTTATGGTTACTCTTGATAATGAGATAACATGTATGATGTATTTGACTAAAGTGCTTGGGATTGCTATCCCGTGTTGATGATGTAAGCCTTGAGAGGCAGTGGCATTATGTGATAAGGGACTGAGGTCCCAGGGCAATGTGATGATCCTTGAGATGAATCTGGATGATTGGCAAGAGGCCAAGTGATAACATGTAATGTTGGATCCTTGTGATGGATCAGGATGATGTTGATTACAATAAAAGCATAATGTTGAGTTTTATGTTGTTTATTCTTGTTATAGTTTGCATGTTATACAACTTGGTTGGATCTTGCAATCCACTTAAAATATACTAACTAATCACAGTGGAACATATCATGTAGTTTGCCATGGCCATAGATCCATCATCGTCAGGAGCTGGTGATGGTGAAACGGGTTCTCCTACGAGTTAACCCGGAGCGCATATTGTTGAATATGTGAGGTTTCTCCTAGCCTAAAATAGAGAGGGAATCAAGTGCAGCTGCGATTGCAGATTCGGAATATGTGATGAGCATGGTGAACATGCCTATGGCTCAGGATGTGTGATATAGGAGCATGAATGCGTTCATGGCTCAGAGCACGGTGAACAAGCCCATGGCTTAGATATACTAGCACCGAGACATGTACTGAGGCGGGCTAGAGGAAGGGTATCCTATGGAGCTGACCCTGTGGCTAAGGCCACTTAAGCACGAGACTGCAGTCCTGCTTTGGTTCTCGTGCACTGACCATGAGGTGGGAGGTTGTGGAGTCCGACTCTTCCATTGACCTTGTATAGCACCGACTCAGGGTTTCGTAGTCGTCGGTTGGATTTGAGCAGTACGGCTCACTTCCTTAGGGCATAAAGATACATAATCCAACCGTATAGTATTTACTGCTTAAGGCAAAACACGGAACATTGGTTGAGGCCTTGCTTGAGTAGTTAATCTTGCTATACTTTACAGTTACTTATATGTTCCTCATGTTATGTGGTAAGCCCTTATAAATCTTATCTTATTAATCATGTTCCATAAAGAAATAGTTGGATATATGCCTTCCGTACATCTGGTAAGCTTGACGGTATGAACAACTTTACTTTATAAACTGCTCTTGCTATACCTCTTATCAGTTATCTGCTGTTGTGGCTTTATCGTCCTGAGGTTTTGTGGTTTCGGTGGGGAGTTATGTTTCTCGTTGGGACTATGTGTCTCAACCCGCTGGTTTACACCCCTTTTAGGTGTTCGAGCTAGACGTGGTGGTGGTCACAGAGTTGCGGCCGAGCAGCAACACGAGCAGTAGAAGGCAAGCGATGGACATGCTGATGTTTTTGAATGTTTTGTAGTAGAGTCTTAGAGTCATCCCTGTACTCTCAGGTCCTTGGAGGTGTTTTGACGTTGTTTCACGACATGTAGCTGTTGATGTTTGTATATCCTGCTGTTGGCCAGATGTGGGCCGTCATGTATGTATAGACAGGTGATGAACTCATGTGATGGCAAGACATCTGATCTCCTAAGCTGTGGACACGTATAAGATCTTGTATATGTTTATATAACATGTTTCCCATGCTAACTGAGGACCTAAATGTAATAGTTTCTCAATTTATCCGCTTTCCGCAATCAGTTTTAATTAACTCAAATTTTTGGTGATTTGTGGTTTATGGTGATTTCCGCACATTTTCACGTAACACCTTGTTGTCTGCATGATAGCGGGATGTGTTGCCACAAGTTTGGTATCAGAGCCCTAGGTTCGCTGAGTCTACAGGGATTTAGGACTAGGTTGTGTCTGTTCTTGTGAGTTTTCTAGACTTTCTTACAATCATCTTCTGCCCTCAGTGGAAGAAAAGCCAAGATGTCTGGAAACCATGAAGAACATGCTGCTGAGAACAGCGATGCTGCATCAGTTGATGGAGCTATAGGGCAGGCACATGAAGATCGGGTGCCTGAGGTCCCCCAACCTGACCCAGCCATTCTTGAACATCCTGCTTACCAATAGCTTATGGGGCAGATGATGGCTATGATGAATCTCATGGTAGAAAGATTGCCAATGCCTGTGCCGAGAGTACATGCTCCCCATGGTGAAACATCGAGTATTGGGAAGACCTTTGAGCGGCTTCGTCGAGTCGGAGCTTCGGATTATGCTGGAACGGCTGATCCAGCAGATGCAAATTTGTGGCTGACAAGTCTTGAGAAGGCTTTCTGGATCCTCGACATCCCCGAAGTAGACAAAGTCAAGCACGCTGTCTACCTTCTGAAGGGTAGTGCTGGTCACTGGTGGAACATTGAGGAAGAGAAGCGGCCTGGTGAGGTGATCGGTTGGGAAGTTTTTCGGCGTGAGTTTGTCAATAGATACTTTCTGAAGACGTATCTGGATGAGAAGATCAGTCAGTTTGAGCGCCTGCTTTAATGAGCGATGAACGTCACTGAGTACGAAGCCAAGTTCATGGATATGTTGAGGTTTTGTCCTCACATGGCAGTGACAGATGAAGAGCGGATCAGACGCTTTGAGAAAGGTCTAAGTGGTGAACTGACGACACCTGCTTATGCGTTGGAGAATCGAGAGCAGTTTGCTATGTTTATGGAATCTGTCTGGAGGATCGAACGGTCAGTTAGGGAGAAAAGAGAATCTATGTCCAAGAAGAGGCCTGCTCAGTTCCAGGGACAAAGGTTTGGTGGCTTCAAGAAGCCCAGGTTTTCAACACTTTCAGTGATGAGAGGTTCTAATGCACCATCACAGTGGTCTCCAAGTAAGGGAAGAGGTTATGTTTCTTCACCATCAGAGGAACATAGTACAACTTCAGTGACAGTGACAGGGACATCTAGGCCACAGTTTGAAGTTAGGACATGCTATACCTGCGGTCAGACAGGGCATTTCAAGTCAAATTGCCCAAACAGAGATGTTGAAGTGACACAAAAGTTGAGGCAGAATCAACAAGGTTCAGATAGATAGCAGCCTAGTGGTAGCAGAGGGTGAGGATGCGGTCAAGCATCTCAAGCGGGATCGTCTGCTCAAGGGAGCAGAGGACATGGACAGCAAGCAACGGCTCGATTCTATGATATGAGTCAGCCAGAGGCGATAAGTCAACCCGCGAGTGGTGACATGTCAGATGGAGTTATTTCATTCTGATATGTCTTCTTCTTACTTTATATCTGTTCTGGTTGACCCGGGTGCTACACACTCTTTTATCGCCTATAGTATGCTTGAGAACTGTCGTTTAACTGTTAGTTGTAAGAAAGATAGCTTGTTGTTAGAAACCCCTCTTGATGGTTCCTCGATGCTTCGAGAAGAGTGTCCATCTTGTATCTTATCTTTTTCGGGGCATAGTATACAAGTGGATCTTATACCACTTGATATGCATGGTTTTGATGTTATCCTTGGGATGGATACCTTAGAGAAGTATAGAGTTGTTTTGGACTGTGGTTCCAAGTAGGCAGTGTTTGATGATGATGGAGAGAAGTGGATCTTCCAGAGAGATAGGAAGATTCTTATGACATGTCTGGTATCAGCTATGGTGGCAGAGAAGTTGCTACGACGGGGATGTGAGGCATTCTTAGCTCACGCTGTGGATACTGTAGTGGCTACCAAGGTGAAAGGTCCTAGCCTTGAAGAGGTGTCTGTTGTCTGAGAATTTGCCGATGTGTTTCCTGATGAGTTTCTTGGTGTACCTCCACCCCGAGAGATTGATTTCGAGATCAATCTGGTTCCAGGGACACAACCAGTTGCACAGACACCGTATAGGATGGCTCCAGTAGAGATGGTAGAACTTAAGAAGAAGTTGCAAGAGTTGTTAGAGAATGATTTCATCCGACCGAGTACGTCACCTTGAGGTGCTCTAGTGTTGTTCATAAAGAAGAAGGACGGGTCGATGCGATTATGTATAGATTATCGGCAGTTGAACAAGGTCACGATCAAGAACAAGTACCCTTTACTGAGGATAGATGATCTGTTCGATCAGTTGCGTGGTGCTATAGTGTTTTCGAAGATCGATCTACGGTCCGGATATCATCAGTTGAGGATTAAGGCGGATGACATACCAAAGTCATCTTTTAGGATGAGGTATGGTCACTTCGAGTTTGTAGTTATGCCGTTTGGGCTAACCAATGCACCTGCTGCTTTCATGGATTTGATGAACAGAGTGTTTCGTCCATTCCTAGGTCAGTTTTTTGTGGTCTTTATAGATGACATCCTGATCTAATCGGGACAGGCAAGAGCATGAGCGACATCTTCGACTAGCGTTGACTCTTCTTTGCCAACATCAGTTGTATGCCAAGTTCAGTAAGTGTGAGTTCTGGTTGGAAGAAGTGACTTTCTTGGGTCATGTGATATCTGCTGAAGGAGTCAAAGTCGATCCGAAGAAGGTGGAATCCATTGCAGAGTGGGAACAACCAAAGACGCCGACAGAAGTTCGTAGTTTCTTGGGTTTAGCTGGATACTACCGAAGGTTTATCAAGGACTTCAGTGCGACTGCGTTGCCGATGACGAAGTTGACTAGAAAGGATGTAGCTTTTGTCTGGAATGATCAATGTCAGCAAGCTTTCCAAAGTTTGAAGGAGAAGCTGACTAGTGCTCTAGTGCTAGTACTGCCAGAGCCTGGAAAGGGCTACATTGTTTTCTGCGATGCTTCCAAGAAAGGTTTAGGTTGTGTGCTGATGCAGGAAGATCATGTGGTTTCTTTCGCTTCGCGACAGCTTAAGAAACACGAGGAGAACTATCCGATTCATGATTTGGAGTTGGCAGTGGTAGTTCACACGTTAAAGATTTGGAGACACTATCTGTATGGGAAAGTGTGTCAGATCTTTACGGACCATAAGAATCTGAAGTACATCTTTTCGCAACATGAGTTAAACATGCGATAGCGTCGATGGATGGAGATAATCAATGATTATGATTGCACCATCGAGTATCATCCTGGTAAGGTGAATGTGGTAGCTGATGTGTTTAGCCGAAAGTATTCTTCTTTCCCTTTAAAGAAGGCACATTTGAGTTCTCTGGTATGCCACAGATGAGATATGTATGTTTCCTTGCGGAAGATGGAAGTTTCCTTGTTAGCTGGACTTTTAGCACAGATGCAAGTCAAGACTATGTAGAGATAGCAGATCAAAGATGCACAACAAACAAATGATGCGGTACAGTTGATCAGATTAGAGTTCGGCAGCAAAAAGCGTAATGGGTTCCATGAGTCCAAGGATGGGCTAGTTTGCTATCATGATAGGATGGTGGTCCTCGATGTTGATGATCTGAGGAAGTTAGTGCTTGAGGAAGCACACACGTCGATGTATGCTATGCATCCAGGTGTCACCAAGATGTATCATAGTATGAAGGACTTGTATTGGTGGCCCGGCTTGAAGAAAAATGTAGCCGAGTTTGTGGCTAGGTGTGCGGTTTGTCAACAAGTCAAGGCTGAGCATCAAAAGCCAGCAGGTACGTTGCAGCCCCTGCCGATACCGCAGTGGAAATGGGATCACATAACCATGGATTTTGTAGTTGGTCTTCCCAAGACAACTAGGAATCATGATTCCATTTGGGTTATAGTGGACAGATTGACGAAGTCTGCCCATTTCATACCAGTAAAGACAACGTATACGGCCGAGAAACTTGCTCGAGTATATGTGGATGAGATAGTACGTTTGCATAGTGTGCCAATGACAATAATATCTGACAGAGGTCCACAGTCAACGAGTCATTTCTGGGAACAGTTACATAAAGCGTTGGGAACACAGTTGAGGTTCAGTACCGCCTTCCACCTGTAGATAGATGGACAGTCTGAGAGGACTATTCAAATTTTAGAAGATCTCCTCCGAGCTTGTGTTTTATAGTTCCTAGGCAGTTGGGATGTACATCTTAGTTTGATAGAGTTTTCTTACAACAACAATTATTAAAGGAGCATTGATATGGCTCCCTATGAGGCCTTGTATGGCAGGAAGTGCAGATCTCCCTTGTGTTGGTATGAGACTGGTGAATATCAACTTTTGGGTCTTGAGTTAGTGCAGCAGACAACGGAAAAGATCAAGGTGATACAACAACAGTTGAAAGTAGCACAGGACAGGCAGAAGTCTTATGCAGACAATCGCCAATGACCTTTGGAGTTCTAGGTAGGAGACAAAGTGTATCTTAAAGCCTCGCCGTGGAAAGGTGTGCTAAGGTTTGGCCGGAAGGGTAAGCTAGCACCCAGATATATGGGGCCATACCCAGTCATAGTACGCATGGGCAAGGTAGCTTACGAGTTAGAACTGCCACCATAGTTGCATAGGTTACATCCAGTGTTCCATGTCAGCATGATGAAGAAAAGTCATCCAGATTCAGGGACAGTGATACAGCCAGTGGAAGTTGAGCTTGATGAAGATGTGACCTACAAGGAAGGTCCTGTGGCGATCCTTGACAGGAGAGTTAAGAAACTGAAGAGGAAGGACCTGGTTCTTGTGAAGGTTCCTTGGCATCATCGTGGCGTTGAGGAAGCCACGTGGGAGCTTGAGGAAGAGATGAGGAGGAAGTATCCCTCACTTTTCTCTTTGGATTTCAGGGACGAAATCCCTTTATAGGGGGTTAGCTTGTAAGGACCCTGACCTCCGTTTAGGGTTTACCCTATTTTCTTTGCTTAACCCTGGTGCTTAGTTTCTTGCTAATCACCTTTGGTGGTGATTAGGGTTTGTTTGTGCTTTGTTGAGAGTTGGAGGTGCTACTTGCAATTAACCCAAGTCTAGGGTTTGTGGGTAAGTTTGTCACCTTGTGTGGTGTTCCTCCCTCTCCTTGCTTCCTCTAGGGTTGAGAGGAAGGTTTGGGCTTGTTGCTTGAGTTCCTTTGGGCTTGGTTGAGCTTGTTCGGCTTTATGGTGCCTTGCCTTTGCTTGGTTGAACCTTGTGTCGGGCAAGAGGATGCTTGTGTCGCCCACGGTTGTGTCAGCCATGGAGGTGGTGTGTCATCCAGGTGTGTCGCCCATGAACCTTTAACCTCGTTTGTGTCACCACTAGTAGACACTTGGTGCTTGATGCTTGCATGTGGCAATGGCCTTGGACATGTGTTTAGGGCATGTTAAGAGTGGTGGCTTTGCACATGGACAAGTGTCCCTAGGTGGGCGACACCTTGCTTTGCTCTACCTTGGTTTCTCCTCCATCCCCTTCTATATATGCGTTTCCTTTCCCTTGCTATGGATCCCTTTAGTTCCTTAGTCTTCCTCTCCTTGGTGCACGACACACTCTCTTCTCTTGCTAGCTTGGTGGCCGATCCTTCTTGGAGTCTTCTTCTTCCTCTAGTGGCGGCCGAACCCTGGAGTGCCTTGCTCTCCTTCTTCCTTGGTGGTGCTTGTAGCTTGGATCTAGGATCTTGGAGCTTGCTTAAGGCGGGTTACATAACTCCTAACCCTAACTACACTACCTTCATTTATGTTCTTATATGTTGCTAGTTAGTTCCTTGCTTAAGTTGCACCTTGTTGGCCGAACCTGTGTTCTAGGGTTTCTTGGTGAGCAATACTCCTTTCTCTCCTTGGTCTAGAGGAGTGAGCTTGAGAACTAGTAGCATGGGCAATACCCCTCTCTCGTTTAAGTTGAGAGGTGAACTTGTATTCTTGTTGCTTGAGCAACACCCTCCTCTCACCATGGACTTGAAAGGTGAGCTTAGTGGTGGTTGTAACCTTGTTAGAGTTGTCCCTTGTTTTGCCCGATTGGGGATAAGAGATGTGAAAGACCCCTCTCTCTTAGTTGTTGAGAGGTGAGCCATCTTCTTGATCCATTAGGGTTTAGTGCCCTTGTGTTTGAGGTAGATGATGACCTTGTAAGGTTGCATCTTGGCCGTTATAATCTTGGGGGAGGTGCTGTCCGATACCCCTCTTGTCCTAGAGTTGTGGACGATATGATGTTGTGTTTGTGATGGGTGATATATCCTAGTCCTTGACCCTTTGTGTATCGAGCATCCCTCTATGCTGACTGCCCTGCCCGATACCCTTACCCCTTGTTATGCCCTGACGTTGTGGAGGCGTTGCTAGTTAGTTCTGTGGTGGGTGTCACCCCTTGGCCCTAGCCCTGTGTGCGTTGGCCGATAGCATGTATTGTGGGGCGTTACACTCTCTTTGTTGCACACCTTGGTTGCCATTATTGGTTGGGTGCATGGCACATTTGTCTCAAGTGCCCGATATGCCCTTGGATGACACCTGATGAGCATCACACCTGACTCTTACCCTTGTGTGTGTGACGGGCGTCACACCTGGTTGGGTATCCTACCCGACACGCCTAAGCTTAGTTGGTTGCTTGGTGTTGTCATCACCTTTGAACATTGAGGCGCTGCAATCTGGACCTGTTTTACCTTGGGTGCTGGACGATACGCTTAGTCCAAGATAGTAACCTAGTGCACACGTGTCGTTGCCCGATACCTCTCAGGTTGAGTTGCACGTTGCATACGGATGCCCGTTGTACCTGATGAACGACACACCTATAAGATTAGTTGCCCGACAGGCCTTGTGGCCATTATCCCTGATACACGTCACAGCGTTGCATGGTACACCCTCACTGTTAGGCTTGGCCGGCATGTGCTGGTGAGTTATGTGTTGGGCATTAGGGGAAGCACCCTACCCGTTACAACCTCTAGTGAGGGTGCCCTACCCATCACACTTCTTGTGAGGGTAGTGGGCACTTATAGTGAGGGTCTTGATCCTTCCGTAAAACATCTATGCTAAACCTTGTGTATGTATCACGTTTGGATTATAATGGTGACCCTTAATATGCTTGATGGTAATCGTTATGGTAGAGCTTATCCATGTAATTTAACATGACTATACATATGTATGTGATCGTCTTGATTATTTGAATAATGCTAAGGAAATGATAAGCACATAAGATGCTTTGCATGATGTTATGACCTATGTCCATAATCACAGGTCGAGGTATGATTGATGAAGCACATAATCATCAATGTTGCTCTATGTTGATAACATTATCTTTCTGATAAGTCTATGATGATTGTGCATACTAACCATGCAGGTGATGCATAGCCAGGTAAAGGGCTATGAGGTATATATATGTATGAGTATCACTGCTTTGATGGTTACTCTTGATAATGAGATAACATGTATGATGCAATTGACTAAAGTGCTTGGGATTGATATCACATGTTGATGATGTAAGCCTTGAGAGGCAGTGGCATTATGTGATAAGGGAATGAGATCCCAGGGCAATGTGATGATCCTTGAGATGAATCTGGATTATTGGCAAGAGGCCAAGTGATAACATGTAATGTTGGATCCTGGTGATGGATCAGGATGATGTTGATTACAATAAAACCATAATGTTGAGTTTTATGTTGTTTATTCTTGTTATAGTTTGCATGTTATACAACTTGGTTGGATCTTGCAATCCACTTAACATATACTAACTAATCACAGTGGAACATATCATGTAGTTTGCCCTGGCCATAGATCCCTCATCGTCAGGAGCTGGTGATGGTGAAACGGGTTCTCCTACGGATTAACCTGGAGCACATATTGTTGAATATGCGAGGTTTCTCCTAGCCTAAAATAGAGAGGGAATCGAGTGCAGCTGCGGTTGTAGACTCGGAATATGTGATGAGCATGGTGAACAGGCCCATGGCTCAAGATGTGTGATATATGAGCATGAATGTGTTCATGGCTCAGAGCACGATGAACATGCCTGTAGCTTAGATATACTAGCACCGAGACCTGTACCGAGGCGGGCTAAAGGAAGGGTAGCCTATGGAGATGACCCTGTGGCTAAGGCCACTTAAGCACGAGACTGCTGTTATAACCCCAATTTTTGGTGAGAAATGTAATTTCTCATATTAAAGATATTGGAACAAATAATACAATTTGTTTTGAATAATTGGATTTCGCTTACAATAGCCTTGATGTTTGTGTTGTGGGCTTTATTGGCTATTGGGCACATTAACAAAGAAATTCAATTAATAAATGAATTTTTGAGTTTGTAGGAAAGAAAGGTGTGGAAACCTCTAGAAGGCAAAGGAACTTAATCTAAAGGTGGATTTCGTGCCACTTGGGTTCCTTGGGTTCCAAGGAGTCCAAAGTTGCAAAAAGAAAGCAATAAGAAAAGAAAAGATTAATCAAGTATTTCTTTAGTAAGAAAGAAATTGAAAATAATGTTAAAATGTTGGAAATAAGTGGAAAAAGGTAAAATGGAGTGATCCTTTGTGGATTTTCGTATCCCAAGGATTCCTAATGATAAAATGAATACCAATGAGGAAAATAAAAGAGAAATCCTCATAAAGAAATATTTTAATAAGAAAAGAATAAGATAATAAGAAAAAGGATGAAAGATGAAGAAAGAGGCAAAAGAAATATTCCCAAGAGGGGATTTCGAGCCATTAAGGTTCCTTGAGGTTCAAGGAACTCAGAATAATAATTTTATAGCAAAGGAAAGAGAAAATAAGTGAGAAATACACTTAATTGAGTAATATCTTGCACCTAAAGAAAAGGCATGTTTTCTTTTAGATAATCAGCCCAAATTTTGCAGAAAGGTAGTTAAAGTCATTATTAAGTTTTCCTCAAATTTTGGGATAAAACGGAGCCGTGCATTAAGAGTTATGATTTTTCCAAATTTATCCCACTATGGTAAGGATTTTCCTTAAAAAATAGGAATCAAGTCTTTTTTCTTTTGTTCAGGCATGAGTGGTGAGGATTGTTGGATCCTGATCCAACGAGGGTCGCTTGTATTCTAGTTCAAGCCAAACTGGGAACAACAGGTTGGCGGCAGTGGATCTTTCCACTTAATTTGCTCACAAATCTTCACATGTGTGGGTTGGGAAAGTACATGGTTGAATTCAGGAGAGGTTTCCACGCAACCTATACCTAGGTTCTTCACGCTATGGATGCTTCTGGAGCAAATGCCCAAATTGCCTAAACGGCAGGTGATGACAGGATTTTGGAAACCTAGATATCAGTCCTAGACCCTATATATTCTACCCTCTCTCGACTCCTCTCACCCTCACGGACCCGAACGACACCTTCCCTAGCTCCCTTGTGCCCTAGCCTGACGAGAGCACCTTGCTTCGGTGAGCCCTCCACCACGACACCGCCGCAAGGCTTCTACTGAATCAGGCGAGGAAGAAGGAGTGGTCTCCATTCGATCAGAGACCATGATGGACCAAAGCGAGGATCAATGGCCCGGGGTTCTTCGTGACTTCAGTAAGTCTGTAAGTGGGCGCTGGTTGTGTGAGTCATGTGATCGTGTGTGATCAAAGAAGACCAATGATCCGACGATTGAAAATTTTCCAGAAAAACTCAGGTAACTCGCCTCTCTGATCTATATTCAAGAAAAAGGTTGAATCTTGTATAAATCGTTAAAAATAGATCCTTTGGCCGAAAAATGTAAGTAAGTAATGTTTTTTAACCAGAAAAATGTGTAGAACATGATAAAAATGATAGTAGAGCCTGTTTGTGAATGCTTTTCAAGAAGTATAGGGTTTTTCATCTTTTAATGCATTAAATAATGGAAAAACCCTAGGAAGAGATAAAAGCAATCATGATGGATATTGATTTTGGTTTTTGATCAAAATAAACCTGTTTAGAGTAAAGGAAAAGGTAAAATCATAAAAGGATGATTAATATGTTGCTTTTAGGGTTTTTGTGATCATGTACATGGTTTAATGGGATAAAAACCCTAATTTGGGAAAACATGAGTTTTACTGATTATAATTTGAAAACTTCTAGTATACAACTGAAATATAATGATTCTTGAACATAATTTGGATTAAAGAATCCTTATTGAAGATAATGAAGAATTAGGGGTAAGTTCATAATACTTAATTGATGAAAGTGAGTAATTGAAACCTATTGGATATTAAAAGTGTTAAATGATGGTTAAGCTCCTAATTATGGGTAAATACCCTTAATATAGTAATCATGGTTTTCTAATGAATAAGAGGTGGATTTAATGACGAATAGAGTTCGTATGTGAATTCAATCATAAAGAACTACAAATTGATGATAAATGAGTGTAATGAATTTGTCATGGATTAAAAAGGATAAAAATAGTAGCTTTGATGTAAAAGAAGCTTAATGAAATTAATTGATGGTTAATGGTGCCATTAAATCTGAGAATAGGGTTATATGTCGTTAAGATAACCTTAATGTTGACGAATAGATAAAACAATAAGGGTTTATGAGTAATGATATAAAATTAGGGTTTGAAATAGTAAAAGAGGAAGGGAAACCCTAATTGCAATAAAAACCCTAAAAGTGAAACTCTAGGAAGCGAGCTAGGTTTAATGGATCTTGATGACTTGAATAATAAAAAGGGAATTACATGATTATTTCAGGATCTTGTTGAAAATGCTTGCTTGCTTGGATTCTTATTTGCATGGATATTTTTGTTCAAATAGTCAGATCAGGTATGTGGTTATGCTTATGAATAATCACTCTAGTTTCACGACGATTCCCAAAGTTTTATCGGTTGCTTGAAAATAACTGTTGGATGTCTATTTATTTCATGCAACTATAAAGTGACTATGATTATCACTATAAATGTGCATATATTACTGGATAGATCCGGTTCCACCTCTGTTGTTTTGAAAAGGCTAAAAAAGGGGTAATCCTAGATCAAGGTCTAGGTTACTGAGAGTTAGAAACTGGGCTACCTACATGTAGTGCCATGAGACTCATTAGCCTACCGTGAGTTAAGGAGTGGGCTACTTACGAGTAGTGCCATGTGACTCAACCCTAGAAATTGGTTCACTTATAGGTGGATCATGAGGGGTTTAATGGGGACAACATAGAGGATAGGGTACCCTTGGATCACGGAGTTATATTTAAAATGTAACCTTGATTGTTAAATGATTAATTGAATGGTTACGTTGTTATCATAGTTGCATGTTTATTCTTTCCTCCACATACCAGCTTCGGCTGACCGACGTTTTGTTTGTCGGCGTTTTAGGTACAAGCCAAAAGGGCAAACAGTAAGTTGTCATATTGTGAAATACATGAAGTAAAAATACAAGGAGGATTAGTTAGAGTAGAATCCTTAATTGGATAGAAGTTTAGAGATCCAAGTTTTCAAAAAGGTATGCAAAAATTTATTTTCTTACAGCTTTTCAGTATAGCCTGTTAAAATTTGATAATTATTCTTGGTTAATTATTGAACCTTTGATCCGGAAGTTATGGGTGTGGCTTTGACCTCTCGGTATCCCTTAATTGGGGGTTATCGGGAGGTGGGGTCATAACATTTGGTATCAGAGCCTAGGTTCCTTAGTTAACGATTAATAATTATTAAATTTTACAAACTCCATAGAACCCAAGGGAGTTATTAGAGGATTATCCAAAAGACGAAGGTGTCTAGAAGGATCACGACTGGGGGCTGACAATATTTTCCTCCGCACCGCTAGTCAGAATACGAGGACTCCCAGATCCGTGTGACTGCCTGGCCAAAGTCTTAGGGTATGAATCGAAATAAGATACCTTTAGGACTTCTCATGTTATTCATTCCTTCACATCACGAAAATTCTGATAAGGACCTAAAGGATTAGGGTTTTCTTTCTTCTCCTCACCCTCTTGAGGTATGGGTAAGGTTGATAAGGTTTAAAGAATCCTCCACCAAATTAATGAAAAGCATGTAAATAAAATGTCACGGACATAAGCTTAATAGATTAAGCGCAAATTAAAGAATAGATACATGCTTAGGTCATATGACATAAGTTGTCATGTCTTCAAAAGAGACCTGAGGCTAGACAGGAGGATAAGTTAGTCTTGGAGATAGAGAACTCCATTGCAAGTAGAGACCTAGCACATCCTCTGAGGATGATGTTAACCCTAACCCTAAGTGAAGGTTAGAGAGGGAGAGCTAGATGTCTTGGTAGACCAGGAGTTTTGATGGACATGCTTGGGATGCCATGTGAGCCATGAGAGGTTGGATGACCGAGTACCTCTGGCAACCCAACCCTAGGAAGGGTCGTGCATGTTAGTGTGAAGGATAGCTCCTTCATTGTTGAGTTTAGAGAAGAACCTATGGAACCCCATGAGCTAATATGAGCATGGCATAAAAGGCACCCTGTATGTATCAGTAGTGCGAGCAATAGGTTAAACCCTGGCCGAGAGAGTTTGATGGATAGCTTATGTGATAAGTATAAGGGTTTATGGATAACCTTCAGCGAACATAAGTTGACCATAGGATTCATATAGCTAGAGGCATGCTTTTGAGGTTGACCCTTCACGAAGAGAGGACCTCTAATGGTGAGGTTAGTTGTAGGATTAGCTCTAGAGAGAGAGAGTAGGAAACCCAGCAAGAAGGTTGGAATCCTAGACTCTGAGATATGAGGAGAAGTCAGGAGTTGAGGATGATATCTTGGTTGTCTTAGAGGAACCAAACCCTAGAGAGAGGATGAGTTTGCTTATACCTTTGTACCTATGGTATAGATGAGAAGAAGAATTCCATAAACCCTGGAGAGGTATAGTAACAGGTTATGAGGCCTTGCACCTTGTTGTTTGTCCTTGAGGAGGACTCAACCTTAAAGTGTTGATCGAGGATAAGGATGATAGTAGGTGTATGTCATACCCAATACATGCTTGGTTTGTGGTTAAGAGATTGAGCATGCAGTTGGACACCCAAAGTGAACCTAGGGTTCCTGACATAAGAGGGGAAGTGGTATACCTAATGCTCATGAAGAGAATTAAGTTGCTATATTTTCGAGCATGGTACGCCTCTTGTATAGAGGAAAGGGAACTCCCATAAGTTTAAGGTATGTGTGATGAACCCCTCACAGCTAGGTTGATGATAAAGGAAGGTATGAACTTGATCCAGCTTTGAGGAAAGAGGACAAGTATGACCTAGCATGGTTCAGTGGATGATCTGTTGGTGCCTTCATAGCTTACTATGGTTAAGTTGGCTCATGTGGATGTAAAACCTAGACCTAAGAGCTTTTGTGACCTTGTTGTTAAGAGATAGTTTTCCTCCCATCCTGGGAGAGGGACCCCTTTGGTAGGGTGTATATCATTTTTGTTGGGTTAAGGTAACCTAAAGAGGTCTCATAGAATCTTGAGAAGCTAAGTGAAAAGTACATGGTATGAGAATGAACTTGTAGACCCATAGCTATCCATCTCTAATTGCATATGAAGGTGTTACCATGGAGGTAACCGGTATGGGACTTGACTAAGGTAGGAAGGTTGCCATGATCCCTATGAAAGGATGAAAGTTGACCCATGAATGCAGGAAGAGAGATGATGAAGACTTGGGTAAGGTTCTAAGTGAACATGTATAATAATGGAGAATCCTAAGTCTAACCTAGGGTCAGGTAGGGATAAGACCAATGGAAGTAAGGAGTCGCCTAATTCCCCAGTTGCACATGACCATAGCATCGGGAGGTAACAACTATCATTGTTTGAGGGCCATGGGTTAGGATATTGATCACCTTCATGAACTCATGGGACCCAAAGGGCAGATGAGTAGGGCACTCTCTTGATGCATGAGGGAAGAGGGATGACCCCAAAAGAGCCGGTACCCTATAGACCTAGAGGAGATGACCAAGGATATAAACCTCAGTAGGTTCACGACTAGTTTTCCATGGAGGTAACTTTGATATCATGATGTCTGTGATGTAGAGACATATGTGGCACGTTGCAACTTAGATGTAAAGGTGTATTGGCAAGGTGGGATGTACCATATCTACTCTTGGAACATGAAGAACTCTGTATTTGGACTGTAGCCAAATGCTTATTTCCTTTTGTTATGGGGGTGAGAGATAGGACATTACGCATGCCATACACCAACGATAAGAGATGATGTAGGTTGGAACGTTGCCACGAGAAATGGGGATAGAGAAGACAACCTATCTTGGTAAAGTGAATGATACATGGATGGTTTACTAACACTAAGAGGAATGAGGTAGTCACCTTATGAGGATGATGTTATCATGAGATATGAAGTCATACAAGGTTGAGTTTGATTACCAATAAAATGAACTCAAAAGTGTTCTCAAAGAAGATAGACTTAGAGTTAAGAGTTAATATGATAAGTGAAATACATGGAAATGTATGTCTTCAATGTTACCTAATACCTAAGGATGTGAAGTGGTAATGATGCTCTAGTTGAGATATATCTGACTAGTTTGACTAGAAGTTGGAAGAGGTTGTTAGGCTAACCCTAATTTGGAAAGGAGATGTGTTTAGCTAACACTAAGATATAACGAGATATGTTGAAAAGTTAATGGTTGTTTGGTTAGCCAGTGTAGTCTTTGATGTAATGAAAGGATGGTGGTAGAACCGCATATGCACTTCTTTGGAAAAGAAGGTGATGAAACCCCGACTAGAGTGGTTTAGGGTTTTTGAGGAATCGATCTTGAGGAATCAAGACATACAGGAGATCATGATTTTAAGATCACCATACACCGTACTATGAAGATAATAAGTGACAGTAGTACTTTGGATGCCTAAGATGAAGTTGCATGGGGTATGCTGCCATGCAAACCAGAAGGTGAAGGATGAACACCAGTAACCCAATAAGTTGAAATAAGGTATAAAGAGTCCCTGGGAGGGAATGGGAGTTCAACACTATGGATGTTTTGATAGGTCTCCCCTGGGCCAAGGAAGGTCGAAATGCAATATGGGTTATGGTAGGTCGCCTTACCTAGATGACATGAGAAAGAAAGAGTTCTGTTAAGGGACAGATTTGGTTGAACTATCCATGAGGGAGATGGTCCAACTACACCATGATGTGAGTTCAAAGGTTCTTGAGTTTGACCTAGAGGTTGACTTCCATAAAGTGGAAGTAGGTACATGAAGAACTCAATGTTAGTATAGTTTATCACCCCTAACTATGGTTAGTATGATCCAAACTAAAGGGTCTGATGAGGGCATATGTGCTCGATTTGGGGTGATAGTTAGAGAGAATTTTTGTCCTATGAAAGATGTGAAGATAACCACCATAGCTAGTATCGGGATTTATAAGAAGCTCTGTAAGGGAGGTTGTGTCGGTCACCACTTCAGTAAGGTGATGTTGGTGAAAGGACTACATGATGGTTAGAAAAGAACCACAGTGCATGTAGATGAAGTTGCTTTGATCGTGTAATGGATGAAAGGAGCCTAGAGATGACGAAAGTCATGAGCAGATGCAAAGTAGACTGACATGCAGTTCACTGTGGGAAAATATGTGACATGAAAATCCGACCCCTCTAAGTTATAACTAAGAGAGCTTAGTCCCCGATGCATGGGTTCTTTAGACATGGTTTGGTGGAGAAGGTTAAGTTTGACCTTACCCCTCAGGATAAAGTAATGTGTGATGATTTTCAAGTGTCCAATTTAGAGCACTATGTGAGGTACCCCGACCATGTGCTGATCAATGAACCTAGTGAGCCCCAAGGGAGGCTGATATGGCCTGAGTCACATGTGCAGTTTATAGACGCCAGGATGAAAGAACTCAGAGAAAAGAATATGTGATGATAAAGGTTTTGTGGAAGCACCATGAGTATGGTAAAGCCACATAGGGGCCAATGATGGACATGGAAAAATCTTATCCTGAATTGTTTGTTTGTTTGTTTGTTTGATTGATAGAATTTTGAGGACGAAGTTCTTATAAGAGGGGAAGGATGTTATAACCCCAATTTTTGGTGAGAAATGTAATTTCTCATATTAAAGATATTGGAACAAATAATAAAACTTGTTTTGAATAATTGTATTTCGTTTACAATAGCCTTGATGTTTGTGTTGTGGGCTTTATTGGCTATTGGGCCCATTAACAAAGAAATTCAATTAATAAATGAATTTTTGAGTTTTGAGGAAAGAAAGGTGTGGAAACCTCTAGAAGGCAAAGGAACTTAATCCAAATGTGGATTTCGTGCCACTTGGGTTCCAAGGAGTCCAAAGTTGCAAAAAGAAAGCAATAAGAAAAGAAAAGATTAATCAAGTATTTCTTTAGTAAGAAAGAAATTGAAAATAATTTTAAAATGTTGGAAATAAGTGGAAAAAGGTATAATGGAGTGATCCTTCGTGCATTTTCGTATCCCAAGGATTCCTAATGATAAAATGAATACCAATGAGGAAAATAAAAGAGAAATAAAAGATAAATCCTCAAAAAGAAATATTTAAATAAGAAAAGAATAAGATAATAAGAAAAAGGATGAAAGATGAAGAAAGAGGCAAAAGAAATATTCCCAAGAGGGGATTTCGAGCCATTAAGGTTCCTTGAGGTTCAAGGAACTCAGAATAATAATTTTATAGCAAAGGAAAGAGAAAATAAGTGAGAAATACACTTAATTGAGTAATATCTTGCACCTAAAGAAAAGGCATGTTTTCTTTTAGATAATGAGCCCAAATTTTGTAGAAAGGTAGATAAAGTCATTATTAAGTTTTCCTCAAAATTTGGGATAAAATGGAGCTGTGGATTAAGAGTTATGATTTTTCCAAATTTATCCCACTATGGTAAGGATTTTCCTTAAAAAAATATGAATCAAGTCTCTTTTCTTTTGTTCAGGCGTGAGTGGTGAGGATCGTTGGATCCTGATCCAATGAGGGCCGCTTGTCTTCTAGTTCAAGCCGAACTGGGAACAGCAGGTTGGCGGCAGTGGATCTTTCCACTTAATTTGCTCACGAATCTTCACATCTGCGGGTTGGGAAAGTACATGGTTGAATTCAGGAGAGGTTTCCGTGCAACCTATACCTAGGTTCTTCGTGCTATGGTTGCTTCTGGAGAAAATGCCCAAATTTCCTAAACGGAAGGCGATGACGGGATTTGGGAAACCTAGAGTTCGGTCCTAGACCCTATATATTCTATCCTCTCTCGACTCCTCTCACCCTCACGGACCCGAACGACACCTTCCCTAGCTCCCTTGTGCCCTAGCCTGACGAGAGCACCTTGCTTCGGTGAGCCCTCTGCCGCGGCACTTCTGCAAGGCTTCTACTGAATCAGGCGAGGAAGAAGGAGTGGTCTCCGTTCGATCAGAGACCATGATGGACCAAAGCGAGGATCAACGACCCGGGGTTCTTCGTGACTTCAGTAAGTCTGTAAGTGGGCGCTGGTTGTGAGAGTCGTGCGATCGTGTGCGATCAAAGAAGACAAGTGATCCAACGGTTGAAAATTTTCCAGAAAAACTCAGGTAACTCGCCTCTCTGATCTATATTCAAGAAAAAGGTTGAATCTTGTATAAATCGTTAAAAATAGATCCTTTGGCCAAAAAATGCAAGTAAGTAGTGTTTTTTAACCAGAAAAATGCGTAGAACATGATAAAAATGATAGTAGAGCTTGTTTGTGAATGCTTTTCAAGAAGTATAGGGTTTTTCATCTTTTAATGCATTAAATAATGGAAAAACCCTAGGAAGAGATAAAAGCAATCATGATGGATATTGATTTTGGTTTTTGATCAAAATAAACTTGTTTAGAGTAAAGGAAAAGGTAAAATCATAAAAGGATGACTAATATGTTGCTTTTATGGTTTTTGTGATCATGTACATGGTTTAATGGGATAAAAACCCTAATTTGGGAAAACATGAGTTTTAGTGATTATAATTTGAAAACTTCTAGTATACAACTAAAATATAATGATTCTTGAACATTATTTGGATTAAAGAATATGTATTGAAGATAATGAAGAATTAGGGTTAAGTTCATAATACTTAATTGATGAAAGTGAGTAATTGCAACCTATTGGATATTAAAAGTGTTAAATGATGGTTAAGCTCCTAATTATGGGTAAATACCCTTAATATAGTAATCATGGTTTTCTAATGAATAAGAGGTGGATTTAATGATGAATAGAGTTCGTATGTGAATTCAATCATAAAGAACTAAAAATTGATGATAAACAAGTGTAATGAATTTGTCATGGATTAAAAAGGATAAAAATAGTAGCTTTGATGTAAAAGAAGCTTAATGAAATTAATTGATGGTTAATGGTGCCATTAAATCTAAGAATAGGGTTATATGTCGTTAAGATAACCTTAATGTTGAAGAATAGATAAAACAATAAGGGTTTATGAGTAATGGTATAAAATTAGGGTTTGAAATAGTAAAAGAGGAAGGGAAACCCTAATTGCAATAAAACCCCTAAAAGTGAAACCCTAGGAAGAGAGCTAGGTTTAATGGATCTTGATGACTTGAATAATAAAAAGGGAATTACGTGATTATTTCAGGATCTTGTTGAAAATGATTGCTTGCTTGGATTCTTATTTGCATGGATATTTATGTTCAAATCATCAGATCAGGCATGTGGTTATGCTTATGAATAATCGCTCTAGTTTCACAACAATTCCTGAAGTTTTATCGGTTGCTTGAAAATAATTGTTGGATGTCTATTTATTTCATGAAACTATAAAGTGACTATGATTATCACTATAAATGTGCATATATAACTGGCTAGATCCGGTTCCACCTCTGTTGCTTTGAAAAGGCTAAAAAAAGGGGTAATCCTAGAGCAAGGTCTAGGTTACCGAGAGTTAGAAACTAGGCTACCTACATGTAGTGCCATGAGACTCATTAGTCTGCCATGAGTTAAGGAGTGGGCTACTTACGAGTAGTGCTATGTGACTCAACCCTAGAAATTGGTTCACTTATAGGTGGATCATGAGAGGTTTAATGGGGACAACACAGAGGATAGGGTACCCTTGGATTGCGGAGTTATATTTAAAATGTAACCTTGATTGTTAAATGTTTAATTGAATGGTTACATTGTTATCATAGTTGCATGTTTATTGTTTCCTCCACATACCAGCTTCGGCTGACCGACGTTTTGTTTGTTGGCGTTTTAGGTACAAGCCAAAAGGACAAACACTAAATCATCATATTGTGAAATACATGAAGTAAAAATACAAGGAATATTAGTTAGAGTAGAATCCTTAATTGGATAGAAGTTTAGAGATCCAAGTTTTCAAAAAGGTATGCAAAAATTTATTTTCTTACAACTTTTCAGTATAGCCTGTTAAAATTTGATAATTATTCTTGGTTAATTGCTGAACCTCTGATCCAGAAGTTATGGGCGCGGATTCGACCTCTCGGTCTCCCTTAATTGGGGGTTATTGGGAGGTGGGGTCCTAACAACTGTGGTCCTGCTTTGGTTCTCGTGCACTGACCACGAGGTGGGAGGTCGTGGAGTCCGACTCTTCCATTGACCTTGTATGGCACCGGCTCTGGGTTTTGCAGCCGTCGGTTGGATTTGAGCGGTACGACTCACTTCCTCAGGGCATAAAAATACGTAATCCAGCCGTATAGTATTTACTGCTTAAGGCAAAACACAGAACATTGGTTGAGGCCTTGCTTGAGTAGTTAATCATGCTATAACTTGTAGTTACTTATATGTTCCTCATGTTATGTGGTAAGCCCGTATAAATCTTATCTTATTAATCATGTTCCATAAAGAAATACTTGGATATATACCTTCCATGCATCTGGTAAGCTTGATGGTATGAACAACTTTACTTTATAAACTTCTCTTACTATATCTCTTATCAGTTATCTTCTGTTGTGGCTTTATCTTCCTGAGGTTTTGTGGTTTCGGCGGGGAGTTATGTTTCTCGCTGGGACTATGTGTCTCACCCAGCTGGTTTACACCCTTTTTAGGTGTTCGAGCTAGACATGGTGGTGGTCGCGGAGTTGCGACCGAGCAGTAAGACAAGTAGTAGAAGGCAAGTGATGGACATGTTGCTGTTTTTAAATGTTTTGTAGTAGAGTCTTAGAGTTATCCCTGTACTCTCAGGTCCTTGGAGGTGTTTTGACATTGTTTCACGACATGTAGCTGTTGATGTTTGTATATCTTGCTGCTGGCTGGATGTGGGCCGTCATGTATGTATAGACAGGTGATGAACTCATGTGATGGCAAGACAACTGATCTCCTAAGTTGTGGGCACGTATCAGATCTTGTATATGTTTATATACCATGTTTCCCCTACAGGATGAGGACCTAAATGTAATCGTTTCTCAGTTTATCCGCTTTCCGCAATCAGTTTTAATTAACTCGAATTTTTGTTGATTTGTGGTTTATGGTGATTTCTGCACGTTTTCGCGTAACACCTCGTTGTCTGTATGATAGAGGGATGTGTTGCCACAGATTGAGTGTTGAAGAGGATGAAAGATCCATGTCTCCAGTTCAATCTGGATATCTGACACAAAGGAATTATACAAAAACTATAACACCAAGCACAAATTGTAGGTTGAATTTGTTCCCCAACTTTCCATTTACTTGGGTAGCAATGATGTATGGCTAGGCACTGCTCTTTTCTTGTGATGTCATAATTGGTTATGGACATTCACTGCCAACGTAATATGAGACCTATAGGGTTATACACATATCACATGACATAGAAGAGGAGTTTGATCTTGAATGACAATTACATTAATTACTAAAGAGTTTAGGTATTCAATTCAAGCAATAAATCAACTGACTGGACTCCCAACCGATCGGCTCAAGTGATGAAACAACCGGTTGGATTGTCAAGTTAATTAGATATTGTATTGGTTGAGTTCTACACGAATTGGGCTCCAACCGACTGGTTCACTGGGTGAGGCGATTGCCTGATGGTCATGAGACGACCGTCTCGCTCCGTGAGATGACCGGTTCAAGATGTACATTGATTGCATCAAGGATTAATGTTGATGTCATGTCAGACATTAATTGGAATAGAATTTCCAAATACATGTGTGATTGGTAAACATGTGAAAGGACCAGTTCTCTAAGAAAACGAACCATCTCGTGTATGAAACAATCGGTTCAGGACTTATAGGTTGTGAAAAATCATGATCTTCTGATCCTTTCCACTCTTGCACATACTAGGAACCTTGACCCAAACCCCTACTACAAATAGAGGGGTAATGGGGTCTTCCCAACACACACAATTGAAAATTAGTTTCTTTGATAATTGTTATCCTCTTTGGTTGTGGTAACCAAGAGATCCCAAGCAAGTCCTACTCGACTAGGGAGGGATAGTGAGGGAAAGAACAACTAAGAATCATTATGGGAGAGTAGGTTGGTGACTAGTACACCAACGGGAGAGACAACTCCTTCATGGCCATTCTAGTAGGATGATAAGAGTTCTAAATGGTCTGTGTAGATTTCTCTAGAGGTAAGGTAGAATTTACTTGTCGCTAAGGAGGACAACATCATCTAGTAGTCCGTGGTAAGAGGAGCTGCTATAGATGAAGACATTCGAGTTTGATGTATGTGGAGGAGCCGTAGATGAGTCCCCTTACAACTAGAAGATAGTTTTGCATCTAGAACGATGAGGAGTATGTCAATGGACTTTCTCCGGGACCAGGTATATCCTCGAAACCATCCTTTCTGGTAGATAGTTGTTTACGCAATCAGCTAGTTTATGGGGAATATGGTGATAAATTTTTTTGTTTTCATTTCCTATTCTGTCACCCTATTTCCCTATAGTGGTATCAAAGCCATGTCATCTACTATATTTTGGGATAATTGATATGATCAGATTTTGGTTTTATCATTTAATTATTACATGTGATGTGAATAATTCTTATCCAATCATATACCACGATAATCCCAAAGTAATATATATATATATATATATATATATGCAATTACACACATCACCCTAAAAGTGAGTTTTGATGGTGGATGTGTAGCATGGTTATGGCCAATAACCCCCATTATTTATGCATAGTTGTGTTGTTGGTTAATCCTGATTTATCTCAGTCTGCATACCGAGCCTCTATCTTATGTTCCTAATGTAAAGTTAATTATTTCCTACCCTTGCTCCCCTTGAATGTAACTCAAGATTTCTCTATAATCATGTAATAGTAGGATAGTTTACTTTCTCTTATGACAAAGAAGAAAGGCGTTCTGATGATGCTAACTGACTATCTCGGAGACGACCCGACCAGTTGGAGGACCGAGGAGGACCAGAAGGACAAGCCAAACCAGTTGGCTGGTAGATCCAACCGATAGGTTGGAGGAACCAACAAATAGTGGATAGAATAACTAGACGACCGGTGAGACAATGATGCACATATACTACACATCAAAAATACAAGTGCACATATCAATGTAATATAGGCCTAAAGAGGCTTGGACATCAAACATGGGGAAAATGTGTACCCATAAACTACTACCAACAATGACCCAATCAACTTGTCCTATAAAAAGTAATTTCATTGAATTAATAATTAATTTGCAAGAATTGAATCTAAGGTTACCGGTTGTGATCACAAGTGGATTGAATTCCTTAGGATTGTGGTTTCAATGCAGCTCACATTACAATTAACATCAGTTCATTAATATTAATCTATCCTAACCCTGGACAAAAAGACCTATAGTAAGAATTACCCACTCTTGTGGCATAATTCACTACCTAACATAATATCGATCCCACTCTCATAGAAATTGTGTTATTAGTTAGGTGCTTTACAAAAATCTCTAGGTTGTTCTCTTCACATTCATAAGCCCTTTCTCAAGATGTGATATGAAATGTGTAAATCTATGAGTTTTCCAACCTTTAATCTCTCTCTCAAAGTAATTAATGGTCTAAACAACTACCGATGGTGACCAAGTACATATAATTCATGATGATCTCATAAAATTATGTCCAGAAATCAAGAGAAATATGTATATTAAATCATAATCATCAATTACAATGCAAAACTGGGCTACTCCCCGATCCTAAGGAAAAAGAGGATTAATCATACATGATTTCAGTTGCTTTAAACATAGAAGTCGAAGATGAGAAAGAATAAAACATCAAGAACAAGGAAAGATCCCTGGTGAAAGATGGTATGGATGGTTCCTCCCGATGAACGTAGTGATCTGTCATCTTCTGGATATAAATTGGGCCATCAGAAGTGTTTGAACCTCTTGAAATGTTGATTTCTCCTCTCCTTTCTCTCTTCTATGCTCTCCGACATCATACAGCTGAATATGATGTTATGATTAGGTCTGGCCGAACTACCCCCTAAGTGATAGATGTGACTTAGGGCATAATTAATTATCAACCATCCGATTACTTGTAGTTTCCGATCTTTCCTGATCCCGTAGAGTCGGTAGTAATGACGCCCATGATAAGTTGCAACTGCCTATGAAGTTTTCAGTACTACCGAGTTGATGTCGGTAGTACCAAGATTTCTCAAGATTTTCCAGAGTCCTCCCTGTAAGGTTGTCGATAGTACCAACTTCCTTCATTGGTGCTACTGGGTTTTCTTGATTTCATTGTTCCTTTCTGATCAAGTGTTGGTACAACTAACAGGAAGGTCAGTATTATCGAGTTGTGTAGTTTCTTGTAGATTCACTTGAAATTCCACAAAAATGAACATAAACTCCAAAATCATAATGAATCTATCATTAACATTAAAAATACATCTATTTGATGCAATTAAGTATCACAAGATAATGATGATAAATAATGCACAAATTAATATGAAAATGAACTATCAGTGCACAAAAATCCATAATAAACATCCTGTGAAAATGACAATTATTCAATTGATCAAACTCCCCTAATCTTAAATGTAACTCATCATCAAGAAACACACCCTTAGATTTATTTGAGACAAGTTAGCAAAAGGACACAAAATATGAATTTCCTTTCTCAACTATCCCCACCTGGTGGTCCCAAACTGGCCTTAATTGACCACTAAACAATCAACTACTCTTAAGTAACCAAAAATATCCATAAAAGATGTTCACCCTTAGATCAGTGAAACATTATCAACAGAACAGTTTATATCATAGTCAATCAGGCATTCACTTGGTGCATCATGCGATTCCCTATCTACATTGCTCCTTTCCTAACTACCAACTACTTGGAAGCAATTCTCCTTATAAGAATGAACGAGGACATCAATCATATATGTGGCCTACCAATAAGAGAAATGGATGGAATGAAATAGGTGGCTTATGAAGAATCACAAGCAACATCTGAATTATTTATGCAAAAATAAAACATGATGAACCTATATGGTAAATGTAATCAGAAATACATGAATCCTAATGCCTAATATTATGGGTGGAATGATGTAATTATTGAAAATCTTATCAAATGGATGAGAGTAAAGTAAAGAATAAAATGCATCATGTGAATGTTTCCATTTCTTTGTGAAGTAAGATTCCAATTGAGTTTAGGGCATCCTTTCTCCCTCTTTATTTTATAACATCAAATTTTTTTGGTCCACTATTTTAGCACGGTAGAAAGTTATGCTTGGTCTTCACTTATATATCACGTTAATTTCATTCTTTTCTTTGATTTTTACTGAGAGTATGGATGTGTATCCTTGCACTCTAATTTCAAAATAAAACAATAACTACATGATGTAAAATGAATGACAAAAAATGTATGCAATCTATATGTAATTGTTATGCAACTAGATGATATGCACAAAAATTGTTTATGCACAATTTTTTATTATTTTGTACTAATGCATCAAATGAAACTAACTATCATGTCACCTATTATTCCATGCAATGTAATCAGAAGGAAACAATTTGGATTTTACTTGATCATTTTAAAGTGGTGGGTCAAAATGGATGGAATCTCATGATTAAGAGACAATGCCTTTCATGAACTATGATATGCCCCTCTACTACTAACCTGTGTATAAGGTAAACTTAGAATTTCTTTCAAAAAATTCAATTTAAGGTCATGTTTGATCAACTCAGGCCCATCTTCATCCACATTACATGAATAATTAAGATTTCCATTCATATCAATTGTGCATAAGCTAACTAACCCATGCACTTTCTCTAGGTGGTGCCACTCTAGAGATTTTTTCAACTAAGCCAAAAAAAAATTCAATTTTTAATTTTTTATTGCATAGACATGGAAGAACGAACTCTATGGTGATAGAGATAGAACTCATGCTTATATTGCTTCACATCTATGCTAGATAGATTGTGGATCCTACAACTTGGAAAAATAAAAACTAAAAAGCAATTAAAGGCTAAAACAAAAATGAAAATTAAAGGATAGAGTTGTTCAACACCCCCCTAAACTTGAAATTGACTATGACCTCATAGTCAAAATCCAACTTAAGATGTGGAACTGTGGTACCGATCAATATGGTGGTGGTGGTGGGTGTGACATGGTCGGGTCATAGGGATAGAAAGTCCCTTGAAATGTCGACAACTACTGTGGCATTTCTGGAGGATGTGGATAGCCACCAAAATAGCCCTGGCCCCAATAGTTGTCGAATAATGACTATTGGTCATTATCCATCCTCTATAAATGAGTATGCATGTTCTCTCAGTTGGCCAAGAGAAGTTTCTCATTCTCAAAGATGGCTTGTTGATTCTGGTAAAGTCATCCTCGGACATCCTGGATGCCCACCAATGTAGTCGTCTGATGTTGTTGTCCCTGTTGAATCTCTTGTAGCATTCCATACATGTTTGCCATCAAATATGTATCATCCACCTGGGCAGGTGGTGGATTAGAAGAACTAGAGGATCCATGTACTTTAGGGAACTTGCAGGGGACCTTCCTCCTTGTGATTGGGATGGTGACCTCCTCCTCTCTTCATTCTACTCATGTTGTTTATCTTGCTCAACATCTTCTTCTATGCCGTCTTCCTCTGTGTCACTCTCTACAAGACACCTCATGTGATACACTCCTTGCAAGTTGAAAATAAGATCAGGGAGCTCCCTCTCCTAGTACTGTTCATCCACTTTATAACACACATACACCTTCACATGGTGCAGGTTGAGGAGGTTCACTCTCTTAAAATGTTTCAGATCCAACTTGGAAGAATCCTTTAGAGATTTGGAGGTGGAGAGATCAAGGTTAAAATGCATACCTATTGGAGTGATAAGCCCTCCAAAATGGATGGGAGGCATCCTATGCACCAGTCGCTTCACTGCCATCATGTTTTGGAGGAAGAAAGAACCAAATTCCAATGAGTCCCTTACTAATTTTAAAAAATTATAGAGGGAGAAGAGATCCACCTATTGAACCTTCCCCTGCCCTTGACTGGACTTAGCGAATATGGTGTTGGTGAGGAAGCGATGCAGGATGTAAGAAAATGGGTGCTCAATGTCGGTGATGGATTTGATGTGCCAGCTGATGTGGTAGCCCTTTGGCACCTCCGCCAAAAGTTGCCATGCACCCTTGTAGTTGAAGTTGTTGGTAGCAAAGCATAGTTCACCTAGTGGCCACCTGTAGATGGCATTGAATTGCCTCAGCATCATTTGATAGTTGGTGTTGAAGAGACAAAATTTAATGTGCCCTTCCCTCCATTTGTCCTCATGCTTGAGGATGCAACAAATCTTCAGTGAGGCCAAGAACTCATAGACAATCTCTGGGAAGGTGAGCCAATCACTGAAGAACAGGTGATCACCCACCAACCCCTGTCCCTTGTATACTTGGTGGGGATTGTTGGTGAAACCCATAGATGCAAGGAACACACGGTCTCCATACTGTGTCGAGGTGATCTCTCTCTTTATTAGCTCTTCATAGACCTTCTTCATGTTTTTGTTGACATGCACGATGCACGTTGGTTTGGGTACAACATGACATTCCTTGCTGATGAAGGAGCTACTCGCCTGGACACCATTGAGCTGGTATAAGAAAGGGATGGAGAAGAAGAAGTGCGGTGAATATTTTGAACGCCTAGAGGTGCTTGCATAATATTGCTTGAGAGGATGTGGTGGAGGTGTGAATGAAACAATACTCACACCCCTCCTTATACAACCACTGACCAACATGCTATCGTTGCCTCAATAGTACCGACTTATTTGTTGGTGGTGCTGACTTCTCCTCCATGATCTGTGTAACTTGGTATTAGTTGTTGATACTGACGCTCCCCATTGGTTGATGGTGATATTCCTGGATTTCCAACATCGATTGTACCGACTTGTCATCGGTAGTACTGACTTCATAAAGGCATGTGACGGATCGATACTACCGACCGTCAGATGTGGAAAATTGTGGACCTTCATGGCTATCTCGTGAATCCTATGCTTTCTGGTGTCAGTACTACTGACTCGATATCGGTAGTACCCAATCATTAAAGTTTCTCGATACTTCCAAACATTAACTTAGTATTTTGAACCTAGCGCATCGCTCGACATTAATACTATCGAGTTGCATGTTGGTAGTATTGGGTCCTTATCCGTTAAGTGGACTCCTCTTTGTAAAAAGTCAGTGCTACCGAATTTGTGGTCGGTACCATCGAGAAATTTTTTAGGCTCCATGTGATGTTGTCGATACTACTAACCATGCAATTGATACTACTAAGATTTCATGAAAATCGACCTTGCGTCCCTGTGCTTTCATTGGTACTACCGACTTCATTGTTGGTACTATCGACTTTTGCTCAGCGTGCACACCAAACATGAATGATCAAGGCACCTCTTTTACAATGAAAATAATATAATGAAACTAGAATGTAAAGAACATGATTATAAAGACCAAAATCCTAAATCATTAAGAGATGGCTGGTTTGCCTCCCAACAAGCACCTTTTTTTGCGTCATAGGCTCAACGATCAAATCAAACAATCAATAAAGCTCAGTGAGATTCAACTCTTCTTCTTCTCGAACCACATCTCCCCCAAAGTAATGCTTAAACCGCTGGCCATTAATAAGGAATGGCTTAGCCCCATTGATTATCTCTACTGCCCCACGGGGTAAAGCCTTAACTACAACAAAAGGGTCAATCCATATAGACCTCAATTTTCTAGGGTGTAATTTCAACCTAAAGTTGAACAAAAGCACCTTCTATCTCAGAGTGAAGACTCTATGCAAGATGTGGTGATCATGGATCTTATTTGTTCTCTCCTTGTAGATCTTGGAGCTTTCATAGGCATTCATCGAAGCTCATATAATTCATTCAATTCTAATATTCTCTTTTTCTCTACATCATCCAAATTGTAATTTAATTTCCTCAGGGCCCATTTGGCTCTATGCTCTAACTCCACAGGTAAATGAAAATCTCTCCCATAGACCAACCTAAAAGGATTGGTTCCTATAGATGTCTTATAGGCTGTCCTATATGCCCAAAGAGCATCATTAAGTTGCATACTCCAATTCGTCCTATTGGTGAGACTGTCTTCTCTAAGATTTTCTTTATCTCCCTATTAGACACCTAAACATGTCCTTGGGTTTGTGGGTGATATGGTGTACCTACCCTACCTCTCACTCCATATTTTCTTAAAAGAGAACCATACTACTTAATGGTGAAATGATATCCACCATCACCTATTATCAATCTAGTCACCCTAAACCTACAAAATAGATGGTCTTTCACAAACCTACATACGACTTGGGCATCATTGGTGTGGGTTGGAATTGCTTCCACCCACTTAAATACATAGTCAACAAAAATATATATAAATTATAGTTAGATGGCATGAAAGGGCCCATGAAATCAATTCCCCATAAATCAAACACATCAATTTCTTGAAAAACATTTAAGGGAATTTTATGTCTCCTTGAGATATTCCCTAGATGCTGACATGCATCATAATGAAGCACAAAATTGTATTCATCCTTGAAAAGTATTTTCCAATAAAATCCACACTCTAATACTTTCGTCATTGTCTTAGAACTAGCATGCTGACCCCCAGTAGGTAGGAGTGACAGTGTGCTGAAATACTCTCAAATTCACAATCAGACACACACTTCCTTAAAATGCCATCCCTACATTGCTTGAACAAGATGGGAACATCCCAAACATAGAACCTCAAGGAATGGAAGAACTTCTTTTTCTCCTGATATCCCTAGTCTTCTGGAAGCTCATCTCAAGCCAACTAGTTTACAATGTTTGCAAACTACAAATCCTTACTTTTCATGGAAAAGAGTTGCTCATTCAGGAATTCCTCCATAATTGGTATGTCTATATCCTTTTCATCCACTCTTTCAAGATTAGATAAATGATCTACCACTACATTCGCTATGCCTTCCTTATCCATGATTTCAATGTTAAACTCATGCAATATCAAAATCCACCTATTTAGTCTAGGTTTGGCATCCTTCTTCTGTAGCAAATATTTAATTGCTGTGTGATTAGTCCACAATGTGACCCTCGCCCCTATCAAATACTGAGGAATTTTTTCATAAGAAAAAATTACTAGCAATAATTCTTTTTAGTGGTCATGCAATTTAATTGGGCATCATTTAGGGTCTTAGAGGCATAATAAATGATGGAGGGGTTCTAGTCTTTGTGTTAGCATAAAACAACCCCTACTACATATCTGATGTGTCACACATCATCTCTAAAAGTTGGCTCCAATATGGAGCCTGAACCACAGGTGTGGAGACTAGTTTCTCCTTCAACACCTCAAACGCTTTCAAACACTACTCATCGAATTTAAATTTAGTATCTTTCTCTAATATTCAAAAGGTAGTTTTGCAATTTTTGAAAAATCCTTTATGAAACGTTGAAATTTTTTGGCATGTCCTAAAAAACTCCTAACTCCCTTCACCGTGGATGGTGGAGGCAGCTTAGAAATAACCTCAATTTTAACTAGATCGACCTCCATGCCCGTATGGGACACATCGCGTCCCAGGACTATTCCCTTACTCATCATCATGTGACACTTCTCCCAATTCAACACCAAATGAGTGTCCTCACATCTTTGTAGGACTTTGTCTAGACTGTCAAGGTAGTCCTCAAATGACTCTCCATACACTAAGAAATCATCCATGAAAACCTCAAGACAACACTCTACCATATCAAAAAAATGGCTAGCATACATCTCTGAAAATTCATCAGTGCATTACATAGATCAAAAGACATCTGACGATAAGAGAATGTGCCATATGGACAAGTGAAAGTAGATTTATCTTGGTCTTGTGGCTTGATAGAAATCTGATTATACCTGGAAACCCATCCAGAAAACAAAAATGGGAGCGGTCGGCAAGCCGCTCAAGAATCTGGTCAATGAAAGGAAGCAAGAAATGATCCTTAAGCATAGCGGAGTTTAAATGATGATATTCAATACAAACTCACCACACAGTCACCAACCTAGTTCATTAGTCGAATTTTCATTGACAATTATCCCCCCTTTCTTAGGAACCACTTGAGTAGGACTTACCCAATTAGAGTTAGAGATAGCAAAAATTACACCTACCGACAGAAGTTTGACCACCTCTTTCTTCACTACCTCAGTCATAATGGGATTTAAACACCATTAAGGTTGCACGGTCAGCTTGGCTCTATATTCAATGTGGATATTGTGTTGGAAAAAACTAGGGGATATCCCCTTGATGTCTGCAACTAACCACCCAAATGTTGCCCAGTGGTTCTTTAGCACACAAATCAACCACTCCTCCTCTTGGATGCTCAAGGAGGCTGAGATAATTACTGGAAGATTCTCATGCCAAAAAGGTATACTTCAAATGTGGCAACAATGACTTCAATTCAAGATCTATAGGACTCAGTCGAGATGGAACCAATGGTGGTGGAGGTTCTCCTAAGTCCTCATAATGTCTGGTATAATAACACGATAATGCCTTGAGAAATAAGGCACACTCCTCCAAGGAACGACATTGAGTGTAGTCATCCACCGAATTCATAAGGCACGCCTCCAAAAGAAATTGTGGATATGCTTGAGAAAGGGTGAAAAAAGTTGCCACATCAATTGTTGTTGGGCAAAATTCCTCCTCTTCATCATCATGATATTAGAGTACCTTGTTCAATGAAACCTTCCTTTGTATTTTTCAAGATGTCCATTGCTGACGTGCCTTTATGTACTTGTGTCATCACATGGGCCATGTCTAGAAATGGCTTCCCTAGAAATAATGAAATCTTTCCTTGGACCTACTGCAACATGTGACATTGTGCCTTCTCTTCAGTCGCCTGTGTAGACTTGAGCATCTTGATTTCAAAACGGTCTTATTTGATCCCCAGTGTCAGTCTTCCTCTACCCATCTCTAAGATCATATATCTCATGGCTTGGAATGGCCTCCCTAGTAGTAGTTTATTGTCTTGATCATCCTACATTTCCATAACCATAAAATCTATTGGAAGTACAAATTTGTCCACCTTTCCTAGAACATCCTCGCAGATACCATATGGCCTAATCAATGAGTTGTCTGCCACCTATATGGTCATATTGCACTTTTTGCACTCCTTAAGACCTAACTTCTTGAAGGTAGTCAAGTGAATAAGATTGATGCTCGCCCCTGAATTGCATAAAGCCTCCCCAAATTTGATCTTCCCAATGTAACACGATATGTTGAAACAACATGGATCTTGCCTTTTCTATGACAATTTACCCAAAATGAAACCACTAACCAGATCCTTCAACACTACTACCTCTGAGTCTACTAGTCTCTTCTTCTTATTGATTGCCTTAGGAAGGACTCTATTCAATTGCATCAATGAGTGGAATTTTGACACAAAGTTTCCTAAAGCTATCTAGGAAATTTTGAAATAGATGGTCAACTTTTTTTGCCTTCAAGCTATTCGAAAAGGGCACTGGCGTCACCAACTTCCATTGGTGAGGTGGGACATATTCTTCCTTCCTTGTCTCCCTTGGTTCATAAATTTCTTCATCAACTACCATGTATTGTGCTGCAATGTCTGGCTCAACTAGGTTAGCAATCATTGTCGGTCATGTGTCTCCTACATTATCCTTTGCTTCTGGAATTGTCTCCTTTTCATTCAACACTTTCTTCCCGCTATGAAGCAACACTGCCTTCACCTGATGATTTATAGAAGGTATGCCACTATTATCTAGAAACCATTGTTATCTTGGCTTCTTTAAGGATGCAACCTTTGCTACTGTTTGAGAAATCTGGGTCTCTATACCGCAGATTATACTCCTTGGTTCTGTAGTTCCCTTTGGGTCTGGCCAATGATCACTTCATTCTTACTAACCAGTTTACATGGCACGTATTCAATGAAGTCTATTTTACTAGGGCCCTATCCTGTTGGTATTGATGTTGCACAACAACCTGTTGTGGCTTGACCTGTTGTGCTTGGGATGGGTCCTGATGAAAATTATTGAGATCCTTCGTCTAAGAAAAATCATTACCCCTATATTTCTACTGCCACACAAATATGCATTCTTCTTCCTCTCCTCCAAAGGAATTTTCATCCTTCTGATATTCTTGGCTATGAGGTCAAGCTTTTCATTCAGTGTCGTGATGACTTTAGACTCTCCAACACTTTTAATAGTTATTGGATGCTCTCTTTCTTCTCCATGTGACTGATTCTTAGCGATATTCTTCAAAATCTTGTGGCACCCAGATGGCTTGATGTTGAGGAAGAATCTTGTTCCTGCACTGTCAAGTGCGGTCCTCTCGGCCTGATGCGGTCTGTAATAAAAGACCTTTGCTTTGCCACAAAGACCGATCCCATGATGAGGGACCTTCCTTAGCATGTTCTCAAACCTCTCCCATGCCAGAATGTGACTCATCTTCCTGTTGTTTGAAATTATATATTTTCTTGACCAACTCATTTGTCTTCTGAGGTGGGAAATAATGCTTAAAGAACACATGTATCATCCCCTCCCATGTTTGTATTGACTTAGGTGGGAGGTTAAGGAACCAGGATTTTGCATTGTCAGCCAGAGAAGATGGAAATAATTTCAAGTAGATGACTGTCACTAGCACATTTTTCGATCTTTACCACATCACAACTCTCAATAAAATTGTTGATATGTGTCATTGGGTCCTCTGTGTTGTGTACATGAAACACTTGTGACTTCACCAGTGCCACCAAGCCCAGATCTATCTTGTAGCTGCCCACATTTATAGCTTGCCTTTTAGTTGAGCCCAAATGTGCTATTGCAAACGACACCTTGATTTTCTCCCAAATTATTTGTTGTTCAGCTTCTGCATCACCTAGATCTGGTTGCTCTGGTATCAGAGTATAAGGTGATGGCATCTCATGTGGTGGAGTCTGGATTAGTCTTGGTGCATAACCACTATACTCTTGTGCTCTACGTAAGAAATCATCCTAGAATGCACTATGTGGCGATGAGGCTTTGTAATCGGTGCTTCTCGTCTGCACCATGCACTAGTACCTAAAAATTATGAAATCTATGTGAGAACATAGTAGTATTGACAAAATAAATATTTTGAATCCAATTTTGAAATAGTAAAAGAAAAATAAAAATAGTTGTGGCCTAGAGTTTCGAGCCACAACACTCGTAGTGCTCGACACACTATTTTCCCCAGCAACGACGCCAAAAACTTGATGTGTGTATACTACACGTCAAAAATACAAGTGCACATATCAATGTAATATAGGCCTAAAGAGGCCTTGTAACATCCCATGATTTGAGGCCTCGGATAAAAAGATCTTATAAGGAATGATTGGACTACCCATATCACCAAGGTGCACCTCCTTTTTCGGGAGCCCATCTCTAAGGAACTCCATAGTTAAGCGTGCTCAACTTGGAGTAGTACTAGGATGGATGACCAGTCGGGAAGTTGCTCCTAGCTTGCACGTGAGTGGACAAAAAGCGTGCAGTTAAGGCTAGTGAGACGTTCCATCTCACAAAAAAAGGATTAACTAAAGCGGAAGCGATTGTTTAACTGACAGCGGAGTTATGAAAAATCACTAAAATTTTAAAACTTTTTTGGAAAGAGATCTTTAAACCATAAAACTCTTTTTATAAGAAGATGAGATAAAATGTTTAAAAAATGTTTTGACATTACATCTCTATGGAATCACCTCTCGAGTGATTACATACATCCATTACCCTGTTATCTATACAAGGAAAGATACAACAAAAATCTCGAGGCATTAAGCCAAAAACCTCAGACCTACTGACTCCTAGGACCTGAGAGTACAGAGATGACATAAGACATACTATCTACAAGACTTGACAATTAGTATCTCCACCTGAGATTCACTGTTGCCCCTGATGCTGTTGTTGTTGCTGTTGCTCATTCTTAGATGGATTCCTTCATCCTCGACGTCTACCTAAAAGTAGAATCCCACGGGGGTGAGACAATTGAATAATTATCCCAGTGAGAGTTATAACTCTCCGCCAGAAGCTTTGTTATAGAAATTAAGGAATAACATAAGCAGAGTAACTTAAATCATCCAACAGCAGGTTTGATATCAAGTAAAGCAACATTTACTTAAGCAATTACTTCAATAGGGAATATGAAGAACATGTATACTAATTACTTGACTGGAACATTATAAACATGTAATATCAATCATTGTTTTTCGTAGTTCAACCTAAGCAGTTATACTACACGGCTGATTATGTATTTCAAACATTATTATGCCCTGCAGAGATGAGGTATACCACTCATACTCCAACCGATCACTACTAAGTCGCAACGGTACCAAACATAGGTCATCAAAAGAGCCGGATTCTTATGACCTCATCTTCCTCAGTCAGTTAGAGGATCTATTTGCAGGACATCTTGTGTCTCTTTTATGATAGCTATCCAGGGTATTCTGGAACTTCGCTATTAGAGTCACAGTGGCGATCTGTACTCTCTTCGTCATCAAAAGATCTCTTGTTTATCTCTCATCGATGCGGCATTGGTGATTCCCTCGGGAGATTGGTGATACATCATCCCTGCATAAACCTATAATGAAGGATTGATAGGTTAATGGTACATCCTACATCAATTCCTACATTAGGACATAAGGATATTCACATCCATAATCCCCCATATACTCAAAAGTATATGTTCCAGGAGTTCCCTTAGGAAAACATGTTTCACCATCATTTGGTCTCTGACAATGATGGATCTATGGTCAGGGCCCTACATGATATCATTATACTTGATTATTTAAGTACATTATAGCATTCTTTATAACATCATGCATGTTTTCAAACATAAACCATCAAAAAAACTGCTATAAAGAAAGAATACTAAATGTATCAAGTTCATTTCACATCCAATTATCATTGGGATGTCAATCCCTAACCATCTAATCATTATGATTCAGGAACATGGGTGTTCAAACCCTTAGATCACTATAATACTTGTTATCAAGTAATATCTTATCATCAAATCATTTAACAACATGACCTTGATTATAACAATGCATATATTGTTCATGGCTCTTACAGCCTATGAATCTCATATGTTACCACTGGAACTAGGCAACATAGTATGTCATTATTCATAAAACTTATAACATGCTTTCAATGAATATGACATCATAACCCTTACCTGGTTATGATCATTTCTTTATAAAAACCTACATGGTTAATGCATTTGATAATAGGCAATTATCTCTATATCAGCATAGTATAAAATAGAAATAACATTTCAATTTAAGAGTTGTACCATTATGCCCTTAATAGGGTTAGGCTTTCCTTAATCAATTCAACTAGGGTTATTCCACCCCTTTTTATCTGTAAGAAGGTATAGTGATTCTTTATTACATGATTCATGCATAGAGTTCCATGCTTAAAAACATATCCCAACTTATGGTTATTGTACCCCACCTTTCAATAATTGGGGTTTCCTATTCTCATTAACAGTTCAACCCTAACATACTACTCCACCACTCTTAGGAGCATACAAAGATATTATAAGTGTATGCTTTCGGTTACTATATTCATCATATATAATTGATGATCATCAATTCTAAGTATTAGCCCATTTCTCATTCAAATCATGTTATGATTACATCATACTCATTGATATGGCTTACTTTCCTCCCAAGATGTATTAACCTACACTTATCGAGTACATTGAGTCCATTATGTCTCTATCACAAGTAACTACTTATCATATACTCTTTGTGCCTCTTGTTTAAGTATGATGGTTTATAGGTTCATCCAGGTATGATACCCTGAACTGTCGAATGTGATATCTATCATATCTTGATGTATCACTTTCTTCTTATTACCATCTTACTTGAGATAATTGATTAACTCAGTATTAAGATATTTCTCTTTTAATACTTTACCCACCAACTTGTTACTTTCCTCATATGGTGCATGTATCATATATCAGAATTATCCAATTATCTTTAATAATATAGGTTTAAACATTGTTGATGTAGGATAAACCATCATCAACTATACTAGGTATCTCCATATTCAGGATGTTATCTACATTATACTTTGGTGTACATCAATTCTAAGAGTTTCATGCCCATCCTTATTATAAGGTGTAAAAGCATTTACTCGTTCATAGAGATGTTTGGATCTAGGCATCATCTTACCTCTTAAATCCTTATTTATTGAAGTTACCACATTTATCATTCACAGGGCTCTCTAACCCTATTCTATATGCTCATGACATAATCATCTTATATAATTTATTTAGCTACACCTCTCTTTAAAGTACTATCTAGTAAACCATCTCCAGGGTTTCATAACTAATAAGCCATAATTTAAGCTTACTATTCATCCTAATAGGGGTTTCCCATGACATCACCTCTAATTAGGGTTTCTATTCATATCAAGTCTCCCCTAGATTAGGTTTATGATTAATATCCCACCATTAGGGACTACTGATTCTCTTCATGACATTCCCTTAGAATTAGGGTTTACTATTTCACATTACATGATTTACCCTAAAATTAGGGTTTACTATTTCACTTCATAGTGAATTGAGCTTATATCATCATCATGTATGAAGATTACTATCATTAATGCCTTCAAATTAGGTTAAGATTCATTAATCATCATAATTAGGGTTTCCATGATCTCACTATAAAGGATCATACCCTAATCATGTGTATTTATACATATTGAAGGTATTTTACTTGATTTCCATCATATTAGGAGTCTTCTCTCTCCTCTTATCATTAGATGATGTTTACATCACTCTAGATTAGGTTAGGTCAAATCAACTTTGATTAACATAGGTCAAGTCATCACCATTATGGTTATTAGGGTTTGCTTGATCAAGGGGTGTTGATTGCTTTAACCCTTCAAGAGTACCTTGGTAATGTTCACCATTGATCACAACCTACATCAATCAACTCATTACTTGTTCCCTTATCGTCTTTAGGTATCATTAGGGTTTAGGTTAAACAACCATTGAACCATCTAAGCCTTCAAAGCATTAAGCATTCTTAACCCTAAAAGTCCCCAAACGGTTTCACACTTCAACCTCCAAACGGTTTTGAAACCGTTTGGAAGGGTTGACCGTTTGGTACCGTTGACCTTCAAGACCGCATGGACAAGATCACACTCAAGACCGTTTGCCCTTAAACGGTCTTGAAACCGTTTGATCATGTTGACAGTTTAGCCAAGGTTGACTTTGAAACCATTTGAACAATTTAGCCTTGAAACCGCATGACCTTAAACAGTTTTGAAACTGTATGAGTCCAAATAGTTTTGAAACCGTTTGAGCCCAAACGGTCTTGAGACCGTTTGATCCAAAGACCTCAAAACCACATGGACCTAAAAAGTGCATCAACACTTGCAATTGATTAGGGTTTTCAATGTTGAACCCCTCAATTGATCATGAAAAGGTTAACCACTTATCAATTGAGCCAATTAGGTTTATCCTTAACCAATTTGACACTCAATTGACCCTCAATTGGTCATCAATTAGGGTTAGGACCAATTGGATTAGGGTTTGTAATCGATCAACCATCAACATCCATCAACATGAATCTAATTGAAGTTGAACCCATCAACTATCACCCAATTAGGCCATGACCTAACCCCCTAACGGTCTTGGGATCGTTTGGACATCCTCCAAACAGTCTTTAGATCATTTGCCCAAAGTCTCATCAAAATCTAAGTCAATATTTTAAGGGTTGAACCCTAATTAGGTCACAAATCAGCACTTTTGGTTATTTCAACAACCTATTGTGATTGGACCCTCAATTGATCAAATTCCCTTAACCCTAGACCTCCAAACGATCTTGGGTGATCACCAAATGGTCTTGAGACCGTTTGGGTGATCCCCAAATGGTTTTGAAACCATTTGGGCCACTCAACCCAAACTTCAACATGATTGGTCCATTGAAATCAGCAAAAGAACCCGATTAGGGTTTAGGTGAGTAAAGTGCCTTCAACTTGAGATTTTCTTAGAATTAGATGATGATTCTTTGTATATGATAAATTCATAATGTGTCCAACAGACCCTCAAATGGTCAATGCCTGGTCAAACCTCCCAAACGGTCTTGGAGACCGTTTGAATCTAAACGGTCTTGCAAACCGCATGAGTCCAAACGGTTTTGAAACCGTTTGGTCCCAAACGGTTTTGCAAACCGTTTAGACCAAAGGTGGGAGACCGTTTGATAAAGTTACCTTGGGAATCACGCCCATAATCTTCTACCTTGAGACTAAGGTCTGTTGTTCACAGTTTTTCTTGCAAGAGTGCAAGGAAAGATGGGGGAAAGAAGAACAAGCTACTATTGCAAGAAAGAAGATATATATAACAAAGTTCCGCCTCAAAGTCAGTACTAAAGCTCCAAGATTCCAAGCTTTAATGGAGTTTTGAGCTCCACAGGTTGGCCAAGTTCGTTTCTCCAAGAATTGGTTGGGAGGGATGGCTAGAGAGTAGAACTAGATAAGAAATACTAGCAAACCAGCCTTGCACCATGATTTCCTCCACAAACCCGAGCTAGATGATGGCAATTCTTACCTAGAACTTCTTGGACGTTCTCCTCTACTCCAGAGCTATTTCCTTAGTCAGTTTAAGCAAGGGGCTAAGTGAAGAAGAAAGGGAAACGATCCCTTGGTTTGCAAAGAAAGGAGCCTATATACTTTGGGTAAAATTTCAACATAAGGACAACTAGTTTCTCCATTTCTCAACTAGGTCCTTCTTTTCCTATAGGCACGTCCCTCCTTCTTAAAACTTAAGCAAAACGTCTTATTAAACCAAGGTCTAGACGAAAAGAAAGCCAAACCTACTACTAAGTTGCACACATATAAAAGGGTCTTTGCATATAACTTGATTATTTGCTCACAAGGATCATCCTTCTTATTTAATTATTCAATTGAAGTGACCTCTTCATAATTTTACTCTAAATGATGTCAATAGTCATAAAAGATACTCTAGAAGGTGTATTTTACATGTTGCACCCCATGTTTTGGGTAAATTGCACTTTACTCTAAAATTAGGGTTTTAAAGCACAAGGATTACTCCACAAATTGCTTCTTGGTGCCCAAGCTTGGAGAATCCATATTACTTCATCATATTCATACATATGATGTCTCATTACCAAAGGAACATTCAACCATGTACAATTTGTAAGTTAACCCCTCTAACTGGGTAATTTGCACATAGGTCCCTGTATTACAAAACAATATCACAACATTGTTTAAAAAGTCAGAAAAAGAAATGTATGTTCCTCAGGAGCTTTAATTGCATACCAAAAAAAAATAACCACAAGTTTTTAATTACATAATTAAGAAAAACACCTAGGGTTAGTCCATAACCCAGGCCAGGGATGTTACAATTTATAAACCCCTAACAAGGATTTCACCCCGAAATCCCGAAAAGAAAAAGGGGAAGCAGATATTATTTAAGCATCATATTATTACATCCTTAGATAACATTTCGTTATTAGGGAGATGTTATAAAGTTTTGATCAACTTTTCTTAATATCACACTCATACTCTGTTATTTATTTGAGACCATATAAGTACTTTCACACCTTGATTGTGTCATCACATCCGATAATTACCATATGATTTTTCCTTATTATTTGCACTAACTATCTCATTAGTTGTATATTCTCTTATCATAGGGAAAAGTTACTTATTAGACAAGGACTTATTTGACAGATATATTGGAGAAAGATATGTTTATGAAAAACATAAACCCCTAACATGTGATGTTCATATTAGTCTATATGTCTAATTTCATTTCATAGTTGACCAATCTAGGTAATTAATATAATAATTTGATATATTATTGCATTCTTATTTTGGTACCTATCACATGTGTTATCAACACATTACCTTTCCTGCTTCCTTTCACCTTGGTACATTACTTGTTACATATATTCTCACCTTGGAACCCAAGTTCAGGATAAACTGATACTTTTATAAGTAATCACCCCATAAACATCTTTATTATTATCCTTACAACTTTACTGGTCCGGGTTGACCTCCCTTATTCCCATATTTCTTATTTTATGATAATCATTAGGTTGTTTCAGAATGACTGCTTGATCAGAGCAATAAAAAAGGTAACAATCTAAGAGTTTCCATATTTACTTTATCATCAACAATTGTATACCTGGCCAGGGTATATAAATGCTGAGATAAGGTAATATGCATTTGTATATCACCATATTCCTTCTCTTTTCTTATCATCACAAGTATAAGTATTAATCGTACTGAATTTTCTATCCAGACCAATTCTTTAGTACCTCGTCTTCTTATGGAGGCAAACATGCAACATGAAACATCTATTTTATACAACATTATAAATCTTTACATGACTAATCAAGGAAGGTTCAATCAATTTCTTTTTCAATTTTTATCCAAAATATCATAAAAATACATATAAGAAATACCATTTATTTTGTTTAACCTATTATGACTCGAGGATTATTCATTATCTCAGGCTGATTCTGTCTCAGAGGTTGATTTGCCATAACATTTCTGGCTGGGCAATCTCTTATCAGGTGCCCTACCTGTCCACATTGATAGCAAGTTCTGGGTCCTCGGTGTGGTCTAAAGGGTTCCTTACCCTTTATGGATAACCATTGCCTTGGTTTGCTAGGTCCTGGTTGTTTTGGTGATACTAGAAACTTCTTCCTTTTGGAACTACCAGGTCTCTGCCCTGGGTTTGGATAAGCCTTTTCTCAATTCTTCCTTTATATTTCTCTTCTGGACAATTAGGTATGATATGTCTAGGCTTCCTACACCTATAGCAGGTCCTAGTTTCTGGTTGTATTCTAACCCCTATATTACTATATATTGATTCAATAGGTTGAGGTTGAGCACATACTTGCTCTAAGTTCAAAGCTTCATCATTTACCATTGCTTCAACCTGTTGTTGTGGGTTACATATTCTGTTGATATCCAAATCATCATCATTAGGAGCTGGTAATCTGGGTTGTATTGCTAGTGCTTGATCCACTAGATACATAATGGTTGCCCTAAATTCCCCAATAGTGATTCCTAAGGAAGGATTCCTTATCATGGTTGGATTATCTAGGGGGATCTCAGGTAATTGTCCCTCTCTTGCTTGCTCCTCTGCACCTCTCCTTGGTGTAGCATTGTTTCTCTCTACAGCAAACTCCTCATCCGATCCAATCATCTTCAAGTTCTTCTCCTCCTATGTGAGCACAAGATACCATCAGATACACTGGATGACACTTAGAACAGACTCTACTACCTTAGCCCTATGTCTCTGTAGACTCAGCAAACCTAGAGCTCTAATACCACTTAATTGAGACGTTCCATCTCGCAAAAATAGGATTAACTAAAGCGGAAGCGATTGTTTAACTGGCAACAAAGTTATGAAAAATCACTAAAATTTTAAATTTTTTTTGGAAAGAGATATTTAAACCATAAAACTCTTTTTATAACAAGACGAGATAAACTATTTACAACATGTTTTGACATTACATCTCTGTGGAATCACCTCTCGAGTGATTACATACATCCATTGCCCTGTTATCTGTACAAGGCAAGATACAACAAAAATCTCAAGGCATTAAGCCAAAAACCTCAGACCTACTGACTCCTAGGACCTGAGAGTACAGAGACGACATAAGACATACTATCTACAAGACTTGATAGTCAGTATCTCCACCTGAGATTCACTATTGCCCCTGATGTTGTTGTTGCTGTTGTTGCTCATTCTTAGATGGATTCCTTCGTCCTCGGCGTCTACCTAAAAGTAGAATCCCACGGGGGTGAGACAATTGAATAATTGTCCCAGTGAGAGTTATAACTCTCCGCCAGAAGCTTTGTTATAGCAATTAAGGAATAACATAAGCAGAGTAACTTAAATCATCCACCAACAGATTTGATATCAAGTAAAGCAACATTTACTTAAGCAATTACTTCAATAGGGAATATAAAGAACATGTATACTAATTACTTGACTGGAACATTATAAACATGTAATATCAATCATTGTTTTTCGTAGTTCAACCTAAGCAGTTATACTACACGGCTGATTATGTCTTTCAAACATTATTATGCCCTGCGGAGATGAGGTATACTGCTCATACTCCAACCGATCACTACTAAGTCGCATCGGTACCATACATAGGTCATCAAAAGAGCCGAATTCTTATGACCTCATCTTCCTCAGTCAGTTAGAGGATCTATTTGCAGGACATCTTGTGTCTCTGCTATGATAGCTATTCAGGGTATTCTGGAACTTCACTATTAGAGTCACAGTGGCATTCTGTACTCTCTTCATCATCAAAAGATCTCTTGTTTATCTCTCATCGATGCGACATTGGTGATTCCCTCGGGAGATTGGTGATACATCATCCCAGCATAAACCTATAATGAAGGATTGATAGGTTAATGGTACATCCTACATCAATTCCTACATTAGGACGTAAGGATATTCACGTACATAATCCCCCATATACTCAAAAGTATATGTTCCAAGAGTTCCCTTAGGAAAACCTGTTTCACCATCATTTGGTCTCTGACAATGATGGATCTATGGTCAGAGCCCTATATGATATCATTATACTTGATTATTTAAGTACATTATAGCATTCTTTTTAACATCATGCATGTTTTCAAACATAAACCATCAAAACAACTTCTATAAAGAAAGAATACTAAATGTATCAAGTTCATTTCACATCCAATTTTCATTGGGATGTCAATCCCTAACCATATAATCATTATGATTCAGGAACATGGGTGTTCAAACCCTTAGATCACTATAATACTTGTTATCAAGTAATATCTTATCATCAAATCATTTACCAGCATGACCTTGATTATAACAATGCATATATTGTTCATGGCTCTTACAGCCTATGAATCTCATATGTTACCACTGGAACTAGGCAACATAGTATGTCATTATTCATAAAACTTATAACATGCTTTCAATGAATATGACATCATAACCCTTACCTTGTTATGACCATTTCTTTATAAAAACCTGCATGGTTAATGCATTTGATAATAGGCAATTATCTCTATATCAGCATAGTATAAAATAGAGATAACCTTTCAATTTAAGAGTTGTACCATTATGCCCTTAATAGGGTTAGGCTTTCCTTAATCAATTCAACTAGGGTTATTCCACCCCTTTTTATCTGTAAGAAGGTATAGTGATTCTTTATTACATGATTCATGCATAGAGTTCCATGCTTAAAAACATAACCCAACTTATGGTTATTGTACCCCACCTTTCAATAATTGGGGTTTCTTGTTCTCATTAACACTTCAACCCTAACATACTACTCCACCACTCTTAGGAGCATACAAAGATATTATAAGTGTTTGCTTTCGATTACTATATTCATCATATATCATTGATGATCATCAATTCTAAGTATTAGCCCATTTCTCATTCAAATCATGTTATGATTACATCATACTCATTAATATGGCTTACTCCCCTCCCAAGATGTATTAACCTACACTTATCGAGTACATTGAGTCCATTATGTCTCTATCATAGGTAACTACTTATCATATACTCTTTGTGCCTTTTGTTTAAGTATGATGGTTTAGATGTTCATCCAGGTATGATACCCTGAATTGTCGAATGTGACATCTATCATATCTTGATGTATCACTTTCTTCTTATTACCATCTTACTTAAGATAATTGATTAACTCATTATTAAGATATTTCTCTTTTAATACTTTACCCACCAACCTGTTACTTTCCTCATATGGTGCATGTATCATATATCAGAATTATCCAATTATCTTTAATGATATAGGTTTAAACATTGTTGATGTAGGATAAACCATCATCAACTATACTAGGTATCTCCATATTCAGGATGTTATCTACATTATACTTTAGTATACATCAATTCTAAGAGTTTCATGCCCATCCTTATTATAAGGTGTAAAAGCATTTACTCGTTCATAGAGATGTTTGGATCTAGGCATCATCTTACCTCTTAATTCCTTATTTATTGAAGTTACCACATTAATCATTCACATGGCTCTCTAACCCTATTCTATATGCTCATGACATAATCATCTTATATAATTTATTTAGCTACACCTCTCTTTAAAGTACTATCTAGTAAACCATCTCCAGGGTTTCATAACTAATAGGCCATAATTTAAGCTTACTATTCATCCTAATAGGGGTTTCTCATGACATCACCTACAATTAGGGTTTCTATTCATATCACGTATCCCCTAGATTAGGTTTATGATTAATATCCCACCATTAAGGACTACTAATTCTCTTCACGACATTCCCTTAGAATTAGGGTTTACTATTTCACATTACATGATTTACCCTAGAATTAGGGTTTACTATTTCACTTCATAGTGAATTGAGCTTATATAATCATCATGTATGAAGATTACTATCATTAATGCCTTCAAATTAGGTTAATATTCATTAATCATCATAATTAGGGTTTCCATGATCTCACTATAAAGGATCATACCCTAATCATGTGTATTTATACATACTGAAGGTATTTTACTTGATTTCCATCATATTAGGAGTCTTCTCTCTCCTCTTATCATTATATGATGTTTACATCACTCTAGATTATGTTAGGTCAAATCAACTTTGATTAAAATAGGTCAAGTCATCACCATTATGGTTATTAGGGTTTGCTTGATCAAGGGGTGTTGATTGCTTTAACCCTTAAAGGGTACCTTGGTAATGTTCACCATTGATCACAACCTACATCAATCAACTCATTACTTGTTCCCTTATTGTCTTTAGGTATCATTAGGGTTTAGGTTAAAAAACCATTGAACCATCTAAGCCTTCAAAGCATTAAGCATTCTTAACCCTAAAAGTCCCCAAACGGTTTCACACTTCAACCTCCAAATGGTTTTGAAACCGTTTGGAAGGGTTGACCGTTTGGTACCTTTGACCTTCAAGACCGCATGGACAAGATCACACTCAAGACCGTTTGCCCTTAAACGGTCTTGAACCCATTTGATCATGTTGACCGTTTAGCCAAGGTTGGCTTTGAAACTGTTTGAGCAATTCAGCCTTAAAACCGCATGACCTTAAACAGTTTTGAAACCGTATGAGTCCAAATGGTTTTGAAACCGTTTGAGCCCTAATGGTCTTGATACCGTCTGCCCCCAAATGGTCTTGAGACCGTTTGGATTCAAATGTTCTTGAGACTGTTTGATCCAAAGACCTCAAAACCGCATGGACCTAAAAAGTGCATCAACACTTGCAATTGATTAGGGTTTTCAATGTTGAACCCATCAATTGATCATGCCAAGGTTAACCACTTGTCAATTAGCCAATTAGGTTTATCCTTAACCAATTTGACACTCAATTGACCCTCAATTGGTCATCAATTAGGGTTAGGACCAATTGGATTAGGGTTTGTAATCGATCAACCATCAACATCCATCAACATGAATCTAATTGAAGTTGAACCCATCAAGTATCACCCAATTGGGCCATGAACTGACCCCCAAACGGTCTTGGGATCGTTTGGACATCCTCCAAACTGTCTTGAGACCGTTTCCCCAAAGTATCATCAAAATCTAAGTCAATTTGTTAAGGGTTGAACCCTAATTAGGTCACAAATCAGCACTTTTGGTTATTTCAACAACCTATTGTGATTGGACCCTCAATTGATCAAATTACCATAACCCTAGACCTCCAAATGATCTTGTGTGATCACCAAACTGTCTTGACACCGTTTGGGTGATCCCCAAACGGTTTTGAAACCGTTTGGGCCACTCAACCCAAACTTCAACATGATTGGTCCATTGAAATCAGCAAAAGAACCCGATTAGGGTTTAGGTGACTAAAGTGCCTTCAACTTGAGATTTGCTTAGAATTAGATGTTGATTCTTTGTAGATGATAAATTAATAATGTGTCCAGAAGACCCTCAAATGGTCAACACTTGTTCAAACCTCCCAAACAGTCTTGTAGAACTGTTTGAATCTAAACGGTCTTGCATACCGCATGAGTCCAAACGGTTTTGCAAACTGTTTAGACCAAAGGTGGGAGACTGTTTGATAAAGTTACCTTGGTAATCATGCCCATCATCTTCTACCTTGAGACTAAGGTCTGTTATTCATGGTTTTGCTTGCAAGAGTGCAAGGAAAGATGGGGGAAAGAAGAACAAGCTACTATTGCAAGAAAGAAGATATATATATATATATATATATATATATATATATATATATATATATATATAAAACAAAGTTTAAGGGTTTAGAGTTATAAAACCCACCTCAAAGTCGGTCCTAAAGATCCAAGCTTCCAAGCTTTAATGGCGTTTTGAGCTCCACAGGTCGGCCAAGGTCGTTTCTTCAAGAATTGGTTGGGAGGGATGGCTAGAAAGTAGAACTAGATAAGAAATACTAGCAAACCAACCTTGCACCATGATTTCCTCCACAAACCCGAGCTAGATGATGGTCAATTCTTACCTAGAACTACTTGGCCATTCTCCTCTGCTCCAGAGCTATGTCCTTATTCGGTTTAAGCAAGGGGCTAAGTGAAGAAGAAAGGGAAACGATCCCTTGGTTTGCAAAGAAAGGAGCCTATATACTTTGGGTAAAATTTCAACATAAGGACAACAAGTTTCTCCATTTCTCAACTAGGTCCTTCTTTTCTTATAGGCACGTACCTTCTTCTTCAAACTTAAGAAAAACTTCTTCTTAAACCATGGTCTAGAGGAAAAGAAAGCCAAACCTCCTACTAAGTTGCACACATATAAAAGGGTCTTTGCATATAACTTGATTATTTGCTTACAAGGATCATCCTTCTTATTTAATTATTCAATTGAAGTGCCCTCTTCATCATTTTACTCTAAATGATGTCAATAGTCATAAAAGATACTCTAGAAGGTGTATTTTACATGTTGCACCCCATGTTTTGGGTAAAATGCACTTTACTCCAAAATTAGGGGTTTAAAGCACAAGGATTGCTCCACAAGCTGCATCTTGGTGCCCAAGCTTGGAGAATCCATATTACTTCATCATATTCATACATATGATGTCTCATTACCAAAGGAACATCCAACCATGTACAATTTGTAAGTTAACCCCTCTAACTGGGTAATTTGCACATAGGTCCCTGTATTACAAAACAATATCACAACATTGGTTAAAAAGTCAGAAAAAGAAATGTATGTTCCTCAGGAGCTTTAATTACATACCAAAAAAAAAATAACCCCAAGTTTCTAATTACATAATTAAGCAAAATACCTAGGGTTAGTCCATAACCCAGGTCAGGGATGTTACAACTAGTGGTGGTCTGTGGGGCCAGTCGTCATTCCTGAAACTCTACTAGAGCCTTGGGCAGTGGGCCCAGGTGTTACAGATGGTATCAGAACCATAACCCCTCTAGTAGGTGGGGCCCACATGGGCATGGCATGCCAGTCTTGAGCCGTGCGGTCTAGGCATGTAGGAAAGGGTTGTCCATGGTTGACGTAGCCACCCTTGCGCTGGTATTCAGTGATTGGGAGCTGGGTGTCCATGGGCCATTGTGGGTCTGCACTGAAATGAGGAAGAGATTATGAGGCCTTATAGTTGAGCCTTGACGAGGACGTCAAGAGTATACGTGGGGGAGATTGTAACATCCCAAGATTTGAGGCCTCAGATAAAAATATCTTATAAGGAATGATTGGACTACCCATATCACCAAGGTGCACCTCCTTTTCCGGGAGCCCATCTCTAAGGATCTCCATAGTTAAGCATGCTCAGCTTGGAGTAGTACTAGGATGGGTGACCAGTCGGGAAGTTGCTCCTGGCTTGTGCGTGAGTGGACAAAAAGCGTGCAGTTAAGACTAGTGGTGGTCTGTGGGGCCAGTCGTCAATCCTGAAACTCTACTAGAGCCTTGGGCAGTGGGCCCAGGCGTTACAGGCCTAGATATCGAACACGAGGAAAATGTGTACCTAGAAACTATTACTAACAATGACCCGATCAGCTAGGCAGATAAAAAAAAGATTTGGTTATTAATAACTAATTTGCAGGAATTAAAACTAAGATTAGTGGTTGTGATCACAAGTGGAATGAATTCCTTAGGATTGTGGTTTCACCACACTTCACATTGCAATTAACATTGTTTCATTAATATTAATCTCTTCTAATACTAGATAAAGAGACATGTAGCAAGAATTACCCACTCTCGTGGTATAATTCACTACCTAACCTAATACCAATCCCACTCTAGTAGAAATTGTGTTATTAGTTAGGTGCTTTACCAGAATCTCTATGTTATTCTCTTAACATTTGTAAGACCTTTCTCAAGGTGTGATATAAAATGTGTAAATCTATGAGTTTTCCAACCTTTAATCCCTTTCTTGAAGAAATTAATGGTCTAAACAACTACCTATGGTGATCAAGCACATATAATTCATGATGCTCTCATAAAATTATGTCTAGAAATTAAGAAAAACATGTATATTAAATTATAATCATCAATTACAATGCAAAAACATGCTACTCCTGGATCCTAAGGAAAAGGGGATTAGTACACATAGAAAGAGAAGATGAAAAATAAGAAAACATCAAGAACAAGGAAAACCCAGAGAGAAAGATGGTATAGATGGTTCCTCCCGATGAATGCACCACTAGAAGTGCTTGAACCGGCCAGAATGTTGCTTTATCCTCTCCTTTCTCTCTTCTTTTCTTTCTACCATCGTACAATTGAATAAGACATGATGATTAGGTTTTACCGAACTCCCACTAAGTCACTTAGGGCGTCATTAATTGTCAATCGTTGGATTACTTGTGATTTCTAATCTTGACTGATCCTGCAGAGTCGGTACTACTGACTAGGTGTCGGTATAGTATTGACTCCCCCGATAAGTTGCGGTTGATTGTGAGGTTGTCGACACTACTGAGTAGTGTCGATAGTACTAAGATTTCTCGAGATTTTCTAAGTCCTCCTTGTAAGGTTGTCGATAGTACTGACTTCCTTTGTCAGTACTATCAAGTTCTCAATTTCATTGTTCCTTTCAAATCAAGTGTCAGTACCACCGACGGGAAGGTGGGTAGTATCAATCTATGTAGTTTCTTGTATATTCACTTGAAATTCCACAAAAATGAACATAATCTCCAAAATCATAATGAGTATATCAGGAACATTAAAAATACATATATTAGATGCAATTAAGTGTCATAGGCTAATGATAATAGATAATGCACAAATTAATATGAAAATGAACAATAAGTGCACAAAAATCCATAATTAACAACCTATGAAATGACAATTATCCAGTGCATAAAAAACCAAACGATTGGCCAGGAGGTGAGACAATTAGTTCAAAGGTTGAATCGATCAACCTTGATTGGTAAGCACAAATCTTCATCGACAACAAGTTTCTACATGTGATGTTTGTGGTAATTCCTTGTGGCTTCAAGGAATTACATTAGGCTGGACATAACCATCACTTTTTATTTATTGCATGTTTTTGTTGTGGGATATAACATCTATATGATGCATACTACATATGTGGTGATCATATGAAGTATATGTATTTATAAATACAAAACCCCTCAAATAAAATATTAAGTCTAAGATGCTTTCCATCAACAACACACATGAAAGCTTGATTGACTAAGCGTAGGTTACACTCTCGCGTGGTGTGTCATCTATCTCATGGAATTGTGATGGTAGATATGTAGGTTCTTCCTTCGTAGGATGCATATTTATAGTGTTGTTGGCTATTGGGTCAGGCTTAGTTGGTGGTTCTTAGAGTGTCTAAGCCCAGGGGCATGCAAATGATTATGGCAACAAGTTGTGCATATTATCTATCCAAGAGTTGCATAAGATGCAATTGGCAAGAGTTGCCTACCTTAATAATTGACTATGCATATTAGCTGGGTGATCATTGAATTATTTTAGATCTTGCATCACTAGAAGTTTGTACAATACAATCTTTCAAATTAATATCTGAGGGTTATCAATTTTAACAAAATAGTGGGAGTGATAATAATTAAAGATCTAATTAATATTGTCAAAAAATTTCAAATCAAATCAAAAGGTTTTTGACAAAATACAATTTATTCTCTTGTAGAATCAAATGACGAACAAATTTGTATTACGATCAGTCCTAAGGAAGGACAAACTTGACAGGAAAAATTTCCACAATTGTTTTTTACCTTTGAGAATGGTTCTCAATGAAGAGTGCAAGCTCTATGTCCTTGACAAACCAGAGCCAGAAATATCTGCTCTTGATGTGCCTAGGACAAAGGTGGATGCTTACAGGAAGCATGCCAAGGATGCCTTGGAGATAAAGTACCTTATGCTTAGCTGCATGAACTATGAGTTGCATGAGCATTGCGAGGACATGGGTATTCTTGAGATGGTAACACATCTTAAGAAAGTGAACCTAGGCCTTACAATGCAGGAAATGGATGATATCATAAAGATGCTACTTGAGTCTAAGATGACAGAGGGAACCTCGGTAGAAGAACATGTGCTCAATATGATTGGACATGTGTATCATCTTAAAGAACTGGGATTCACTCTAAGCTAATAGTTGGCCATGGATATGATTCTAAAGACATTGCCAGAATCATATAGCCACTTTATTGCGTGCTATCACATGAATAATATGGACAAACCAATATCAAATTTGCTTGGTATGTTCATATATGTCGAAGCAAGAATGAAGAAGGACAAATCCGTGATGATGATAAGTGGAGATGTGTCCAAGGATAAAAGCAAGGCCATGAAGAGTTCTAAGGCTAGACCCAAAACCAAATCTTCAGCACTCAAGTCGAGGAGAAAGAAAAGTACAAGAGAAACTTATCCATTATACTTGAAAGCATTCAGGAAGAAGAAGATGGGAATGGTGATCTCCACTTTAGGTACATACATTATTGAGATAAATCTATCTACTTCTTCATCATGGGTACTAGATACCCGATGTGGATCTCACATATGTTCGAATATGCAAGATCTAAAAGGAAGTAGGCCTTTGGGAAAGGTGAGGTGGAACTATGAGTCACAAATGGCGCAAGAGTTGCGTCCAGTGCAGTTGGAACCTATAGATTATCTCTTCCCACAAGGCTTGTAATAGAGTTAATCAACTACAATTATGTACCTGCTATAAATAGAAACACCATTTATGTATCTTATATAGACAAGGATGCATTTGAATTCCATATAAAATGGTCGATGTTCTATTTTTGAAGATGGGATCTTTTATGGTAGTGCCCCAATGTCTAATGGTCTTTATTTTCTAGATCTAAATATAGATGTATATAACATAAATACTAAAAGATTAAAACTCAACAACTCAAACAAAACATACCTTTGGCATTGTCGTCTAGAGCACATAAATGATAATCGCGTATCTAGACTCCATAAAGATGGGTATCTGGACTCTTTTGATTTCAAATCAATAGATACATGTGAATCTTGTTTATTGGGCAAGATGGAAAAGACACCTTTCACTGGTAATAATGAAAGGGCTAGCTGAAATGACCACATTTGTGCTTAATTGGTAAACTAGGGTTTACCTGAATGATTACATGCTTGATTAGATTGAACATCATTTATACTTGATTAATGATAGTAGATCAATTGTAATGTTTCAAAGCTAAGAAGAAACTCTAACTATGATTTTAGTTTGAAGAATTAGGGTTTGAGAAACGTAAACCCTAATCGGCAAAAATTTGGGGTTTTGATAGTACATGAATATGGAATTTGATCAAGATAGCAGTGTGGTAAATGATTTTTCATATTTTCTAAAAATTTTGTATTAAATTATATTTTGGATATGATATGTATAACTCAATCATGGATATTTGAGAAAAATTTCAGAATATTTGAGTATTCTTTGAATGTGGTTCTCGATCAAACTATACTTCGACCAAAGTGCTGACAGAGTGATTTTCATCAGTGTAGTGTTTTATTTTTATTTATTTATTGGTAACTTCAAAGGATATAAAACTTTAACTAGAGATATAAAACTAACTCATAAACAAGGTGTAAAATTTTCATAATTTTTTGATGCGTTTAGACCTTATTAGTAGATGAATTATAGTAATATTTTTATGACAGAAAATTCAGTTGAGATAAGAAAACGTATAGTGAGGGGTCAATGTGCAATTGACCCAATCATCTCAATTGTTCTATATGGTCAACCTAACACACAAGGAGGTCTCATAATTCGTGATTCAATCCAAAGAAATGAAATCCTAAAGAGAGAGGGAGAGTTAGGGTTTGAGAGGAGAAAGTGATGGAGATGCTGACCTAGGGTTTTGCGGTCCGAGGAATGATGAAATCATGTAAGTTTAGCTTCTTTGCATAGCATTTCATGGTGAATCTTCTCTCACATGTCAAGATTCCGTCCCTCCTATAATTAGATCAGAAATGGTGTCAAAACGTCCCCTTTTCTCACTCTTTCTTCATAATCCCTCATTTTTAGGGTTTCCTAGTTGAAAGGAAGAAGAATCAGGTGAATAGCTAGGGATTTGATATGAGATCGAGATTTTCAGGGATGAGCTGCGTTTTTAAGGTGTTTTCACACCTTAGGGTGAGTGGGAACTTCCTTTAAACAATATATTGCATGAAACTAGGTTAAATCATCCATAATCTTTAATTGCTGAGTATGCGACTACAAACCCTGAATTGTGTGTTTGATATGAAACAGATTCTTCCTCTGTTTGGATGAATTTTAGATGATAAAATCATATTAGAAATGTATACAATACATCCTAATGAGAATTCCCTAAGTATTCACAGAGGTTATAAGAGTAAACTTAAAATATAGGGAATTTGTCTATGACTGAAATTGCTGTATAATTAAATAGAGAAATTTGTTTATCTGGATTCCCTTGGTTATGAATGATTGTTTATCTAAATTCAAAGTACATATATGTCAGATACTATCTTGGATTTCATTTAAGGTGAATAGTGTTTGTTTGATATCTCAGTAAAGAGGGTGAAACCCTAGATTTGAGGAAAGTTGGATATATGTGAATAGATATCATGAAATCCATTTGAACAGATTTTCTTGACATGATAAACTTTATTTATTCAATTTTATTATTGATGCATGTTATATTAGTGAATGACATGGAAAACCCTAATTTAGCTCAATTCGAGGATTTCATACATATGTTTATTGTATATGACTTGTTTAAATCAATCTATATTTAGAGGATGTTTATGACATATTAAATCCTTATGAGAGTCATGTGATAAGTGAATGAGGTAAATGAAACCCTAAGGATATGGTGTTCAATGAATCAAGTATTTTGATATCAATGTTCTCAGTATGAGATGTGGTGATGCACAACTCAAGATTTGGGTTGAGGTGCACATTTTCCAAGAAAGTGCAAATAATTTATGGGTGCAAATGACGATTACTCGTATGTCAAGTAATTAACTCTTATTAGTGTATTAAGTAGTTCAATTGCATGATTCTAGTGTATAAAGTATCAAGTGGACATGTAATTTGTTATTTAAGAATTTTAGTCTGCCTGTAGGTATAAAATGTTGATTTCTTAGTATATTACAGTGTTTTGAGTATATTGCTCTGCCAAGTTTAGAATGATATACATGTTGTGTTATAAACTTCAAATAAATAGATGCAGTCTCATAGAGATATCAGAGTCAAGTATAAGTAAGAGAAAGGTACAATGTAGAAAGAGCTTTCCAAGAATAATAAAACAATAGACATAGGTGCCCTGAACACCGTAGATTCCCTACGGATGTCTACACTGTAGGGAGGAAATGATCCACCCTGGCAGCGACCGGTATACGGGGATTGGATCACACCCACAGAGCATGCGGGGAGACAAAGCCCTTAAGGAAGTCACCTAAGAGAAGATATGTTACCCAACATGAACTGGAGATCCCGGTGGTAACCCAGAGGTACCCACAGAGCATACCAAGATGAGACCCACAGAGCGTCTCAGACCCTCTGCCTATGTACTCAGCCTAGAAGGAGAGGTCTAATTAAAGGCTAGCTGTTTAGCCACCTTAGTCAGACGTGACAGTTTGAGTCAAGCAGACCCAAATTTAGCTCTAGGCTTAGCTTCCTGGGTTTTAAGCTAAGTCCTGTACGGTGAGATTGTAGTTTGCTATGAGTCTTCATATGTAGAGTACACTGCATATGATCAGGGCATAAGCTAAAATATGTTCATATAGGTTTAAAGAGTTTCTCATAAGTAAGAAAGGTTAAGAAAGATTTGAGTACAATTTCCCAACAATTATTCTTTGTATGTTTCTGAATTATTAGTTCTCTTTGAAATTAATCAAGCATGCTCATATATTGATTTGCTCTTGTTGATATCTAGAGTATCCTGCCATATTTATGATTGTAAATGATCAATCTCTGTAAAGCTTACTACTGCTATAATTGATATCAGTTTCTCAAAAGTATATCTGTAATTATATCAGTGCTTTAGACTGTTTCTTTGAAGTACCGATTCACTGAGTGAGTAGGCTCACCCCTCTACTCAAAATTTTTTAGGGAAACCACATGGACTTGAAGAAGGTCAAAGCATTAGAGTATATCTACCACATGAGTTAAGTATGAGATTAGTTAAGTTCAGTTGGTCCCTGTCACTCTAGGTCCTAGTATAGATGTGAGAGTGTTGTAAGTAATGTTTTATATCTTTGTTTCCTTAATAAGAGAGAATGTATCTGATTATCATGTCATATGTACCTGAGAATGAATGTATGTATGTGTATCTTTAATGTTGAGATCATATTAGAGTAATTAAGGTTTAATTCTCTTGTAAAGTTTGTTTATATGATTCAATGCAAGAAAACAAAGAGTTTGAAAAAGAAGAAAAAGTTAAGGGTGATCTTTGTATTACGTTAAATCCTCAATTTATGCCCTAATCTCATGATTAGTGGTAATTGTGAGATCAGGGTGTAACACTAGCGATCTATTAGGACTCATTCATATTGATGTATATGGACCTTTTAGAATGACAACTACATGTGGGTATCAGTACTTCGTTACCTTCACTGATGACTTCAGTAGGTATGCCTATGTTTTTTTAATGAAACATAAGTCAAAAACTCTTGATGGGTTCAAGGAGTTTATGAATGAAGTACCAAACCAACTTGGTAAATGTATTAAGACACTTCATTATGATCGAGATGGAGAATATTTGAACCAAGAGTTTGAGGACCTTCTTAAAGCCCATGGGATCATATCCCAGTGGACTCCACCTGGAACACCATAGCATAATGGTGTATCCGAAAGAAGGAATAACACACTATTAGATATGGTGCAATCAATGATGAGTTTAGATGAGCTTTTGACTACCTTCTGGGGTTATTCTCTTGAAATTGACACGTTTACACTAAATCAAGTGCCATCTAAATCGGTTCAAAAGACATCATATGAGATATGGATTGGGAAGCGTCCCAATATGTCTTTCATGAGGATATGGGAATGTAAAGCTTATGTTAGGATTTTTTTAACTAAAAAGCTGGGCCCTAAGTCTAATAAATGTTATTTTGTTAGACATCCTAAGGAAACTTAAGGATATTACTTTTATTCCCAATCTGACAACAAAGTGTTTGTTTCCAGAGATGCTGCATTTAGATGGATTTCATTTCCAAAGGAATTAGTGAGAGGAAAGTGGAACTTGAAGAAGTTCAAGACCAACAAGAAAATATTGAACCAATAGATGTATAAGAGGAACAAAGAAAATCACAAACTATTGTGGAATCTCAAGTAACACAGTGACCTTGTAGATTGAATAGGACACACCTTGAACCTGAAAGATTTGGATATCTTATTACTCAGGAAGGTAGTAAATTGGTCATAGATGATGAGCCAATATCCTATCTAGATTATATAAAGGGACCAGAATTGGCTTGAGACCATGAGATCTGAGATGGTGTCCATGTCCACCAATAATGTATGGACCTTGGTGGATCCACCTGAAGGGGTAAAACCTATAGGGTGCAAGTGGGTCTTCAATAAGAAGACGGACATGGATGGAAATGTTCAAACCTTTAAGGACAAATTGGTTGAAAAGGGTTTTAGACAAGTTCAAGGTGTTGACTATGACGAAAGCTTTTCTCTAGTGGTCATGGTTAAGTCCATCGGGATCATGCTTGCCATTGCAGCTTATCATGACTATGAAATTTGGCAGATGAATGTTAAAACTGCATTCCTTGACCAGAATCTTCTTGAGGATGTGTATATGACACATCCTGAAGTTTTATAAATCCAAAGGATGCAAATAAAGTTTGCAAACTACAAAAGTCAATTTATGTATTGAAGCAAGCATCTCAGAGCTAGAATCTTTGTTTTGATGAGACAATCAAAGAGTTTGGCTTTATTCTAAATGAAGATGAACCTTATGTGTACAAGAAGGTTAGTGGCAGCATAGTGTGATTCCTCATATTGTATGTAGATGACATACTACCGATGGGGTATGACATCCCTACTTTAAAAAAGGTAAAGGCATGGCTTGTAAATACATTTTCTATGAAGGACTTGGGGGAATCATCCTACATAATAGGGATTAAGATCTATAGAGATAGACCTTGAAGGCTTCTTAGACTAAGTCAAATCACATACATTGACAAAGTGTTGAAATGGTTCAACATGGAGAGCTCAAAGAGAGGGAATCTTCCCATGCTACATGGAGTTACCATCTCTAAAGCTCAAAGTCCTAGTTCTTGTGAAGAAAGGGAGCACATGAGTTTGATTCCATATGTCTCAATAATTGGATGAATTATGTATGCAATGTTGTGTATCCGTACTGACGTCTCATATGCCTTAAGCATGATGACAAGATATCAGTCAGTTCCAGGTGATGTTCACAGCCATGAAGAACATCCTCAAGTACTTGAGAAAGATTAAGGATCAATTCTTGGTTTATGGTAGAGAGGAAGAGTTGGTGGTAAAGGGTTACACTGATGCAATCTTCTAGAATGACAAAGATGATTACATATCACAATCACAATTATTGTTCTACCTAAACAATGAAGCTGTAAGTTGGAAGAGTTCCAAGAAAGAGACAATTGTCGATTCTACAATAGAGGTTGAGTATATTGTTGCATCGAATGCAACAAAGGAGGTTGTACGGATCAAGAAGTTCATTTCTAAACTTGGGGTCATTCCAAACATCAACGATACAATTGAGCTATATTGTGACAACAATGGAGCTATTACACAAGCTAAGGAACCCAGATCATGTTAGTGCTTGATGCAGGAATTTTGAGTCATATTTATAGGTTGATTTCATACTTGTCTTGTGTGTTTATTTGTCATTTTTATGACTATAATAGCATGATTCACTTTCAGTAGCCTATAAACATTTTATGCATCAAGTTGATCTTATTCTATAATATTTGTATGATTTATGAAATTTCTCAAATTTGACTTGTATTTTTCTCTCTGTTTCAGGTACCTTCTATTCTAGGACCTATCGATACCATCGACAGGTCCGTCGATACTATCGACATGGCAACAACAACCAAGTTGGAGAAACAACACCCCGTCGATACTATTGACACCTTTGTCGATAGTATCGAGAAGTGAGCAGACAAATTCGATTTTAGAAGCAAGAACGCGTGACCTAAAGTGTCGATACTATCGACTGCCCGTCGATACTATCGACGCCATCGAATCAAAGTTTGTTCAAAATTGTCACGATCGAACGACTGTGATCTTTTGGCAGTCGTAAGTCATACATATATCTAAAGAAAGACGGCCTAGATGAGGGTATCTTGTTCTATTCTGTCGCATGAGTCCTGAAGGAGAGGAGAGCAAAGAACGAAGCCGAAAATAACATTTCAGAGGATTCGAGAGCCGTAGATGGGCAATTCTACTACCAGAAGGCTACAAAACACCCCTCACGCACCAAGGATCATCCGGATCTTCTCCATTTCAGGGGTTACATCATATTCTCATGTTTTCCTCTTTCTTCTCCATGTGTATCATTGAGATGAACATGCACGACTAATCCCCACTATCCTTAGGACCGGATGTAGCCCGGGGAATCATTGCATGACAATTTTCCATTGAGTATCATAATTATTCTCATTTTTCCTAGATATGTTATCGTGTTTCTATCACAATTTTCTATGCTTGATCACCATAGTTGATTTCTAATATTGTTAATTGCTCTTGACGCAGAATTAGTGGTTGAAATGGCATGATTAGTCTATAAATTCCTTAGACAAGGTATGTACGGTTAATGGTGGATACCTAGAGTATTAATTAATGCACTTAGATCTAGGGTATAAGTTACTACTGGCATGGAACTGACCTAGAACTAGGTAGTGGATTGCATCGCGAAAGTGAGCAATTCTGACTACAAGCCTCTATCCAGGATAAGAGAAGAGTTATGTTAGTTGTGTAGAATTGCATGCAGTGAGACCTTGCGATGAAACCGTAATCCTAAGGATTCCCATTCCATTTGATTAAACCAAACATTTAATCATCGCTCTTTTATTTTCTCTTATTTTATTTTCTTTTACAAAAACTAATCAACTTTCCCATCGGTCTAGATGATCACAACCGGTTAGTAGTAGTTTCTAACATTCACATTTCCCTGAGTTCGACTCGAGCCTCACAAGGCCTATATTACATTGATACGTTCACTTGAGTTTAACACATGATAAACATGTGTCAAGTTTTCGGCACCGTTGCTGGGGAAATGGCAAAATTTAGCACTACAAGTGCTGCGAGCGGCCATTCTAGGCCACTTTTTACTGCAATTTAATTTTTCTTTTTGAAATCAATTGCTTATCCTTCAGACTTTCATTTATTCTAGCACTATACTTACTTGATTTTTCATATTTTAGGTACTAGTGCATGGTGAGGACGCAGAGTACGAACTATGACAAATCAACATCTGATACTCCACAATCAAGTGACGAAGACGAGTTGATATATACGCCTCTCGAGGATGTTGAACAAGAACTTGAGGCTTTCACAATGGCCGAAGAGCAGACCATTTGGGAGAAGATTAAAGCTTCTTCTTCCTCTGCACAGAAGGGGCCAATCAAGAAACAAGCTATCAACATACCCAATTACAAGATTGATCTAGGGCTTATTCAATTGGTCAAGTCACAAGCATTCCATGGACTCAAAAATGAAGACCTAGTAGCCCACATCAGCACCTTTGTGGAAAACTGTGATATGGTGAAGGTAGATAGGTTCCCATAGGAGGCTATTTATCTGAAATTATTTCCATCCTCTTTAGCGAGTAACACAAGGAAGTGGCTCTATAATCTGGACGAGGAATATGTCGAATCATGGGATATGATGATTGAGGTGCTCTTTGAAAGGTATTTTCTGCCTGAAAATACAAATGATCTCGTGAGGAGGATCCACAATTTCAAACAGTAGGCATGCGAGACATACTCGGAGACATGGGAATGCTTCAATATCATGCTGTGAAAATGCCCACATCATGGCCTGGATTTAGAAACCCAAGCGAAGATCTTTTATTTTGCTCTTAACGAACATGATAGGAGTAATCTTCTCTCAGTAGGAACAAGTTTCTTTCTAAATAACAAAGGCTCCAAGTGTCGAGAGATTTCAAAGAGTATGGCTAAGAAGCAATCTTGGGGTGAAAGAGACACACCAAAACAAGTCAAAGTTGTAGGGGATGCCAAGGCCATTAAAGAATTAAATGAAAAGATGGATTTGATAGCAAAGAGACTTCTAGCAAAAGATGATGATGGGTCTGATGATGAAGCATAGTCAAAGTTCATGCGCCAACAATAGAGCTACATGAACAATGATTATTCGTGGAGGAAGGACAAGAAATTTTCTTGGAAGGATCCAAACAACATTTTGCAGGATCTGGATCAAAAGCCACATCCTAGTGCGGAGGACAAAAGTAATGAGTTGCTCAACCAAGTAATAAAGCAAAACCAAGAGTTGATGAATACATTCAGAAAGACAGTACAGTCACACGGTGAATACATGAACTAGTTTGGGCAGCAGATACAGAGCCATGGTGCATAACTAAGGATGCTAGAGACGTCCATAACCCAAATTGCAACTGAGATGGATGCCATAAAGCAAATAATTCAACAAAAACTAGTTGGGAATGTAGAGCCCGCTCAACCAAATCAGCAGGTTAAATATATCAGTCAAAAAGGGACCAAAGCTTCTTGTTGAGGAGATACATAAGCAGAGTATTATGCATATAGACTTGGAGGATAAACCCAAAGTTCCATACCCTCATAGTTTGCATGGATTTCTAGGAGGATGTAGGACACCGGTCAAATCACTCCAAGATTCCACCACTTCTGTGCCCACATCTCAGTTTTCTGAAGAGACTCCTATACTGGAAGAGCAGGTGAAAGCTTTACTTCGTAGTGGAGCAACCACTATCAATAAGGAGAAGCAGCCACAAGTCATGCCATCCACGGATGATGTGCCAAATCCTATCTTATAAGGTGGCATTGAAGCAAGCTTAGGGGAGGATACCCCTAAAGTTCCATATATTCCACTGCACAAGCGCATAAAGGAGCCAAGCGTGCCATTCCCAGATAGTCTGAAGCCGAGGAAAGAGCAAAGGCACTTCAAGAAATTTCTTGAGATCTTCTGGAAGCTCCACATTAACATTCCATTAGTGGAGGCTATAGAGCAAATTCCTTCATATGGAAGATTCATGAAAGACATCATCAACAAGAAACAGCAGATCAAAGATACATATGTTGTGTGTGTTGATGATTTGGAGGGTCAAACATGGGTCAAATGACCTCAAATTTGGACCATAGGCTAGTATTAATTCATACATTAATGCTATGCATTTAAATTTTCATTTTACACTAGATATGAACCTTAACCACTATATTGGCCATTAATGTGTATATTAATGCATTTTTAAGGGTGAATTAATATGAAAAGACATCTCTTTGCAATTCCTTAAGTATAAATTCGAAATGAACATTATAAACTCATTCAATAGTCATGTCCCACCTCCTATTCTATTTGAAGTACTCATTAAGTGAGCGAGTAGGCTCAACCCTCTACATACAATTTTTAGGGAAACCACGTGGACTTGAAGAAGATCAAAGCATCAGAGTAGATCTACCACATGAGTTAAGTATGAGATTAGTTAAGTTCAGTCGGTCCCTATCACTCTAGGTCCTTGTATAGATATGAGAGAGTTGTAAATGATGTTGTATCTTGTTTCCTTAATAAGAGAGAATGTATCTGATCATCATGACGTATGTACATGGAAGTGTGAGAAACAAAATGAATGTATGGATGTGTATCATTAATGTTGAGATCATATTAGAGTAATAAAAGTTTAATTCCCTTGTAAAGTTTGTTTATGTGATTGGATGTGAGAAAATAAGGAGTTTGAAATAAAATAGAGAAAAAAGGAGTAAGGGAGTGAACTTTGTATTAAGTATAATTGTAACACCCACCATCACACAGACAACAAGGTGACACACAAAAACATGCAAAACCACATATTACTAAAAACACAGGTTAATTAAAACCGATTGCGGAAGGCATACATAAGAGAACTTTTACATCCAGACCGTGAAGAGAAACATGTTATGAAAATATTACAAGCTTTGATATATGTCTACATCTTATCAGAACTAGTTGTACTATCAGCACCAGAGTTCATCACCTGTTTATACATACATAACGGGCCACGTACGGTCAACAACAGGATATACAAAATTACAATAGCTAGTCATCGTGAAACATCGTCAAACACCTCTGAGGACCTGAGAGTATAGGAATGACTCTAGAACACTACTACAAAACCACAAAAATAGCAGCATGTCCATCTCTTGCCTTCTACTGCTCTTCTTACTGCTCGGTCGCAACCTCACGACCACCACCACGTCTAGAGTGATCACCTAAAAAGGTTGTAAATCAGTGGGGTGAGACACACAGTCACAGTGAGAAACATAACTCCCCGCCGAAACTATAAAACCTTAGAAGATTAAAGCAATAAAAGCAGATAACTGATAAAGCATATATTAAGAGCAGTATACTGAGAAAGGCCATTATTCCCATCATTCTTACCAAGATATTCATGAGGCCTATATCCATACTTCCTTTATGGAACATGATTGACAAGATAAGCTTTATAATAACTTATCACAAAATATAAGGATCGTACGCATAACTGTAAGGTATAACTAGACCAGCTATATAAGCAAGGCCTCAATCAATGTTCTGTGTTTTGCTCTAAGCAAGGTATACTATTCGGCTGGGTTACGTCTTATTATGCCCTGAGGAAGTGAGCTGTCCCTGCCCAAATCCAACTTTTGGCTGTGAAGCCCAAAAACCGATGCCATACAAGGTCAATGGGAGAGTTGGACTCCATGACCTCACCTCCTCGTAGTCAGTGCACGAAAACCAAACAGGACCACAATCTCATGCTTATATGGCCTCAGCCTCAGGGTTAGCTCCACAAGCTACCCATATCTCTAGCTCACCTTGACACAGGTGCTAGTACATACATCCGAGCCATGAATGCATCATGCTCATCATCACATATCCTGAGCCATGGGTCTGTTCACCATGCTTGATATATTCACAGTGGTACTCATATTCCTCCTATTTTAGGCTAGGGGAAAACCTCACATATTCAATAGTATGCGCTCCAAGAAAATCACCATGATACTAACGATGATGGATCTATAGCCAGGGCAAACTACATGATATGTTCATCTATAATTAATTAGTATATTTTAAGCCAATTGTTGAGGCAACCAAAGTATAAACATAGACTTATAGAATTACATCATTATTGCCATCATCATACTGTCCTGGGACTTCAATCCCTCATTATATCAACCACTGCCTCTCAAGGCATCATAATCATGCATCAACATTCTGGGAACACATCCCTTATCTCATCATCAGAGGATAACACCTCAACTAGGCACTCAGCCTTATATCAGGTCCTCAGACCTATCAACTTGTTATCTCATTACCACATGGTGCTACTCAAGCACATACATCTCATAGCTCTTACCAGGCTATGAATCCACATAAAAATACCTACATGGTTAGTATCCACATCCATAGAGATAATTGAAGCCATCATGTATTAATAGGATTATCATGCTATCAAGTATAAAGCAATATCCATGAGTATATTACACATAAGCTATAGAAATCATAGTTTTATTATCAATCATAAGCATATAGCATGCCTCATACTTGTGATCATATACATGTGTCACATTATCATGTGTAGCAACATCATATCCTTCCAAACTTCATCGTTCACAACCTATCATCTTATCTCATTGTCATAGTTGTAGGATTCAAGGTGATTACACCATATCACTTGTATTATCATTATTAACAGAGAACTATCAGCTATATACATTCCGGGTTATCAGAACCCTCACAAAAGCTCATGCAACCCTCACTATAGGTATGGCGGGCAGTGCCAACCCTCACCAAAAGATGTATCGTGTATGGTCATACCCTCACCAAAGTATGTATCGTCTAGGGTTTCCCAACCCTAAGAAAGCTCACCACCATATCAGCCAACCCCATCACTTCACCTATCATGTAACAAGAACCCACCAACTCACATGGTTTCGGGCAAGGTGTATCATGCATCATCACAGGGCTGTCGACCAAAGGCCTATCATGCACACAAGCTAGGGTTAGGGTTTCCTCTATCGGCCAACCCTCACATGGACCATATCAGCCAAAGGGGTATCACCCAAGCACCCCTACCATGAAACCAACTTCCTATCATCCAAGGATCATCCCTATCATCCAGGGCATTCATGATGCCCAAGAGTAGTATTGTGCATGGCCATGCAACAACATATCGGCCAACACCTAGGGTTATCATGTCGGGCACCATACCGTATCACCCAAAGCTCATCCAAACAAGGTGGTATCAACCAAGGGAACCCTAACAGGCACCAACCAAACTTCAACTAGATATATCGGCCAAGGGTACAACTCAAGATGAAGCTATCGGGCAGCACTACTCCAAGTTCATAATGTGCAAAGCACAACTCTACAAGTTTTCTTCAACCTCAAGCACAAGGGCTCCAAACCCTAAATGATCAAGAAGATCGGCTCTCCTCTCAAAACCCAAGAGAGAGGGGTTTTGCACAACCTCTATCACAAATCGGGCAACCACAAGGATCAACCTCAACTTAGGTCATCACATATCCAAGAGCTCACCTCTCAAATCCATGGTGAGAGGAGGGTGTTGGAAACTAGAATGTAGACTCACCTCTCAACTTAAACGAGAGAGGGGTATTGTCCACATCACTAGAGCTCAAACTCACTTCTCAAAAACCAAGGAGAGAAAGGGGTATTGCTCAACAAGAAAACTACAAACTATGATTCGACCAACTAGATTCAAAGGCATATAAACCATCAACAACATCAACAACATCATACTCACTATATCCATAAGATCAACAACATGTACTAGAGCAAGAAACATAACATGCAATGGCCGATCATCAACATATATGAATCATGCAGCATAAAGAAGGTAGTATAGATAGGGTTATAAGTTATGTAACCCGCCTTAAGCAAGCTCCTCAAGCTCCAAGGCTCCAAGCTTTAAGCTTCTAGCTCCAAAGCACACCACCTTCGTCCACCTCAAGGAAAGGGACAAAGCTCATAAACACCATGGCCGAAGAGCAAGCAATAAGGAGAAGGAGATGCTAAGGAGAGAGAGGAGATGCTTACCAAGGAAGCAAGGCTCACATATAGATTGGCCACCAAGCTAGAGGAAGAAGAAGAGAACTCCTTTAAAGGGATCAGCCACCAAGCACCAAGGGAGGTGTGTCGTGCACACAAGGGGAGAAGAGCAACAAAGAGCCAAAGGTTTCCTAAGGAAGAGAAAGGCAAGGCATATATACACGACGATCAAAGGGGAACCATGGCAAGGTGTCACCTTACCCAGGGACACATTTCCACACATTTGCCACCTTGCAAACCACATGCAACATGTTATGCCACCACTCATAAAGAGATCGGCCACATGTCCAAGGTATGATGACACAACCAAAGCAAGGAGGTCAAAGGGGTCAAAGGCCGAAACACACCACCACCTTGGATGACACACCCATGGGATACACCCCCATGGCTGACACAAGGTGCACCTGCCCTATACAAAGCTCATCAAGGCAAGGAAAGGCCCAAACAAGGTGAAATAAAACCCAACAGAGATCTATAAGGCCCAAGGAAACTCAAGGCATGAGCCCAAACCTTCCTCTCAACTTATAGGAAGCAAAGAGAGAAGAACACCTCTTAAGGTGACAAACTTGCCTATCAACCCTAAAACTTGGGTTATTTGTAAGTAGCACCTCCAACCCTCAACGAAGCACAAACGAACCCTAATCACCATTAAAGGTGATTAGCAAGCAACTAAGCACAGGGGTTAGGAAAAACAAATAGGATAAGCCCAAAATGGAGGTCAGGGTCCTTACAAGCCATAAACCTCTACAAAGGGATTTCATCCCCAAAATTTGAAGAGAAAAGCGAGGGATACTTCCTCCTCATCTCTTCCTCAAGCTCCCAAGTGGCTTCCTCAATGCCACAGTGATGCCAAAGAACTTTCACAAGAACTAGGTCCTTCCTCTTCAACCTCTTTACCCTCCTGTCAAGGATCGTCACTGGACCTTCCTCATAGGTCACATCTTCATCAAGCTCAACCTCAACTGGCTGTATCACTGTCCTTATGTCTAGATGACTTTTCTTCAACATGCTTACATGAACACTGGATGTAACCTATGCAACTCTGGCGGCAACTCTAACTTGTAAGCTACCTTGCCAACACGTGCTATTACCGGGTATGGCCCCATATATCTGGGTGCCGACTTTCCTTTCTGGCCAAACCTTTACATGCCTTTCCACGACGAGACCTTGAGATACACTTTGTCTCCCACCTGGAATTCTAAAGGTCATCGACGATTGTCTGCATAAGACTTCTGTCTATTCTGTGCCGCTTTCAACTGTTGTTGTATCACTCTAATCTTTTCTGTTGTCTGCTACACTATCTCAGGACCCAAAAGCTGATACTCACCAGACTCATACCAGCATAAAGGGGATCTGCACTTCCTTCCATATAGAGCCTCATAAGGAGCCATGTCAATGCTCCGCTGGTAACTGTTATGTAAGCAAACTCTATCAGACTGAGATGTACATCCCAACTGCCTAGGAACTGCAAAACACATGCTTGGAGAAGATCCTCCAAACTCTGAATAGTCCTTTCAGACTTTCCATCCATCTATGGGTGGAAGGCAGTACCGAACCTCAACTGCATTCCCAATGCTTTGTGGAACTATTCCTAGAAACGACTCGTGAACCGAGGACCTCTGTAGGAGACTATCGTTGCTAGTACACCATGAAAACACACTATCTCATCCACATACACCTAAGCAAGTTTCTCTGATGTATATGTTGTCTTCACTGGTATGAAATGAGCAAATTTTGTCAACCTATCCACTATTACCCAAATGGAATCATGATTCCTAGCTATCTTTGGTAGAAAAACTACGAAATCCATGGTTATATGATCCCATTTCCATTTCGGTATCGACATGGGTTGCAACGTACCTGCCAGCTTCTGATGCTCAAATTTAACTTGCTGACATACTGCGCACTTAGCCATAGACTCGACTACATCCTTCTTCAAGCCAGGCCACCAATACATGCCCTTCAGATTATGATACATCTTGGTGACTCCTAGATGCATAGCATACATCGATGTGTGTGCTTCCTCGAGTACTAGCTTTCTTAGATTATCAACATCAGGGACCACCATCCTACCATGATAGCAAACTAGTCCATCCTCGGACTCATGGAACCCATCACACTTTTCAATGGCGAGCTCTGACCTGATCAACTGCATTGTATCATCTGCCTGCTGTGTGTCTTTGATCTGCTGTCTCAGTGTAGGCTTGACTTGCATCTGTGCTAACAATCCTACCAACAAGGAAACTTCTAACTGCACATTCATCTGCCATAAGGAGACAAACATATCCTGCCTATGACATACCAAGGAACTCAACTGTGCCTTCTTCATGGGGAGAGAAGAAGACTTTCTTCTAAGTGCATTAGCTACCATATTTGCCTTACCAAGATTATACTCAATGGTGCAATCATAATCATTGATTAGCTCCATCCAACGAAGCTGCCGCATTTTCAACTCACTCTGCAAAAATATGTACTTCAAGTTCTTATGATCTGTAAAGATCTGACACACTTCCCCATAAAGATAGTGTCTCTAAATCTTTAATGCATGCACCACCGCTGCCAACTCTAAATCACGTGTCAGGTAGTTCTCCTCATGTTTCTTAAGCTATAACAAAGCAAAAGAAGCCACATGATCCTCCTGCATCAACACGCAACCGAAGCCTTTCTTAGAAGCGTCGCAAAAAACAACATAGCCCTTCCTAGGCTCTGGCAGCACCAACACTGGAGCACTTGTCAGTTTCTCCTTCAAACTTTAGAAAGCTTGCTGACAATGGTCATCCCAGACAAAAAGTACATCCTTCCTGGTCAACTTTGTCATTGGCAACGCGGTCACACTGAAGCCCTTGATAAACCTCTGGTAGTATCCTGCCAAACCTAGAAAACTACAAACTTCTGTCGGCGTCTTTGGTTGATCCCAATCTACAACTGACTCCACCTTCTTAGGGTCCACTCTGACTCCTTATGCATATATCACATGACCCAAGAAAGTCACTTCCTTCAACCAGAACTCACACTTACTGAACTTGGCATACAACTAATGTTGACGAAGAAGAGTTAATGCTTGTCGAAGATGTTGTTCATGCTCTGGACTATCCCGACTGTAGATCAAGATGTCATCTATAAAAACTACAACAAACTGATCTAGAAATAGACGGAACACCCTGTTCATCAGATCCATGAAAGTAGCAGGTGCATTGGTTAGCCCAAACGGCATAACCGCAAGCTCAAAGTGACCATACCTCATCCTAAATGCTGACTTTGGTATGTCATCCGCCTTAATCCTCAACTGATGATATCCATACCGTAGATCGATCTTTGAGAAAACTATAACACCAAACAAATGATCGAACATATCATCTATGCTCGAAAGTGGGTACTTGTTCTTGATTGTGACTTTGTTCAACTGTCGGTAATCTATACACAACCACATCAACCCATCCTTCTTCTTTACGAATAGGACCGGAGCACCCCACGACAATGTGCGCAGTCTGATGAAACCTTTGTCCAACAACTGCTGTAACTGCTTCTTGAGTTCTACCATCTCGGCTGGAGCCATCTGATACGGTGTCTGAGCAACTGGCTGTGTTCCTAGCACCAAATTGATCTCAAAATCAATCTCTCGAGGTGGGGGAACACCAGGGAACTCATCAGAAAACACATCCACAAACTCTCAGACAACCGTCACCTCCTCAAGGCTAGGACCTTTCGCCTTGGTATCCACAACGTGAGCTAAGAATGCCTTACAACCTTAGTGCAACAACTTCTCTGCCACCATCGCTGGCACTAAACACGTCGGGAGAATTTTCCTATCTCCTTGGAAGATCCACTTTTTCCACCGTCATCAAACACTGCCTGCTTGGAACCACAGTCTGGTGCATCCCCGCTAGTGGTGCTTTTACACCCCACGAGGTCGGAGCGCACGTGATATGGGATCTTATGCTTTTGAAATTTGTAAGACCTACACTAACTACCTACATCTACTAAGACACTACGCCTGCAAGCGCACGAGGTCATGTCATAGTATATGTGAGGCGGCAAGTATAGGGTCGATCCACGGAGATAGAGGGGGCACTAGAGTTAGATGATGCATGGTATGTTCCTTTTGTGGAGCTTAGGATTTTAGGTTTTTTGAAAGGTTTGATTGTTGATTATGCTAATTGAGCAAGTAAGAAATGCAAGATGGAAACTAAGTTATGGAAGAGCAAGCAAATTAGTAAACTAAGTTATCAAACTAACTAAGCAAGAGCAAGAAGATCTACACTACTCTAGCAAGAAAATAAGTAAGAGCCTAAGTTAACACTAAAGAGCAAAACTAATCAATTAACTAGATTAAGCAAAAGCGACTAAACTAGACTAGCATGAACAAGCAAGCAGAGCAAGATGGGTTTTAAGCAGTTGATTAGGGTAGGTGGGCCGTTTGGGGGATGTAACTTTGATATTAGTTGGGGGAGATCATTAAACATGCAAGGTTCTCATTTCATATCTAGATTACCAAACCAAACAATAAGGACAATGCCATTAGAATATACCCTATACTACTAGTAGAAGACTAGGGTTAGGTATAATTCTAATGGGATTAGCCAAATCTAGGTTTCTAGGGTAAGTGATAGTGAGAAATTGAGGGTTGAGGGTAGAGATGGGAGTAGAGATGAGGGTATTTGACCTCATGCCACTAGCCACTCTAGCCTTTAGAAGGCCCTAGGAAATTGCATCACTCTCACTTACACTAGCCACTTAAATCTCACACTCACTTGTAGGAGGGAGGATGTATATGTAGGAACAAAGGGGGCTAGCTAGGGATCCACTAATTGGACCTAGGATCCAATTCTAAGATTGCCACATACACTCCAATCCCTCCTAGAAGCTAAGTGTCATCAAGCATCTCAAAGAAAGCAATCCATGTTATAAGCACAAACCACATGCAATAAAATGGGAAATGAGTTAGAAGTAAGAGGCAATCATCATAGATATGAATTAAGTTCATTACAAGCAACTTTCCCCCAACATGGTATCAAAGTCACATTTTAACCCCAAACAGCCCACCACTAGGGGATTAGCTACACATAGTCAAAGAAACTACAAAAGAGAGGGGAAGAAAAGGAAGAAACTCCATGAAGCTTGATGAAGTGTCCTTCTTCTTCACCTCCAAACTTCTGCAGATGACCTCCCTCCTCTAAGGGTGTAGGGGAGTATGGAAATGTGGGGGTTTATGGATGGAAACCTAGGAAACTAGGATTCCATGGTGGAATGAGGGTGGAAATGGTGGATGGTGAGCCAAAATGCAAAGGGTTTGCACTTAAAGCTCAAGGAAGGGGAATGGAGCTTGGAGCAGCTGTAGGGGCATCTAACCTAGTGCTATGTCTGCCACCCATGTATATATAGGTGGTGGTGGAAGCACTAGGGCAAGTAGGGGAAGTTTAGGAAAAGCAGTAAAAAGTAGGGTAGGGTTGGTGGACCACCACGGCCGTGGTGGTGTGCCACGATCGTGGTGAGGGTAGTAGGGAATGGTTGTGGGGTGGTAGAATGGTCATGGTATGGAGGGAGTGGTGAAAAAGCTAAGTATGGTGGTGGCCACGGTCGTGGCGGGATGCCACAGTCATGGTAGGTGAGAGGCACCACGGCAGTGTTGGGTAACACGACCGTTTTGAAGGAGGGAGAGGTGGTGGTGGCGCAGCAGTACGGGCGTTTTAGTCTTCATCAGCCACGATTGTGGTAGTGGGCCACGATCGTGGCGATCTAGGGGTGACAACCTGTAACTCTAGCCAAATAGATGCAATAATTCCCATGACCATGGCAGGGTGCCATGACCGTTCTCTCTTCTACTGACCACGACTGTGCTGATGGCCACGGCCGTGGTGTCTTCAATGGACACAGTCGTGGCAGGTGGCCTCGGTCGTGGGACTCTGTGGAATTTCCCTGTTGAACTTGGCACTTCATTGATAATAAATGCACGACCGTGACATAGTGCCCACGGCCGTGGTGAGGTTGGCCTCACTTAATTACACTTCAATCTTCGTCATTCTCAGATGTCTTTGCTTGGGGACAATTCTTGACCATTGGAGGTAGGTTGAGGGAGACGTTGGGGCCTTCTTTGGGTCCCTCCATGAGTGGGGGAACCCTAGAACTCCTTCTTTCTCTCTCTTCCATCTAAGCATGGGTCAAGTACCTGAAAAATAGTGCAAAGAACATCCATAAGCATATTTGCAATGATAAACATATTAGGGGTAAAAAGCTTGTAATCTACATGTTTAGATGTGACTGAAGTACAAAATGGCACAGGATGGAGCCCTAAAATAGGGCTACATCACCACCCCAAACTTAAAACATACTTATCCTCAAGTATGCTCTAACTCAATCTCTCTACAAAAATTCCACAAACAAGAAATGACAAATGCAATGTAAAAGATGATTATTGTTGAATGGTATAAAAGATGACTGAGTGCATGCATTTCACACCTCTCCTCTCCTACTTTCTCAATCCAATCATGAAAAGAGCACATAGCACATGAACTTCAAATATAGCGCATAGAATATACAAGTTATCCATATCTCTTTCATTAAGTTCCAGGTAAACCGTTTCATGATAGTGTTAATTGAGGATGACTAGGAGTGTTGTTTCACATTCATGCATTCAGTCTTCTATTTCAAATCATACCAGATGACCCACATGGCTACGGAAAAAATCAAAATGAGCTAAGTTTGATGCTTCTTAGCTCAATGGGTATGAAAGTGGAAGAAAGGGCTGCGGTAAGATTTTTGGAGTGTTTTTACACTCATCTTTTCTTTATTTGAATGCTCTTAAACAGGAGCATCCTTTTATTTTGTTTTTGCCTTTCTTTTTCTTTTCTTTTCTTTCTTGCCCTTGGTGTATATAGGGCAAATGGTGGATAGAGTGAAGCAGGGAGATAAAGATATGGCCACCCCAAACTTTTGGAGGTGGCCAAGGCTGATTATGTGCGCTAGGGCATCTTTTTATGAGGCGGAGGGGTATGAAGATGGTGGAAGAAGAATCGGGTCAAAGAGGGGTCATTGGTATGATTTTCCACATAAGACATATTGCATGAAAGTTAATCCAATACTTCATCCTAGATATCACATCACATGAATGAACAAGATGAAATTGATATGTCAAACAAGTGATTCCACAAACACTAAGTGTTCAAAGCTTGCTCAAGTTCACAATTCAACCAAATCAATCACAATCACAAGAGATGTGATGCACATGTACAAAGTCAAACATTGATACCACTTAGCAATAAAGCATGAAATTTCACTTGCACTAGTCAAAGGCCATCATTTTTACTCAAAATAGTAGAGATTGGGTCAAAACATACTTTTTAGACAAGAAATCTCAAATTTGGGCACAATTGGCCAAAATGGTGCCAATTTGCACTAAATCACATCTAAACCTACTTTCAGGGAATTTAAAGCCTAAAGCAGCAAATCCTAGTTAAAAAGCACAAAAAACTACAAAAACTACATGAAGATGCAATGTATGATATGGAAAAGAAAAAAGAGCAATTTTTTTTGAAAAATTACTCAAAAATGCAAGAAATTAAACTACATGAATGTGTGAATGCAAACAGGCACACAAGGTCAGGATAGAAAAATATGAAGGTTAGTCAAACTATTTGATCATCTTGGAAAATGAAGCGCAAGGCACATAGAGAAAAATGCGACGAAAGAAGGCTTATCACCCTACCACCCCAAACTTTTAAATCATGATGTCCTCATCATGAAATAGAAGTTTAGACTAGTAGGGTAAAAGGCGTGGGGTTGCGAAAGGCAACCGATGAGAGCTAGAGTGGTCAATGCAACTTTAGGTGAGTAGGACAGGGCCACCACGGCCGTGCTGAGCAACACGGCCGTTCTGGCCTTCTTCCTGTAGCTCCTCCATTGATTTGCAATCTCTTCTGCCACTTTGACCTCCACCTTGGATAAACCCTTTAGCATCATCTTTTCTTTCTTGTGCGTGTGCTAAAATGATTCACAAACAGAAAAACTATCAAGTATAGTGTGTGTGTGTTTCTTGGAAACCAAAAAAAGTATGGTAAAATAAGGTTCGAGAATCTCAAACCACGTGGGTTGCCTCCCACTAGCGCTAAATTTATAGCCTTCAACTGGGCTTATTGCTCTTTTCTCTATGTATTGACACCCACAGTGCCCTCCTTCTCTTCCATGGTGATCCTGTCAAGTGTTTTGATGACATGTGCTTTGTCCCAAGGAGTGTACATGGAATGGAAGTATGGGCTCGATCTCCACAGCTCCAGAGGGTCACGATAGAAAAAACTCTCGCCGAAGTCTTCATTGGCCAGCTTGTCCCTCTCTTCGTCGGTGAACATGAAGAATTCGAACTTTTTCCTCTTATAAGTAACTGTTAGCGTGCCCGTGCATATATTGATTTCAGCTCCTATGGTGGATAGGAAAGGTCTACCCAGTATGAGGTACTCTTCTCCATCAATAGGTGCAGTATCCACTATTAGGAAATCGGTTACATAGGCAATGTTCACCCTTTCATCCATCGACACTATTGTGTTCCCCAATGGCTTCCTCTTGGTTCTGTCACCTAAGATAATGGCACACTCCATGGGTTTCATTTTTTTTAGGCCAAGCCATAGATACATGCTCCATGGCATGAGGCTTGTCCCTGCACCTAAGTCAATGAGAGCGTGCTTGATGGGTTGTGTACCGATGTAACAGGAAATCAATGGCATTCCCGGATCACCTCTCTTTTCTGGGAAGCCAATGTCGTAGATGAAGTTCATGGACTTTGAGGCAACAAGCTCCGTGGTTGGTATTAGAACTAACTTTTTCCTCCCCATGCACACGTCCTTCACCAAAGAAAATAGCGATGTGATGCCCATCATCCCTCGCTTCAAGTTTCCCAAGATATTCATGATATTGCCGCCCTTTTCTTGGAGTGTTGAACCTTCATGGAATTGCTTCCTATCTTCATCAAACATCTCTGCTGTACTCGTTGGAACTTGAGGAGGGGTGATGGTGATACTCGTCTCCTGTAAAGGTTTTGACTCCCAAAAAGGTATGGCCTAAGGCGCTGCTATGTCAATGGTATGTGAAACAGTGGACATGACCATATCACCAACAGCCGGATGAACCATATCTATTGCAATTTCAGTGACCTCGAGAAAGGGTGAGACGAGTGAGGGTGCCCTTACATTTGTGCTGGGTGCAGCAGAAATTTGGATGCACTTAACATTCTTTGGTAGTGCTTGAGCGGCAAATTATTTGGAGCATTCGTTATCTTTGCTAGATCTCCCTGGTATCGAGATTTTATCTCCAACCTCAGTCACTTTCTTTTCCCTTTCTCCAAAATCTTGAGCAACTTCTTCTCCCCATATGATAAAGACCATACTCACTTGTTCATGGGAAGAAGGAGGGGCTTGTGAAGGTGGTTGTGGTTGTTGAGGTGGCAGAGGTCTTTGATGAGGTGAATTGGGATTTTGGAGAATGAATTGGGGTTGCGGTTGTTGTTATGGTGGGGGTGGTATTGCGGAGGTGGTTGTTGGTAAGTGTGAGGGGGAGGTGGAGCATATTGATAGTTGAGTGGCGCTTGAGGAGGTGGAGGAGCATAGGGGTTTGGTGGGGCTTGGTAAGATGGTGGAACATAAGCACTCAAAGTGTTCCCTAGAAAAGCCCCATCATTGTTCAGATTTGGCATTGGTTGAGATGGAAGTCTACCTTCTTCCATTCTAGCCAAAGAGAGAGAAATTTGATCCAACCTCTACTCAAGACGGTTAATAGACTGCCCATGTGCATTGACATCTTTTTTTACTTCATCTAGGCTTCTTAGCCTTCCTAGAACTTCCTCCTCAAACTTGAAGTTGTAGCATGCCTTTTTCTTCCCCTATCCTTGCCCATCATTGTTCTATTGTTTCCAGGAGAAGTTTGGGTGGTTCCTCCACTCGAGAGTGTAGGAGTTGGACATTGGGCCCTGGTTGTTGCGGCCACCAAAGGAATGTAGAGCATTGACTTCCTCATCTACAGTATCAACCGCCATTGTGGGCTGGCTGGAAGAGCTACCCACTTGATTTTTCATCATCCACATCATATCAACCATCATCTTCATCATATCGAGGTCGTTGGTATTGCGACTCGGAGCTGCGGAAGAAGGTGGAGCAGCATAAATTTGATCACAATGCCCCCTTTTGTAGAAGCTCAAACAATGACCATGATTCCTCGGGCGGCTTTGCCATGAAAGTGCCCCCACAGGAACAGTCTACGTTGTTTTGGCTTTGCTCTTCAAGCCCGGTGTAGAAAGCTTGAACGAGCTGCCACAGAGGAACCTCATGATGAGGGCAATCGTGAAGTAGCTTTTGGAACTTCTCCCACGCCTCGTGGAAGGGCTCGTTCTCTTTCTGGGCAAACGACGTGATGCACCTTCTCATATAAGATAACTTGGCAATGGGGAAGAACTTCTTGAGAAACTCATTCTTCACCTCATTCAATGTGACCAACTCTGGCTTCGTCACATACCACTCCGTGGCTTTCTCCTTGAAGGATAAAGGAAAGAGTGTCCTCCTGATTGAGTCGTCAGTGGCGGCTAGAGTGCGGAAGGTAGATCACATTTCAAGGAATGTGTCTATGTGCTGGTAGGGATTCTCGTTCTCCATATCGAAGTATGTAGGGAGAAGTCCCAGGAGTGCCGGCGGGATGGAGAACTGTTGACTTGGCATTTGGTCAACCAGAGTGGTGATGAGGGAGTGGTGAAAAAGCAAAGTATGGTGGTGGCCACGGCTGTAGCGGGATGCCACGATCGTGGTAGGTGAGAGGCACCACAGCCGTGTTGGGTAACACAACCGTTTTGAAGGAGGGAGAGGTGGTCGTGGTGCAGCAGCACACGCGTTTTAATCTTCATCGACCACGGTTGTGGCAGTGGGCCACGGTCGTGGTGATATGAGGGTGACAACCTATAACTCTGGACAAATAGATGCAATAATTCTCACGACCGTTCTCTCTTCTACTGACCACAACTGTGCTGATGGCCACAGCCATGGTGTCTTCAATGGCCACAGTCGTGGCAGGTGGCCATGGCCGTGGGACTCTGTAGAATTTCCCTATTGAACTTGGCCTTCATTTCTAATAAACGCACGACCATGGCATAGTGCCCACGATCGTGGTGAGGTTGGCCTCACTTAATTACACTTCAATCTTCATCATTCTCAGATGTCTTTGCTTGGGGACGATTCTTGACCATTGGAGGTAGGTTGAGGGAGACTTTGGGGCCTTCTTTGGGTCCCTCCATGAGTGGTGGAACCCTAGAACTCCTTCTTTCTCTCTTTTCCATCTAAGCATGGGTCAAGTACCTGAAAACAGTGCAAAGAACATCCATAAGCATATTTGCAATGATAAGCATATTAGGGGTAAAAAGCTTGTAATCTACATGTTTAGATGTGACTTAAGTACAAAATGGCACAGGATGGAGCCCTAAAATAGGGCTACATCACAGTCCAACACAACCTTATACTTTTCTAAGGTATCCATCCCAAGGATCACATCGAATCCATGCATATCAAGTGGTATAAGATCCACTTGTATACTGTGTTCCGAGAAAGATAGAACACAAGACAAACACTCCTCTCGAAGCATCGAGGAACCATCGAGAGAGGTTTCTAACAACAGGCTATCTTTTTTACAACTAACAGGTAAAGGACAACTGTCAAGCAGACTATGTGCGATAAAATAGTGCGTAGCACCTGGATCAACCAGAACAGATATAAAGTAAGAAGAAGACAAATCAGAATGAAATAACTCCATCTGACCTGTCACCACTCGCAGGTTGACTATCGTCTCCGACTGACTCATAGCATAAAATCGAGCCATTGCTTGCTATCCACATCCTCTGCTTCCTTGAGCAGACGATCCTGCTTGTGAAGCTTGACCACGTCCTAGCCCTCTACTACCACTAGGCTATTTTCTATCTGACCCTGATTCTGCCTCAACTGTTGTGTTACTTCGACATCTCTCTTTGAGCAATTTGACCTCAAGTACCAGTCTTTCCGCAGTGATAACATGACATGCCTTCCAACTGTGGTCTAGATGGCCATGTCATTGCCACTGAAGCTGCACTATGCACCTTCGACAGTGAAGAAACATAACTTCTTCCCTTACTCGGGGACCATTGTGATGGTACACGAGAACTCTGTATCGTGGAAGGTGCTGAAAACCTTGGCTTCTTGAAGCCACCAGATCTCTATCTCTGGAACTGAGCATGCCTTTTCCCGGTCATGGACTCCCTTTTCTCCCTGACAGACCATTCAATCATGCGAACAGACTCCACGAACGTGGCAAACCGCTCCCGATTCTCCAAAGCAGCAGTAGGTGTCAACAGCTCAGTGCTCAAACCCTTCTCAAACCGTCTGATCTGCTCATCATCTGTTGCAGCCATGTGAGGTCAAAACCTGAACAAGTCCATGAAATTGACTTCATACTCGGCGATGCTCATCGATCCTTGGCACAAACGCTCAAACTAGTTGATCTTCTCATCCAGGTACGTCTTCAGGAAGTATCTGCTGATGAACTCTCGCCAAAAAACCTCCCAACCGATCACCTCACTGGGTCACTTCTCCTCTTCGATGGCCCACCAGTGGATAACACTACCCTTCAAAAGGTAGACAACGTGCTCGACTTTGTATGCTTCGGGGATGTCGAGGATCCGGAAGGCCTTCTGTGACGTCCCTAGATTTTCTAAAACTTAATTTGATGTGCGACATCCAATTTGAAACCCTCACCTCAGTGAGAATCCCAATTTAAACACCACACACTAGGATAAGAAGAAGAAAATCAAGGGAGTTAGAAGGAAACAATCAGTAGTACATGCACATGAACAATAACCAAACCATACAACATATGTTCTCCATTCAACATATAATTACAACATGAATTGTTACAACATTTGATATTACATATTGAATAGCAAACTTATACATTTACATGTACTACATCTGAACTATAGGATCTTAAGACAATAGGTCCACCTGTACATCAACTCGCCATACAACTCTCACTGTCCTGGATCTTCAAGAGCATAACCACAACCTAAACAAAAAATTTCATACGATACACATCAGTACAATATTCAAGAATATTGCACTGAGTATGCCTACGTGTCTTTTATTTACCTCTCATCATATCTTGGCAATAAGATAAAACTAATACTTGGAAGTAACAGAAGAATATAGGAAAAATGTATACTTGCAAAAGATGTTCATTAACAAAAGAGAACACATATTTTAAGCAAAATATCCATTATATCATCCATGCATTTACTACCTGAGAGTTGAATGCATTAAGGCCTTTATGATCACTACCAAAGAGTTAGATCATATGTACAATGTGACCACTACCAAAGAGTTGGGTCCAAGCACACTACCAAAGAGTTGGTGCTTCCATATGTACAACGTGACCACTACCAAAGAGTTCGGTCACTTCCAAGCACACTGCCATAGAGTTGGTGCTTTCATATAATGGAAAAAATATATTATGTTTGATGTGTTCATAATAATACGTATGGAAATATCAAGCAACATATCATACAAGAGAAATCATTTCATCAAATATCATATGCCAAGTATTTTACTACACATATAACACAAGCATATTTTATAATAAGCCAAGTAAGAGGTAATGGCGTACCTTGATCAAGAGATAAAATTAATCATCACATATATCCAAGAGTCAACTATGTATCCCAGGTCAAACTCTGATTAAGACAAGATCATATACTATCAGGTTCTCATTATCATACATCTCATCTTAACCCTAATCGTGTTCATTAGGGTTTGCTTAGTACACTAGTATGTGTGTATCATTATTTACATTCTTGTCTTAGAATTATCTTACTGATGTCATTTTCCAGATTATGGTTCATCAACTGGATATGCTCATGTGTCACATTATTATGTGAACATAACATTATGTCACTTTCATTAACCATATTAGAGTTACATCTCATGTATTAAGGGTGCTCTTCATATAACATGAATTTCATGCATCTAATTGATATCAAAGTTCCAGATTAGCTTCTAGTTACTGATATAAGATTGTTCTGTGAATTTCATCATTTATTGAGCATGTATGCATTAATTGCATTATCTTTAGTGTTATTAGCCCTAATTAGCCATGTTAAGAAAATTACATAATTTCATACATCAACATCATAATCACTGACATCATATGGATTCTAAACATGATTATAGAATTAGCGACATATTCTCATAATTTTAGGCCAACGTTTGGTATTTATTATCCATTAAACAAGCATTACACATCTTACATGATATCACTAATATTAGTGTATCAAAAGCCTAATATTACCATTTTAATGTTTTCTACTTATTTTTCTGAGAATTTTGGTACCTTACTTGTAATTTTCTGATGAACGTGCTAATTACTATAATTTAATTAAGAACTGGGCATTTTAGAGGTAATTACCTTCTTTGGCCTATGATGTTCTGTCGCGTGGCCATTAAAGGGGGTGTTGTTCTTTTTGCTTTGCTAGTTGAGCCAACGGTTCTGGTTGGGGCTGTACCCGGTTTAACTGGAACGGGAGTCATCCTCCATTCTTTCATGCGATCAAGATGAAGTCCCGAAGCGGGACTCAGGTTATCTGCAACCCAGATGTCTCCGCCGCCTGAAAGGTGTTCTGGTGAGCAAGAAACCATCCTGGGGCTCTACACCGGCAAGCACTGTACTACTTATAGGCCTCCTTCTCTACTACTATAGGTTTTCGGGCACCAAACCGTCGACTACAGTTGCTCTGGGCACTGTCGTTCAGGAAAGATCTCCGGTTGGGAGATCAACGCATCCCGGCTTGGATCTCTTGTGAGAGATCGGCGCCGCCCCTCTTCGACTCACCATGGTGAGGTTCTAACACTGCTACTGGGTTATGCTCCAGTAAGGATCCATGGCATGTTGCTTCTCCAAGCTACTCGTCCTTCGCAAGTCTGGGCAAAGGTGAGCCACTATCATCCTTCTTGTCTATCTCTTAGACGTCCCGCAGCCTCGACCTCTCTTCCTCCAAGTCTCCGGTCTCCAGGTTGCTGTTATTGCAGCTCCTCCTCGTGGAGACCGCCGACTGAGTTCTCAAGCACCGTTGAGGCTTGAGCACAGACCAACGACGACACCTTCCTCTTCTGCTACCTCAGGTGTTTCTTTAGGCTTCATCACAATCAGATGGATCTCCACGGCTTCAAGCATGCTCCTCGGACACCTACTCTTCTCTACCTTTCTCTACCTACAGAAAGCATTGGAGGGAGCAGTGGGAACCGATGAGATGAACTCTTCTGTTCTCGTTCATTTGGGTGTTCTAACTCCTCTCAATACGACCAGGATGTTCCACGATCAGTCACACATTTGCCCACAAATAATTGTGGTGGCTTGACTCTACAACACATGAACTTCCTCCCGTGTTGTTTATTTGAACTGGGTTAGGAAATAACTCCTTAACCCTGTGATCTGGCCATAAAGGGCTTCGACACTGCTATATCTCCAATATAACCTATAGTCTATGGGCTGCAATACCCACCAAGTAAGCAACCACTTCACTCATTCTACTGACCAAGGTGTGACAACACATGAACTAACAACTTAGACTATATATATTTATAAGCTTTTCTCATGGATACATCAAAAGTTAATCATCTATCCCACTTCAAAACTAAATAACTCCTTCTAGGAGCATCGATACCTTATGAAACTTCGAACATAGCTTTATCATCATCCAAGCTATCTCACATCCAACTTTGATGCCAAAACTCACTATATTACCAATCAATTAAATTCCTCAAAGAGGCATAAACTTATGGATCTAAATGCTAATATCAACATAAATAACCATGAAACTTTACCAAAGCACTTGGAACTCTCAATATAATTCAACCATATGATTTCACTTATGTCATTGGACATTTTAGGATTCCAAAAGTCCACTCCATCACATCCTACACACCTTAAAAGAAATTCCATCCTCAGAATTAAACCAAAAATCCACTTTATCACATCATATACATCTTAAAAGAACTTTCGTCCTTGAAAGTAAGCCATAATCATACTTCCAGGGAAAACCTTATATTTCTCTCATCCACATGTAGGAACCATTCTATGTGTAACGTATCCGCAAAGGTTACCTAGAACCATGTATCCAAAGCACTATTAGGGGGGTTTTACAAGCATCTTGGTGCACAAACACTCCATTCAAGGTTAAACTCAGGGTTTATAAACTTATGTTATGTCATTACATATCTCATATGCTAGGGTTGCATCCTTATATTTACCCATGCATTAGGGTTCCCACATCATATTACCATGTTCTAAATGAGTTAAATAAGATTAACTCATACATCAAGGTGTCATCAACATTTTATTTAGCTCATTGTTAGAACATGTTCATCATTAACATATGACTTTTAGAAGGGAGTTAACTATAATTAACCCACTTTATCCATCTAGATCATATCAAGGTGTCATAATCATTATATTTTGCTAACTGTCAAACTATATTTTCCCATCTTTGTTAAGCAATAAGATTAACACCTCGTGTAACATGTTTCATTCATATGAACTTATTTCATTGTTCCTCATAAGCTGCAACATATACTAGTGATTCCATCATAAGATTAACCATCTTTATTATATCATCATTATTAATTTATATGGTTAACCATCTATACATTGATATTTATTAATCCATCTCTAGGGTTCCATCATATCATGTCTATATATCACATCTCAAAATTAGATCACATCTTACATATATTATATCATGGTTGTGCTAACACACTTATGCAAGTGGCTTGTCAAACATATATCAAAACTTTATCTAGTCCAATTGAAGTTCTCCTTACCCATACTACGAGGGTAGTGTCATGCTCAATCTCTCTGACCTAACTCATTTCTATGAGTGTCTCATAAACAAAAACTTATCTTCCCTCTCTTAGTCTAGGGTTCTCAGATTACCTCATTGGCACTAGTGATAACTTCATTATCTCAAGCCACAAAAGCATAAACCAAAACATGCTACAACATCCTCTTCATAGGTCTCTACCCATGAAACATCTTACCCAAAACTTTCTTATATACACCACTAGATTTGTGACGTCAGTTGCCAAACATCGATTAAGATTAATGCGGAAGCGATCGTTAGCAGTGGAATTACTAAAATCACTAAAAATTAAAACTTTTTACAAAGAGATCCATGCATAAGAAAACTCTTTCATCAAGAACCAAAGTATACATTTACATCATGGTTCATAAGTATATAACTTGTATCATCTCTTCTCGAGGATTACAACATCAGCTGCCCTATTAACATTCTATACAGACAACATAAGAACCACGAGGCATCAAGCCAAAATCTCAGATCGATTCATTAAAAACACTAACTATAAACTCCGAGGATCTGAGAGTACAGAGATGACACATAGGACTACTAGCTATGACTTGACAGACAATATCTCCACCTGAGACATTACTACTGTCCCTGATGTTGCTGCTGTTCTTTCTCTGCTATAGGGTTTCTGCCTCTTCATCTGCGTCCACCTAAAAACATTGGATCCCACGGGGGTGAGACAATTGTAAATTGCCCCAGCAGGAGATATAACTCTCTACCAAAACATTGCTATAGCAGTTTATTATAAAACTGAGCAGGAGTTCTTATATATTAACAACACTATTAATCATTGAATGAACATAGTCAATTAATCTCCTTTCCTAAGGAGAGCATTGCATCTATCCATGATAGAATCATAATTCATCCATCTACTTGTAATGAGTATATAGAAATATGAATAACATCTATCAACTAGATATGCATAAAAGAAATGTAACATCAGCCAATGAATTTCCATATTCAATCCTTAAGCAAACATGCTATATGGCTGATTACATTGTACAATCACACTTATGCCCTGAGGAGATGAGGTATACCGCTCATACTCCAACTGACCATTGCGAAGTCGAAATCGGTACCATACAAGGTCAAAGGTAGAGCCGGCTACCAAGATCTCTCACATCTCGGTCAGTATGAGACAACATAGAGGACATCTTGTATCTCTGCTAGACATCTTTCCAGGGTATATTGGTAACTTCTCTATTAGAGTTACAGTGGCATGCTGCACTCTCTTCGCAATAGTGAGATTTCTTGTTTATCTCCATCGATCCGTCATTAATATTATTGGGAGATGTGTACTGCATCTGTCCCAATCATCGGGAGATTCATGGTACATTCATCCCGATACAATAATGAAGGATTGAGAGGTTTAATGTTTACCTTTCCTCAATTCCCTCATTAGGACGTCAGGATGCATTCACCCATTGCCCCCACATATTCAAAATATGCATTCCAGGTTTTGCCGCGGAGCACCCATTTCACCATCACCTATTACTGACGATGATGGATCTATGGCCAAGGCTCTACATGATAGGATTTCACTTGATTAATTAAGTACATTAGCATATTATCTTAGCATCAGTCAAGTTCTCAAATAGGAATTATTATGACAATTGCTACAAAGAAACATGTAAGCTCTTATCTATAGCTTTACCAGAACTTATAATGCATTAGGATCTTAATCCCTTATCTCATTACTTGAAAGTTCACATCTCTCAGCAACATCATGATCTTACTTATCAAAACTGGGTATTCATACCCTCAGTTCATCACTAATCACTGTTATCATTTGTTAGGTAACTATCACCTTTAGGTCCTCAGACCAAGGTGTACATGATACTTGTTACACAAGCATCACACATGGCTCACAAGGCCCATTAAGTGTCTTATCACCTTTCACTAGGCAACAACTTACTTATATGACTCATAAAGCCCATGTACATTTTGTTACTTTTACTAAGAAACAACAACATTAAGGCACCCAAGGTCAATCAACACTTTCATTATATAAAAGTCATAGCTCAAATCTGGCTATGATCATCCTCTCATGATATCTGCATGGTTAATAAACATGATGACAATCATATGATTCATTTATCACTCCATGTGATACAATAGTGCACCACCGTTCCTTAATCAGGATTAGGGTTTACTATCAAGTAGGATTCCCATTCCATTACCCAATTTAGGGTTAGTATCTCCCATTTCACATTAGTTAGGGTTTCGTGTTTACATCATTAGTTCAACCCCAATATATTGCTCCACTCCTCTTGGAGCATTCAATACTATCATAAGTAGTTACTCATGATCATTACCTTCATCATATATCATTTATGAATATCATTTCAAGGTATGAGTTCATCTCTCAACCTTACCTTGGTATGTTTATATCATACCCATTATCTTGGCTTAACCCCTTTGTCATAGTGTTTAGCCAACACTTATCAAAGTGCATTGAATTCATTACATCTACATGGTAATAATTTACATAACACACACTTCATGTGTTTCTTATCCAAGTATGTTGGATTGAGATGCATCAAGGTATAGATATAACAACCCTGAGATGCTAAATGTGATATCTATCATGTCTTTATGTATCACTTCTCTCCTCATTCTATCTTACTTAAGATAATCAACTGACCTTGTATTAAGGTATTTCCCTCTTAAAACTTTTAACCATTCACCTATCACTTTCATAATATAGTGCATAGGTTACACATTAGTATTTTACAACTATCTTTAATGATATTAACTTATCTAATGGTTAAGCATTATTGATATAGAATAATCCATTATCAACCATTTTAGGTATTTCAACTCTTAGGATGCTATCCACATCATTAATTAGTGTTGCATACATCATTCCTAAGAGTTCCATGTTCTCATCTTTGTAAGGTGTATAGGGTTGTTACACATGTATGAAGTTAGATATATAATAATCTAGGCATCATCTTGTCTCTTATACCCTTATTTATTAGAGTATCAACATTACCATTCATATGGTTAATCAATTTTACCCTTCATGGATGTAGCATTCTCATCTTACTTGATTATATCAGCCATACCATTATTTAGTGTATTGGCCAATATACCATCACTAGGGTTTCATATATCAATACATGGCATCACCCTGGATTTGAGTCTCACATTACATCATTATTCAGGGTTCCACATAACATCATTCTAATTCAGGGTTTCACATGACATTACCCTAGATTCGGATTTCCCATGGTATCATCCTCAACTAGGGTTTCACATGGCATCATCCCCATTTAGGGTTTCACATGGAATCACCCTTAGCTAGGGTTTCTTATGGAATCACCCTTAATTAGGGTTTCACATGAGCATTTAGACCTTCAAACGGTCTAGGTCTTGCAGTTTGAAACCGTTTGGTAAAGTAGTACTTGAAACTGTTTGCCAAAGTAAAAGTTTTGAAACCGTTTGACAAAGTAAAAGTTTTGAAACCGTTTGACAAAGTAAAAGTTTGAAACCATTTGGGTATCAACCAGTTTGGGATCTTTTGGTCCCAAATGGTCTTGAGATCGTTTGGTCCAAACCTCCTCAAAACTGATTGGACCAAAGATGGTCTCAACGACTCAAATTGATTTAGGGTTTCCAAGGTTAATCCCCTCATCAATTGAATTCATACAATTACTCATCAATTGAACCTAAGAACCATGATTCAAGTGAGGTTAATAATTCATCCCTTAATTGATTTAACTATCAATTAATCATCAATTAGGGTTTTGAATCCAACTGGGTTAGGGTTTGAAATCGATGAACCTTCAACGTTAGTCATTGTGAAACTAATTTATTTGAAATCATTGGACCACCAATCAAATTGGGTATGACCTGACCTCAAACGGTCTTGAGGTCATTTGTATGACCTCCAAATGGTCTTGGGACCGTTTTCCCATTCCATCATGAAAATCTATGGAATCTAATTAAGGTTTAGGTCATTGGATCGTTCATCAAATCAGCAATTGATTGCTTTACAATTTGGTATCTTTGGATCTTCAAATACCCAACCAAACTCAACCATAGACCTCCAAATGGTCTTGGTTGACCTCTAAAAGGTTTTGAGACCGTTTGGGTAATTCCTAAATGGTTTTGAAACCGTTTGGGTTAACCAACCCAAAGATTTAACACAGTCAATTACAAAATCAACACTTAACCCGATTAGGGTTTACCACTTGATGATTATCTATGTATTGAATTAATCAATTGGATCCATTAGATTATCATACAACATGTATTAGGGTTCTGACCTCAAATGGTCAACCCTCCTAAATGGTCAACTCCCTTAAATGGTTTGGGCTCAAATCACCAAATAGTTTTGAAACCGTTTGGTCTCCAAACGGTTTAGTGAAACCGTTTGGACCAACAAGTTGAAACCGTTTGCCTTGGATATTTGGAGAGGTGTATGCTTATGATGATTTCATCATCATCAAGCTCCAAACTCAGGAAACCTGCTATGATTTTCATGGTGATTGCATCAATCAACCAAATCAATTATCGTGAATGAAGAAAGGATCATTATTTGATAAGGAATTGAATGCAATAACAAAATTAAGGGTTCAAGTTATAAAAACCGCCTCCAATTGAGCACCAAAGCTTCAAGCTCACGTCAACAGTGGTGTATGCAACTCCTTTCACCATTCCAAGGCTCGTCCTCAAGTTTTGAGTGAAAAGGAATGGTTAGAATTGAAGAGGGGATCGAAATAAGAAGAAATCATGCATTGATTTGTGATTTCCACCATGGATTCAAGGTGAAAAAGGTTAAATAAGCTTACCAACAGGTTGGGGGTCGTCCTCCCGATCCTACCAAACTCCCTTGGTCATTTTCCAAGCAAAGAGAAGAAAGGGATTCGAAAAAGCCTTTGATTTGGCTTGTAAAGGGTGTTTTTATAAGAAAATCGATGAGAGAGAAAATGCCTTATAAAAATCATTTAATTCCAAAATTAGTGCCGCCTCTTCCCCCTCCATTACTTGTATACGAGGATATACCATTTGCCTCTTATTCCTATAAATTATCCTCAATTTAAAGAAAAGCAAATTAAGCACCTTAGATCATATTATACTAATATCCATATGTGAGTGGATATTTCTTTTTCTTATAATAATGTGAGTGAGTTATCCACTTCCTATGGATATTTTCGTGCCTTTGCAAGGCACAAGATCGTCCAACCTCTTTGCAAATTCATCCTTCAACTTTTGGTTGAAGGGTTCTTTAATTAATATATTTCTTTTTGCATTAAATTGAATTAGGGTTTCAATTATGCATAAATCTTGATTATTTTAATATTAAGATTCTCTCTCCTACAAATTAATTCAAATGAGGCACCCCTCTTATTTTATTTGCTCTAAATGATGCCAAGAAACATAAGGGACCTTATTGAAGTGGTAATTTGCATAATGAACCCTAGGTTTTGGGTAAATTGCACTTTACACCAAAACAAGGTTTTAATGCACAAACATTGCTCAACAAGCTCTATCTTGGTGCTCAAGCTTATGGAATCCATACCACTACATCATACTCACTCTTATGATGTCTCAACATCTGAGGAAAATTTTATGATGTATAGTTTGCAAGATAACCCCTCAACTTGGGTAATTTGCACTTTATTCCAAAATTAACAAAATAATGTTTCAAAATTATTCAAACAGGACCAAAATTGAAACATAAGTTCCTATTGAGCCTTAATAACTTTTCACAAGATAAAATTAAGGATCTAATTAACATGCTTAAGAAAAACTCCCAGGATTAAGGCATAACCCAGGCCAGGGATGTTACAAGATTCCTATGTGGGAAACCACCAACCCGAGCATGAGGCTTCACAGAAACTAACATAGCTACCTCCTCTAGGGTCTTGGGCTCTCTCCCTCACCCAGATGGAAGGCAATCATATTCATGTTCACATGTTCATATAACCAACCTCTCTCTAACTCTAGGGTTTGGTCTTCCCAAGGACATCTAGGGTTCAAGAAACTATAGGAATCATGCATAAAGCGACTCAACTCAATCATTCAGGAGTATTCTAGTTTAGGACATATCATATCACATATCTCATAATTCTCATATCTTGGAGTTTAGGTTCTCTGACCATCTCCCAATGGGTCTCACTCTCTCTAGAGTTAACCCCAAAACTGGTCCTAGCACTAAAGGTCCTCCTTCGTAAAAGAGATTGAGGCTCTTGCTGACCCACATCTTGTCTTACTTAACATATCTTATCTCATAAAAGAATGCATACTTGCATCATTAAAACTTATATCAAAACCTCAAATCTGAACTGATGTCTTCAAAGACAAACATATATCATCATAACCATCTTATAACACCTATATAGACTTGCATTATATCATCATAACTTATTTCATCTATTCCATCTATCATACATCCCAACAAGGCTCTAGACATCTAATCTAGAACTACTCTCTCTTCTAGACTGATGTCATCACTTTCACTTGGGTTGCATGACCACCTACTACTCGTACATGTGTGGGGACACATTTTTGTAATACCTATACATAATAAAATATTATATAGTTTTTCTCCGATAAAACAAGCATCAGAAAAAACTATCGAGGTTCGATCCGTTTGGAATAAAAAACCAAATCCTGAAAATGCGTGTCCCACACATAGTAGAGAGTATAGTGTCATGGAAACTAGTGAAAAGGGTGAGAACAAGGGGTAGACTAGAGTATCTACTCTAGAAAACAAGCACAATATGTCTAGGGTTTCTCTTCCCTTGATGCATGTCATTTTCAAATAGTGCAATGTCCCATACCGCTGCACTACAAGGAAAGAACGACATCTAAGGACTTGCTACTCAACAAGCACCAGTCTAGACCTAGTTCTCGGACATCTAGGTTCTAACCTAGAGGCTAGGTCAGATCTAGTCTCTAAAAGATGACTACTCTAACCCTAAAGATGTTTTTAAGTTCAAGGTTCTTTAGTTTTGAGTTGCATAATGAGAAAATGCCAGGCTTTGCTATTGTTCATGCTCTGATACCACCTGTGACGTCCCCAGATTTTCTTAAACTTAATCTGATGTGTGATGTCCAAATTGAAACCCTCACCTCAGCGAGAATCCCAATTTAAACACCACACACTAGGATAAGAAGAAGAAAATCAAGGGAGTCAGAAGGAAACAATCAGTAGTACATGCACATGAACAATAACCAAACCATACAACATATGTTCACCATTCAACATATAATTACAACATGAATTGTTACAACATTTGATATTACATATTGAATAGCAAACTTATACATATACATGTACTACATCTAAAATACATGATCTTAAGACAAACAGGTCCACCTGTACATCAACTCGCCATACAACTCTCACTATCCTGGATCTTCAAGAGCATAACCACAACCACAACCTAAACAAAAGATTTCATACGGTACACGTCAACACAATATTCAAGAATATTGTACTGAGTACGCCTACGTGTCTTTTATTTACCTCTCATCATATCTTGGCAATAATATAAAACTAATACTTGACAGTAATAGAAGAATATAGGAAAAACGTATACTTTCACAAAGATGTTCATTAACAAAAGAGAACACATATTTTAAGCATAATTTCCATTATATCATCCATGCATTTACTACCTGAGAGTTGAATGTATTAAGGCCTTTATGATCACTACCAAAGAGTTGGATCATATGTACAATGTGACCACTACCAAAGAGTTGGGTCCAAGCACACTACCAAAGAGTTGGTGCTTCCATATGTACAACGTGACCACTACTAAAGAGTTCAATCACTTCCAAGCACACTGCCATAGAGTTGGTGCTTTCATATAATGGAACAGATATATTATGTTTGATGTGTTCATAGCAATACGTATGGAAATATCAAGCAACATATCATACAAGAGAAATCATTTCATCAAATACCATATGCCAAGTATTTTACTACACATATAACACAAGCATATTGTATGATAAGCCAAGTAAGAGGTAATGGCATACCTTGATCAAGAGATAAAATTAATCATCACATATATCCAAGAGTCAACTATGTATCCCAAGTCAAACCCTGATTAAGACAAGATCATATACTATCAGGTTCTTATCATCATACATCTCATCTTAACCCTAATCGTGTTCATTAGGGTTTGCTTAGTCCACTAGTATGTGTGTATCATTATTTACATTCTTGTCTTAAAATTATCTTACTGATGTCGTTTTCCAAATTATGGTTCATCAATTGGATATGCTCATGTGTGACATTATTATGTGAACATAACATTATGTCACTTTCATTAACCATATTAGAGTTACATATCATGTATTAAGGGTGCTCTTCATATAACATGAATTTCATGCATCTAACTGATATCAAAGTTCCATATTTGCTTCTAGTTACTGATATAAGATTGTTCTGTAAATTTCATCATTTATTGAGCATGTATGCATTAATTGCATTATCTTTAGTGTTATTAGCCCTAATTAGCCATGTTAAGCAAATTACATAATTTCACACATCAACATCATAATCACTAACATCATATGGATTCTAAACATGATTATAGACTTAGTGACATATTCTCATAGTTTTAAGCCAACATTTGGTATTTATTATCCATTAAACAAGCATTACACATCTTACATGATATAACTAATATTAATGAATCAAAAGCCTGATATTATCATTTTAATGTTTTCTACTCATTTTTCTGAGAATTTTGGTACCTTAGTTGTAATTTTTTGATGAACGTGCTAATTACTATGATTTAATTAAGAACTGGGCATTTTAGAGGTAATTACCTTCTTCAATCTATGATATTCTACCGCGTGGCCATTAAAGGGGGTGTTGTTCTTTTTGTTTTGCTAGTTGAGCTGGTGGTTCTGGCTGGGGCTGGACCCAATTTAATTAGAATGGGAGGCATCCTCCATTCTTTCACGCGATCAAGATGAAGTCCCCAAGCGGGACTCAGGTTATCCGCATCCCAGATGCTGTCGCTGCCTGGAAGGTGTTCCGGTGAGCAAGCAACCATCTTGGGGCTCTACACCGGTAGGAACTACACTGCTTCTAGGCCTCCTTCTCCACTACAGCAGGTTTTTGGGCACCAAACCGTCGACTACAGCTGCTCTGGGCGCTGTCGTTCGGGAAAGATCTCCAGCTGGGAGATCAACGCATCCCAGCTTAGATTTCCTGTGAGAGATCGACACCGCCCCTCTCTGACTCACTGCACTGATGTTCTAGCACTGCTGTTGGGTTCTGCTCCAGTGAGGAATCCATGGCATGTTGCTTCTCCAAGCTACTCGTCCTCTGCAAGGCTTGGCAAATGTGAGAAACAGGCGCTGCTATCATCCTCCTTGTCTATCTCTTAGACGTCTAGAAACCTCGACCTCTCTTCCTCCACGCCGTCCTACATCATGGCCTCCTTGCCGCCTCTGGTCTCCAAGTTACTGCTATTGTAGCTCCTCCTCATGGAGCCTACCGGTTGAGTTCTCAAGCACCGTTGTGGCTTGAGCACGGACCAACGACGACACCTTCCTCTTCATCTACCTCCGGTGTTGCTTTAGGCTTCATCACAATCAGATGGATCTCCACGGCTTCAAGCATGCTCCTCAGACACATGCTCTTCTCTACCCTTCTCTACCTACAAAAAGGTTTGGAGGGATCAGTGGGAACCGATGAGATGAACTCTTCTATTCTCGTTCATTTGGGTGTTCTAACTCCTCTCAATACGACCAGGATGTCCCACGATCAATCACACATTTGCCCATGAATGATGATCGTGGTGGCTTGACTCCACAACACATGAATTGCCTCCCATGTTGTTTATTTGAACAAAGTTAGGAAATAACTCCTTAACCCTGTGATATGGACATATAGGGCTTCGACACTACCATGTCTCCAATCTAACCTATAGTCTATGGGCTGCAGTGCCCACCAAGTAAAGCAGCCACTTCACTCGTTCTCTTGACCAAGGTGTGACAACGCATGAACTAACAACTTAGACTATATATATTTATAAGATTTTCTCATGGATACATCAAAAGTTAATCATCTATCCCACTTCAAACCTAAATAACTCCTTCTAGGAACATCGATACCTTATGAAACTTTGACCATAGCTTTATCATCATCCTAGCTATCTCACATCCAACTTTGATGCCAAAACTCACTATATTATCAATCAATTAAATTCCTCAAAGTGGCATAAACTTATGGATCTAAATTCTAATATCAACATAAATAACCATGAAACTTTACCAAAGCACTTGGAACTCTCAATATAATTCAACCATATGATTTCACTTATGTCATTGGACATTTTAGGATTCTAAAAGTCCACTCCATCACACCTTCTCAAGACTTATAGTCACAGATCTGCATCTGCTGCATCAGCCATTCCAGCATAATCCGAAGCTCTGACTCGGCGAAGCTTCTCAAAGGTCTTCCCAATGCCCGATGATTCACTATGGGGAGCCTGTGCTCTTGCAGAGGCACTAGCACTCTTTCCACCATGTGATTCATCGTAGCCATCAACTGCCCCATAAGGTGCTGATAGGCAGGGCTTTCAAGAATGTCTAGATCGAGTTGGGGGACCTCAGGCACCCGATCTTCATGTGCCTGTACTCTTGCTCCATCAATGATGCAACATCACTTCTCTCGGCAACATGTTCTTCTTGGTTTCCAGACATCTTTAAGCTTTATCTTCTGCTGAGGGCAGAAGGTGATTGTAAGAAAATATGGAAAACTCATAAGAATAGACACAACATAGTCCTAGATCCCTGTAGACTCAGTGAACCTAGAGCTTTGATACCAAAATAATTGTGACACCCCGCCATCACACAGACAGCAAGGAGACACACAAAAATGTGCGGAACCACATATTACTGAAAACACATGTTAATTAAAATCAATTGCGGAAAGCATACATAAGAGAACTTTTGCATCCAAACCCTATAGAGAAACATGTTATAAAAATATTACAAGCTTTGATATATATCCACATCTTATTGGAACCAGCTATACTATCAGCACAAGAGTTGATCACCTGTTTATAGATACATAACTTTGAGAGATTTACAAGTATACAACAAAGTAGCTCTCTCACATAGATGTTATCTCACTCATATGGATGAAATAAAGTGTAATAAAGAGAGAGAAAGGGGCTCAAGTGGACTACATGCACTCAACTGTAGCTAGGAACTTGAATAGCATGAAGGAGCAACCTTGGAATGAACTTCAAGAGTTCCAATCTATAGTTGGGGGTGTCCACTAGAAGGTAGGAACACTTAAGAATGTTTTCTAGCTGTTTGGGGTGTTGCAACAGATACAATTTTGAGTTTTGCAACACTCCAACAGTTAGAATCACTTTTTCTACATTTTACATACAGTGCAGTCGGTCAAGTTTTCATAAAGGTAACTCAACCGATTGCACTATGTGGCAAAGAAAATTTGAAGAATCAGTTGAGTTTTTTGTGTGAAACTCTACCAATCACTTGAATCATTTTTTCTTAGTACAAGGATCAATTGAGTTCTAAGTATGGAAAACTCAACTAAACCAAGGTATTCTTAAAATCCATTAAGGGATTTGTTGAGTTTGTATCTCCACCAGTTAATAACCTATAATTAATTTTGGATGCCTTTTGAGTAATCAAACTTTCAAATTAAGGGTTTTTGATTTTTTCTCAGGTTAGTTACAAGTCATATCATCAATACAAATGTTAAAAAAATCATCTAAGATATTTTTAAGTGTTTTCCACAAAAGTGCATTTGCATTGCTTTTGACTTGAATAGATTTGATCCTTTTCATGTACCTAATACCTGAAATCAATCTCAAACAAACACATTAGATACATATGAATGGAATGGTTGAGTCATTATCAAAATATGGACCATGTGTAACACTTAGGTTAACACTAACTAAACTAGATATTTATCTAAAAACCTCATTTAGAGTACTAGTGAAAAATATATTCTAATTCCTCCTACTGAGATGGACTTGTATCTGGAAAACATTTCAATTGACTATGTGAGCTATCAGTTTAGTGCGTGAGACTCATCAAAAAACCATGATATATATATATGATTTATTGAGTTAAGAACAAAAAAATGAAGCATTACAATTCATAACAATAAACCATACAACATGGAAATATGTATGATAATAATTGCAATAAGTAAATAAACTAAATCTATTCATTAATATTTTATTCCTTTCATTATGTCGTGGACCACAACATGTAGAAATATCACAGCAAGCTACAATCTCGTTGTATGAGATTTAGAGTAGAATTGGGAACCTAAGTATACTACACAACTCCATGGCCCGCGATGAGGCTCATCATGTCTGCCTTGGTGGCTAAATAGATGGTTGAATAAATTGGAATACTCATCTAGGATTGGTTACTTTGATGAGGAATCAAAGTTCTTGGCTTTGTTACTTACATTAGTGGTTTCACAAGGGCTGACTCACTGAGCAATATTTGAACGAATTGAAATATAAAGGGTACCATTGGAATCTCCAATTGATGTTGGATACCTCACCATGGCCATCCTCACTGGGTTTAGTCCCCCATACCTCTATGGTAAGCTTTGGCTACCTTATCTTGGACTTTGGCATTTCATAAGCATGTTTTCTCCTTCACGGTGTAGACCTATGTGATGGAATCTATACAGTTTAGGGCATATAATGTCTAGTTGATTCTTTAGTTCCATTCATAAACTTTCTACTGTGTTTTTCTTAGCTAAACTCTTTACTTAAGGCTTTTATTTTCATTTTTTGAACACTAAACTTAATCTAAATCTTAGCAACAATAGATCAAAATACTTAAGTTAATAATTAAGCATTCTAATAAATTCTAAAGTGAAATGCTATTTGTACTTCATAAGTATCTCAATGACAATAACTATTGTCTAGATCATAGATTCATAATATGATTCATTATTATAGAAATTAGGGCAAACTCAACATTTCGGTGCCTGCAATTCTACCAGTTTTATCACCATAATTTTATTTCTAATATATTTTGGAACGAAATTCATATTAGACATCATGAATATAGTAAACAGTCAATCACTCCATGAGATTCTCATGCTATGACTCAATAAGTTAGTATCAATCATCAACATATAAAGAGGTACATACTTCTTAGGAATGTTAAATTACTTTCTAAACAATCAAGGTTGAAGAATGATTTTTCACACACCTGAATCTAATTCTAGGTTGCTCATCTTGGATATAGGCTTGGTATGCCCAGATTTATCTGACTAAGCTTGGATTTAATCTAAATGCTCCAAAACTACCTTCAAACAACCTAAGTTTAGGTTTGTTTCTCCAAAAAGTGCCAACCATAGAAATAAGATAACGACAAGATGCTAAAGAGAACCTTTGATGAGTTATACAACATATTTTGAGCAAGAAAAAGAGTGAAAGAGAAGGAATCTACAATTAAAACTAACTTACCACTCTCAATTTGTGGCTAGGTCTTTTTTTTTCATGTTCTTCACATTCTTTCCCAAATCTCACCCTAGAAATCACAATTCTATTCTTATTTTCATGGTTTAGGGCTCTGGTTGTGTGGGAATTGAAATACAAATCCTAAGAAACAAATTTCATGGAATTTTGATATGTGTATCAAAAGCTTTGTCATTTTTCATGATTGACAATGCTAGTTGATTATGCATAATAGACAATTATTGAAATGCAGTTGTAAGCTAGAAAAGTTTTAAACATATATGTTAGTTGATTCTGGAATTGAGGCTGAGTAATATGCAACAAAGGAATTTGTATGGATCAACAAGTTCATTAGTGAACTTTGGGTGGATTCAGCCATTGATGATTCAATAAACAATTATTGTGACATCGATGGGGCCAAGCAAATAGTACAATTTAATCATCTCATATGAAAGATCATACATAAAGGATATGTAATTTTTAGAGTACCGAAGTAAATTCATATTAGAAACATGATGATCATATTAGATCACTTATAATTAGATTAATGAGTGACTGACTCTAGTATAAGTGGTAGAATGTTGGTGTGTATGCCTTGGAGCATGTCATATGATTATTGTAATGAGATACTTTTTACATGATTTGATTATTAATAAAGGGAAATTAATTTATTATGTCAGTTCTAGTATGAGTTAATGATTAAACACAATCATGTCCAAAGAACACATTGACTTGGTGACACATGGTTTGGGTTGAGGACCCCAACATGAGATCAAATATATACTTAGAGTATACACTCTTGTTATGTTCCTAGTTAGATATCATTGTGAGAATGTGACAAAATAATAAACAATGCTAGTATGTGCATTGATTGATGACTACATCTCTTTAGTCTTGATCTTGGATATCAAGTCAGAATCATGGGTACTAATTAGTGAACAAGTGTACCAAACATCCCCACCTTGAGATTGATATATGAAACCCATGTAATGATAGTCACAATCACATCTCAATGTGAAGTGATAACTATGAATCTTAGAAGTGAGGTCACTCTAAAGATCACATGTTCTGCAATGTACTTTGACACTAACAAATGCTACTTTGAATAATGTTTTTTGTTTAGAGTGTGGTTGGGCACACAATAACACTTGTGAATTCTTGTAAGAGGCACATATGGAATTTTTCCCTTATATTGAAGTGATATCCTATCCATTTGATATATGTGACTATGAAAAGGCATGTCCATAGTCATGTAAGCTTTTATTAGATATGCAACTCACCAAATATCAATATTGTACTTGATATCAAGATTCATAGACTTAATATTAAGAGTATGATGATTCCATGGATCTAGTGCAATCTAGATGTTTGTCACAAAAGAACTACATGGTCACATAAACATTGGTCACTTATAGTTTGAATTTGTTCTCCAACTAATTCCAATTACTTGGGTGGAAAATTATTTGTCACTAGATATCACTCATTGTTTACAAGGCTATTGACATTGCTATAAACATATTATGGAACCTTTAGGGTCACCCACATAAGATTATACAATTTCAATCATAATTAGAATGATTCTAAATAGTTATAGGCTTATCCCCAATCCAACTTATCAACTAATAGGTATAATGGTCATGTAAAGAAGTGAAACCACCATCTTACTAAAAATTTGAACAATAAAACCTCCATTCAAAACACACCCATTAGGTATCTTGGAGTGGGTGTAAAATTTTCAAATCTTTATTATTGGTATACAAAACAACCAAAGTATAACAACAGAATAAATCATGATTGTATTCAATTCTAAAACAAGGGAACATCTTAAACTTACATCATAAGGATCCATGTATAGGGAAATCTAAACCACCTCAAGATTGTCTCCAAGCTTTAGCCTCTCAATCTAAGTCCAAGTCAACATGCCTTGTCATCCAACTCCTCCACCTAGGGTTGGAAGCATACCCTAGCAATAAGAGAAAAATAAATGACATCAACAAAGGCTGGTATGTGCATACTAAAAAGCAATTGAGCAATTTATAAAGAATAAGAGAGATCAAAATAAAAGGCTTCCCAAGAAGAGATAAGACTACCCAAAGAGAGCATAAAGGATAGGAATCATCATCATCATAAAAGAAGATACTTGCCATATATAAAACAATAAAGATTGTGTAATATTGGCACATAAAGAAAGTAGGGCACACACCCCACAATCAACATCAATAACCTACATGCATGTGAGATAAGCATAGCCCTATAACAATATAAACACAAAGGTGGACAAGTATAAACTTGAAACCTGATAGAGAAAGGAATACTACCAATATCCCAATAAATAAAGTTGAGTATGGATTACTGCCACACTCGAGTATAGAGAAGTGGTATACTGCCACCCTCCTTAATAAACAATAGGGGATTACTTCCCCAAAACCAAAGTAATTTACACTACTCTAGTGCTACTGAATCACATAGAATGTAAAAGGTAGAGGAAAGTAGAAAAGTATAGTAAAAAATATACAATGTTTCCATCACACAATGGATAACACATACATATAAACATCCACTTCAAAGAGGGCACATATCATATGAGAGGCCAACTTGAACCAAGGCACAAGATAGACATGAAGAGAATATCCAAGTCCATAACAAGCAAGATAGTTCATATGAACCAAATATTTGTAGGCCAAAGTCAAAAGAATAATAAGATAGGTGAATTTCTCAACATTGAGGAATGGGGGATACAACATACCTCAACTTCAGAATCTAAAGGTCCAGAGTCAGATCTAGGTTCAAAACCTAGGTTTCCAAAGCACCTATAAAACATATAGGCAGATTCTTGATCAATTTTATATTCATTATACAAACCATAAAAATCATATTTTTCATTACTAGTGATTTAGGTTATCAAAACATACTACATTTTAGTATATGTCATTAGGAGTCCAAAACATTTTTTATTATATTTTTCTAACTTAAAAATAATTAGTTATGATTTTTACAAGTTAATTCATCATTAATTAGATCCAATGAAAACACCTGTTACTAATATTTATATTTAGTTATCAAAACATATACCATTAGTTAGATCTTATTTTTCTAATTCCAATGAGTATTTTTCCATATTTTCCTGATTAATATATAGTTAGTTATCAATTTTTTTAAAATCCACCAATGAAAAGCCCATAAAAAGCCACATCACGAGAAAGCATGAGAGAGAGAGGGCCACTTGATTGAGTTGGATCAATGAACAAACATCGTCTGGAAAGGACCTCCGGCTAGATCATCGTGAGAGGAAAACCAAATGTTGGGTAAAAAGATGAATATGCCCCTAGATGAAAAACAAAAAAGTAAAGAAAAACGAGGGGCATACCAGACCAATCACCAATGGTCATCCTCTTCATTTGCTCAACCAAGTGAGGACCAAAGTCTCGATAAAAATCCATTTCGATCCATAGGACCGAGAGGTAGGTAGCAACTCGCGATGAAAGATTCTGCGGTCATGACTGAAATCGAACGTAGAGAAAATGAGAGCAGAAAAGAAGGAATTTCTCAGACAAGACAAAGAGAATTTGCAGACTGTCTAAGAAAACCAAAACTAGGTGAAAAAGAGGCTTTTGCACTCACCGTGGAGAAAACCCAAATTGGCTCACATGACGGCTTTGAAAAGACCCCATAACTGATCCTCCATGTTCCCAGAACCTAGCGATGGTCGGAGTCAGCATGAGGAACTCTGAGTTGTAGAAGAAGACCACCGGAGAAGGGGAGGGTGATGGAAGAGTGATCGAGACTAAGAGAGCAGTTGTGACAAATTTTTTTGGGTTTGAGGATGGTGTAGGAGGGGGTATTTATAGAGGGGAAGGGTTTTCGAGGCCAGGTTCCTTCTCAGGACAGAAAACATGGGAAGAAAGGAAAACTTCTAGCCAACCCAAAAAACATGTGAGCAAAACCCTAATAAAAGTCAATATAAAATGGATCAGAAAGAAGTGGTGATGGTGAAAAGTGAGATGGATTAGGAAAAGGAGGGAAGGAAATAGAGGTATCTCAATATGAGTGTTGATGCTACTATAGAGCCAGAAAAGGAAAGGGTCGGGTGAGGGAGAAAGACGAGCGTCGTTTGATCACACTGAGTAAAACACAGATGAGAAAGAGTCGTTTGATCTGATATCCCATTACAAAAAGGAGAGAAATCCTCATGTAACAGGTATTTTCGAGAAAACTTAGTCGAATTGATTTTGTATTAAAGTGATATTGCATTTAATTTACTTTTTCTCTTTCTTCCCTTTTAGGGTGCAAACAAATCCCAAATTGGATGGAATTTTGCACAGAGGCTAATTACCGCATGTAGATTCTGATTATGCAATTAGTTTTGCCTTGAGAACTTTTAATATATTTATTATTCATAATTTAGTTTCTCTTTCTTCGTGCATTAATGACACTAGGATTATCCAAATTAGGTGAAACTTCATCCACAAGTTTACTTAAGTGTGTTGAACATGAATTTGGAACTATTTCCATCTTTTAGAATTGTATTTCACCTTATTGAGCATTAATGTCTTGATCAACTTTCTCTCTCATAAACTTACCTTATCATTTCAAGGGGGTCCAAATTAGATGAAAATTGACATGTAAGATATTTTTGATGTGTAGATTATGAATTTGAAGTTTGTTTCCACTTTAGGATTGCTTTTTATGAGATATGCCATATGGCCCACTAATGTCCCATTATATTAATTACTTATTCAATTAAGTTCCTTATCATCTTATTATCACCAAATGAATTGTGTGACATATTAGATTGCATTATTCATGCATTAGATTATTAAGATCATTCTAACCTCAACCTTGTTTGGTGATGCCCAAAAGGTAAAAGCTCTAGGGTATGGGTCCAAGATCTGGTATGTTATAGGTCAACTCAAGATTGGGATAAATCAACAGATTCATTGATTACCAATCGATTGATGATTATAAATTTGGGAAGTATCAAATGATTGATTGAATGTCAATTGATCGATTGGTGTAAGGAACCAAAAAGTTGTACAAGAATCAATGAATCAATTGAAGGTGTCAAAGGATCAATTGATCTATCCAAATGATTGAATATTTTTTTCAACCAATCAAGTAACATGTAATCTACACAAGACAAACTTCCTAATCAATATGTTGGTAAGGTATGCCCGTAGATCCAATCATATGATGATTGACATGGCATAAACCATAAAGGACTTGATTAATACCCATAAAGGCAAGATTCCAATTCATTTTCTTTCACTTAATTATGAGATAACGAGGAAACATTATGAATGTCTAAAGAATTCTCAATGATGCATGTCTTCAAGTGCGTGAATTGGGGAATGAGATCATATGAATGCTAAGAGTATGTACATTCTTATTATGTCCTTAGTTAGTTGTTACTATGGAAGGTGGATAGACTCCAGTAACACATAAGACTGGAGTGTGGGTTGGTTGATGACAAAATCTCATTAGTCAAGATATGGCAATATCAAACCAAGCACACAAATACATGTTAGAAAATGGTGTATTAGACAGACCCACCTCAAGAGTGACACATGGAAACCATCATTGGTGGCCATAGTCATCTCTAATAGTGAAGGTGGTGATTTGTGATTCTTAGACTTGAAATCATTGCACTCGTCACATGTCATTGGGTACACTTTGACATCATCAAACACAATCCTAAAACATGGGTTGTCGTAAAAGTGATGACTGGGTGACTTTGACATATGGAGACTGATTGTGAGTGATAGAGATGAGATTTGTTCCTCCTACTAGAGATTGATATCCTGGCCACTTGATAAGTGAGACTAAGAAACACATGCACATGCACATGTGAATCAATATATGATATTGAGGTCACATTATCTGAGATGGTTTTTTCTTGGTTCAAGGAACATGGATTGAACATTGAGAGGATGATAATTTCATGCCATGAGTTCATACTGGATATCATAGATAAAGGAATTATACAATCATTGCAACACCTTACACAAATTGTAGGTTGAAATTGTTCTCCAACTTTCCATTCACATGGGTAGAACTAATGTGCGACTAGGCACCACTCCTTGCTTGTGATGTCATAAGTTAGCTATGGACATTCACTACCAACATGATATGGTACCTATTGGGTCACACACAAGAGGAGTTTAATCTTCAATGATGATTGCATTGATTACTAAAGTGTTTAGGTATTCAATTCATGCAACATGTTGGCTAACTTGATGTGGATATTGAATGCACTAACAAATTCACTCGGGGTTGAAATCCCCGAGCTTTTACCAAAACCAGAGTGCAATAATACCACCTGCAAGCGGACGAGTCTTATCGCAGTATAGTTAAGGATCGAAACCAAAGGAAAATGTTCTTAAGAATCTTTTCCAGTAGAATCTAGCTCAAGTAAAACTAATATTTAGAACAATTGGTTGATTTGAGGTTGTTTAAACTAATTGCAAGAAAGTAAAAGCAGTATTAAAGATGGTTTTAGATCAATGATATGAAATCGCTGGGATGGTACCGGGTTTGACCTCCTCTACACACACAAACATACTCCATTGCAAACAATCCAGGCAAGATATAACACTCCAAGTAGAGCTGCTGCAGAACCCCCCATACGGGCGCCAGGTTCGCGTTAGCATCACCATAGGCATCAGATGTCTCGTCACCATCCAGATCACTTGTTTTACATCTCTGTAGATACAAAATCCAACTAAGGCTGTGAACCCCCCATACGGGCATTAGGCGCACAAAAGAATCAACGAAGGCTAGATGGCTCGTCCCCTCGCAGATCATACACTTATGACCTCAAGGAATCCTATCGAAAGTTCTCGTCAAGGAGTCAACTGTGCTAATCGATAAGCACGCAAGTGATTAAAATACGAGCAATCATCGATGATTAACAAGAAGATACAAAATCCCACTAAGGTTGCGAACCCCCATATGGGTGTCAGGCGCACAGAAGCGTCATCGAATGCTAGATGGCTCGTCCCCTCGCGAATCATACACTTATGACCTCAAGGAATCCTATCAGAAGTTCTCGTCAAGGAGTCTAACTTGTTAAATGACGTTCAAACCCATGCATAGAAGTTCTCGCAACATAGGGAGCACAAAGATGAAAACAAGCAAATAACCAACCTATGAGCTTAACGATTAACGACAAATAAAGAGTTATATACATTGCCATGGAAAGTTTAACAAAAGAACATGGTTTGCATGGGCAGCGGGGCTAGTCCCCACACCCCAGTGAAAAAGGTACTACTCGCTCATGATGCAAGATACAAGAAGGATGAGAGAGAGAAAAAGAGATCCGCCATGAGCTCGGTGCAGAAGGTAGTCGCAGCCCGATGAAGAAGATGCACCTCCTGCTCCGTCTTCCTTCTCTTCTCGGCCTCCTTGGTTGCAACACGGGCAGTAGGTGGAGTGAAACTTGATCGGAGTTGTGCTCTGGCAGCCTGGCGGCGTCTGAATCCGATGCCCCAAATGAGGACTCCTGGGGGTCTATTTTTAGGCTCAGATCTGATCCCAAACAGTTTGGATAAGTTGCTAGAAATATCTTCTCCAAATGGTCTGGAGACCGTTTGGTGCCAAACGGTTTGGAGACCGTTTGGTGCCAAACGGTTTGAAGAGCGGTAGCCGCGTCAATCGGTCTTGAAATCGATCTCAATCTCGGCTCGAACATGCGACATTTGTTCTTCGATCGGTCTTCACGCTCGCGGAAAACAGTCTTGGAAACCGCATGGATCCGAACGGTCTTGAGACCGCATGGACCCAAATGGTCTTGAGACCGCATGAACCCAAATGGTTTTGGGACCACATGGACCCAAATGGTCTTGAGACCGCATGGACCTAAAAGGTCTTGAGACCGCATGGACCCAAACGGTCTTGAGACCGCATGGACCCAAACGGTCTTGAGACCGCATGGACCCAAACGGTCTTGAGACCGCATGGACCCAAACGGTCTTGAGACCGCGATTGGTCATGCGGTTTACAGCTCATGCAGTTTTCTTTGGCAAATGATCTTTGTCATTCGTTCTTCATGTATTCCAGCAAACGGTCTTGGGACCGCATGGACCCAAACGGTCTTGAGACCGCATGGATCCAAACGGTCTTGGGACCGCATGGACTCAAACGGTCTTAGGACCACATGCGTGGAATTGCTTGATTTACCTACATTAAATGAATGATATTTAGTTAAAACCTTGATTATTGAATCAGCCAAGTAGTTTTGTACATTATGATTCATATTAGGATGGAAAGGTGTGAAATAGAGTTGAATTTGTTCCAAAAAGGTAATTAAATTCCATGATGAGTATGCACTCATAAAAACACCCCGAACTTAAACGTTGCTCATCCTCGAGTAACATAAAATTTGAAACAGTTGCCAAATGAATACTCTCTATTCGTGTGATTGTTTCATCTTCACATCACGAATGTTTCTTTCTGCTCAGCATGAATCAGTACCTCAACCTCCTGGGACCACTAAACACATCTTTCAATAGCTTCGTTCTTGAGTTCATTTTCCAACATCACTTTATCCTCACTTTTTCCAACAACAAGCATGTCAAAGAGTTTTGTAAGAGTCTAGAGATACCCATAGAATCAACAAGTGTGCATCCGATCTGACACTGGTGTTTTTCGGGATGGTGGAGGCATGTATTGTGCCCTTAGGTAGAAAAAGGAGTGAAAGGTGGTATGGAAAGAAGAAGTAAATCTCTCCTCTATCCGACTCAAGATTTTTATTTGTTTTGCAATTTCATTTATTGCATTTTTTGTGCAAATCTCTCCTCTATTCGACTCGAGATTGCATTTCTTTTTGTGTGCACTTTGGAATCTTTTGTTTGCAAATCTCTCCTCTATTCGACTCGAGATTGCATTTTTGGTGGTACACCCCTTTTTATTGCAAGGGGTATGGAAGAAGCGGATAAGGGGGAAGTGGCGTGCCACCCCGAACTTAGGGTTTGGCACATATTCAGCTATTTCCTTGTTTTTTTTATGGATGGAGGGGTACGAAGATGATAGAAGAAGTGTAGAAGAGAGTTCAGATTAGAATGCAACTTGATTTACAATTCAATGTACCGGGTTGTTCTCTTTGTCATACTCTGCTCAAATAATGACTTGATGCGGATCCAGTGGGGATCCTGAGCCATTGTTCCACTAGTCAGTTAGGAAGCATGACGTGTTTGATCCCTATCAGTTTGACAGATACTTATCATTTTTGTAAAAAGTATTATGATGTTAGGAATCATAAGCTTCACAGGATGATTTCAGGCAAAAGGCATGTTTCAAAAATCAGTCCTCTTGAGGATTCACTTCCGATAAGGAGGATATTATGATTGAAGATGCATAGAAAATTAGTTAGTTACATTTTATCAACAAGTGTCAAAAATTCATCAAGTATCTGTTCAAAAACACTAGAGAGAAAACACCATGTGGTGAGATGCTTTTGACGATGAAGGGTCCAGACCAGTGGGAACAGAGTTTTCTTGAGAATAACCTTAATCTTGAGTTGAATACTAGAACTTGGTCTCCCACTTGTATGTCCTTTCTTTTTAGATGTCCAGCATGCCAAAGTTTTGTACATTCTTTATAGATTCGTGCATTCTCATAGGCTGTCATTCTGAGTTCTTCCAGCTCGTGGAGTTGCAGAATTCTGGCTTGGACCGCTTCTTTCATATCAAAATTCAATTGTTTAATTGCCCACCATGCTTTGTTTTCTAGTTCGACTGGCAGGTGGCAGTCATTTCCATATATTAATCGAAAAGGAGTAGTCCCGAGGGGAGTTTTGTAAGCAGTACAATAGTCCCATAAGGCGTCGTTGATTTTTGTTGACCAGTCCTTTTGATTACGTCCAACGGTTTTCTCAAGAATAGCCTTTAGTTGACGGTTAGAGACCTCAACCTGTCCACTTGTTTGTGGATGGTAAGGTGAAGCTACCTTATGTGAGACACTGTATTTTCTCAGTAAAGCTTCAAAGCTTCTTTCAATGAAGTGGGAACCTCCGTCAGATATCACGGTTCGTGGCACTCCACACCGGGGGAAGATAACATCTTTGAATAATTTGATGACGAGTTTTGAATCACTAGTGATGGTCGGTATGGCTTCAACCCATTTTGAGACATATTCCACCATATCTCAATTAGAAGATGGGAATGGACCCATATAGTCCACCCCCAGACATCGAATATCTCAATTTCCTGCCATAGATTCAGCGGCATCTCATCCTTCTTTGTTATATTGCCAGATCTTTGACATTTGTCACAAGACAGGACAAAATCATAGGAATCTTTGTATATGGTTGGCCAGAAGAATCCACACTGCAAAACCTTTAGAGCAGTCTTTTCAGAGCTCATATGTCCTCCCACAGGTCCTGAGTGACATTGTTCCAGGATAGATTGAGCTTCTTCTTCAACGATACAACGTCTATATAAACCATCAACACAAAGTTTAAAAAGATATGGTTCATCCCAGTGATAATGCTTCACATCATGCATGAACTTCTTCAGTGCATTCCCGGTGCATTGGGGTGGACTACTCCAGCTGCAAGGTAGTTTACAAAATCAGAATACCATGGTATAACTTCCGAAGCCCTCATTAGCTGATCATCTGGTAGGGAATCATTGATCGAAATCTTCTCAGCATCCAGAGTGTGGATGCGACTAAGGTGATCTGCTACAACATTTTCCGTCCCCTTTTTGTCTCTTATCTCTAAATCAAATTCTTGTAATAAGAGGATCCATCTAATCAGCCTTGGTTTTGCATCTTTCTTTGCCAGAAGGTAGCGAATAGCAGCATGGTCTGTGTAGACAATGAATTTCGAACCGATAAGGTATGACTTGAATTTGTCGAAGGCATATATGACTACTAGAAGTTCCTTCTCAGTAGTTGCATAATTCCTCTGGGCTTCGTTGAGGGTTTTTGATGCATAATAGATCACATAATGTTTCTTTTCTATATATTGCCCCAAAACAGCACCCACAGCGTAATCACTGGCATCACACATAATTTCAAAAAGATGATCCCAGTCGGGAGCTCTAATGATGGGGTTGTTGTAAGGGCCTTCTTCAACGTGTCAAATCTTTTGACACATTCTTCATTGAAATTGAAATCAGCATCCTTTAGTAGCAGGTTCGTCATTCGGTTAGTTATCTTGGAAAAATCCTTATGAATCTTCTATAGAATCTGACATGACGAAGGAAGCCACAAACTTCTTTCACATTCGTGGGAATATCCAATTTAGAGATCACTTCAATTTTGGCTTTATCTACTTCAATTCCTCTATTGCTAACCCTATGGCCCGGGACAATGCCTTCTGTTACCATGAAGTGGCATTTTTCCCAATTTAGCACAAGATGTGCTTCTTCACAACGCTGGAGGACCATGGAGAGGTGCTTTAGACATGAATCATATGAGCCTCCGTATACAGAAAAATCATCCATGAAGACCTCCATAATAGTTTCAGTAAGACCCACGAATATGGCAGCCATGCAATGTTGAAAAGTTGTCGGTGCATTACAGAGACCAAACGACATTCTTTTAAACGCGTATGTTCCGAATGGACAGGTGAAAGTCATTTTTTCTTCATCATCTGGATGTATGGGAATCTAATAGAATCCAGAGTAACCATCAAGATAACAAAAATATTCTTGGTGAGCCAACCTTTCTAGAACTTGATCGAGGAAGGGCATAGGAAAATGATCTTTTTGAGTCGCCTTATTTAATTTTCTATAGTCTATACACATCCTCCACCCTGTGACTGTTCGAGTGGGGATGAGTTTGTTGTTTTCATTTCTTATAACAGTCGTTCCACCTTTCTTCGAGACAACATGTACTGGGCTTACCCATGGCGAATCTGATATCAGATATATTATTCCATCTGTGAAGATTTTAATGATCTCGCGACAGACTACTTCCTTCATATTGGGATTCAACTTCCGTTGATGCTCGATGGTCGGCTTGTGATCTTCCATCATAGGGATCTTATGCATACACAGAGATTGACTGACCCCTGTGAGGTCACTCATTCTATAGCCGATGGCTTTCTTTCTTCCCCTTAATTCCTCCAGAAGTTTTTCTTCTTGTTTAGTTGTTAAATCGGAATTTATAATGACTGGACAAACCTTGAGATCGTCTAAAACATGTACTTCAGTCCTTCAGGTAGGGGCTTCATTTCCGGAGCCTCTGGTTTTTCGTTTGTTTCCTCTATAGTTTTGGTAGCCTTGAGTTCTTCGTAAGTTGCTTCAACATCTTCTTCAGCAGAGCCGAGTGATTCGATGTAATCCTTTTCTTGTCGGTCGATAGGTTCATCGATCGATAGGTCTGATAGAGCGGTTTCTAAGGGATCGTACGATTCGTGATACTCTTGGGTCAGTTGTGACATTTGCTCCATGCAGTCAATCAGATAGACTTCTTCCTGTATACTTGGTCTTCTCATACTTTCAAAAACTTTGAATTCCAGAGTCTCTTTGCCTAACCTGAGCAGTAAGGTACCTGTAAAGACCAAGTCTCTACTAAAAATCATGGCAAACAAAAACACCAATGTGTGGCAGCAGAAGAAATAAAACTTGACTTTATTCAAAATGTATAAAGAGTAAAATACAAAAATTTCCATAAGGGAAGTACAACTTTATACAAAACATAGGATCTAGGTAGAGGAAGACTTAAACTAATACAACATTGTCTCCAAACAAAACAACTTATAACATAAAAGCAAACATGATCACTCAAGCTATATATTCCTTTTCCTTCAACTCCCATCCTTAGACTTAGGTTCACCAAGCTTCCATGCGCACTCTGATTCCTAACCTGGATGGTTGGGGTCATCCAGCAAGAGAAAGATAAAGGTATGTTTCAATAAAAGAAGAATTTGACAAGTAATAGACAACAACATTGCATAATAAAGGATTCTCCATGTTACAAGAGTTTAAGAGAATGAGCTAGATATTCAATAAGAATAAGAGAACTGCCATATACAATCACCACAATAACAATCACATAGCATGAATATATTAAGACACAAACTCATCTCAATGTTGGGTGAGGCACCTACCGGACCTCACCAATGGCAGGGGGACTAAAACCCCAGTGCCTAAAAAGTGGCAGGGGGACTAAAACCCCAGTGCCTAATATATAAAATGGCAGGGGGACTAAAACCCCAGTGCCCGGCAGGGGGACTAAAACCCCAGTGCCCTGTGGGTGGTTTGTACTCATGTACACTACATTGTCATTTGGCCTAAAATACATCATGCTTAAATAGTCACTTGGCAGTATAGTGAAAAGTAACAAGATTGCAACTTACCATTGGGAATAAAACCCAAATAAATAAACAACAAGACCATCATAGGTCACAACCATATCCAAGAGCTCCAAGAAGTAAAAGAGTCAACAAGCAACAATATTATACAATGTTCCAAATATTTCAAAAGGATAAGCCAACATAGGCAATAACAAGATTAAAGCATTTCCAAATAAAGGTGGAAACATAGGTAGTAGCATGATTCACATAATTCAAATGAATGAGCCACAATGGCATTAGAAGCATAAAACAAGTAAAGATCCAAATAAAGGCATTTAGGAGGATATAAAGGCTAGAACATGATGTTTGTAGGGTCGGATAAGATCCCAACTGAAGAGTAGGTTGATTTCACAATATACATTCCACATAGATTTCACATTCATCATAGATGTTCATATAAATATGATTCACATACACAAATAGGATCCACTTACTGAAATAGGTTCCACATACTGAAATAGGGCTCACATACCTGTTTTATTTAGTTACCATAACATTCACCAAGTTGATTGCATCCAAAACCATAATCCCTAGTTATGAACATTACACATGAATTAATATATATAAAGACATAATTCATAGGAAAAACCCTAATTTTACAAAACCACAATTTAGGGTTTAAAACTAAGCCCAAAAGATTAGTCATATTCTCCTGAATAAGAAAACATATTTTATTTCCTCATTTGGAGTTAAAATGGATTAATTAGGTATTTTTGGAACATTTAAATCATCAAAAGAGTATCTAAGGAAAACTTTGAAAAATCATTTAGAAACAGGCTTCAAAAACCACAAAATTGGATTCAACTCGAAAAATCCTTTCCATTGACTATTTATTTGCATTTTTCTGACAATGGATCGATTTACTATGAATAAAGTAAATCTGACCAATTAGATTGCAAGAAAACCTTAGCGTGATAAGTATTTAGATGAAAATGGAATTCGATGTAAATAGCAGGTGAAAAGACTAAACTACCCCTGCTCATCAAATTAAAACAATTAAAACAATGAGGGCAAAAGGGTCATTTGGAACCATCGTTTGCTTGCACAAGAGAGCAAGAACAAGAGTCGAAATGACGATATTGCCCCTGGATGTTTAATTGAATCGATTGGTACTGCGAGGGTAATCACGTCATTTGGTATCCAAAGAATACTTGCAGTGAGAAACAAACCAAAAGGTAAAAAGATGAGAATGCCCATACCCGTAAGTGACAGCCTGATGGCAGGAGCATGACCATGGGCGTCATTGCACGACCAGGCTTCTTCAGCCTTGGCCATGGCGCGAGGTATACAATAGTGCTTCCAGTCACAAACATGCGAGGCGTTCCTGGCTTTTGGGGATGACCAGCTCCAGCGGATGAGCCGACCATCTTCGTCATTCTTAGGCGAAGGCAACAGAGCAATCACGAGGACTCGTGGGTCTAGAAAGCTCCCGGAACCAGGGAGTAAAGCAGGAGAACAGAGGAAAGGAAACTGGGGTCAAAACGGTGAGAAAACCTCAGATAAAGCTTCCGTCACGATTGTGGAGTCGAGGCGAGGTCAGCCCACCCCTTTCTATAGGCGGAGGAGCATCAGAACTGGATGTGGGTCGGTGCCGACGGAGGTCAGAGCAAGAGTCTATAGGACCCGTCGATCAGAGTCATCACGAGACAAATGAAAAGTTGGAAGGGGTAGAGGGTAGGTCGGTGATGCTTACTACTCAGGTAATTGCAAGGAGGTGGCCGGAGGAGGGAACAACAAGCCAATGTTGCCAGAGATGAAGAGCGTGCTGGTCGGGGTCTTCGGGAGCAAATGAGTAGAAATTGGAGGGAGAGGGGGTAAACTCGAGTCCTAAGGGTGCTCGACGACCCCTTAAATAGGTGGGAGAGGAGCTGCGGCTCCCTCTGCAACTCCTTGGTGGAGAGGAGGGGAAGAGCCCTAATGGGCATTTTGTCCACACGGAGAGAGAGGCGATGAGATGGGGCTCAACTGATGCATCTCGACGAGACGAACTCAACGCAAAAAGAATTGTTCGAAACGGATGAGAGGGGAGAGAGAACGAGCCCGAGGAGCTCAGGAGCCTAAACTTGCTGAACGGCGGGAGGTTGGGGACGACTCCTCATCCGTCCGATCCTAGCCCAACACACATGGGCCGTTGGATGGCTTGCAGGTGGAAGGGGGCGCGTGACAGTGAAATAATAACAGAACCATAGAGTTGCAACTCGACATAAATGAAATCCATAGTTATACTTTATTAAAAGCTCATAAAATGAATTTGAAGGGTCAAATGAAGTCCAAATGACACCAAATTTGGACCACATTCTCATATTAAAGCGTAGCATCATGCTATGCAATCAGATTTCGTATTTATATCCAATAAGGTCCTTAATTAATACATTGCTCATTAAAGTGTATTTTAACACATTAAAAGGTGTGAATTATTATGAAATGACTATATTAATGCAATTAGTGAGTCAAATTCGAGGTGATAGATATATATGAGTATTAAGAGCAACATACCAACCTTTAAATATGTTTTCACACATTTATCATCAAATTGGAGGAGAGAGAAAGTAAGGAGGTTAATATACTCTTAATTAATTCAAATGCTTATTATTATTAATATATTTATCCATAAAGCTCCAAATTAATATTATCTACTTATATCCATCATTAATGACCAAATTACATTATTAAACCTCACTTATCTCCTAAATTGGGTTATTTGTGCAAACACTCCTCCATTGTCATAAATGGGGGAAAAAGGTGATTTCAACTTTGAATTGTGCTTAAATTGCACAAAGAGTCCAAGAAGAATATAAAAGAAGGGAAATTTATGAAATAGGTCCAAATGGATTAGAAGGCCAAGAAAAGCTCAAAAGTGGGTAAATTGCAGGGAAGACCCTGAATTTTAGTATGTTACAACACACCACCCCATAAAGAGGATTTCGTCCCCGAAATCACAACAAGAGGGAAGAGAGGATGAGTGTGCAACATCCCAACCTTAAACACTAGGTTATAACCCATAATCTAGGGTACAACAAAAAATCTACACAAGTCAGGGGTTACTAAGGTTTCCACAAAACCTACAGCCTTTTATTAAACTTAAACTAACATTTTTGTCTTATTAACATAATCTACATCATGAAGAGGTATCATATTTATTATACTACTACTTGTGCCACATTTTATTCAAAACAATTACCTCTCAATAGTATATCATGTGTATTTCCCTCATCAAGGGTTTTAAGTATAATTAGGGTTTACGAAGCCATTTCAACATTAATTAATGTATTAGGTCAAAAACCTTAATAACATGAATTTATTTTCCATTATCCTCTTAAAACTATCATGTAGAATTATAACAAATTATTTTGTAGAAAAAGTTAATATTATCCAACAAGTTATTAAGCCTATTATAATTCCAAATAATGTTCATATTGCACATTTTCATATCATCTTTCATACTCATATTAATGACATCATCAATCATTTTCGTCCATTACACTCCATATTATAAATTATACATATTTTACATCACATTAGTCATTTTATGAATATTTATGTGAATCAAATTATTCATTAAAATATTTGAGTCATTATATGCATTTTAGTGAATAGGATGTAACCCATTAAATATATTAATGAATTAATTCATATATCAAATTATGATGAGGTGTTCATTAGAGAACAAGATGATATACCTTATATATATTAATAACTTTGTGACTATAATCCATTTATATGCATTAGGGTATATTATGTGATGATGACACCTAATGTCACTAATGTATCATGAAAGGCATTAAGGGTATATATATGTATATGTTTTCAAGGCTAGATGATTACATATTAGGGTTTAGATCAACATGATCATTACATGTTAAAGCATCATTAGGGTGCATTTTACTATTAGGGTGGCATAGTCAACGTTATGTATATTCACCATTAGTAATGAGTAACTCATTATTATGCACATCAAGCCTATATTAATGTTCAAGCATATGAATTATCTCTATATGACTTACTACATATTCATGTGTGTATAAACAAACAAGTTGAATTACAAGTATAATGTGTTTGGTAAATTCTTGTTCACATAAGTTATTATGTACATATGTCCACATAGGTAGGGTTTCTAACTCTAAAGGTATTTGATTTTGCTTTTAGTTGGGATTCCATCCCCCTAAAAAGGGATTTCATCCTCGAAATCAGATTTGCAAAACCAAATAGGGTACTAACACCATTATCCTCACACCACCCCTTAAAAAGGTCAACTAAGTCAAACTAAGCTAAGGGTAAAAGGGTACATAAAACTCAACGCTAAAAGGATTTACTAACCAAGCTTCAAGGTGTAACATAGGTTACACTAACCCTAAACATAGGAGTATAAGGTATTTAAGGATGGTTTTTGTGTAAGAGATCAAATCATCACTTATGGCTTTCCTAAGGTATTCAACAATTAGGCAACATGCCCAAAGATAGACTATTTCGAGCTGTCTGTATCAGATCAGGCCAGGCCAGGTCATATGAGCTCAGGAGTCCTCGTTACCAAGCTAGTGGGGTGGAGGAAAATATTGCCAGCCCCCAAGCTCGGACCCTTTCTAGACACCATCACTTTCAACTTCTTGCTCTTGTAGCTTCTCAATATACAATTCACCAAAAAGTTGACAAATTTTATATTTAATTATGTAGTTATTATTATCCTAAATCAAACTTTCATGCTAGGTCAACTCTAAGGTGGAAACTTTCTAAAGAATATATATGAGGTGAGAGGTTCTATCTAGGAGACAATTTGAATTAGTCAAGAATCTGACTACCTTGATGCTCTGATACCATGCTGTAAAGACCAAGTCTCTACTAAAAATCATGGCAAACAAAAACACCAATGTGTGGCAGCGGAAGAAATAAAAGTTGACTTTATTCAAAATGTATAAAGAGTACATTACAAAAATTTCCATAAGGGAAGTACAAATTTATACAAAACATAGGATCTAGGTAGAGGAAGACTTAAACTAATACAACATTGTCTCCAAACAAAACAACTTATAGCATAAAAGCAAACATGATCACTCAAGCTATATATTCCTTTTCCTTCAACTCCCATCCTTAGACTTAGGTTCACCAAGCTTCCATGCGCACTCTGATTCCTAACCTGGATGGTTGGGGTCATCCAGCAAGAGAAAGATAAAGGTATGTGTCAATAAAAGAAGAATTTGACAAGTAATAGACAACAACATTGCATAATAAAGGATTCTCCATGTTACAAGAGTTTAAGAGAATGAGCTAGATATTCAATAAGAATAAGAGAACTGCCATATACAATCACCACAATAACAATCACATAACATGAATATATTAAGACATAAAATCATCTCAATGTAGGGTGAGGCACCTACCGGACCTCACCAATGGCAGGGGGACTAAAACCCCAGTGCCTAAAAAGTGGCAGGGGGACTAAAACCCCAATGCCTAATATATAAAATGGCAGGGGGACTAAAACCCCAGTGCCCGGAAGGGGGACTAAAACCCTAGTGCCCTGTGGGTGGTTTGTACTCTTGTACACTACATTGTCATTTGGCCTAAAATACATCATGCTTAAATAGTCACTTGGCAGTATAGTGAAAAGTAACAAGATTGCAACTTACCATTGGGAATAAAACCCAAATAAATAAACAACAAGACCATCATAGGTCACAACCATATCCAAGAGCTCCAAGAAGTAAAAGAGTCAACAAGCAAAAACATTATACAATGTTCCAAATATTTCAAAAGGATAAGCCAACATTAGCAATAACAAGATTAAAGCATTTCCAAGTAAAGGTGGAAACATAGGTAGTAGCATGATTCACATAATTCAAATGAATGAGCCACAATGGCATTAGAAGCATAAAACAAGCAAAGATCCAAATAAAGGCATTTAGGAGGATATAAAGGCCAGAACATAATGTTTGTAGGGTTGGATAAGATCCCAACTGAAGAGTAGGTTGATTGCACAATATACATTCCACATAGATTTCACATTCATCATAGATGTTCATATAAATATAATTCACATACACAAATAGGATCCACATACTGAAATAGGTTCCACATACTGAAATAGGGCTCACATACCTGTTTTATTTAGTTACCATAACATTCACCAAGTTGATTGCATCCAAAACCATTATCCCTAGTTATTAACATTACACACGAATTAATATATATAAAGACATAATTCATAGGAAAAACCCTAATTTTACAAAACCACGATTTAGGTTTTAAAACCAAGCCCAAAAGATTAGTCATATTCTCCTGAATAAGAAAACATATTTTATTTCCTCATTTGGAGTTAAAATGGATTAATTAGGTATTTTTGGAACATTTAAATCATCAAAAGAGTATCTAAGGAAAACTTCGAAAAATCATTTAGAAACAGGCTTCAAAAACCACAAAATTGGATTCTACTCGAAAAATCCTTTCCATTGACTATTTATTTGCATTTTTCTGACAATGGATCGATTTACTATGAATTAAGTAAATCTGACCAATCAGATTGCAAGAAAACCTTAGCGTGACAAGTATTTAGATGAAAATGGAATTCGATGTAAATAGCAGGTGAAAAGACTATACTACCCCTGCTCATCAAATTAATACAATTAAAATTATGAGGGCAAAAGGGTCATTTGGAACCATCGTTTGCTTGCACAAGAGAGCAAGAACAAGGGTCGGAATGACGATATTGCCCCTGGATGTTTAACTGAATCGATTAGTACTGTGACGGTAATCACGTCATTCTGTATCCAAAGAATACTTGCAGTGAGAAACAAACCAAAAGGTAAAAGGACGAGAATTCCCATACCCGCAAGTGACGGCCTGATGGCAGGAGCATGACCATGGGCGTCATTGCACGACCAGGCTTCTTCAGCCTTGGCCATGGCGTGAGGTATACACCAGCGCTTCCAGTCGCAAACACGCGAGGCGTTCCTAGCTTTTGGGGATGACCAGCTCCAGCGGATGAGCCGACCATCTTCGTCATTCTTAGGCGAAGGCAACAGAGCAATCACGAGGACTCGTGGGTCTAGAAAGCTCCCGGAACCAGGGAGTAAAGTAGGAGAACAGAGGAAAGGAAACTGGGGTCAAAATGGCGAGAAAACCTCAGATAAAGCTTTCTTCGCGATCGTGGAGTCAAGGCGAGGTCATCCCACCCCTTTCCGTAGGTGGAGGAGCATCATAACTTGATGTGGGTCGGCGCCGACGGAGGTCATAGCAAGAGTCTATAGGACCCGTCGATCAGAGTCATCGCGAGACAAACAAAAAGTTGGAAGGGGTAGAGGGTAGGTCGGTGATGCTTACTACTCAGGTAATTGCAAGGAGGTGGCCGGAGGAGGGAACATCAAGCCAATGTCATCGGAGATGAAGAGCGTGCTGGTCATGGTCTTCAGGAGAAAATGAGTAGAAATTGGAGGGAGAGGGGGTAAACTCGAGGCCTAAGGGTGCTCGACGACCCCTTAAATAGGTGGGAGAGGAGCTGCGGCTCCCTCTGCAACTCCTTGGTGGAGAGGAGGGGAAGAGACCTAATAGGCATTTCATCCACATGGAGAGAGAGGCGATGAGATGGGGCTCAACTGATGCATCTCGACGAGACGAACTCAACGCAAAAGGAGTTGTTCGAAACAGATGAGAGGGGAGAGAGAACGAGCCCGAGGAGCTCAGGAGCCTAAACCCGCCGAACGGCAGGAGGTTGGGTATGACTCCTCATCCGTCCGATCCTAGCCCGACACACATGGGCCGTTTGATGGCTCACAGGTGAAAGGGGGAGCGTGACAGTGAAATAATAACGGAACCATAGAGTTGCAACTCGACATAAATGAAATCCATAGTTATACTTTATTAAAAGCTCATAAAATGAATTTGAAGGGTCAAATGAAGTCCAAATGACACCAAATTTGGACCACATGCTCATATTAAAGTGTAGCATCATGCTATGCAATTAGATTTCATATTTATATCCAATAAGGTCCTTAATTAATACATTTCTCATTAAAGTGTATTTTAACACATTAAAAGGTGTGAATTATTATGAAATGACTATATTAATGCAATTAGTGAGTCAAATTCGAGGTGATAGATACATATGAGTATTAAGAGCAACATATCAACCTTTAAATATGTTTTCACACATTTATCATCAAATTGGAGGAGAGAGAAAGTAAGGAGGTTAATATACTCTTAATTAATTCAAATGCTTATTATTATTAATATATTTATCCAAAAAGCTTCAAATTAATATTATCTACTTATATCCATCATTAATGACTAAATTACATTATTAACCCTCACTTATCTCCTAAATTGGGTTATTTGTGTAAACACCCCGCCATTATCATAAATGGGGGAAAAGGTGATTTCAACTTTGAATTGTGCTTAAATTGCACAAAGAGTCCAAGAAGAATATAAAAGAAGGGAAATTTATGAAAAAGGTCCAAATGGACTAGAAGGCCAAGAAAAGCTCAAAAGTGGGTAAATTGCAGGGAAGACCCTGAATTTCAGTATGTTACAGTACCGACTTCAACATCAATTAGGGCTCTTGCAGTGGCGAGGAATGGGCGATCAAACATGAGAGGATATCTGGTGTCTTCTTTTATATCCATAATGACGAAGTCACATGGAACATATGTGTCCTTGCCCACCTTGACCGTGATATCTTCGAGGATTTCTAACGGTCTTTTTATCGAATGGTCTGCGAGTTGAATAGTCATAGCAGTAGGAAGCAATTCTGCAAACCCTAATCTTTTGCACAGGCTGAATGGCATAATAGAGATGCTTGCGCCAAGATCTGCCAATCCTTTCTTGCATGATGAGTCACCAATGTGACATGAGATTCCAAAGGATCCTGGATCTTTTTGTTTCTTTGGCATCTCGCTTAATATGATATCAGATGTAGTTGTAGCCAGTTTTACCGTCTCATATTCTTCAGTTATATACTTCCCGGTGAGGAGTGACTTTAGATACTTAGTGCAGGCAGGTATCTCAGCAAGAGCGTCTAAGAAAGGTATATCAACATGGAGTTTCTTCATAGCCTCTTTGAACTTGTTGAATCTAGTATCGAGCTTGGTTTGCCTCAGGCGGGATGGGAAGGGTATACGAGGCTTGTATACGGGAATATCTGGTTCTGGTGTTTCATCTTCGTCATTAGAAGATTTCCTGGGACTTCCATTGTCTGACCTATCTTCCTTTGGTTGTGACTCTGGTGTTGTTTAGTCTTGGGAAATCATAGGTTCATCTTCATCAGCAATTACTACATGTGTCTTCACTGGGGGATCCGAATAATCTTTTCCTGATCTGGTGGTGACTGCCTTTAACTGTTTAGGATGTTTGGTATTGTTATCAGGTTGGCCGACAAAGGCTCCAACTGGTGGCTTTATGCTAGCTGCAAGTTGAGCTAGTTGAGTTTCTATGGTTTTCTGCTGAGCCTGTTGGTTAGCTATCATAGTTTGCTGAGAGTTGTTTTGATAGTTATTGTAGTTCCTATTCTGAAAGTTTCCTTTGAAGTTTCCTTGATTCCCAAAGTTCTGTTGTTGGTTATACTAGAATCCTGGTGGGCCTCTTGATTGATTGTTGGGACCAAATTGATGCGAGTTTATAGCTCCTGAAGGGTTTCCATATTGAAAATCTGGGTGATTCCTATTTTGATTCGGATTGTAATAGTTCTGCCCAGGGATGGTGTTGATAGCATTAATATTCTCCATCTGGCCATTATCTCCTTGTCCACATGCATTGCTTAGAACCACATCATAGAGAACATTGCATGATAGAGTGGAATGATCGGTGATTTTGCATGCTTCACAGAACAGGGAGGTGGACTTGACCTGCTCTGGTTGCCGAGTGGGTGAACGTCCTCTTCCAATAGCAGCTAGAGATGATTCTATATGATCTTGCTTGGCAACTAAGACCTTCAAGGTTTCAGCAATAGACTTGTACTCTGGAATAGCTTCATCCATAGCTACTTTCAAGACTCCTTTACCTACAGATTTGCCCCAATTGGCTTGATTTTCTGCTCCCAGGGTGACGACTCTCCATGCGCTGTCATAACTTTGACGCATGAAGTTTCCTCCGGATGAGGAATCTAGAAACATCTTGACATCATCCTCCACACCCCTATAGTAGATTTCTATGAGTTGATTCTTAGGAATTCCGTGGTGTGGACTTGAGTTTCTCCAGGGACTTGAGTGAAATTGGTTATTCGGCCCCTAATTTCATATGTAAGAGATGGAGGATAGAACTTTTCCAGAAATGCATTTTGGAGTTGCTCCCAGGTGGTGATTGGTACTTCACTTTGTAGTGAATTGTACCAACTGATGGCTCTATCAACAAGGGAATACTTGAAGAAACAGAGTCGAATGGTGTCATCGGAGACCCCATTTTGCTTTGTCATAACACATAGGTCGATGAATCTCAGAAGATGTCCTTGGCTGTCCTCTGCTTGTTTGCCACAGAAAGGGTTGTTTTGAAGCAATGTGATCCAATGTGCTCGAATCTCAAAATTGGCAGCATCGATGGGAGGAGGCTGTACTGGATGATAAACATTCGCAGCTTTCGGGATCGAGAACTCTCTAAGATCTTTCTGTAGTTCTACTGCTTGTGCTGCTGCTTGTACTGCTAAGATCTCCTGCTGAACCACAGCTCTGGCTTCTTGCATGAGCCTCTCTCTTTGTGTATTGATGGCTTGAGCCACTCTTCAGGCTACTTCTTCTTCTTGTGCCATCCTTGCTTGATTTTCTCTAATCTGACGATGGAAGGTTCTATCTATTTCGGGATCAAAGCTCGCTGTGAGTCCGGGACTTTTCGAACGGTGCATGCACTATGCGTTGGGTAGAACCTGAAAATTAGAAAGATTTTGAAAATGAGATCCACAAAGTAGAGTCAAATTCAAGTAGATAAGTGATTGTTTCAAAAGAAAAGCAAAATCCTAGATTAGTCTTAAAAGAACTAGATTAGACTGACTGATTCCGTTGTCCCCGACAATGACACCAGAATTTGACGTGGATATTGAATGCACTAACAAATTCACTCGGGGTTGAAATCCCCGAGCTTTTACCAAAACCAGAGTGCAATAATAACACCCACAAGAGGATGAGTCTTATCGCAGTATAGTTAAGGATCAAACCCAAAGGACAACGTTCTTAAGAATCTTTTCCAGTTGAATCTAGCTCAAGTAAAACTAATATTTAGAACAATTGGTTGATTTGAGGTTGTTTAAACTAATTGCAAGAAAGTAAAAGCGGAATTAAAGATGGGTTTAGATCAATGATATGAAATCGCTAGATGGTACCGGGTTTGACCTCTGCTACACACAAACATACTCCACTGCAAACAAACAAGGCAAGATATAACACTCCAAGTAGAGCTACTGCAGAACCCCCCATACGGGCGTCAGGTTCGCGTAAGCATCACCATAGGCATCAGATGTCTCGTCACCATCCTGATCACTTGTCTTACGGCTCTGAAGATACAAAATCCAACTAAGGCTGTGAATCCCCCATACGAGCGTCAGGCACACAGAAGCATCACCAAAGGCTAGATGGCTCGTCCTCTCATAGATCATACACTTACGACCTCAAGTAATCCTATCAGAAGTTCTCATCAAGGAGTCAACTGCGCTAACCGATAAGCACGTAAGCGATTAAAATACAAGCAATCATCGACGATTAACAAGAAGATACAAAATCCAACTAAGGTTGTGAACCCCCATATGGGCGTCAGGCGCACAGAATCGTCACAGAAGGCTAGATGGCTCGTCCCCTCACGGATCATACACTTACGACCTCAAGGAATCCTATCAGAAGTTCTCGTCAAGGAGTCTAACTTGTTAAACGACGTTCAAACCCATGCGTAGAAGTTCTCGCAACATAGGGAGCACAAAGATGAAAACAAGCAAATAACCAACCTACGAGCTTAACGATTAACGACAAAATGAAGAGTTATATACATTGCCATGGAAAGTTTAACAAAAGAACATGGTTTGCATGGGCATCGGGGCTAGTCCCCGCACCCCAGTGAAAAAGGTACTACTCGCTCATGATGCAAGATATAAGAAGGATGAGAGAGAAAGAGAGATCCACCATGAGCTCAGTGCAGAAGGTAGTCACAGCCCGGTGAAGAAGATGCACCTCTTGCTCTGTCTTCCTTCTCTTCTCGGCCTCCTTGGTTGCAACACGGGCAGTAGGTGGAGTGAAACTTGATCGGAGTTGTGCTATGGCAGCCTGGCGGCGTCCGGATCCGATGCCTCAAATGAGGACCCCTGGGGGTCTATTTATAGGCTCAGATCTGATCCCAAACAGTTTGGATAAGTTGCTAGAAATATCTTCTCCAAATGGTTTGGAGACCATTTGGTGCCAAACGGTTTGAAGACCGTTTGGTGCCAAACGGTTTGGAGACCGCTTGGTGCCAAACGGTTTGGAGACCGCTTGGTGCCAAATTGTTTGAAGAGCAGTAGCCGCGTAATCGGTCTTGAAATCGATCTCGGTCTCGGCTCGAATGCGCGACTTTTTTTCTTCAATCGGTCTTCGCACTCGTGGCAAATGGTCTTGGAAACCGCATGGATCCAAACGGTCTTGAGACCGCATGGACCCAAACAGTCTTGAGACCGCATGAACCCAAACGGTTTTGGGACCGCATGGACCCAAACGGTCTTGAGACCGCATGGACCCAAATGGTCTTGAGACCGCATGGACCCAAACGGTCTTGAGACCGCATGGACCCAAATAGTCTTGAGACCGCATGGACCCAAACGGTCTTGAGACCGCGATTGGTCATGCGGTTTACAACTCGTGCGGTTTTCTTTGGCAAACGATCTTTGTCATTCGTTCTTCGTGTATTCCAGCAAACGGTCTTTGGACCGCATGGACCCAAACGGTCTTGAGACTACATGGACCCAAACGGTCTTGAGACTGCATGGATCCAAACAGTCTTGGGACCGCATGGACTCAAACGGTCATAGGACCGCATGCATGGAATTGCTTGATTTATCTACATTAAATGAATGATATTTAGTTAAAACCTTGATTATTGAATCAGCCAAGTAGTTTTGTACATTATCATTCATATTAGGATGGAAAGGTGTGAAATAGAGTTGAATTTGTTCCAAAAAGGTAATTGAATTCCATGATGAGTATGCACTCATCAAAACACCCCGAACTTAAACGTTGCTCGTCCTCGAGTAACATAAAATTTGAAACAGTTGCCAAATGAATACTCTCTATTCATGTGATTGCTTCATCTTCACATCACGAATGTTTCTTTCTGCTCAGCATGAATCAGTACCTCAACCTCCTGGGACCACTAAACACGTCTTTCCATAGTTTCGTTCCTGAGTTCGTTTTCCAACATCACTTCCTCCTCACTTTTTCCAACAACAAGCATGTCAAAGAGTTTTGTAAGAGTCCAGAGATACCCGTAGAATCAACAAGTGTGCATCTGATCTGACACTGCTATTTTTCGGGACGGTGGGGGCATGTATTGTGCCCTTAGGTAGAAAAAGGAGTGAAAGGTGGTATGGAAAGAAGAAGTAAATCTCTCCTCTATCCGACTTGAGATTTTTATTTGTTTTGCAATTTCATTTATTGCATTTTTTTGTGCAAATCTCTCCTCAATTCGACTCAAGATCACATTTCTTTTTGTGTGCACTTTGGCATCTTTTGTTTGCAAATCTGTCCTATATTTGACTCGAGATTGCATTTTTGGTGGTACACCCCTTTTTATTGCAAGGGGTATGGAAGAAGCGGATAAGGGGGGAGTGGCGTGCCACCCCGAACTTAGGGTTTGGCACATATTCAACTATTTCATTGTTTTTTATGGATGGAGGGGTACGAAGATGATAGAAGAAGTGTAGAAGAGAGTTCAGATCAGAATGCAACTTGATTTACAATTCAATGTATCAGGTTGTTCTCTTTGTCATACTCTGCTCAAATAATGACTTGATGCGGATCTGGTGGGGATTCTGAGCCACTGTTCCACTAGTCAGTTAGGAATCACAACATGTTTGATCCCTATCAGTTTGACAGATACTTATCATTTTTGTAAAAAGTATTATGATGTTAGGAATCATAAGCTTCATAGGATGATTTCAAGCAAAAGGCATGTTTCAAAAATCAGTCCTCTTGAGGATTTACTTCGGATAAGGAGGATATTATGATTGAAGATGCATAGCAAATTAGTTAGTTACATTTTATCAACAAGTGTCAAAAATTCATCAATTATCTGTTCAAAAATTTTGAAAAATTTGAAAATTTTTATGATAGAGAAAACTTGAGTCTGAAAAGAGGGTGTATGTAGAAAGTGAGGTACGTACCACCCACCCTCCACCACGAACTTAGAGATTTGCTCGTCCCGAGCAAACCCTAAATCCAAGGTGGAGGGGAAATGTTACCCCAGTATTGACTGCCGAGTGAGATTGCGTTCCGATCAGCACAACTCTGATTTCTTATCTGAAATTTTGCATGAAAAAGGGTAGTTAGATCTTAAAATAGCATTTCGAAAAGTGAGTTTTATTTAAGGAAAAACTAACTAGAAAGTAAAAACAAAATTTGGAAAAGAAAAGTAAAACAAATTTATTGATCGGGTTGCCTCCTGACAAGCACCTTTGTTTTACGTCGATGGCTCGACTAAGTCCTTCAGATTCATGGTGGGTCTTTTGGATTGGCAAGTTCCAACATTGTATCAGTGCCTATGTCAATCGAGGTAAAATATCTCTTCAAGCGGTGGCCATTTGCTATGAATTCGCCTGTCTTGTCACTCCATAGAGAGAAAACACCATGTGGTGAGATGCTTTTGACGATGAAGGGTCCAGACCAGTGGGAACAGAGTTTTCTTGGGAATAACCTTAATCTTGATTTGAATACTAGAACTTGGTCTCCCACTTGTATGTCCTTTCTTTTCAGATGTCCATCATGCCAAAGTTTTGTACATTCTTTATAGATTCGTGCATTCTCATAGGATGTCATTCTGAGTTCTTCCAGCTCGTGGAGTTGCAGAATTCTGGCTTGGACCGCTTCTTTCATATCAAAATTCAATTGTTTAATTGCCCACCATGCTTTGTGTTCTAGTTCGACTGGCAGGTGGCAGCCATTTCCATATATTAATCGAAAAGGAGTAGTCCCGAGGGGAGTTTTGTAAGCAGTACGATAGTCCCATAAGGCGTCGTTGATTTTTGTTGACCAGTCCTTTTGATTACATCCAACGGTTTTCTCAAGAATAGCCTTTAGTTGACAGTTAGAGACCTCAACCTGTCCACTTGTTTGTGGATGGTAAGGTGAAGCTACCTTATGTGAGACACTGTATTTTCTCAGTAAAGCTTCAAAGCTTCTTTCAATGAAGTGGGAACCTCCGTCAGATATCACGGTTCGTGGCACTCCAAACTGGGGGAAGATAACATCTTTGAATAATTTGATGACGAGTTTTGAATCACTAGTGACGGTCGGTATGGCTTCAACCCATTTTGAGACATATTCCACCGCCACTAGGATGTATGAGAATCCATTAGAAGATGGGAATGGACCCATATAGTCCACCCCCCAGACATCGAATATCTCAATTTCCTGCCATAGATTCAGCGGCATCTCGTCTTTCTTTGTTATATTGCCAGATCTTTGACATTTGTCACAAGACAGGAAAAAATCATAGGAATCTTTGGATATGGTTGGCTAGAAGAATCCGCACTGCAAACCTTTAGAGCAGTCTTTTTAGAGCTCATATGTCCTCCCACGGGTCCTGAGTGACATTGTTCCAGGATAGATTGAGCTTCTTCTTCAGCGATACAACGTCTATATAAACCATCAGCGCAAAGTTTAAAAAGATATGGTTCATCCCAGTGATAATGCTTCACATCATGCATGAAGTTCTTCAGTGCATTCTCGGTGCATTGGGCTGGACTACTCCAGCTGCAAGGTAGTTTACGAAATCAGAATACCATGGTATAACTTCCGAGGCCCTCATTAGCTGATCATCATGTAGGGAATCATTGATCAGAATCTTCTCAGCATCCAGAGTGTGGATGCGACTAAGGTGATCTGCTACAACATTTTCTGTCCCCTTTTTGTCTCTTATCTCTAAATCAAATTCTTGTAATTAGAGGATCCATCTAATCAGCCTTGGTTTTACATCTTTCCTTGCCAGAAGGTAGCGAATAGCAGCATGGTCTATGTAGACAATGACTTTTGAACCGATAAGGTATGACCTAAATTTGTCGAAGGCATATATGACTACTAGAAGTTCGTTCTCGATAGTTGCATAATTCCTCTGGGCTTTGTCGACGGTTTTTGATGCATAATAGATCACATAATGTTTCTTTTCTATATATTTCCCCAAAACAGCACCCACAGCGTAATTACTGGCATCACACATAATTTCAAAAGAATGGTCCCAGTCGGGAGCTCTAATGATGGGGGTTGTTGTAAGGGCCTTCTTCAGCATGTTGAAGCTTTTGACACATTCTTCATTGAAATTGATATCAGCATCCTTTAGTAGCAGGTTCGTCATTGGCTTAGTTATCTTGGGAAAATCCCTTATGAATCTTCTATAGAATCTGGCATGACCAAGGAAGGCACGAACTTCTTTCACATTCGTGGGAATAGTCAATTTAGAGATCACTTCAATTTTGGCATTATCTACTTCAATTCCTCTATTGCTTACCCTATGGCCCAGGATAATACCTTCTGTTACCATGAAGTGGCATTTTTCCCAATTTAGCACAAGATGTGCTTCTTCACAACACTGGAGGACCATGGAGAGGTGCTTTAGACATGAATCAAATGAGTCTTCGTATACAAAAAAATCATCCATGAAGACCTCCATAATAGTTTCAGTAAGACCCGCGTATTTGGCAGCCATGCAACGTTGAAAAGTTGCCGGTGCATTACAGAGACCAAACAGAATTCTTTTAAACACGTATGTTCTTAATGGATAGGTGAAAGTTGTTTTTTCTTGATCATCTGGATGTATGGGAATCTGATAGAATCCAGAGTAACCATCAAGATAACAGAAATATTCTTGGTGAGCCAACCTTTCTAGAACTTAATCAAGGAAGGGCATAGGAAAATGATCTTTTCGAGTCGCCTTATTTAATTTTCTATAGTCTATACACATCCTCCACCCTGTGACTATTCGAGTGGGGATGAGTTCGTTGTTTTCATTTTGTATAACAGTCGTTCCACCTTTCTTCGGGACAACATGTACTGGGATTACCCATGGCGAATCTGATATTGGATAGATTATTCCAGTTGTGAAAAGTTTAATGATCTTGCGACGTACTACTTCCTTCATATTTGGATTCAACTTCCGTTGATGCTCGATGGTCGGCTTGTGATCTTCCATCATAGGGATCGTATGCATACACAGAGCTTGACTGACCCCTCTGAGGTCACTCATTCTATAACCGATGGCTTTCTTTCTTCCCCTTAATTCCTCCAGAACTTTTTCTTCTTGTTCAGTTGTTAAATCGGAATTTATAATGACTGGACAAACCTTGAGATCGTCTAAAAACATGTACTCTAGTCCTTCAGGTAGGGGCTTCATTTCGGGAGCCTCTGGTTTTTCATTTGTTTCCTCTGTAGTTTCGGTAGCCTTGAGTTCTTCGTAAGTTGCTTCAGCATCTTCTTCAGCAGAGCCGAGTGATTTGATGTAATCCTTTTCTTGTCGGTCGATAGGTTCATCGATCGATAGGTCTGATAGAGCGGTTTCCAAGGGATCTTACGATTTGTGATACTCTTGGGTCAGTTGTGACATTTGCTCAATGCAGTCAATCAGATAGACTTCTTCCTGTATACTTGGTCTTCTCACACTTTCAAAAACTTTGAATTCCAGAGTCTCTTTGCCTAATCTGAGCAGTAAGGTACCAACTTCAACATCAATTAGGGCTCTTGCAGTGGTGAGGAATGGATGACCGAAGATGAGAGGATATCTGGTGTCTTCTTTTATATCCATAATGACGAAGTCGCATGGAACATATGTGTCCTTGACCACCTTGAACATGATATCTTCGAGGATTCCTAACGGTCTTTTTATCGAATGGTCTATGAGTTGAATAGTCATAGCAGTAGGAAGCAATTCTGCAAACCCTAATCTTTTGCACAGGCTGAATGGCATAATAGAGATGCTTGCGCCAAGATCTGCCAATCCTTTCTTGCATGATGAGTCACCAATGTGACATGAGATTCCAAAGGACCCCGGATCTTTTTGTTTCTTTGGCATCTTGCTTAATATGATATCAGATATAGTTGTATCCAGTTTTACCGTCTTATATTCTTTAGTTATATACTTCCTGGTGAGGAGTGACTTTAGATACTTAGTCCAGGCAGGTATCTCAGCAAGAGCGTCTAAGAAGGGTATATCAACATGGAGTTTCTTCATATCCTCTTTGAACTTGTTGAATCTAGTATCGAGCTTGGTTTGCCTCAGGCGGGATGGGAAGGGTATACGAGGCTTATATACAGGAATATATGGTTCTGGTGTTTCATCTTCGTCATCAACAGATTTCCCAGGACTTCCCTTGTCTGTCCTATCTTCCTTTGGTTGTGACTCTGGTGTTGTTGAGTCTTGGGCAATCATAGGTTCATCTTCATCAAAAATTACTACAGGTGTCTTCACTGGGGGATCTGAATAATATTTTCCTGATCTGGTGGTGACTGCCTTTAATTGTTTAGGATGTTTGGGATTGTTCTCAGGTTGTCCGGTAAAGGCTCTAGCTGGTGGCTTTATGCTAGCTGCATGTTGAGCTAGTCGAGTTTCTATGGCTTTCCGCTGAGCCTGCTGGTCAACTATCATAGTTTGCTGAGTTTGTAACATCTTTTCAATGGTGGATAGCTTGTCATTAGGGATGGGTCCTGTTTGTCCTTGCTGTTGGTTCAAGTTTTGATACTGAGAGTTGTTCTGATAGTTATTGTAGTTTCTATTCTGAAAGTTTCCTTTGAAGTTTCCTTGATTCCCAAAGTTCTGTTGTTGGTTATACTGGAATCCTGGTGGGCCTCTTGATTGATTGTTAGGACAAATTTGATGCGAGTTTATAGCTCCTGAAGGGTTTCCATATTGAAAACTTGGTGATTTCTATTTTGATTCAGATTGTAATAGTTCTGCCCAGGGATGGTGTTGACAGCATTAAGATTCTCCATCTGGCCATTATCTCCTTGTCCACATGCATTGCTTAGAACCAGGTCATAGAGAACATTGCATGATAGAGTGGAATGATCGGTGCTTTTGCATGCTTCACAGAATAGGGAGGTGGACTTGACCTGCTCTGGTTGCCGAGTGGGTGAACGTCCTCTTCCAATAGCATCTAGAGATGATTCTATATGATCTTGCTTGGCAACTAAGACCTTTAAGGTTTCAGCGATAGACTTGTACTCTGGAATAGCTTAAGCCATAGCTACTTTCAAGACTCCTTTACCTACAGATCTGCCCCAATTGGCTTGATTTCTGCTCCCAGGGTGATGAGTCTCCATGCACTGTCATAACTTTGACGCATGAAGTTTCCTACGGATGAGGAATCTAGAAACATCTTGACATCATCCTCCACACCCCTATAGAAGATTTCTGTGCATTGATTCTTAGGAATTACGTGGTGTGGACATTTACGTAGGAGTTCTTTGTACCTATCCCACGCTTCAGCAAGAGTTTCTCCAGGGACTTGAGTGAAATTGGTTATTCGGCCCCTAATTTCATGTGTAAGAGATGGAGGATAGAACTTTTCCAAAAATGCATTTTGGAGTTGCTCCCAGGTGGTGATTGGTACTTCACTTTGTAGTGAATTGTACCAACTGATGGCTCTATCAGCAAGGGAATACTGGAAGAGACGGAGTCGAATGGCATCATCGGAGACCCCATTTTGCTTTGTCATAGCACATAGGTTGATGAATCTCAGAAGATGTCCTTGGTTGTCCTCTGCTTGTTTGCCATAGAAAGGGTTGTTTTGAAGCAATGTGATCCAATGTGCTCGAATCTCAAAATTGGCAGCATCGATGGGAGTAGGCTGTACTGAATGATAAACATTCACAGCTTTTGGGATCGATAACTCTCTAAGATCTTTCTGTAGTTCTGCTGCTTGTGCTGCTGCTTGCACTGCTAAGATCTCCTATTGAACCGCAACTCTGGCTTCTTGCATGAGCCTCTCTCTTTGTGCATTGATGACTTGAGCCACTCTTCGGGCTACTTCTTCTTCTTGTGCCATCCTTGCTTGATTTTCTCTAATCTGACGATGGAAGGTTCTTTCTATTTCAGGAACAAAGCTCGCTGTGAGTCCGGGACTTTCCAAACGGTGCATGCACTATGTGTTGGGTAGAACCTGAAAATTAGAAAGATTTTGAAAATGAGATCCACAAAGTAGAGTCAAATTCAAGTAGATAAGCGACTGTTTCAAAATAAAAGCAAAATCCTAGATTAGTCTTAAAAGAACTAGATTAGACTGATTGATTCCGTTGTCTCCGGCAACGGCGCCAGAATTTGACGTGGATATTGAATGCACTAACAAATTCACTCGGGGTTGAAATCCCTGAGCTTTTACCAAAACCAGAGTGCAATAATACCACCTGCAAGCGGACGAGTCTTATTACAGTATAGTTAAGGATCGAACCCAAAGGACAACATTCTTAAGAATCTTTGCCAGTTGAATCTAGCTCAAGTAAAACTAATATTTAGACCAATTAGTTGATTTGAGGTTGTTTAAACTAATTGCAAGAAAGTAAAAGCGGAATTAAAGATGGGTTTAGATCAATGATATGAAATCGCTGGGATGGTACTGGGTTTGACCTCCGCTACACACACAAACATACTCCATTGCAAACAATCCAGGCAAGATATAACACTCCAAGTAGAGCTGCTGCAGAACCCCCCATACGGGCGTCAGGTTCGCGTAAGCATCACCATAGGCATCAGATGTCTCGTCACCATCCAGATCACTTGTCTTACAGCTCTGAAGATACAAAATCCAACTAAGGCTATGAACCCCCCATACGGGCGTCAGGCGCACAGAAGCGTCACCGAAGGCTAGATGGCTCATCCCCTCACGGATCATACACTTACGACCTCAAGGAATCCTATCAAAAGTTCTCGTCAAGGAGTCAACTGCGCTAACTGATAAGCACGTAAGCGATTAAAATACGAGCAATCATCGACTATTAACAAGAAGATACAAAATCCAACTAAAGTTGCGAACCCCCCATACGGGCGTCAGGCACATAGAAGCATCACCGAAGGCTAGATGGCTCGTCCCCTCGCGAATCATACACTTATGACCTCAAGGAATCCTATCATAAGTTCTTGTCAAGGAGTCTAACTTGTTAAACGACGTTCAAATCCATGCATAGAAGTTCTCGCAACATAGGGAGCACAAAGATGAAAACAAGCAAATAACCAACCTACGAGCTTAACAATTAACGACAAAATGAAGAGTTATATACAATTCCATGGAAAGTTTAACAAAAGAACATGGTTTGCATGGGCAGCGGGGCTAGTCCCCGCATCCCAGTGAAAAAGGTACTACTCGCTCATGATGCAAGATACAAGAAGGATGAGAGAGAAAGAGAGACCTGCCATGAGCTCAGTGCAGAAGGTAGTCGCAACTCGGTGAAGAAGATGCACCTCTTGCTCCGTCTTCCTTCTCTTCTCGGCCTCCTTGGTTGCAACATGGGCAGTAGGTGGAGTGAAACTTGATCGGAGTTGTGCTCTGGAAGCATGGCGGTGTCCAGATCCTATGCCCCAAATGAGGACCCCTGGGGTCTATTTATAGGCTCAGATCTGATCCCAAACGGTTTGGATAAGTTGCTGGAAATATCTTCTCCAAACGGTCTGGAGACCGTTTGGTGCAAACGGTTTGGTGCCAAACGGTTTGGAGATCATTTGGTGCCAAACAGTTTGAAGAGCGGTAGCCGTGCCAATCAGTCTTGAAATCAATCTCGGTCTTGGCTCGAACGTGCGGCTTTTGTTCTTCGATCGGTCTTCACGCTCGCGGCAAATGGTCTTGGAAACCGCATGGATCCAAATGGTCTTGAGACCGCATGGACCTAAACGGTCTTGCGACCGCATGAACCCAAACGGTTTTAGGACCGCATGGACCCAAACGGTCTTGAGACCGCATGGACTGAAACGGTCTTGAGACCGCATGGACCCAAACGGTCTTGAGACCGCGATTGGTCATGCGGTTTACAGTTCGTGCGGTTTTCTTTGGCAAACAATCTTTGTCATTCGTTCTTCGTGTATTCCAGCAAACGGTCTTGGGACCGCATGGACCCAAACGATCTTGAGACCGCATGGACCCAAACGGTCTTGAGACCGCATGGACTCAAATTGTCTTAGGGCCACATGCGTGGAATTGCTTGATTTACCTGCATTAAATGAATGATATTTTGTTAAAACCTTGATTATTGAATCATCCAAGTAGTTTTGTACATTATGATTCATATTAGGATGGAAAGGTGTGAAATAGAGTTGAATTTGTTCCAAAAAGGTAATTGAATTCCATGATGAGTATGCACTCATCATAACTACACTACCAAATGATTCACTCAAGTGTTGATAGAGTCATTTCGGCAGCCAGACGGTCGTATAAAGTGTTGAGATGGTCGTTTGGGTAACCAGACGATCATCTCAATAGATGTCCATTTGGATTGTCTGGCTGATCAGAACTTGAGTTGGCTAAATTCTACCTAAACTGAGATTGGAACCGACTGGTTTATTCTATTGGTGTCGACTTGGGTCAGCAGACAACCGTCTGGGTGAGCGAGACGACCATCTCGCATGTGCGAGATCACTCAGTTAGGATGGAGGAAGGTTCTAGATACTTTCCCATATTTGTTTTGATTGCAAAATACTTGTGGTGCAAGGAATTAATGTTTAGAATGAATGAGAAATGAATTGCCAATTTCATATGAGATTGGGAAATTGCAAAATGACCATCTCACAGTAGTGCCAGACGAGCGTCTGGGTCACCAAATGACTATTTTGGTAGATGCAGGTTACCAAAATTTAAGATCTTCTGGTCCCTTCCACTCCCACACAGATCTCGAATAGGTTGGGAGCCCTGGCCCTAACCCCGCCTATAAATAGAGGGGTATTGAGGGCTTCCCAGAGTACAACAACAACACAAATAAGAATCAATTACTTTGACAATTGTTGTTCTCTCTAGTTGTAGTAACCAAGAGAGCCTAAGAAAGTCCTACCCGACTAGGGAGGGATAGTAACAAAGAGAATAACTGAGGATCATTGTTGTGGGAGAGCAAGTTTGGTGACTAGTATACCAACAGGAGGGACAAATCCTTCATGTATGTTCTAGTTGAACGACAAGAGTTCTATTTGGTCTGTGTGGACTACTCTAGTGGCAGGAGTCATTTGGCTGCTACTATGAGGACAACATCAATCTACAGTTCATGGCAAGACATAGGAGTCACTGTAGAAGTTGTCATGTCCACTGTCTGTGGTGAAGACCAGGAGCTACACAACCACCATCCAAGAGCAACTAGAATATAGTTGCATTGCAATGAGTTGTTGTTGTTGGACTTTCTCCAAGACTAAGTATAAATTGTTAAACCATCCTTCCTATTTCATAGTAATTGATGTGATCTTATTGTTATTGGAATATATATAGATAAATTTTTTGTTTCTGTTGATATACTATGTGCCCATTTCCCAATAGTGATATTAGAGCCACGTCAATTTATTCTGATTTAGGATAATCAATATAATTAGATTTTTGGTTTAATCATTTATTTATTACATATGATGTGAATATTTAATATGTCTCATATGCATATCTGATAAAAGACCACATAATCCCAAACAAATATGTATATATATGTATATATATATGTATATGCAATTTACACGTGTCACCCTATAAGAACTTTTGATGGTGGATGTGTAGCAGGGTTATGGCCAATAACACAATATATGTGTGTGGTTGGATGGTTTGGTTTATTCCTATTTTGTCTTAGTCTGCATAGCGAGCCTCTACCTTCCTCTTCTAAATGTAAAGTTAGTTCTTTCATACCTTTGATCCTCTTGAATGTAACTCGAGATTTATCTTTACCATGTAATAGTTTAATAGCAATAGGATAGTTTCTTTTTTTATAGCTACGAAGAAGATGATCATCACCAGATGAGTCGATCATTTGGAGGATCATGGAGGATAGGATGATGGAGCAGACCGACTGCAAGGTGGATCCAACTGACCATTTAGAAGGAGTCTAACCATTAGTTGGACTGGAGGTAAGACGACCATCTGAGATGACCAACTGACCAGATAAGAGGCAAGATGATCGATCCATGGGTTGAACCGATCTACCCAGATTGGTAAGCATAGATCTACACCAACAATAGGTTCATACACATGATGTGATGATTGACCTAGGTGGTAGTAATTCCTTGTGGCTCCAAGGAATTATAGTAGACATGGCCATATCATCACTTTTTGTTTTACATTGCATGTTTACATTTTTGGGATGTAGCATGTATATGATGTGTATTATATATATGGGGTGATTGGATACAATATATGTATATATATGATATATATAAAATCCCTCAAATCAAATATATTAAGTCTAAGATGCTTTCCAATAGCAATAAACATGAAAATCTTATTCGACTAAGCGTGATGCGCCATCTACCTCGTTGATGTGTGATGGTAGTTATGTAGGTGTTGCCAAAGTGAGGTGCATTATTATTGTATTGGCTATTGGGTCAAGCTTAACTGGTGATTTTTAGAACGTCTAAGCCCAAAATCATGTACATGATTATGGCAAGGAGTTTTGCATATCGTCTATCAAGAATTGCATATGATGCAATTGACAAGTTTCCTACCTTGATCATTGACTATGTATGTTGATTTTGGTCAGGTCATAGTTGAATTATCTTGGATCTTGCTCATTAGAAAATTGATTCACAGCAATTTTCTGAATTGATACTTGAGGTGGACCAAAATTGATCAAAATAATGAGAATGATAGTTAATTAAAGACTTGATTAATATTGACAAAATATTAATCAAATCAAATCAAAAAAGAGTTTTTGACAAAATTACAAATTATTTTGTAGAATCAAATGGCAACAAACAACAATCCTTGAGAAGGACAAACTAACTGGGAACAACTTCCATGATTGGTTTAGGATGTTGAGAATCGTTCTTACATAGGATTGCAAGCTCTATGTTATGGAGATGCCAGAATCATAAGAACCACCTCAAAATGCACCAAGGGCTGACAGGGATGCTTACAAGAAGCATATTGAAGATGTCGTGGATGTCAAATGTTTGATTTTATGCTCCATGAACTGCGAGTTCCTAGATGTGATTAAGATGGTCACACATCTCAATAACATGTTCCAAGATTAGGTAAGACAAGAGAGATACAATGTCTCCAAGGTGTTGTTCAAATGTAACATGGCAGAAGGAGACCCAATGAATCTTACTGTACTCAAGCTCATTGGGTATGTAGAGAACCTAGCTAGACTAGGATTCCCCTTGGGTTAAGAGTTGTCTACTGATGTGATTCTATAGTCTCTACCAAATTCATATAGTCAGTTTGTCATGAACTACAACATGAAGTACTTTGACTAGATGCTGACAGAGTTGTTGGGCATGTTAAGAACAACTGAGACATAAATGAAGAAAGACAAGCCCAACTAAGAGACCCCTAACCTTGATTAAATGGTTGAAAATTCTTAATTACTATATTTGAGTGCCTTAAATCCTAATCTAACCTTGTGATATGCTTTGAAATCATAATACAAGCTTAATTTTCAAGTTTGGTCCAATTTGGACACTGTTTGAGCAAGTTATGCAATTTATTGTACATTTTGGGATTTTCTACAATTTACCTAATTGAGAGGTTTTATTTTCAAATTGCCACATCAAATATGTTCCTTAGATGTTAACGCATCTTTTTGAGCTTTTGATCCATGGGGTTCTCATTGTACCTTGGTTTGGTGGTGATTTGCTTCAAGGGTGATCTAGGGTTTTACCCTTCATGGATGAGCCACCTTCTTGGCTATCAAACGATGGTACCATTGGTTTGGGCAACAACTGATGGTCATCATTCACAAGTACCACTAGGTAAGAACTTCATTTCATCCTAGAGGCTCTATGTTTATGGTTCATGATTGTTTGGTTCACTTATAAACATGATCAACTGATGGTTTAGCCATCTATTGACTTAAACCATGAACAAACGATGGTACCTTCACCCAACAAATGATGGCTGGCCCGAGAGACCAACAACTGATGGACTGGAAGTCCCCAACATCTGGTGTACCTAGTTCTTGCTCATCCATGGAATCTTTAAGCCATGGACACATGGAGAGCTGCTTGTACACCTCATGCTTACTTCCATCCTTATCCATGGGGTATCTCTACCTCTTCCTTGCCCAAGTGCAAAACCTTTACTTGCTCTCTATTTCCTATAGACTGTAGTACTAACTCCAATCTATTTTTCTATAGAACCAGGTGGTCCAAGGTAGAAGATGACCCCGTTTTTGGAGAAGAAGGTCTCCTAGAGCTCCATCTAGCCCTACCTAGGGTTTCCGACCAAGGCAAATTGTTTTCTTCCTTCATTCTCCTTTTTTCTTACTCTTATTCTTCATCAAAACTTTCTCCAGGTCAAATCTCTACTTTTACATGGTAAAAGTTGTTCTAGATCTCAAGACCCTACCTTTCTTTCTTCTTCTATCTAGGGTTTGCTTCTTATATGGAGAAAGGTGCTAGATGTACGAGTTCAGAGCTAAAGCTAGGGTTTTCCTACCTTCTTGGCTCGATTTTCTTACTGCTAGAACTTTGTTCATCTCTTTAGAGGCAAGTTTTATAACCCTTTTACTTATATTGCTTACTATAAGTTTGTCATCTCATGATCTTGCTTAAAATGGCAATTTAAGCTTTAAGAAGCTAAGCTTACTTGAGATTTCAAACTTTTTTGGTGTTCCCTATTATGTTCCAGTTCTAGATAAACATGTAAAGAGGTACACGTCCTTCCTAATACATAAGATGATCTAGGATAGGTTGGCAGAACAACTGATGGTGCTAAGCACCTAACAATCAATGGTCCAAATTAGGGTTTTCAAGCTATTTCCTTCACTACCTCATGACCCGATGGGATACCATGCAATAGTCGATGGTGTTTGTATCTTGACAACCAATGGTGGTGACCAAGGGTGTCAACGATGGTGACAACTGATGGTCACCCCTTAGAATAGTTTTTGTCTCAACTAGAAGCTTAATGATTAACTACTAAGTACCTTAATGAAGATATCAACCAATGGTGACATCAATGCGACACCGATGGTGAAAGATGATAGTAATGTCAATCTTATCAACTGATGATGATGCCATCTTCCACAATCGTTGGTGGATCAATTCATCACAACCGATGGTGAGTCAAGGCTTTATATGTAGCTTCAATTAAGCCCCAACCCAATAGTTTCTTGGGTCAAATGATTCAAGGGTTATACCTATAATCGAATTGATGGTTTTGAAATATGAACATGATCCAATGGTTAGGATCTAACACTTCTTCATCTAATAGTTTTGAATAAAGTACTTGATACAATGGTTGAGATTGGATGCTTCAACATCCAATGGTTTGGATTGAAACCTATAGTGTTACATGTGAGTTCTAATAATCTAAATTTGATGGTTTTCTTATGTGATCAAATTAAGGAGCTTGATGGTTTATATGATGGTTTGATTAAAATTGTACAACCAATGATGGGTTTTAACCCCATAACCTTTGGTGCCTCTTTATGTTATTAAACAAGGGATTTATAGGTTTAAATGGTGACTCTTTCTAGATTAAAATTCAATGACTTCATAGGTGGCTTATTCAAGGTGTTTACTTATGTAAATAACCAATGGTCTTACCTTTTCATCATCCAATAGTTTTGGGTGATGTTGTGGTATGGTTATATGGGTTGAATGATGATGGAATCAAAGGAGGTTTTCCCTTATTAAGGTAGTCTTACCTTTGCCCTCATATGAATAGAATTGATAATGACCATATTGTGTTAATATGTAACCCTAATGGGATATAGCTTGTTATACTTAATCCTAATGAACTTAGGTGATAGTAATTAACTATGATCAGCCTTCCTTAGTTGAATAATAAAACAATGGTGTCTCTCTTATTTTTGGGGAACTCTAGTATACTATAAACTAATGGTGTTATGTGTGGATCCATACTTGATAATGCTATGGAATGTGATAATGATGTTATGCCTTATGCATCCAAGATTAGTTCGGGATGATGTGGGTTAAGGTTTGTGAATGAATGTTAAATTATAAATTTATATAACCTAACTTGCTAAACCTAACCCCAATGCAAGTAAAGAATGGTGGTTAATCATGATATCTTTTATTGGATGATTAATATAATGATGGAATATCCTTACTAATGATTGGTGGAAAGTTTAATGTGTTTAGCTTCATGATCTATGTTTTCTTATACTAAACTTGTACACTATAAGTGTAATAACGACCAATCATACCTAGCCCCCTTATATGTTAATATAATAATGGAATGCTCTTAATTGATAAGATACTCCTAGAATGTTGTCTTGTGAACATCCTTTAGTTCTTTAATGCAAATTATGTTGAGCCTGTGTATCACATGTGTGGTGATGTTGTTAAGCCTTGTTATAAGGCATAGAAGGATAATGATGAACTTGCAAGAAATGATATGATGGTCTTAATGACCTTTGGTCATGGTTGAGCCCTAAATGATGTAAAATCCTCTTATGTTGACAAGTATGATATCGTGCTAAGGATTTGTATCTTGTTATAGTATGATGACAAGTGTAGTCGCATGAATGGCAAGTGAATAGTATCACCTGATGAGGAGATGAGGAAAAATATTTCTCATACATTTTATATCTTCTGAAGTTGTTTTATAGCAATGTTTGTTAGAGATGAATTAGGGTTTGTATGTCCACTTGTATGATGCAACCTTAATTCACCCAGTTGGCAATAATTAATCAAGTGAAATCCTAATCATGTAGTGCCATGTGCCATAGATCCATCTGAGTGTTAGAAATTGCCAAATGGTGAAATGAGTATTCCTAAGGGAAACTAGGAGCATCTACAATTGAGTATGTGGGGTGGTTGTCATCTTGAATCCAAGTGTTTAGGGAGGATGACTGTGGTCATACCTAGTCCTCACTTTGAGAACAACTGCGGTAGTGTCTTTGTGACTATATATGTGATGATATTGGAGGACAACTACGGTTGTGCCTCAGATGGTTGGGTATGCATACCCACCTCCTTTCACTAGTGTTGTGACCTGTACCAAGGAAAAACTAGGCTGTTAGTAGCTTGACCTTATGTGTCGTTGTGGCGGACCCATACTGACCGGGGGAGGAGAAGATCTTAGGAGTCTATCTCTTCCTAGATCTTGTATGGTACTGATTTTGACTTAGAAGTGGTCAGTTGTATTTTTAAGTGGTATCCTCAAATTCCTCATGGTGTAATAAAAGATGTAATTTAGTCATATAGCATATCTGTTTAGGGTTATACACAATGCTTCATATTGGATGTTAACCCTTATTTGCTTTCCTTACATAGAGATGATGTATAGTTCAATAAGAGATGGTACACATGCTTATGTTGTAATTATGCTCATGTTGTAAACATTCTTATGTTGTCAGATATACTGCCATTGATAATTAAGATGGTGTTGCTAGCTATGTTTAATATTGCTAGCCATGCCTTAATAATTAGAAAAGCTTAAACTGCTAAACGTTCTTATGCAGTTAGTTTTTCTTATGATGTTAGCTCTACTTATGTTGTAGATTGGTTCACTTTATTATACATGCCAATGTTGATAGCCATGTTATGCTACTAGACATATTCATAATTTTAGAGATACATATGCTACTAGTTTTCTTATGCTGTTAGCATGGTATATACATTGATAATCATACTTGTTACTAAGCTTAATTGCTTAATCTCTTTAGCATGCTTGAACTATTCAATATTCTCAATTGACTATTAAGCATTTCAATTGCTCAATTATTTACTTTTTAGTCTGATGTAATCCATATTTGTTGGAGAGAGTTATATCTCTTATTAGGATTGGGTCTCACCTTGTGGGTCACCACATCTTTTTAGGTGATCAGTAGCAGCGACATCAGACCATGGAAGTAAGGAGAATCATAGGTGATGAACCCTAGAGAAATTTGTTAGTTGAGTAGTGTGTCCTAGATTCGTACCTGTACTCCCACGTATAGGAGAGAAAATTTGTAATCAGGGTTTCAATCGAATCAAGTTTTTGGTAGCATATTATATGCTTGTTCAAGTGATAAATGTGGAAATGTTTCCTGTGTAATATGTATATGTGGTGGCTAAGGCCATGGAACAATTGTAGGAGATTTGAGTAATATATGAAACAAAGCAAGTTGTTGGGCTTTCATGTAAATGTTTTTAAGCAACTGGGAAATGTTGAAATCAATTTTAATGTACCATATTTTCTGGGTTTGTGTTAATTAATGAGTAATCATGTTTTGTGTTTTGAGTGATCTCATTTAGTGTAATGAGTTCTCACACCAAGTCTGTGACGGTGATCGGCAAGAAAAAGGGGTAGTCTAAAGGAAAAGACAAAGCTAAGAAGAGTTCTAAAGTTGCCCATAAGCCCAAGTTTTCAGATCTCAAAGCAAAAGGAGGAGAAAAAAGGCGCTTGTCACCATTGTCATCAGCCTGGAAATTGGAAAAGAAATTTCCCACTCTAGTTAGAGGAACTCAAGAAGAAGAAGGAAGGCACTGAGGCCTCCACTTCGGGTATAAACATTATAAGATAACATGGATTACTTCTTCATTTTGGTATGTGATACCAAATAGAGATCTGGCATACTTGATGTGCATGATCATACAAGAAGTAAAAGCCTTCATGGAAGGACAAAGATGGACGAGGCAGAGCAAGAGTTGCAGAAAGTTTAGTCTATATTTAAATTTATCTTAGCCCAATGGGAATGTAATAGAGTTAGTATAACTGCTATTTCATTATGCCATTAAATATAAACATTTACTTTAAATCATCTTGTATGACAAGGATGATAAATCAATAAAGTAAGATATTAATGTTTCTATTTCAAAAGCTATGATCTTGCTTGGCAATGCCCAAACATCTAAGTGATCTTTTTATAAAAGATTTTCAGATTAATGTTTATAATGTTAATACCAAAGGATTATACTTGATAACTCAACACTGTCATTAGTAATAGTCACCTTGGACGTACATATAAGAAATTCATGTCTAGAATACATAATGATGTTAATCTAGATTCCCTTGGTTATCAAACCTAAGGAAACATGCAAAGCCTTATTCACGAACAAAATGACATGACATCCTTCACTGTATGTAGTTGGAGGATAAGCCTTCCATTAGATTTCATACATGTGATTCATGAAGATCTTATGGAATGAATGCTATAGATAATTACTTATACTTCATGTTATTTATTTGTAATATGATGACATATACTTAGTAAAATAGGAACATAAATCTCTTGAAGTGTTTAAGGAGATTATAAATGAAGTATGACTTTGATGAAAGTATTAAGAAAACTTTTATGAGATCAAATGTTGAAATACTTTTTATCAATACCTTGAGTACCTTCAAGAAAGGACTATGATAATGTATCACAAGTCAAATCCATCTGAACATGATGATGTGTCAGAATGAAGGAATTATTCCATGATGAGTCATGATATGATTATCAATTAATCTAGCCTTCTTATACCCTCATAACTATATACCTATCACACAATGATGTACCATCTGAATGGTTTATAAGACATCATATATGATATGATTTGGGAATGTCCCATAAGTCTAAGGGATTGAAACCTAGATTGAGAAAGTAGTTTTTTGAAAAGGTTTATCCACAAACCACAATTGTTTAATGTTATTATTAATCCCAATCCAATAATAAAATGTTTTTTTGATATGATAATTGAGTTCCTAGTGGGAGTAAAATTCGAACTCAAAATGTTCAAGGTTTACAAAGAGGTACAATGAGAACTAAGAGAATCACAAGATGTTGTGGAATCTCAAGTTCATCATGTGACACAGAATAAAATAAATTCTAGTAGAATACATCTGGAATTGAAGGATTGTGAATCCAAAAATTTAGGTAAGTTGGTCATAACAGGATGAGCAAACTAGTCGACTAGAAGCTATTAAGTATCATAATCTGACTAATGGCTTAAGTCCATTATGGCGTCCATGTAAAGATGACAAGGTAGGATCCAGATAGTGCCACCTAAATGGGTAATACCTAAAGGGTGCAATAGGGTCTTGTGGCAAAGATCTATGTGGACAACATAAAAGGACAAGTCGGTTTAATAAGTTTTTCTAATGAGTTCAAGCTATTGAACATGACAAAAATTCCTTTACCAATTGTCAAGCTTGTTGTTGTAGTTAAAAAGACTAAGAGATTTAGCATATGAAGATAATACTAGATTCCTTAAAGGGGATACATCAGAGGATGTGTACGTGACACAACCAAAAAGGTTTTCTAACTTCAAGCATGCAAATAAAGTCTATAAACTACAAAGTTCAATCTAGAATTGAAACAAGCATCTCAGAGGATGGATCTTTTAACTTGACAAGATAGTTAAAGAGTTTGAATTAAATCAATACAAAAGATAAAAAAATTTATTTCAAAAGATTTACTGAGTATATATGAATATTCCACATATGATGAGGAATAACATCTCAATATTGTGAATATTCAGATCTGGCATGAAAACCCCTTCAACAATGAATCATTATGTGAAACATTTTATAAAATAAGGATCAAGATCTATAGAGATAGTTCTTGAATGTTTTGCAACATAAGTTTGAGCACATGTAATACTAAAATGTTGAAATAATTCAATACCAAAAGGATTCAATGAGAGAGAATCAAGATTAGTCTCTCATGAACCATGTGTTCCAATTCTTGTGAATAATGGAAATGACATGATTAAGATGTCACAGATTTTAGCAATGGATTCATCATGAATGCTATATATGTACTTATCCCATATAATCTTGTATGTATTGGACATGACAAGATGATACTAACTTCCAATAAGGGTTATTGGAATGTTGTTAAAGGCATCCAGAAGTACTTTTGAAGTACTTAAGGATAGATTGCTAGTCAATAAGGATAGCAATAAAGAAAGAGTTGGATCTAAATGGTTACATTGATGCAAGATTCCATAATGACAAAATGATCACAATAAAATATGTTTTTAGTAGGAAGGTTTATGAACTAATAGCCATTAATTATATTCTACAATAGAAGCCGAATATACTTGTGTTACGAACATAGAGTGATACTATATGGATCTAGATGTTCATATGATGAACTCATAGATGTTCTGACCATTGATGACTCAGTAGTGATATTGTGACAACAATGGAGCTACTTGTTAGGAATGGAATATAAGATACCATATTATGGTGGTTTCATCTCAGAGCGAAGAGATAAGAAACATGCAATATACCAACTAATAACAAAATGTTTCTAAATCGACGGATTAGCACTTGCGTATTAGGAACATGGTGGACATGTTTGCATCACTAAGAATGAGAATCATGGGTCATTGGCTCTAAGTTCAAGTGGGAGTTTTTTGGTAAGGTATGCCCGTAGAGCCAATCATATGATGATTGACATGGCATAAACCATAAAGGATTTGATTAATATTCATAAAGGCAAGCTTCCAATTCATTTTGTTCACTCAGTTATGAGATAATGAGGAAATGAATGTCTAAAGAATGACAATGCTCACTGATGCATGTCTTCAAGTATATGACTTTGAGAATGAGATCATTTGAATGCCAAGAGTATGTACATTCTTATTATGTCCCTAGTTAGTTATTACTGTGGAAGTTGGATAGACATCAGTAACATATAAGACTGGAGTGTGGGATGGTTGATGACAGAATCTCATTAGTCATGATATGGCAATATCAAACCAAGCACACAGATACATGTTAGAGAACAATGTATGGGAAAAGCCCACCTTGAGAGTGACACATGCAAAACATCATTGGTGGTCATGGTCATCTCTCATAGTGAAGGTGGTGATTGTGATTCTTAGACCTAAAATCACTGCACTTGTAAGGAGTGGGATCCCATAGGGATCCACTCCCTACTAAAAATAAAGGGGCAACATCCACCAATAGAAACTTTTTTCTCAAAAGGGGATGAAACCAAATTTATTTAACATGATTGTATCATAACACAAAGTAGCAACAGAATTGAAAGATATATATCTAACCATTACAAAGCTTCATAGAGGAAAACTAACTACATGTGTAGAACTAGATGAGGATCACCTAACAAATTCAAGCCAAGTCTCCCACGAAGTCAGCTATACTTGTTGAGGTCCAGGTCCTCCTAGATCTCCTTCTCCTTGTCCAATACCTGGGGTTAGAAGCATACCCTACAAAAGGAAAAGACAAGAGGATATCAGCAAAAAGCTGGTATGAACATTCTAAAAGGGAATTGAGCATTATATTTTAGGAAAAAGGTATATCAAGTATCGAAGGCTTCCCATGCAAGAGGTAAGAACTACCCAAACGGGCATAAAAGGAAAGAATCACAAACATAAGATAAAAGGAATACTTGCCATTAAAACAATAATAAAAGTGGTGCCACAAAAGCTTACATAAAGTTTTTAGGTCACAAAACACATAACAACCTACATGTAGGTGAGATGAACATAGCACTAGAACAACATAAGTAACAAAAGCGGCCAAGACCCATAAACTGGAAACCTGATAGAGATTGGCGCATAACCAAACTCCCAAATATACATATAAAGTGGGCCAAACCTCCTAAATTTGAAACCTAAGTATGGGGCACATAACCACCATCCCAAAATAAACAATAAGGTCACATAACCCAAAATCAATGCAAATTATATTACTCTAGGGCTACTGAGTCACACAACATGCTTAATAGGGAGGCAAGTAAAAAGGTATAGTTGGATTTAAAAATTAATCACCACATAAGTGATCATCATTATTAACCACTTCAAAGTGAGAAAATTGAATTCCATAGTGAAAAAGGCATAATAAAGATTCCAAAAGAATGTCAAGAAGTTATTATGATCACAAGATCAATAACAAGTAGGGTACTTCACATGAAGAATCATTTTCAAAAGAAAAAGATATGGGAATAAGATAATTTAGGTTTTTGCTCAATAAATAAAAAGAGGAGATGCTATCATACCTCTCACAGAGTCTTAATCAAGACAAGATTACTTCTAGATCCAAATCTAGGTTTCCAAATCACCTAATAACATATATGTGAGATTAGGGTTAGAACTACATTGATTATTCAAAACTCTAAAAATTGCCTTTTTATTATATGTGAATTAGGTCATAAAACCATGCCATGTTTTAGGTCATATTTTTATGAGTCTAAAACATATTTTAATATATTTTTCTGACTTATAAATATTTAGTTCTGAATTATACAAGTTATTATCTTGTTTAATTAGATCCATTCAAATCACCTCTTTATAACATTATATTCAGGCAACAAAACCAACACCATTAGAAATCTTACATTTTTTATGAATCCAACGAGTATTTATTTGTAATTTTTGGACAACTCAAAAGATAGGAATGTCTTAAAATCAGCCAATAAAAATCACCAAAACGTCAAATAGATAATATGAGAGAGAGAGTGGGCCACCATGCTAACTTGGCCCAATTAGACCCGACCAAGTCAGGGGTCAAAGACATGGCCTTGACTCACCCAAGAAAATTAAAACATGGTGAAAAGACATTTTTCCCCTTATGTCAAAACCAAACAAAAGATCCAGCGTCGGGGCAATATAGTATATTACACAGTACCCATCTTCTTCCTCGTAGACTTCCACTATGTGAGAATCGGGCAAGTAGGTGCTAGATAGGATTTTGGGAAAAACTCAGATTCACGATCAAACTTGAAACCAAGAACAAGGAAGGAGAGAATGAGGTTCTACAAACTCACCGAGCCAATCTATTGGAGTGTTGGTGCTCACAAGCACATGAGGATGCTGCCACAAAGCTTGAACAAAAACAAGATTGTCCATAGCCAAACAAAGCTCCTGCAAAGAAATTGAGAGGGGAGGAGAGTTGTGCGGGAGTTGACGCAACTCGGGGTACACCTATTTATAGGTGAACTTAGGGTATAAGCCAAAACCGATGTGGCTGTGAGAAGCACAAAGAAGGGAAGTTGGGTGTTTGTGAAATACTTGACCATAGGTCATGATTTAGGGACCAAAAGATGCAGAAAGTCTCCACAAACTCGACACACACAAAATCTCAGAAAATGACCAACTGTGGCACGAGAAAATTGGATCCCAAAACCCTCCTTTCACATGGTACTATTCACGCGCGGGTTGCTCTCATACCCAAGGTAGGAGACGCAATCCTCATAGTCCACGCAACAATCCAACAACCCAAAAGTAGAGTGAAATAAGGGAAATAACTAGGCCAAGTGACAAATCCAAATCCAAATCGAATAAAGTGGGAAAGAAATAATTTCTTATTTTCTCTCTCCTCTTTTGGGGGTGCAAATGAGTCCCAATTTTAATAAAAATTTACATCCTGACTGAGTTTGAGGTGTAGAATCTGAATATTGAATTAATTTTCCTCTTGAGAACTTTAATGGGTTAAATAATTCAATTACTATTTTCTCTTTCCTCCTTCATTAAAGGTGATAGGATTACCCAAATTTTATGAAACTTTACCCACAAGTCATATTTAATTTTTTGCATACAAATATGCCATTAATTTTACATGTTGGAGTTGTTTGTATATTAATTTAATATTTTGAAGATTCTACACACTTTCTCTCTCCTAATTTCACCTTTTATTCAAACATCTTCCAAATTGGATGAAAATTCACCCAAAGGCATATTTTATTATGTAGATTACGAATCTAAAATCATTTTCCACTTTTGGAGTCATTAAATATTTATTTAATAATTTTAAGGAAAAATACCCTTTTCTTTTCTAAATAAAAGAGATATAGTTATCATTATCCTAAAATGGTGAAACTTGGCCTCCAAGCCAAGGCATATCCTAAGAAAATGAATATGAGGTTATTCTTATCCAATAATTTCCCTTTTAATACTTTATCCATTATTTCTATTATTTCTCTCATAAATAATCCAATATCTCATTTTCATGTTTTAAGCATTATTTTTTATTCCCTTTTTCCCTTCCTTGCTCCGTAAGGCAAAGGAATGATCTAGAACAAATCTACACCATAATTACCCCACATAAGTTTATTTATTTCGTATTTAGTGGAATTAGAGCTCATTATTCTCAATTATGAACATTGTATGCACATTATTACATCTTGTGACATATATTGATTTTTATGATTAATTTGAAGATATTTGATAATATTAATTTATATTTTAAGGTGATTTTTTGTGACGTCCCCGGATTTTGATTCTCCAAACCCTATTGGGAATGAGATGTCAGAATCCGAAAACATCATCCAATCATATCAGAAAGCGATGCGGAAGCATAATACGCATACATGAACGTACAACCATAACATACTCAACATTCAACATGTATATTTATACAAAATGAATTATTACAACATGATTTACAGTTACATATTGAATGAAACTCTACAAGTCTGAACATGTATGCTAACTAGGATCTTAACACAATAGGTACAACCTGGACAACTGCTCACTTCCCGTCTTTTATCCCAAGCTAGCTCTGAACCTAAAACATACGTGAAACAACGAATCAACACACAAGGTGTTGTGCACGTGGGTAGAAAGATACATATATTTATGGCTTTCATAATTTTTGAAAAAGATTTGCAGAAGGAAAGAAAATCATAGAAAACACTTCTGTATTAAGCGAAATACTCCAATTTAAGCCATTTTCCTAGATGAATTGCATTATCAAGGTGGACTAGTACCAAAACATAAATATTGGGCCCATCCCCGTGTACCAAGTACTCTAGGGAAACTCCCCATACACCGTGTGCTCTAGGGAGGTGTACTAGCCAAAATTATTCCATTCCCTCGTAAGGGGGATAATGAACACCTTAAATAACTACAAAACATCTACTTATCATTTATGTTTACAAGTGATAAAACACCGAGTACTATATAGTGCTACTACATCCAATATTTGCAAATAGAAGAGAGCATACATACATATCATGATTGCAAGCAAGAAAACCATAGTCATATACTTAAATAAAAACCCACGTACCTGAGTTTACAGATTCCTATATATATTCGGGATCATCTACATATCTGGTCTTCACCTGATTAAGACAAGATCATATACTATCATCAGGTTCTCATCATCATTAACCCTATTTATATCCATTTTAGGGTTTGCCTATCTCATTATGTTATATACATTATTACTTGTCTTCTTATCTTAGATTTGTCATACTGATGTTATTTTCTAGATTATGGCTCATTATCTGAACATTAGGTTCCATATCCTTTTTGTGCACATATTTACCCTAGTTTGTATACATTACTCAATTTAGGGTTACAACCCATGTATTAAGGGTTATCTTCATATAACATGAATTATATGCATATAACTGATCTCAGATTTATATATTATATTTCAGTTACAGATATGAGGGTTTTATGTAAATTTCATCATTTATTGAGCATGTACGTATTTATTGCATTTTATTTAGGGTTATTAGCCCTAAATAGCCATATTAATCAAATTATATGCTTTCATGCATCAACATCATAATTATTGACATCATATGGATTCTAAACATGAATATAGACTTACTGACATTTTCCCATAATTTTAGGTCGATGTTTGATATTTATTATCTATCAATTAAGCATTTCACAACTAATATGATATAACTGAGATTAGTGCATAAAAAGACAGATATTATGCTTCCACTGCATTCTACACATTTTTTTGAGAATTTTGATATATTGTACTTATTTTTCTGAGCATCGAGCTAATTTCTACGAATTATTGAAGACATGTTCATTTACTAAATTTATTTACCTTTTGGCCAATGAGAGCCTGCCACGTGGCCACCGTTGGGGAACGGGTCACGGCCTGGGCCGCCCGGTTTACTGGATCTGGTTCTAAGAAATCTTGTTCTGCTCAAACTGGGCCGGCCGGTCCCTTTCTTTCTTCCTCGCATGATGCCTGCTCCGTTGTTTCTCAACGCACGACCAGGGTTCATGCGCCGCCATTGGAGCTAGGGCTCTGCGGAGCTCCTCTGCGGCCGCCACCTTGAGTCATTGAGGGTGATTCCGCCTGGGTCACAAGCTTTAGTGGTGAGATCTGACCCCATCGACTCCACCTAACGTCGACGCACGAGTCTGCGTGACTTGGTCTCTGGTGCGCCACCGCCCAGACCAATGCCGACGAGAACTGACGCTGCACCTCAGTGCCACCTTCTTCGTCGACGTGGATCCTCCATGGAGCCGCCTCCGCAGACTGGGGACCATCTCCAGTGAGCAAGCTGTAGGCTCGCAGGGATCCTCTTCCGCTACCAAGGCCACGATCGGCATCGGTGACTCAGGACAAGCCTCCATGGCTGTCGTTTTTCCTCTGCGTCGTGTGCCGACATGGTGAGAGATCGGCGCCGCTCTGCTCTCGTTTTCACCCTCGTACAGACTCTTCTCATGATCTATCCTTGACTGCCACGCCGATCTTCAAAAAATCATCCACGCCACCTGCGCCGTCATCCTCGCTGCTGGAGGTTCCTCCTCCATGTCCAAGTTCAGGTGCCTCCATGTAGGGGGTGGACGAGGAGGGATCAGTGGAGATCGCAGCCTCCTCTCAGCCTGGTCATGGTGGCGTCTTCTCCATCGGTTCTCCAGGCGGGGCAGTTTCGATGAGGCAACCTCACACTGCCACCATGATCGCTCTTTGATCACCAGTATCCAGGTTATGTGCTCAAGAAGGCACAATATAGGCCTGGTCAGTCTCGTGATCCACAAATTTCGGAGTTGGCCCTCACTTCTCAACTAAGCGTGAGATATTGACCATGCATTCCATGCTAAAGCCATACCCAAGAAAGGGTAGTTCAGTGTAATATCAATTTGTCACAGGTACTAACTCAATAACCAAGAGAACAAAGTCCTACCACTTTTATTTCATGAATGTCCTCAACTTCAAACAATTATCTCCTTACAACAAGATCAAAACATCCTATAATTTTAGACATGTGCTCACGATATCCTAAAGTGGCTTATACCAAAGTTTGAGGCACAAAGATCCATTAATTGGTCATGAAAAATAATTCTCCAAACAACCTTATAAAATAGGTGTATTAACCTTGAATTCAAATAACCTCGTTGAAAAGTCATATACATCTAGAATGCAAGTCAATCGACCATCAAATCTTGATTGAATAGGTTCAAGTTACATCATTTGACCACATAACGCCTCAAGGTTCATCACTAAATTATTTACTCCAAGTATGGTATCAAATATTATATTGGATATCGAACTCCTTAATTTAGGGTCATCACATTCACCCCTCCTTATAAGGAATTTCGTCCTCGAAATTCAACTATTCTCATCCTGAAGAGGTTATTTAGGAGTTTAGCTTCATATACATCATCATTGCTTAGGTTCTAAGACCACCATAGTTGCATACACTCTAATTTCTTAGCTTAGGGTCTAGAGATTCTTGGGTGTGTCCACCCCACCTTATATATATATATGGAAGCATCACTTAACCATAACATGACATTATGATATCTCAGGATTACATCACCCCTAAGGGTACATGTTTTGTTCATACTTTTAATGTTCAGGAGGAATTCGTTTACATGCTATGATATTCAGATCGTTCAAATCTAACATCATTAATATGTTTTATGATCAACATCTTACAATGTTTTCAGCATTAGAGGAGATGTATCTTCATCCTTGATATTAGGATTTTTCTACATAAGAAGGGCTTACGTGACGTGCTTGACCATTAGGGTTTCACCCTATGGTGTGATATTCATACTCAACTTAGAAGCATACATTGAGAAGGATCAAAGTTACGAACTATATTTCTGGTCATACATCCTATGATCCAAAAATATCTTTATATCAAGTTCACGAGTTTTTTTTTGCTAATGATTTCAAACTTATATCATTCATGCATGATATAGAGAGAAAGAGAATATACTAAGTCAAACTTATCATGATTTCAATCTTTGGTGTTGCATGTATGATATTGAGGGGGGGAATATAGAATAGGTCAAGCCTATACGAGTGACTCATCATATATAAATCATCTATATAGCTCAAGTGAGGTTTCTATCATCGTATATTAAGAAAGAGAAGAAGAAGGGAGAACATGTATTTTGAGTATCTTTTGCACAAAGCATCATACTCTCATAACTAGAGTTCATATATTGCCTCACTTGCAACTAATGATGAGATCCACAAATATGTCACTCCAGCTAGGACCTAACCCAGCCAAAGGATTGACTTTATCATATGGGTCATCTACCCGATCTTTTCTTTTACCCAATTCTCACATATAGATTCTAATCATGCATAAGGACTCAACTCAACACTCGAGAGTAATCTAGTGTAGGACATTTTTTTTAACACATATCTTATATATTGGAGGCTAGGTCCTATGACCTTCTCCCTGTGGGTCTTACTCTCTTTAGAGTTCACCACATATCTCATCCTACCACTAGACATCCTCCTTGTATAAGAGCTTGAGGCGCATGCACACTCATCTCTATCTTAACTTAACTTATCTTAAGTAGGAAAAGGGAATGCACTTTCATCATCAAGATTTTTCTTAAATATTCCAAAATTGGATTCAACTAATATACAAGTTAAACCTATATAAGGAAACTTATACCATCAGAGATCAAACTTAGATAAGATTTCACATGCTTATTTCCTTTGTCCTTCTTTTTGTCTATCTATCTATCACAATAGGTACAACCTGGACAACTGCTCACTTCCCGTCTTTTATCCCAAGCTAGCTCTGAACCTAAAACATACGTGAAACAATGAATCAACACACAAGGTGTTGTGCACGTGGGCAGAAAGATACATGTATTTATGGCTTTCATAATTTTTGAAAAAGATTTGCAGAAGGAAAGAAAATCATAGAAAACACTTCTGTATTAAGCGAAATACTCCAATTTAAGCCATTTTCCTAGATGAATTGCATTATCAAGGTGGACTAGTACCAAAACATAAATATTGGGCCCATCCCCGTGTACCAAGTACTCTAGGGAAACTCCCCGTACACCGTGTGCTCTAGGGAGGTGTACTAGCCAACATTATTCCATTCCCTCGTAAGGGGGATAATGAACACCTTAAATAACTACAAAACATCTACTTATCATTTATGTTTACAAGTGATAAAACACCGAGTACTACATAGTGCTACTACATCCAATATTTGCAAATAGAAGAGAGCATACATACATATCATGATTGCAAGCAAGAAAACCATAGTCATATACTTAAATAAAAACCCACGTACCTGAGTTTACAGATTCCTATATATATTCTAGATCGTCTACATATCTGGTCTTCACCTGATTAAGACAAGATCATATACTATCATCAGGTTCTCATCATCATTAACCCTATTTATATCCATTTTAGGGTTTGCCTATCTCATTATGTTATATACATTATTACTTGTCTTCTTATCTTAGATTTGTCATACTGATGTTATTTTCTAGATTATGGCTCATTATCTGAACATTAGGTTCCATATCCTTTTTGTGCACATATTAACCCTAGTTTGTATACATTACTCAATTTAGGGTTACAACCCATGTATTAAGGGTTATTTTCATATAACATGAATTATATGCATATAACTGATCTCAGATTTATATATTATATTTCAGTTACAGATATGAGGGTTTTATGTAAATTTCATCATTTATTGAGCATGTACGTATTTATTGCATTTTATTTAGGGTTATTAGCCCTAAATAGCCATATTAATCAAATTATATGCTTTCATGCATCAACATCATAATTATTGACATCATATGGATTCTAAACATGAATATAGACTTACTGACATTTTCCCATAATTTTAGGTCGATGTTTGATATTTATTATCTATCAATTAAGCATTTCACAACTAATATGATATAACTGATATTAGTGCATAAAAATACAGATATTATGCTTCCACTGCATTCTACACATTTTTCTGAGAATTTCAGTATATTGTACTTATTTTTCTGAGCATCGAGCTAATTTCTATGAATTATTGAAGATATGTTCATTTACTAAATTTATTTACCTTTTGGCCAATGAGAGCCTGCCACGTGGCCACCGTGGGGGAACGGGTCACGGCCTGGGCTGCCCGGTTTACTGGATCTGGTTCTAGAAATTATGGTCTGCTCAAACTGGGCCGGCCGGTCCCTTTCTTTCTTCCTCGCATGATGCCTGCTCCGTCGTTTCTCAACGCACGACCAGGGTTCATGCGCTGCCATTGGAGCTAGGGCTCTGCGGAGCTCCTCTGCGGCCGCCACCTTGAGTCATTGAGGGTGATGCCTCCTGGGTCACGAGCTTCAGCGGTGAGATCCAACCCCATCGACTCCGCCAAACGTCGACACACGAGTCTGCGTGACTCGATCTCTGGTGCGCCGCCGCCCAGACCAATGCCGACGAGAATTGGCGCTGCACCTCAGTGCCACCTTCTTCCTCGATGTGGATCCTCCATGGAGCCGCCTCCGCAGACCGGGGACCATCTCCAGTGAGCAAGCCGTAGGCTCGCAGGGATCCTCTTCCTCTACCAAGGCCATGATCGACATCGACGACTCAAGACAAGCCTCCACGGCTGCCGTTTTTCCTCTGCGTCGTGCGCCGACATGGTGAGAGATCGACGCCGCTCTGCTCTCGTTTTCACCCTCGTACAGACTCTTCTCATGATCTATCCTTGACTGCCACGCCGATCTTCAGAAACTCATCCATGCCACCTGCGCCGTCATCCTCGCTGCTGGAGGTTCCTCCTCCATGTCCAAGTTCAGGTGCCTCCATGTAGGGGGTGGACGAGGAGGGATCAGTGGAGATCGCAACCTCCTCTCATCCTGGTCATGGTGGCGTCTTCTCCGTCGGTTCTGCAGGCGGGGCAGTTTCGATGAGGCAACCTCACACCGCCACCGTGATCGCTCTTTGATCACCAGTATCCAGGTTATGTGCTCAAGAAGGCACAATATAGGCCTGGTCAGTCTCGTGATCTACAAAGTTCGGAGCTGGCCCTCACTTCTCAACTAAGCGTGAGATATTGACCATGCATTCCATGCTAAAGCCATACCAAAGAAAGGGTAGTTCAATGTAATATCAATTTGTCACGGGTACTAACTCAATAACCAAGAGAACAAAGTCCTACCACTTTTATTTCATGAATGTCCTCAACTTCAAACAATTATCTCCTTACAACAAGATCAAAACATCGTATAATTTTAGACATGTGCTCACGATATCCTAAAGTGGCTTATACCAAAGTTTGAGGCACAAAGATCCATTAATTGGTCATGAAAAATAATTCTCCAAACAACCTTATAAAATAGGTGTATTAACCTTGAATTCAAATAACCTCGTTGAAAATTCATATACATCTAGAATGCAAGTCAATCGACCATCAAATCTTGATTGAATAGGTTCAAGTTACATCATTTGACCACATAACGCCTCAAGGTTCATCACTAAATTATTTACTCCAAGTATGGTATCAAATATTGTATTGGATATCGAACTCCTTAATTCAGGGTCATCACATTTTTTCACACATCAACATTTATAAGGTCACTAAAGTGCATATTCTAATCCTTGTTTGGCTAAACCTCAAAGACTAAGGGTTCAAAGTTCTTAACCCTAGAATAAGATTAAGTTCTAGGTTTCAATATGTTACAACATACCACCCCTTAAAAGGATTTCATCCTCGAAATCTAAACAACTAACTACCACCCCTTAAAAGACTCATCCTAATAAGCCAAACAAAACTATAGGTACAAACGTAACTTATTTTATATATATCATCCAAAAGGAAACATAACTTGAAAGTCTAACTATGGGACTAAGGGTTACCTTCAACTTGATCATCATCATAAACTTCTTGACTGTAACACCCCTGAACTGGGTTATAAGTTAACCCTAGGATTTTTGCTTAAATATGTAAATTAACACTTGTGATTAACTTCTGGCATGTAATTAAGTTCCTGAGGAACATACATTCTCAATTATGTCCTTTTTAAACAGTGTTTTAGTATTGTTTTGTAATGCAGGGACCTACGTGCAAATTACCCAGTTAGAAGGGTTAACTTGCAATTTTCACATGTTGAGATGTTCCTTTGGGGATGAGACATAATATGGATGAATATGATGAGGTATGATGGATTCTCCAAGATTGGGCATAGAGATGCAGCTTGTGGAGCATTCCTTGTGTTTGTATACCCTAATTTTTGGTGTAAAGTGCAATTTACTCAAAATGTGGGGTGTAACTTGTAAAATACATCTTCAAGAATATCTTGTGTGACTCTTAACATCATTTAGAGTAGAAATGATGAAAAGGGCACTTCAATTACTTAATCATATAAGATGGACAACCTTTGTGTTAGAATCACCAAGTCATAAGTAAAGAAACCCTTATATATGTGCACCTTAGTGATAAGATGACTTTCCTTGCCTTTGGACCTTTTGTTCTAATAATATTTTCACCTAGAAAAGGAATAGGGACGTGCAAGGAAGGATGGATAGACCTAGATGGGAAATGGAGAAAACTAGAGGTCCTTATGATGAAACTAGTCCAAACTATATAAGCTACCCTCTTCTTGCAACCATGTGAACGTTCCTTTCATTCTATCACTTGCCACTTTGGTTGGTCCATCCAAGGCAGAGCTTGGGAGCAAGGGGAGACGATCACCTTGTTCTAAGGTAAGGGATACCATCTTCTAAGCTCAGATTCATGTAGGAAAGTGGTTTTTAAGGTTGGTTCCATGGTTATCTCACTTAGGTTTCTTGTTCTAGCCGATCTTCCTCAACCTTTTCTTGGAGAAAGGTCTTTGTCCGACCAATGGAGCTCAAGGTGCCATTAAAATACTTGAGAGCTTGAGATCTTGGAGCTCTAGGAATGACCATAAGGCGGGTTTTATATCTCTAAACCTTTTGCTTTCATAATGCATATACTTATTTCTTGCATGTGGTAGTTAGTTCATCTTCTTCCCCAACCTTCCTTGCCTTTTTGCAAGCAAAACCATGGAGGAACCAACCTATCTTGAGGTTGAAGACAATGGGAGTGAATTCCTAGGTAACTTTACCAAATGACCTTGGACCATTTGGTCCAAACAGTTTGCAAACCGTTTGAAATCAAACGGTCTCACAACCGTTTGATTTCATGCGGTCTTGCAAGACCGTTTGGTAGGGTTGACCAAGGGAAGACCGCTTGGAGGTCTGTTGTACACATGCTGAATTAAAAACCTACAAAGAATTGAAACCTAATTGCAAACCAATCACAAGTTGAAGGCACTTCAACCCTCTAAACCCTAATCGGTTGAAATTGCTGATTTCAATGACCAATTTTGGTGAACTTTGGGTTGAAGGGCCCAAACGGTCTCAAGACCGTTTGGGGGTTCACTCAAACGCTCTCAAGACCATTTGGTGACAACCCAAGACCGTTTGGAGGTCTAGGGTTAAGGTAATTTGATCAATTGAAGGTCTAATCACAGTAGGTTGATGCATTGAATAAAAGTGCTGATTTTAGACCTAATTAGGGTTCAACCCGCATCAACTTGACCTAGATTTAGGTGGAACTTTGGGAAAATGGTATAAAGACCATTTGGAGGGTTTCCAAACTGTCTCAAGACCGTTTGGGCCAATTTTGGGCCCAATTGAGTGCCAATTGATAGGTTCAACTTCATTTCGACTCATGATTATCAATGTTGATGGTTAAATTGCTTATAAACCCTAATTCAATCGGTTTCAACCCGAATTGGTTAGCAATTGAGGGTCAATTGAATGTACAATTAGTTGAGGATAACCCTAATTAACTCAATTGACAAGTGAATTGCAAGTATGTGGCCAATTGAAGGCTTCAACATGGGAAACACTAATCAATTACAACCTTTGGATCACCTTTGAGGTCCATGCAGTTTTGAGCTCATTTGGACCAAACGGTCTCAAGTACAACTGATATCCATCTGATAATTGATGAGAAATGAATTGGTTACATTTAGTATTCTCCTTTTATAACCATGTTTTGTATTTGAATGCTTGGAAACATGCTTGTTGATAAAATAATACTGAAATGTACCTAACTAATCAAGTACAACTTTACCATGTAGGGCCCTGATCATAGATCCATCATTGTCAGGTGTTAAATGATGGTGAAACAGGTTTTCCTAAGGGATCCTGGAGTGCATACTTTTGAGTATGTGGGGGAAATGGACGCATATATCCTTACGTCCTAGTGTCGGGGTTGGTGTGGATGTATCTTAATTCATCAGCACTACACTATGTGTTTATGCCGGGTTGATGTATCACTAATCACCTGAGGAATCTTGCATACCACATCGATGAGAGATAAACATGAGATCTTTCGATGGTGAAGAGAGTACAAAACGCCACTGTGACTCTAATAGAAAAGGACCAGAATACCCTGGTGAGCTATAGTAGAAGAGACACTAGATGTCCTGCAAGTTGATCCTCAACCTGACTGAGGAAGTTGGAGGTCATGAGAATCCGGCTCTTTCGATGACCTAGTATGATACCGAGGCAACTTAGCAGTGGTCGGTTGGAGTATGAGTGGTATACCTCATCTCCACAGAGCATGATGTTGTATGTAAGACGTAATCAGTCGAGTAGCATATCTGCTTAGGTTGAACCACGAGAAATAATGCTTGGTATTACATTGTTTATAATGTTTCAATTAAAATATCTAGCTTGCATGTTCTTCATATTCTACTTGGAAGTAAATGTTGGTTATCTACTCTTGAGCCCGCTTTTATAGGATAAACTACCTTGCTTATGTTGTTATCTCTTTTCCTAGTAAGCTTCTGGCAAAGAGTTATAACTCTCGCTGGGACAATTATTTTGTAATTGTATCACCCCGTAGACTTCAACCTTTTAGGTGGTCATCGAGGAAGAAGGAACCAGTCTACAGGAGAGCAGTACCAGGAGTAGCAGCAGCATCAGGGGCAGCAGTGAGCCCCAGGTGGATACCCTGGCTGTCCATTTTGTTAGTTAGAAGTCTTATGTCATCTCTGTACACTCAGGTCCTGGGAGTTAGATGATCTGAGATTTTGAATTTTGAAGTCTTGAAATTTTGTACATGGTTGTATATGATCACTCAAGAAGTGACTTAACAGAGATGTAAACTGATTATCGTACCTTTATGAAAGTTTATCTCGTGCCTTCAAGATCTTTCCTCGAAAAGTTTTAATTTTTCATGATTTTTCGCATTCTGCCGTTAATCGAATTGATTCCGCTATGTTTATCTCATGTTTTAGAGATCAGATCCCACATTGACCATCCAAAGAAAAAAATCTTCCAGCTCACCTTTCCAGATGTCTCTTGCCATTTTTGTTACCATTGTTCTTATGGGGCACTTGAGGTTGTTGTTTTTGTGCCGGTACATGTCCATTACTAATCTGAGGGCACCTAGGGTGAATATGTCCAGGTTCATTGCAATGATGGCACACAACTCGATAATCAGGCTGATTTTTTGCTTGGTTCTTATCTTGAGAGAACTTCCCTGGAGGATGGTAATCATTGAAATTAGCACACTTGTCTCTTCTCTGCTCATCTCCTGAAGGTTTCCTCTTCTTATCAAACTCCCTAGGTTGAATCCCTGGGTATGATTCCACGGATAAAGCCTTATCAACCATCTGCTGAAAGGTCAAGGGTAGCTATGGGATAAGAGCACGTCCAACATTATAGTTGAGTCCTTGAAGGAATAGGTCAGCCCTACGTTCCTCACCCAAACCAACTGCATAATGCTCCAACAACAGAAACTTTTACACAAAAGTAGAAATGGATAAGGAACTTGCTTCAAGTTGTAGAACTCTACTTCTTTCTTCTTTAGGGCAGTAGTGCAGATATTCTTCCATGAAAGAGAGCCAAAAACTCCACCCAAGACATGGTTGAGATATCTCTAGTCCTTGCAATCCCATTCCAACAAACTCTTGCAGGTCCATCTAAAACATATGAAGCAAACCAAACATCCTGGTGGGGAGGACACGCCATACCATCAAAAGTCCTCTCGATGGATAACACCCAATCATCATCTTTGTCAACCATCTCAATTACACACCCTTGAAGGAAGGTGGTTGCATCTTCATTAACTACATGATTGAGAACTCCTTAGGCTTCTCAGGTACATACATGTCTTTCATCTTTCCTGCCATGGAAGAAGAAAAACGTTGTCGGAACATAGTCAACTCTTGCTCTGGAGTCATAACTACTCCCGAACTAGCAGAATATGAGGTCCCCTGACCAAGCCTAAGGTTGTGGGGTGTCTTGTAACCGTATTGGTTGTCAACAGACGAGTTATCTCCCACCATTAGGGTTTTTCCTACACAAGGCAAGGTACTAGGTATAAGCAACCTAAGATAAAGGTAAACATCCTAAGGGAGACATGTTTGAAATAGTTAGATATCTGAAAGCTACAGGCTCTAATACCATGTTGTAAGGAGTGAGATCCCATAGGGATCCACTCCCTACTAAAAATAAAGAGGCAACATCCACCAACAAAAACTTTTTCTCAGAAGGGGATGAAACCAAATTTATTTAACATGATTGTATCTTAACACAAAGTAGCAGTGGAATTGAAAGATATATATCTAACCATTACAAAGCTTCATATCATACTAAAATTTCACCACACAGGGTGACATAAAGGAAAACTAACTACATGTGTAGAACTAGCTGAGGACCACCTAACAAATTCAAGCCAAGTCTCCCACGAAGTCAGCTACACTTGTTGAGGTCCAGGTCCTCTTAGATCTCCTTCTCCTTGTCCAATACCTGGGGTTGGAAGCATAACCCACAAAAGGAAAAGACAAGAGGATATAACAAAAAGCTGGTATGAATATGCTAAAAAGGAATTTAGCATTATATTTTAGGAAAAAGGTATATCAAGTATAGAAGGCTTCCTATGCAAGAGGCAAGAAATACCCAAACGGGCATAAAAGGAAAGAATCACAAACATATGATAAATGGAATACTTGCCATTAAAACAATAATAAAAGTGGTTCCACAAAAGCACTCATAAAGTTTTTAGGGCACAAAACCCATAACAACATGCATGTAGGTGAGATAAACATAGCACTAGAACAACATAAGTAATAAAGGCAGCCAACTCTCATAAACTTGAAACCTAATAGAGATTGGTGCATAACCAAATTCCCAAATATACATATAAAGAGGGCCAAACCTCATAAATTTGAAACCCAGGTATGGGGAACATAACCACCATCCCAAAATAATTAATAAGGGCACATAACCCAAAACCAATGCAAATTATATTACTCTAGGCCTACTGAGTCACGTAACATGCTTAATAGGGAGGCAAGTAAAAAGGTATAGTTGGATTTATAAATTAATCACCACATAAGTAATCATCATTATCAACCACTTCAAAGTGGGCTAATTGAATCCCATAGTGAACAAGTCATAATAAAGATTCCAAAAGAATGTCAAGAAGTTATTATGATCACAATATCAGTAGCAAGTAGGTACTTCACATGAAGCATCATTTTCAAAAGAAAAAGATATGATTTTTAGGCTATTGTCCATAGGACCAAGAGAAAGACAATTTAGGTTTTTGCCCAATAAAGAAAAATAGGAGATGCTAACATACCTCTCATAGAGTCTTAATAAAGACAAGATTACTTCTAGATCCAAATCTAGGTTTCCAAAGCACCTAATAACATATATGTGAGATTAGGGTCAAAACTACATTGATTATTCAAAACCCTAAAAATTGCATTTTTATTATTTGTGAATTAGGTTATCAAAACCATGTCATGTTTTAGGTTATATTTTTATGAGTCCAAAACATATTTTATTATATTTTTATGACTTAATATTTAGTTATGAATTATACAAGTTATTATCTTATTTAATTAGATCCATTAAAGTCACTTCTTTATAACATCAGATTTAGGAAAAAAACCAACACCATAAGAAATCTTGCATTTTTCTGAATCCAATGAGTAACTTTTGTAATTTTTGGACAACCACAACAGAAGATATGAATTTCCTAAAATCAGCCAATAAAAAATCACCAAAAAGCCAGAAGGATAATCCGAGAGAGAGTGTGTGGGCCACCATGCTGACTTGGCCCAATCAGATCCGGCCAAGTCAGGGGTCAAAGACATGGTCGTGACTCGCCCAAACAAAAGAAAATATGGAAAAAAGACATTTTTACCCCAGATGTCAAAACCAAACAAAAGATCCAGCGTCGGGACAATACGGTAAATTACTCAGTACCCATCTTCTTCCTTGCAGACTTCCACTCCGCGAGAACCAAGCAAGTAGGTGCTTGCTAGGATTTTGGGCAAAACTTGGATTCACAATCAAACATGTAACCAACAACGCGGAAGGAGAGCATGAGGTTCTACGAACTCATCGAGCCAATCTATTGGAGTGTTGGTGCTCACAAGAACACGAGGATGTCAACACAAATCTTGAATGAAAACAAGGTTGTCCACAACCAAACAAAGCTCGTACAAAGAAATTGAGAGGGGAGGAGAGTTGTGCGGGGTTCGACGCAACTCGGGGTACACTTATTTATTGGTGAACTTAGGGTATAAGAAAAAACCAATGTGGCTGTGAGAAGCACAAAGAAGGGAAGTTGAGCGTTTGTGAAACACTAGACCATAGGTCATGATTTAGGTACCAAAAGATGCGGAAAGTCTCCATGAACTCAACGCACAAAAAATCTCAAAAAATGACCAACTATTGCGCGAGAAATTTGGATCGCAAAACTCTCATTTCGTGCTATACTGTTCACGCACGGGTTGATCTCCTAGCCAAGGTAGGAGACACAATCCTCGCCATCCAAACGGCGATCCAATGGCCCAAAAGTGTAGCAAAATAAGGGAAATAACTAGGCCAAGTGACAAATCCAAATCCAAATCCAAATCCAAATCGAATAGTGGGAAAGAAATAATTTCTTATTTTCTCTCTCCTCTTTTGAGGGTATAAATGAGTCCCAATTTTAATAAAAATTTACACCCTGATTGCTTTTTGAGGTGTAGAATCTGAATATGGAATTAGTTTTTTCATTTTGAGAACTTTTAATGTGTTAAATAATTCAATAGCTATTTTCTCTTTCCTCCTTCAATAAAGGTGATAGGATTACCCAAATTTTATGAAACTTCACCCATAAGTCATATTTAATTTGTTGGATGGAATTTGCCATTAAGTTTACATGTTGGAGTTGTTTGTATATTAATTTAATATTTTGAAGGTTTTACACACTTTCTCTCTCCCGATTTCACCTTTTATTCAAACATCTTCCAAATTGGATGAAAATTCACCCAAAGACATATTTTATTATGTAGAATATGAATCTAAGATCATTTTCCATTTGGAGTCATTAAATATTTTATTTAATAATTTTAAGGAAAAACACTTTTCTTTTCTAAATAAAAGAGATATAGTTATTATTATCCTAAATTGGTGAAACTTGGCCTCCAAACCAATGCATATCCCAAGAAAATGAATATGAGGTTATTCTTATCCAATAAGTTTCCCTTTTAACACCTTATCCATTATTTCTCTCATAAATAATCCAATATCTCATTATTCATGTTTTACGCATTATCTTTTTTTTTAAGGTTCAACTGTCTTTTCCATCAGTTCTCCTGGTCACACGTAACCTAGGGTTCCTCTAGGCGATGGTGCATCCATGATCTCTCACCACCAAGGCGTTGTACCTCTTGCGCTTTGCAGGTCTTCTCCGCGCCATGGCGGACAAACTCGTGGAAAGATACGCGACACTGAGGGTACAGGAGGAGGAGGAGAATGGCGTGCTTGATCTTTAGGGTGTGACAAAGGGGGAGGGCAGTGAACATATAGCCCTAGCACTGGTCGGGAGGTTGACGATAAACAAACCATACAACTTCCCAGCGTTCAAACAGATGATGACCAATGCTTGGGCGTTGATAAAGGATGTTAGCTTTAGACAGATATCCAACAACCTTTTCGTGATCTAGTTTCTCCATTGGAAGGACAAGGAGAAGGTCGTCGTAGATGGACCTTGGAACTTCGACAACCACCTTCTCGTCGTTAGGGATATTAATCCAGAGAACACACCATCAGAGATGATCTTGAACCTATGCCTATTTTGGGTCCGGTTGTACAATATGCCCCTAGGCTACAGATCTGAGTATGCTATTAGGGCAATCGCCAACAAGATCGGCAAGGTCGTCGCCATTGATAGATGTGACCTTGGATGGGGGGCATCATGCAGGGCTTGAGTGGAGATTGATATCATGAAGCCTATCCGCTAGAAGCAAAAGATAAGGGATAGGGAAGGCAAAATCATATATGTTGAGATCAGATATGAGAGGCTGCTTGCCTTCTGCTATCTTTGTGGTGTTATGGGCCACCTCGAGAAGGATTGTAGAGAGGAGGAGGAGGAAGGGGATGAGGAAGGTCTAACCCCGAGGAGATGGGGTCTGTGGATCAAAGCCTCATCAATGAAGCGATGGAACATTTCGATTAAGGAGGAACGTCTGGGAAAGGAGTACTTGACCAAGGAGCTGATGTTCTTTTCCAAACCTGCTGCATCACAAACCAGGTCAGGGGAGTAGAAACGCCAGGAGGAAGAAGGCAGTACCCGCCCTTGTGCCAAGGGGTTCCCGTAGGGGGCGGAGGTGGAAGATGAGTCCAATGACTCAGTGGTGATGATAGACTTAGAGGAAATCTTCGTCGTGCATGCGGGGGGAGACGACACAGGTTCTGGGCAGCCAGTGAATGATGTGAAGCAGACGACACATGCTGTTGATCGACGTAGCGGTGGCCAAGACAACGTAGCATCGGGGGCGCCACTAGTGGAAGAAGCAGCTACACAGGTGGAGAGGGAGCGCAACACAGAGATGCATGTTTTGAGAGGAAATCCATATCTGGGGAACTCCATTGTGATTCCATATAAAGATGCAGGTCAGATGGGTGCGGACACAAACAATTATGCTTTCAAAATGAATGTTGACATCCAAGCGTCGTAGTTGTGTCAGGTCCACAAGGTTGTAAATGAAGAAGAAGGGTGTGTGGGGGAAGGGGGTGTGGGAGACCAAGTGGCAGGGGTGATCTCAATGAGGAGGACACACATTGGTAGGAAGGTTGGTGGGGGAAGGGACAAGGGCAGTAAAGGTCAAAGGTTTACAAGGCTAGGGTTGCACCAGGTAGGCTTGGTAGGGGAAGATAGGTCGAGGCAGAGGGTACATGAAGGGGGAAAGAGGAGGAGGGGGGTGAAGAGGAAATCTAGGGGGTCTTGGAAGGTGAAATGGATCTGGGGGGAAACGATTGAGAGTGGTGGTTCAGTGTGAACCTAATCACACAACAGTAGCAGGCACTGTGGAGGTCCAAGCCCATGAAGAGCCATAAAAACTCTATGTTGAACATCCAGGGTTTGGGTAGCCCTAGGACGATTGACTCTCTCAGGAGAAGGTGTTGAAGAGAGATTCCTGACTTAGTCTTTGTGATGGAGACTATGTGCCAAGGAGGAGACCAGGAGGCTGTGAGGAGGAAATGTGGTTACAATGTGGGTTTTGGTGTTGATATTAGGGGAAGGGCCAGATGGTTGTGGTTGTGGTGGAGAGGGGAGGATGTTTCAGTGAAATCTTTCTCTGACCATCACATAGTGCGGTGGCGGGGAGGGAGGACAGCCAAGAGTGCTTTTGTTTTGTGGGGATCTATGGTTGGGCAGCCACACATGAGCGACACAACACATGGAGACTGATGGAGGAACTTTGTGCTAAGATAAATTTTCCTATTATTCTCGGAGGGGACTTCAATGAGATTCTTGCTCATACTGAAAAGCAAGGAGGACAGCTGAGGAATGAGTGGAAAATGCAGAACTTCAGAGAGGCCATTGATAGATGTCAACTGGTTGATTTGGGATTAACCAGTAATAAATTCACTTGGAGGAGAGGATAGAAGGTGAGTACTATGATTCTGGAAAGACTTGATAGGTTTTTGGCGGATAGGAAATGGTGTGATATTTTCAACATAAGGAAGGTCAAAAAATTTCCTATTTTCAATTCGGACCATGGGAAGATCCTTTTATGGGCTGAGCGGAGGAACCAGGAAGGAGGACAGTTGGATAAGAGGTTCAGATTTGAAACCTTTTGGTTATCTTCACCAAAATGCTAGGTGGTCATCACACAGGCATGGGATAGCAATCAGGCTTTGGGTCTTAAAGGGCAGACGGATAATTGTGTTGTGAAGCTTGCTGGGTGGGCGGAAGATAAATTTGGGAACATTAAGAGGAGAATATAAAAGATAGAAAAGAGGTTGGGTCATGCTCAGAATAGGCCACCATCTAACGATATGCTACAGGAATGTGAGTCGTTAGCAAAAGAACTACATGATCTCCAACGGATGGAAGAGAGCTTTTGGTTGGATAGAGCTAGCACTAATGAGATGAGAGACAGAGACAGGAACACAAAGTACTTTCATCATAAAGCTAACCATAGGAAGCGATGCAATACCATAGATGAGCTCTTCAAGGAGGACGGGAGTTGGCATACGAAGGCGGATTCCATTGCTGAAATTGTCTCTTCATACTTTAATTCTCTCTTTTCCAGTTCAAACCCATATGGGATGGATGAGTTCCTAGAAGGCATGCCAAGGGTGGTTTATGAGTCTCTTTTTTCAGATATGGAAAAGGTTTCCACAGAGGCAGAAGTGTGGAAGCTCTCCAACAAATGCATCCGAATAAAGCACCCAGACCTGATGGTATGAAAGCAATTTTCTATCAAAAATTTTGGGAGGTTATTAAAAGTAGCTTGCTATCCTTTATTTCTAAATGGTGGAGAGGGGAGATTGGCCTTGCAGATATCAATGATACTAATATAGTTCTCATTCCTAAGACAAACAACCCGGTCTACCTTTCTGAATATAGGCCTCTTAGATTGTGCAATGTATCCTACAAGATAATTACAAAGGTCTTGGCCAATAGAATCAAACCGTTGATGAATGGGATTATCTCTGAGAATCAAAGTGCTTTCATAGGAGGGAGGATGATCACAGACAATGCCTTGGTGGCTTATGAGTTGTTTAACACTATGAAACACTGGAAGAAGGGAAGAGAAGGTCTTATGGCACTAAAGTTGGATATGAGCAAGGTGTATGATAGGGTCGAGTGGTCTTTTCTGGAGGGGGTCATGAGGAGGTTGGGGCTGCCGGTTACATGGAGGATGAAGGTTATGGAGTGTGTGACTAGCGTATCCCAGAAGTTCATCGTCAATGGAAGCAGGAGAGGTTCTGCAAAACCATCTTGAGGACTTTTCCAAGGTGATCATATTTCCCCATATCTTTTTCTTTTTTTGCACTGAAGCACTTTACTTTTCTTTGTCTAAAGCCACACAAAATAATAAAATACACAGGTCAAGAATTTACATATGAGCACAACGTGTTACTCACCTACTTTTCACAGATGATAGCATTGTTTTCACAAGGGCTACCTCAGAAGAATGCTCTGCTTTAGCTAAAATTTTCAGCCAATACGAGAGGCATCCAGGCAGAAAATCAACTATGAGAAGACAACGGTTTCCTTTAGTACAAATGCCACCAGTGAAAGAAGGGAGTTGATCAAGAACCAGTTGCAGGTGAGGGAGATGGATAGGCATGAGAAGTATCTTGGTCTTCCTATGGTGGTGGGGAGGTCCAAGAAGTAGGTGTTTTCGGCCATAAAGGATAGAGTGTGGAAAAAACTTCAGTGGTGGAAGGAGCAACTCTTATCCAGACTGGGAAAGGAGGTCCTGATTAACATGGTAATCCAAGAAATTCCTACGTATCTCATGAGCATCTTCAAGCTTCCAGAGGGGCTTATTTATGAGATCCATTCGATGATGGCCCAGTTTTGGTGGGGTTCTAAGGAGGGGGAGAGAAAGATCCATTGGATGAGCTGGGAAAGGTTGTGCAAGCCCAAGGAGTATGGGGGTATGAGGTTTAGGGATCTGAAAGCTTTTAACCAAGCACTTCTCACTAAACAAGGATGGAGGTTGGAGGTACATGGGGGTCTCTTGCTGCTCGGATACTTAAGGAAAAATATTACAACTCCTCATCTATCCTTCATGTCGAGCTAGGCGGGAATCCCAGCTATACTTGGAGGGGTATTTGGGGGGTGCTGCAAGCAGTGAAGAGTGGCTTCAAGTGGAGGGTGGGGGATGGGAAAGATATACATATCTACAAGGAGAGGTGGATACCACATTTGGGGGGCACAATAAATAGATATTTGATTCAGGGTCCAGTGGAGTACAGCCAGGTGAGTGACTTGATTAGTAGGGGGCGAAGAGGTGGAATAGAGAGGCGGTGGAGACTTGTTTCCCTACACATATTTCCAGGAGAGTCCTTAATATCCTGCTATCACAGCGGAATGAGGAGGACACCCTATATTGGGAAAAGGAGAGCAATGGGAGGTTTTTACAGTCTAGAGCACTTATCTCTTCATCCAGGCAGGTGAGGACTTAGTAGATGGAGTGGATATGGAGCTATGGAAGAGGGTATGGAAATAAGGATGGCCACCCAAACTGAAGCACTTCATCTAGAGAGCACTCAGGAACATCCTTCCCACTAAGTTAGAGTTGCAAAGGAAGCAAGTGACACTTAATGATGGTTGCCATCACTACAGACGGTGGGAGGATTCTTCTCATGTACTGATGCACAGTGACTTCACCAAATAGGTTTGGGCTACAGGTGAGTTTGATTGGGGCGGACAACTGGGTACTCATGAAGTGGGGACCTTTGTAAGGGGTCTAGTTGATGATGAGGGCAGTAGGCAAAAAGATGAGGGCACTACTCTTTTATGGATTTCATGGACATCAAGGGACACAACCCTTTTTGATGATCACCATCCCAATATTCTGGGTCTTGTGACTACTTACATCAGCATTGTTGCCGACCATGCACAATACCACGGGGCTGTGGGACGAGCTGCTTCTTCTTCCATGCCACCGGGGCAAGTTTCATGGCACTGTCCGCCAAGGGGTAGCGTGAAGATCAATACAGACGAGTCTCTTATCGCAGTGGAGGAGAATGGCTGTGGGGCAGCTATACAGGATGACAATGGTCGGCTATTGTGGATGTTCCAATGTCGGTTAGAACAGCCATACTCAGTGCTTAGTGCGAAGGGTATGGCAGTCCTACACGGTATGCAACTAGCTCTTAGGGAAGGCTACATGGATATTGTGGTGGAGACAGACTGTTTGCTACTAGTGGAGGCTGTTAAGAAGGGTTACGGCAGATGTGGCTATGAAGACATCATTACCCGCAACATTGTTGATCTTTCCTATAGTTTCCTGTCTTTCAATTTTTGTTTTATTAAATGACAAGGCAATAGAGTAGCACATGCCTTAGTTGTCTCTGCCTGTCATTTTGTTAATCCTCACCTTGTGGGGGAGGGTTTTGAGGATCAGATCCTTGTACTTGTGGCAAACGATTTGATTACTTAATAAAACAGCAGACACCCCTTCTAAAAAAAAGCATTATCTTTTTTATTCCCTTTTCCCTTCCTTGCACCATAAGGCAAAGCAATGATCCAGAATGAATCTACACCATAATTACCCCCACATAAGTTTATTTATTTCGTATTTTGTGGAATTAGAGCTCATTATTCTCAATTATGAACATTGTATGCACATTATTACATCATGTGATATATATGGATTTTTATGATTAATTTGAAGATATTATGTAATATTAAGTTATATTTTAAGGTGACTTATTCACACATCGACATATTTAAGGTCACTAAAGAGCATATTCTAATCCTTATTTGGCTAAACCTCAAAGACTAAGGGTTCTAAGTTCTTAACCCTGGAATAAAATTAAGCTCTAGGTTTCAGTATGTTACAACACTATTCACATGTCATTGGGTATTGTTTGATATCATCAAACACAGTCCTGAAACATAGATTTTTGTAAAGGTGATGATTGGGTGACTTTGACACACATGGATTTACTGTGAGTTAAAGACATGGGATTTGTCCCTCCAACTAGAGATTGATATCCTAGCCACTTGATGAGTGAGACCGAGAAATGCATGCACATGCACATGTGAATCAATATATGATATTGAGGTCATATTATCTCAAACAATATGCTCTTGGTTCAAGGAACATGGATTGAAAATTGAGAGGATGATGATTCCATGCCTCGAGTTCATCCTGGATATCAGAGATAAAAGAATTATACAATCATTACAACATCTTACACAAATTGTAGGTTGAAGTTATTCTCCAACTTTCCATTCACTTAGGTAACATTGACGTGCGACTAGGCACCACTCCTTTCTTGTGATGCCATAAGTTAGTTATGGACATTCACTACCAACGTGATATAGGACCTTTATGGTCACATACAAAGGATATCATGTAGAGGAGGAGTTTAATCTTGAATGATGATTACAGTGAGTGTTTATGTATTCAATTCATGCAACATATTGGCTGATTACACTGCCAAATGATCGACTCAAGTGTTGAGATAGTTGTTTGGGCAGCCAGATGACCATATCAAGTTTTAAGACGTCCATTTGGGCAGCCATATGATCATCTCAAGAGTTGAGATGTCTGTTTGGATTGTTAGGCTGGTTAGAAATTGAATTGGCTAAATTTTTTCCAACCTGAGATGTGAACCGACATGTTCATTCAATTGAACATATCAGCTCAGCTCGGGTCACCAGAGGACCTTTTGGGTAAGCAAGATGACTGTCTCACATGTGTGAGATCTCTTAGTTAGGTCGGAGGAAGGTTCTAGATACTTTCCCAGATTCATTTCGATTGCACAATACTTGTGGTGCAAGGAATTAATGGTTAGTACTGATGGGAAATTAATTGTCAATTTCATATGTTATTCAGAAACTACAAAATGACAGTCTCACAGTATGAGACAACTATCTTGCAGTGCTAGATGACCGTGTGGGTTAACAGACGGCCGTTTTGATGGTCACAGGTTGTAAAAATTCAAGATCTTTTGGTCCCTTCCACTCTCACACTAATCATGAACAGACTGGGAACCCTGGCTCTAATCCTTCCTATAAATAGAGGGGTACTGGGGCTTCCCAGAGTACAAAAATACAACTGATAATCATTTGCTCTAAATTTTTTTGTCCTCTCTGGTTGTGGTACCATGAGAGAGCCCAAGCAAGTCTTACTCGACTAGGGAGGGATAGCAAGGGAGAGAACAACTGAGGATCATTGTTGTGGGAGAGCAAGTTGGTGACTAGTACACCAATAGGAGGTACAACTCCTTTCTGTCTGTTCTTGTTGAATGACATGAGTTCTTGTTGGTCTGTGTGGAATACTCTAGAGGTAGGAGTGTTAGTATGTATGCCCTGAGAGGCAATCATATGATGATTGTATTGGCATATGTCATGATTGATTTGATAAATATCAAAGGCAAGCTTCCAATTTATTCTAGCTCAATCGATTATGAGATAAATGATGAAGTAGAATGAATTCTATAGAATGACAATACTCAATGGCGTAGGTCTTCAGGTTAAGGACTTGAATAATGAGATCATACAGATGCTAAGAGTATGTACATTCTTGTTATGTCCCTAGTCAAATGTCATTGTGGAAGGTTGATAGACAACAATGGCACATCAAGACTAGAGTGTGTGTTGGTTGATGATATTGTCTCATTAGTCATGATATATGATATAAAACCAAGCACATAGATACATGTTGGAGAACATTGTATCGGACAGACCCACCATGAGAGTGACACATGGAGCCATGACATGGTAGTCAGAGTCATCTCTCATAGTGATAGTGGTGATTATGATTCTTAGACCTGAATCACTGCACTCATCGAATGTGATTGGGTACACTTTGACATCATCAAATGCATTCCTAAAACATATGTTGTTATAACAGTGATGATTGGGTGGCTTTGACGAATGAGATAGACTGTGAGTGATAGATATGGGATTTGTCCCTCCTAAGCGAGTATGATGTCTAGGCCACTTGATAAGCGAGACTGAGAAAGGCATGTGCATGCACATCTGAATCAATATATGATATTGATATCACACATATCTCAGACAGTCTTCTCTAGTTCAAGAAACATGAATAAACGTTGAAAGTATGATAACTCCATGCCTTGAGTTCATTCAGAATATCAGAGACAAAGGAATTATACATTCACTAAAACACTAATCACATATTATAGGATTGAAAGTTGTTCTCCAACTTTCCTTTTCACTTGAGTTGCACTATTGTGCGACTAGGTACCTCTCTTTGCTTGTGATGTCATAAGCTAGTTATGGACATTCACTACCAATGTGAAATGGGACATATAGGGTCACACACAAAGGATTAACTTGGAAGAGGAGTTTATCCATGAATGATGTTTGGATTGATTACTAAAGTGTTTAGGTACTCAATAAAACATTCAATCAATAGACTTGACTCAGAATCATCAAGTGTTGAACCAACTGATTAGAGTGTCAAATTGATTGAGAACCGAATTGACTGTATTTTGTACAATCTGGACCACCAACCGACCAGTTCACTGGGTGAGTTGATCGGTTCATGGTCAGTGAGATGACCGGTTCACTCCGGTGAACCAATCAGTTCACTTGTCCAAATGAGTAGTGTTGGGTTGTCCCGATTTGTGAGAAAAAGTTTTCTGTTTCACTTGTTCAATTTGATTGGGACAAGAATTAATCTTTGCCTTAGTTAGAAACGAACAAGGAAAGTCAATTGTGGGCAAGTCTATGAAGTGAAATGACTGGTTCACTAAGTGAACTAACCGGTTCACACTCCCAACCAACCAGTTCACAAGTGAACCGATCGGCTCACCTTGCCAAATGACCATTTCAGTTATGAAATGACCGGTTTGCCTGCCGTAGTGCAAATTATTCATGGAAATTCTAGACCCTTATACTCTCGCACAGACAGGGAACCCTGACCCTGCCCTCTATTATAAAAAGAGGGGTACAGGGGGCTTCTCCAGAGACACAACTCAGAACATCAGTTGCTCTACAAAGTTGTTTTCCTCTCTGGTTGTGGTAACTGAGAGAGCCCAAGCAAGTTCTACCCATTCAGGGAGGAACAGTGAGGGAAAGACAATTGTAGAACAAAAATTGGTTGTGGGAGAGTGTGTCGGTGACTAGTATGTCGATAGAAGGGGACAACTCCTTCTAGTATGTTCTTTAAGACAAATAGAGTTCCTGGTAGTCTGTGTGGACTATCTATAGAGGCGGGATACTTCTGTCGCTCAGGAGGATGACAGTCAATCACAGTCCAGGTCAAGACTAGGAGCTTCATAGACACCGTCAAAGACAAGTGGTTAAAGACTGCACTAGCTGCAAGGTATTATCACTGAGCAAGCCTCAGGACCAAGTATATCTCACTAAAACCATCCTTCCCATTACATAGATCATGATGCGATCTGCTGGTTATGGGTTTATGGTCAAGTAAATTTTTTGTTTCCGCTGCCTACTTTGACCATGTAAAACCCAACAATGGTATCAGAGCCACGTCAATACTCTATGTTTTGGGAAAATCAATATGATCAGATTTTGGTTTTACCATCTTTTATTTATTGCATACAATGAGAATATTTAAATGACTAATGTGAATATCTAATTAGTACCACATGATCCCAAACTAATATATACATATATGATATGGTATATATGCAATCGATATGTGTTGCCCTAAAATGGTTTTGATTGTGGATGTGTAGCATGATTATGGCCTGCAAACCCTATGTGCATGTGTGTGGTTGGTTATGGTTGTTTGCATCTTGGTTTGTGCACCGAGTCCTCTTCTTCTATTTCGAGTGTAACTCGAGATACTCAAGATTCTCTTCTACCTTTGCTCCCCTCGAATGTAACTTAAGGCACAAAGATTATGTAAAATAGGATTAGCTTTATTTCTTATTATGACGAAGACTAAAGATGACCGCTCTATGGACCAAGATGATGGACTGAGGAGCAGTTGGTGACCTTACGAGGAGCTCGACGACCTGACAAACTGACCGTCTAGAGGAACCAACATGATCGATTAGTGACAACCAACCGACTAGCCAGGAGGCGAGCCGATCAGTCATAGGATGAGTTGATCAACTCAGAACGGCCTAACCACAGATCTTCATCAACAACCGGTTGCATGTGATGTAGACCTTAGATGATCTTAGTTCCTTGTGGCTCCAAGGAACCACAATAGGATGACCATAATCATTTCTTTATCATTATTGCAGGTTTTCATTTGTGGGATATAGAATGTATATGATACGTACTATATATGTGGTGATTGGATACATATATGCATATATAAGCATATTAAAAACCCTCAGTGTAATATTAAGTCTTAGATATTTACCATAAGCAGCAGACATGAAAAGCTTGATCGACAAGCGTGGGAATCCCAAGGGTGGTGTGTTGTCTATCTCATGGAAGTATGATGGTAGTTGTGTGGGCTCACCAAGCGGGGTGCACTCCTATCATGTTGGCTTTTGGGCCAGGCATAACTAAGTAGTCTTAATGATATTAAACACTTAGAGGCATGCATATGACTATGACAAAGAGTTGTGCATATCATCTATCTGAGAATTTCATATGACACAACTGGTAAATGTTACCTACCTTAATAATTGATTATGGACGCTGGCATTGGCCAGGTAATAACTCAATTGTTTTGGATCTTGGCTCACTAGAAGGTTGTATGCTGCAATCTTCCAAATTGATGTTGAGGGGTATCAATTTGATCAAAATAGTGGGAAAGATAATTAATTAAAGACCTAATTATATCATCAATTTCCAAATCAAATCAAATCAAAAGAGTTTTGGACTAAAATTGCAAATTTCCTTTTTGTAGAATAAATGGCTACCAACAATAATCACTTTTCATTGCAATCAGTCCTTGAGAAGGACAAGATAAATGGGAACACCTTCCATGACTGGTTTAGGACGTTGAGAATTGTTCTCACTCAAGAGCAAAAGCTCTATGTCCTAGATACACCAGACCCAGAAGAACCCGCTCCCACTGCACCAAAAGCTAAAAGGAATGCTTACAAGAAGCATATTGAGGATGCCATTGATGTGAAGTGCTTGATGTTGTGCTCAATGAACTATGAGTTGTAGAGACAATATGAGAACATGGACGTCATTGAGATGGTTCAACATCTCAAGAACATGTATCAAGACCAAGCATGATAAGAGAGATATGATGTCTCCAAGGATTTATTCAAATGCATCATGACAGAAGGAGATCCAGTAGTCCCTCACACACTCAAGATGATTGGGTATGTAGAGAACCTAACATGACTGGGATTCCCTCTGAGCCAAGAGTTGGCTACTGATGTGATACTGCAATCGTTGCCAGAATCCTATAATCTGTTTGTGATGAACTATAACATTAACAACTTTGACAGGCCACTGACAGAGTTGTTGGGCATGTTGAGGACAGCTGAGGCACAAATGAAGAAAGACAAACCCAAATATGTGATGATGATCAGTAGAAAGAAGGGAAAGTGTAACGACCCCGCCTCCCGGTAACCCCCAATTAAGGGAGACCCGAAGGTCAGAGCCGTTATTCAATTAACAGGATCAAAGGTTTGACAAATAATCAATAACAATTATGAAATTCTACTAACTAACTATAATTTGATATAAAATTAAAACTTTACTTACCTTTGAAAACCTTGGAAATCTATCTATCCTGTTCTTGAATCATTCTATCTAATCTTCCTTGCACTTTATTTCTTTTTTCACAATGTGTCACTTTACTGTTGGTTCTTTCAATTGTTGTTCCTAAAACACCGACAAACAAAACGTCGGTCAGTATATCGAAATATACTGGTATGTGGGAACGACCAAAATCTTGCAAATATGGCTAACAATTTAATAATCACAATCAAATTAATTAACAAGCCAATTTACACTTTTTAGTATGACATTCTCCACCGCTTTTGCCCTAACCCTAGCATACCCACCTTAGGGTGCCCTTTGCCAATGACTTAAGGCCACCTTCTCAATCCCGAGCTTGGTGCCTGGGGTCACCACTCATGGTGCCCACTAGTCATGCAATATCATAGGCCACCTTCTTATTCCCGAGCTTGGTGCCTGGGGTCACCACTCAAGGTGTCCATTGATCTACCCATCTGGGCCTGACCTTTGGCATCATCCATCAGGGTGGCATGTAGGTGTGAATATCCATACTTCTATTTTTTTAATGTGATAATCATAGTGACTTTATGATTTGCAAGTATGAACATCCAACAGATAATTTGCATTCAATGCGATTAACCATCCGGAAAGTCCTTGGGAAACTAAGGCGGTTATTCATAATTAACCACATACCTGATTTGCAAATTTAACAAGCTATTACTAATTCCAAGCAAGCAAGTAATCCAAGAAGCAGTTCAACAATCACAGAATTCCTGAAAAGCATACGTAGCCTATTTACTACACTTTACCAAGAATATATCTGTTTAATTGACTTGGATTCACTTTCTAGGGTTTCTAATTCGAATTGGGTTTTATTAGGGTTCTTTTTACAACTTTCCTCATTCATGCCCTAGAACAGCAGTTCTAAGTGTAAAACCCTAATTACTCACATATTCACATTAGAGCCTTTTATCATCTTAGCTTCCTTCCGAATTAACAACTCCTAGTTCATTATGATCTAATTCACCTATGAATTCCATTTATCATTAATTCCAACTTTATCCATTAGAAAACCCTAATTATCATGTTAAGGGTTTCTATCCATGATTAGGAACTTTTTGTATTCCAAATATCTTAGAACCATCATTTAACAACATATTATCATATTTTTTCAAATTAACTATGATCTTATCCTCTTTTACCCTAAATTAGGGTTACTAAATGCTTAATCATTCACAATTGGTGTAAAACCCTAAATCATGCAATAAATCATCTAGATCAGGTTCAAGTTTATCATTAATATTTCATCAGGTTACTATTACTTAATTTCGCCAATTAAGCATCATGAACCTAGCCATTAATTTCAATTAGGGTTTCTAACATAATTTCAAAGTCCTTTTCATTAACTTAGCACACTTTTACAAATATGAACGAAATCAGGATTTAAAAGTATTTTTATTGAACTCTACGTGTTCTCTTGATCGATTTTCATATTTTGTATGTTTTCATCGGAGCTACCAATAAGTAATTATAAATTTTCAAAGAATTTACCTTTTGAGCCAATCGCGAGGCGCCACGTATCCCTTTTATTTCTTTTTCTAGCGATTACTCCTTCCTTGGGTTCGCAGATCGAGCCCTAGATTCGGCTAGCTGGGAACCCGGTTGCCCGTTCCCTGTTCTTCTTCCTCGCGCGGACGGGAGCCCCGCTCCTCTGTTTCCTCTGTAGAACAGAGGAAATCCGGATCAGCTAGGCAGAGATCTGCTAGCCTACCGCGACGCCTTTCTTCACCACCTCAGACTTCCACAAGCACAAACCTAGGCTTCTCCCCCTCTCGACCAGCCTTCTCGCCATCCGGCCATGCCTATCCAGTGTGCAAGGGGCACTGATCGCCCAACTATCCCAAGCCATTGAGGTTGCGGAACTAGGGGAACATGCCCCTTCTACTCTCTCTGATCTCTTTGGCAAAGACCGGTTCTCATGGGCAGAGTTATACGAGACCGTAAGGGCGTCGAGGCCCTCCTTTTATAGCCAGGGCTGGCTAAGATGTCAACTTACTGAGGAACTTCCACTTCCTAGATGGACTGGGATTTGGGGAAATCCCAATCCCACACGAACACCGCACAAAAAGGGGATCGAAGAGTCTGCAATGATCTCCCAATTCTAAAGGGGAAGTTGCCAGGAACTGACACGCATCAGAAAGAGATGTAGAGTCCAGGGATCTCGAGTTTACTGTACTCCTTGCCTTTTCCTACCCGAGGTAGGAGAGAATGCAGCCACCGTTGGATCTGAGATCCAACGGCTGTCATGCCATGTGCCCAAAAAGATATGGAAAACAAATCGTGACATTTAATACATATTTCCCACTTTAGGAGATTTTGTAAAAATCATAACTCTCAAACCGATTATCCATTTAATACCAAATTTTAAGGGGATCTTACTAATGAATTAATCTATCATCATGCCAAATTTGGGCTCATTATATGAATAATTCGGATACCTTTCTTTAGTTGCAAGTTATTACTCAATTAGGTATATTCCTCACCTAATTTCTCTTTTCTTTGCTATTAAATTATTACCTTGGATCTCCTTTTACTTCAAGGAACCTTAACGGCTCGAAATCCCATCTTGAGAATGTTCCTTAGCCTTTTGCTTATCTTTTATTTATTATTTCTCATTATGTCACTTATTTTTTTATTTATTAAAAAAAATCTCCTTTTGCGGATTTTTCTTTATTTCTCTTTTATTTTCCTTATTGGTATTCCTTTTATCCTTAGGAATCCTTGGGATACAAAATTCCTCCAAGGGTAACTCTTTTATACTTCTTTTCACTTATTTTCCACATCTTACCATTGTTTTCAATTCTTTCTCAATAAAGAAATACTTAATAAATCTTTTCTTTTCTTATTGCCCTTTCTTTGCAACTTTGGACTCCTTGGAACCCAAGGAACCTAAGAGGCACGAAATTCATTCTTGGATTACATTCCTTTACCTTCTAGAGGTTTCTACCTCATCTCTCTTTTCTCAACAACTCAATTATTCATTACTTAATTGAATTTCCTTATTTATTGGGCCCAATAGCCAATAAAGCCCACAAATCAAACAACAAGGCTATTTTAAATGAAATCCATTTATTCACAACAAAATACATCATTATTTGTTCATTTATCTTTTTTATGAGAAATTACATTTCTCAACAAATGAACCCAAAATTGGGGTTGTAACAGAAAGTCTAAAGGCAAGGGCAAGGGCAAAGTAAAGAAAGGTTCTGATGCTATCCAACAGCCCAAGTCATCTTCAACTCTTAAAGCCAAGGGAGGGGTGAACGAGGGAGGCAAATGTCACCATTGTCATGAGCCAGGACATTGGAAAAGAAATTGCCCTCTCTACATAGATGAACTAAAGAAGAAGAAGGAGGGGATGGAAGTCTCCACCTCAGGTATTATGAAATAAACTTAAAATTCTTCTTTATCTTAGGTATATGATACCAAAATATAGACATATATATGATGTGTAGGATCTAAAAAGAAGTGATGGCCTTTATGAAAGGACCAAGAAGGAACACTCATCAACATTGGAGCAAGTGTTGCTTTGACAGTAGTACCTTTTAGTTTATATCAGCCCAAAGGGCATGTAATAGAGTTATGAACTGCTATTTCATTTTGCCAATAAATAGAAACATTTTATTTCTACATCTTGTAATGACAAGGATGTTTATCAATGAAATTCATGTTTCATTTCAAAGATATGATCTTTTATGGCAGTACCAAAAAGTTATTGATGACTAAAACAAGTAATTAGCATTATCATCTAAACAAATGAATGAGAAATTCATCTCTAGGTTCCATGTGATGGATAAAGCTAGACTCTCTTGGTTAATGAACCATTAAGAGATATGAATGTCTTGTTTATTGGGCATGATGACAAGTCAATCTTCACTAGATGTACTGGGAGAATGACTATTCTATTAGGTATGATACATATTGATGTATATACATTCCTATTGGAGTAAATGCTAATACTTCAGATGTGGTAATTAATGAAATAATAATATGAATATCTTGAAATGTTCAAGAATATCATATATGAAGAACAAATTTGGTAGAGGTATTAACTCTTTGATATGATCAACGAATGAGATACTTAAACCAAATGTTTGAGGACCTTGTGAGTAACTATGTTAGTGTATCATAGAGAACTCATGATTAAGGCATAATGGTGTCTAAATCAAAGAAGGAATCATACTCTGTATAGTAAGAGCATGATCATCAAACAAATAACTAATCTTCTAGAATTCTTCTAAAGAACATGTTTTACACTAAATAATTGTACAAACGGAGACTGAGAATCAAAAGTGTTGTGGAATCTCAAATTCCTTATGTAACAACTACACCTCATATCTAATAGAAAACACCTTGAGCTTGGTGTTGAATTGGTCATATGATGATGAGCTAATAATCTAACTAGTTGATGTTGAGGAACCACATTTTGAGTTATGGCTTGAAGCCATAAGATCCAAAATGACTTCCATGTGAACCAAATAAGGTATGAACTTAATGGTAGAACTTATAGGGATAAAAACCATAAGTCCAATTGGGTCTTAAGAGTTAAGACTAACATGGATGACATTTGAAGAGATGATTGGTTGAGATAAATTCAAGTGAGTTCAAGGTGTTGAATCTGATGATTTTATTTAACTAATTGTAGTGTCTATAGGCCATAAAGGATCATGCTTGCTATTGGAACTTAAAAGACTATGAAATTTAGCATATGGATTTTAAAATTGCATTCCTAGAAGGAATAACATGAGGCTATGTATGTAACACAACCTGAAGGGTTTTATAATTCCATTAATGCAAATGCAGTCGATAAGTTACAAGAGTTTAATCAATATGATTGATTAAATACAAGCATCTCAAAATTGGAGTCTTTACTTTGATTATATAGTCAAAATATTTGACTGATATATCAAAATATATAAAGAAAGGATTTGTGATTACAAAGATTTAGTGGAAGCGTATTCATATTCCACATGATGATGAGGAATAAAATGAAATTGGTGTGGATATACCTTCTTTAAAGGAATGAAGACAAATGTCCTATGTGATAGGAATAGAGATCTATAGAGATAGTTCTCTAAAGTATCTTGACTTGATAAAGAGAGAGAGCATACATTGGCAGTCTATATTGAAGGGCTCAGTATGTAGAGATTCAGTGTGAGAAAACTTGTCCATGTTACAATGGAGTTAGTCTCTCAAGATGCCAAGTGTCCCAAATTTTTATGAAGAATAGGAACACATAGATAGATGACTTATGCATTCGCAATTGGATCATGTATGAAATCATCCCATTATCTTGTATATACTGGACATGACAAGAAAATATATATGCATTCATCATCTTGTATGTATTGGACATGACAATATGATATGCTCATCCAGCTATCTCGTATGTAATGGACATGACAAGTGGATGTTTGTCTACTTCCAGTGAGAGACACTAGAATACCATAAAGAACATATTTAAGTACTTGTAAAGTATTAAAGGACTAGTTCTATGGTAATAAAAGGAAGCATTGAGTGTAAATTAGTTACAATGATGCAAGCTTCCAAAATGAAAGAAAAATGGTCACAAAATGCAAAATATAAAGTTATATTCAAGATATAAAAGTGAATATATGTTGTTAAATGGAAACATTCCGAGTAAAATCAAAAGCCATTTAATTCTAAAAGGGAATGTCGAGTATCATTGTGTTACGAATAGTAGAGGATACTATATGGATCTAGAAGTTCATACAGATGAACTTATAGATATTCCAACCATTGATGACAAAGTAGAAATAATAAGTCAAACAATGGAGCTAATTGTTAGGAAAGGAATATAAGATAGCATATTACGACAACTCCGTCTCATACAAAATTTCGTACAGTGTGGAGATGTGAAACATGAAATATACCAACTAAAGCAAAATGTTGCTAACTCACTGGATTAGCACTAGCACAATAGAAACATGTGGGACATGTTTATAGATCACTAAGAATATGATTCGAAGGTGATTGTCTCTAAGTGCAAGTGGAAGTCTGTTGGTATGTATGCCCTGAGAGCCAATCATATGATGATTGGATTGGCATACATCATGATTGATTTGATAAATATCAAAGGTAAGCTTCCAATTCATTCTAGCTCAATCGATTATGAGATAAATGATGGAGCAGAATGAATGTCTAAAGAATGACAATACTCAATGACATATGTTGTTAGGTTAAAGACTTGAACAATGAGATCATACAGATGCTAAGAGTATGTACATTCTTGTTATGTCCCTAATCGATTGTCACTGTGGAAGGTTGATAAACAACAATGACACATCAAGACTAGAGTGTGTGTTGGTTGATTACAATGTCTCATTAGTCATGATATATGATATCAAACCAAGCACACAAATACATGCTGGAGAACATTGTATCGGAAAAACCCACCATGAGAGTGACACATGGAACCATGACATGGTAGTCAGAGTCATCTCTCATAGTGATGGTGGTGATTGTGATTCTTAGACCTAAAATCACTACACTCATCAAATGTAATTGTGTACACTTTGACATCATCAAACATAGTCTTGAAACTTGGGTTGTTAAAACGGTGATGATTGGGTGGCTTTGACGCATGAGATATACTATGCATGATAGATATGGGATTTGTCCCTCCTAAGGGAGTATGTTGTCCATGCCACTTGATAAGAAAGACTGAGAAAGGCATGTGCATGCACATGTGAATCAATATATGATATTGATGCCACACATATCTCAGACAGTCTGCTCTAGTTCAAGAAACATGAATGAATGTCGAAAGGATGACAACTCCATGCCCTGAGTTCATTCAGGATATCATAGACAAAGGAATTATACATTCATTGAAACACCAATCACAGATTGTAGGATTGAAAGTTGTTCTCCAACTTTCCTTTTCACTTGGTTAGCATTGATGTGCCACTAGGTACCGCTCTTTGCTTGTGATGTCATAAGCTAGTTATGGACATTCACTACCAATGTGAAATGGGACCTATACGGTCACACACCAAGGATTAACCTGGAAGATGAGTTTATCCATGAATGATGTTTGGATTGATTACTAAAGTGTTTAGGTACTCAATAAAACATTCAATCAATAGACTTGACTCAGAATCATCATGTTCAAGTGTTGAACCAACTGATTAGAATATCAAATTGATTGAGAACTGAATTGACTGTGTTTTGCACAATTTGGACCACAATCGATTAGTTCACTGTGTGAACCGATCAGCTCATGGTCAGTTTGATGACCGGTTCACTCTAGTGAATCGATTATTTCACTTGTCCAAATGATCAGTGTTGGGTTGTCCCAGTTTGTGAGAAAAAGTTTTATGTTTCACTAGTTCAATTTGATTGGGACAAGAATTAATCTTTGCATTAATTAGAAACGAACAAGGAAAGTCAATTGTGGGAAAGTCTGGGAAGTGAAATGACTGATTCACTAAGTGAACCGACCAGTTCACACTCCCAACTGACCGGTTCACAAGTGAATCGAATAGCTCACCTTTCCAAACGGCCATTTCAGTTATGAAACGACCGGTTTGCCTATCACAGTGCAAATTATTCATGGAAATTCCAGACACTTCTACTCTCGCATAGACTGGAAACCCTGACCCTGCCTTTCACTATAAATAGAGGGGTATAGGGGGCTTCTCTGGAGACACAACTCAGAACATCAATTGATCTGCAAAGTTGTTGTCCTCTCTGGTTGTGGTAACCGAGAGAGCCCAACCAAGTTATACACGTTCAGAGAGGAACAATGAGGGAAAGACAACTACAGAACAACTGGTTCTAGGAGAGTGTGTCAGTGACTAGTACACTATTAGAAGGAGACAACTCCTTCTAGTACATTCTTCAGGATGACTAGAGTTCCCGGTAGTCCATGTGGACTAACTATAGAGGCGGGAGAGTTTTGTCGCTCAGGAGGATGACAGTCAACCACAGCCAGGGTCAAGATTAGGAGTTGTATAGATGTCGTCAAAGATAGGTGGTTGAAGACCGCACTAGATACAAGGTATTATCACTGAGCAAGCCTCAGGACCAAGTATATCTTTCTAAAACCATCCTTTCCATTACATAGATGTTGATGTGATCTGCTGGTTATGGGTTTACGGTCAAGTAAAATTTTTGGTTCCACTGCCTACTCTGACCATTAAAACCCAACAAGGAGTCCTTTGGTTGCTACTAGGAGGACAACGTCAATCTACAGTCCATGGTGAGACCGCAAGAGTAACAGTAGAAGTTTTCATGTCCGCTGTCCATGGTGAAGACCAGGATATCCATAGCCACCGCCAAGAGAAACTAGAAGATAGTTGCATTGCAATGAGTTGATATTGTTGGACTTGCTCCAGGACCAAGGATGTGATAACCCAGATCTTAGGGTTTTGATTCCTGTTATGATATTTGAGAACCATAAATGTGGTGTAGATGGTTTACCTAAAATTGAAAATTTAGTTCTTTCCCTTATGGATTATTATCGCTTAGAATGTTTAATTGGAGACAGAAATTATGATTACGACACATGATTGATATGAGGATGATAATTAGGATATTAGATGATCTATTGAGTATCTTTGAAGGTTATATAGTAGCAATATGTGTTTATATACCCTAACTATTAGCCTTGTTGAGGAATTCAATTAATTCAATTAAGTGGTTAAGAAATGTTGTTTTATGATCAAACTTATCCAGGATATAGATATGTCAATGCTAGATATATGGTCAATATTTCAGGTGAATCTAAAATATAGCATGGGAGATGTCATATATGTAAGAAATTGTTTTTTTATATTCTGGAATATTTTGACAATTATAGTAAAGATATGGGCGGATCCAATTGAAGGGAGGCTGAGGCATAGTGAGGATCTACAAATCTAAGTCAGATGGCCCCGATCCTTGAATACACATCTGACGTTCCAGTCGTCGTCTTCTACCCGCTCAAATAGTGGGATATGAAACTTGACTTGGCTACAGATAATCCCATCGATCCACATGAGATTGCTAACAAAAGCAAGATTGAGATTTCTGGAGTAGATTTGAAATATAGGGGACTACCCAATGACCCATTTTGTGGGGTGTGGGTTGGTGTGAGGATGGAGAACTAAACCCTGCTCCCGATAAAATCATTGTCGCCTCCGCACAACAATGGGACGAGTGATGAAGAGTAGAGAGAAGTTTCAATGGCAAGACCTCATCATGGAATGGAGGAGCCAACACCTCAACATTGCCTTCGATGTGCTCAGATTCAAGGATTAGATACCCAACATGCTCTACAAAGATGGTGGATGTCAAAGGTAAATGCAGAGTCGGAGGGAGTTTTCCTGGAACCTCTATTCACTCTTGAGGGCCTCCTCAAGTTAGTTAGGTTGTGTATGTTCTCTTCATACAATAGTTTCTACCACAAGGGTCACAAATCCTCCCCCCCTTTCTTTACCCTTGCGGTAGCTGGGGAGCCAGGCACCCATTGGGATTGGATATGCTGCTCGATTTGAGGAGCCAAGGCACCAGTGGGTATCTTGGAGCTTCAGTGAAATGGAAGAGCCCCCTTTTACTTCTAGGACACTGCTAGATCTCAAAGGGTTCCTCAACGTGATGTCAGGCCATGACCACACTAGAAATAGGGAGGAGGCATGAGAGAATGAAGGCAACGATCAATTATGGGGATGGCCCGATCTGGGTCTTTGGATCCTCAATGAGACGAATCCCCAATTGAGACCCGACTAAGCAGATCCTTGAAGCCCCAGCCCCCACCTGAAGACTTGGCTGAGCTAGCAAGCTGTGCCTACTGTTGGGGGATGTGGCACATATCCAGTGCCTTCCAGGCTTGATCCAACGACTATGGTCATTCCAAAAAGGTAAATAGATGTTTATTTTGCAGAAATACATTAAAACTTAGAAAATGCCTAATAAATAGTCCCCTTACCCTAAAAATGCCATAAAAATACCCCTACACTCAGGTAAATATTCTCTATATTACTGGATGCTTAGATCAGGCTTGTGAAGAAAAACTAATGATGATATATAATTTGGATGATAATTGTTCTTTTTGAGGTCATATTATTGGTATAATTAGCATATCATGGAAATTAAATATGAGAAGATCCTTTATGAATCCTAATGTTGTTTGGAGACCAAATATGAACTCTGATCCAAGTAATATACATAATGATAGGTCTTTTTTTAATTAATGACTAATTAAGTACTTTAACCTCTTTTTAATTCTAGAAAATAGATGGAGCATCAAAAAATTACAAAAACTTGACCAGACCTTTAGAATAACATCCTGATCAGTAGAATAATATCATACACATGTTCTAGATTAGTAAACTAAGGATTGACCCAAACCCTAATTTGGACCTAAAATACCTAGAATATGATGAACATTTATTAATGATGATTAATTGCTATTAATTAGGTGATGACCAGAGAAGTAGATGATCCAGAACATAGATAGGAATATCTAGACTCAGGTACGTGGGATTTTATATAAGTATATGACTATGGTTTTCTTTGTTGCAATAATGATATGTATGTATGCCCTCTTTTGTTTGCAAATATTGGAAGTAGTAGCATTATATAGTACTCAATTTTTTATCACTTGAAAACATAAATGATGAAAAGTGAAATTTATCCTTGTTCTCACCATTACACTAGGTTACATGACACTAGACTATCTACTGTGTGTCGAACACTCAGTTTTGCTTATTTGGTTTTGTTTTCCAAACGGATCGAGCCTCGACAGTTTTCTCTAACGTCTTCTTTCTCAGAGAAAAACTATATAATATTTTGTTACATATATGTAAATAGAAAAATGTATCCCTCATACTGGAGAATAGTTAGTGTGCATGCAACCTTAGTGAAAGGGTGTGACATCAGTCTAGAAGAGAGAGTATTTCTAGAGTATATGTCTAGATCCTTATCAGGATATGTGACAGATAGAGAATAGAATGTTAAGTGATATAAGTATTGATGATTGTATCCTAGGTTGATATTTGTTGATATAATTTCTTTACATAGATCTATGATGTATATGAACTCTAATCCCAATTTTGAAATATGAGCTAAGTCTAGATAGTGAAAGTACATACTCTTTTCTTACTTAAGATGAGCTAAGCTAAGATAAGGTTGAATATGCATGTGCTGCAAGCTCTTTTATAAAGGAGGACCTCCACTGATAGGACAAGATACCTGGTTAACTCTAGAGAGAGTGAGACCCACAAGGAGAGGGTCATAGGACCTACCCTACAATATATGAAACACATGAGATATATGTGAAATGATGTGTCCTAAGTTGGGATACTCCTGAGTGGATGAGTTGAGTCCTTTTGCACGATTCAATCCTATATGTGAGTTGGGTAAAAAATGATGGATAGGTGACTCATAAAGAGAAAGTCAATCCTTTTGATCAAGCTAGGTCCTTACTTGAGTGACTTAAACTTGTGACGATCATCATTAGTTGCAAGTGAGGTGATATATAAAACTTTGTCTTAGAGAGTAAAATGCTTGAGCATAAGATACTCATAAATGTTGTTCCTTCCACTTCTCTTTCTTAATATATATGATGCTAGAAATCTCACTTGAGCTATTATGATGATTATGTATGAAAAGTCACTTAGATAAGATTGACCTATTCTATGTTCCCCCCTACCATATATGATAGATAGAAGTTTGAAGTCATGTCAGTTTCGACTGAGTATATTCTCTTTCGCTTCATATCATACACGAAAGATAAAAGTTTGAAATCATGATAATATTGACTCTTTCCATTCATATCCTACATGAAACATATAAGTCTGAAATCATGAAATTGAAATAAGATATCCTTGTATCTCACATTATGTGATCACAAAGTACAATGCCTAACCTCAATCCTTCTATATCTATGATCTAAATTCAAGGAAAACTCTCACATCTTATGGTGAAACTTTATATTCAAGCATGTAAAGTAACCCTTTCTACAATGACCGAATCTAAGTAGGATGTCAATCATAAACCCACACTAATGATGTAAAATGTTGTGATCTAAAACAAATGAGGTGCACACTTGATATCACCTGACACGGGCTATTGTGAAAGAGGAAACTTAAGTAATACATCCTTAACTTCATATGAGTAAACAATCCCAAATTATTAGGACAATAAGGGATGTGAATCCTATAATAATAGAATGACATGTTATGACTAAGTCATGAAATGATTCTTCAATTCCTAAAAAAATGTTATGCTTTAATCTATATAAGATTGGGTGGTTACACCCTAAATGTGTAATTATCTTGGGATGGCAACTTAGGGTTCACCTAAAAGTATGACAGCTTTGGGACCTAGAAGTGCTGACATGGAGGTAGTAGAAACTCTTGCTATCAACTCAATCATGATATTAGTTGAATTTAGAGGATGAAATTCCAAATTAGGTGGGGTATATGTGATAACCCATATTTTAGGGTTTTGATTCCCGCTATGATATTTGAGAACCATGAATGTGGTGCATATGGTTTACCTAAAATTGAAAATTTAGTTCTTTCACTTATGTATTATTATCACTTAGAATTTAATTAGAGATAAAAATTATGATTATGACACATGATTGATTTTGAGGATGATAATTTGGAGATTAAATGAGTTATTGAGTATCTTTGAAGGTTATATAGTAGCAATATGTGTTTATATACCCTTAGCCTTGTTAAGGAATTCAATTAAGTGGTTAAGAAATGTTGTTTTATGATCAAACTTATCCAGGATATAGATATGTTGAAGCTAGATATATGGTCAAAATTTTAGGTGAATCCGAAATATAGCATGGGAGATGGCATATATGTAAGATATTGTTATTTTTAATATTCTGGACAGTTTTGACAATTCTGGTAAAGATATGGGCCGATCCAATTGAAGGGAGGTTGAGGCATAGTGAGGATATACAAATCTAAGTCAGATGGCCCTGATCCTTGTATACTCATCTGATGTTATAGTTGTTGTCTTCTACCCGCGCAAAGAGCGGGATATGAAGCTTGACTTGGCTACATATCATCCCATCAATCCACATGACATTGCTAAGAAAGCAAGATTGAGATTTTTGGAGTAGATTTGAAATGTAGGGGACTACCCAACGACCCCTTTTGTGGGTTGTGGGTTGGCATGAGGATGGAGAACTAAACCCTACTCTCTATAAAATCACAATCCCCTCCGCACAAAAGTGGGACAAGTGAGGAAGAGTAGAAAGAAGGTTCAATGGAAAGACCTCATCATGGAATGGAGGAGCTAGTGCCTAAACATTGCCTCTGATGTGCTCAGATTCAAGGAGTCGAGACCCACCATGATCTGTAGAGATGGTAGATGTCGGAGGTAAATGCAGAGTCAGAGGGAGTTTTCCGAGAACCTCTATTGACTCTTGAGGGCCTCCTCAAATTAGTTAGGTTGAGGCAGTTCTCTTCATACAATAGCTTTGACCACGAGGGTCAGGAGTCCTTTTCCCCCTTTTGCTTTACTCTTGTGGCGGATGGGGATCCAGGCACCTAGTGGGATTGGGATATGCTACTCGGTTTGAGGAGCTAAGGTGCCAGTGGGTATCTTGGAGCTTCAACAAAATGGAAGAGCCCCCTTTTCCTTCTAGGACACTACAAGATATCGTAGGGTTCCTCACTGTGATGCCAAGCCATAGAGGCACCGAAAATAGGGAGGACACATGAGGGAACGAAGGCAACAATCGATTCTGGGGATGGCCCAATTTGGGTATTTGGATCCTCAATGAGGTGGATCCCCAATCGAGACCCGACTAGCAGATCATTGAATATCCCTGACCCCCACCTGAAAACTTAGTTGAGCCAGCAAGCTGTACCTACTGTTGGGTGATGTAGCACACATCCATGTGCTTTGCTAGCTTCATCCAATGGCTCTGGTCATTCCAAAAAGGTAAATAGATGTTTATTTTGTAGAAATACATTGAAATTTAGAAAATGCTTAATAAATAGCCCCCTTACCCTAAAATGCCATAAAAATAGCCCTAAACTTAGGAAAATATCCTCTACATTACTGGACCCTTAGATCAAGCTTATGAAACAAAACTAATGATGATATTTAATTTGGATGATAGTGCTTCTTTTTGAGATCATATTATTGGTATAGTTAGCATATCATGGAAATTAAATATGAGAAGATCCTTTATGAACCCTAATGTCGTTTAGAGACCAAATATGAACTCTGATATGAGTAATATACATAAATGATAGGTCTTTGTTTTATTAATGACTAATTAACTACTTTAACCTCTTTTTAATTCTAGAATGTACATGGAACATCAGAAAATTATGAAAACTTGATCAGACCTTTAGAATAACATCCTGATCAGCAAAAAAATATCATTCACATGTTCTAGGTCAGTAAACCAAGGATTGACTAAAACCCTAATTTGGACCTTAAATACCTAGAATATGAGGAACATTTATTAATGATGATTAATTGCTATTAATTAGGTGATGACCAGAGATGTAGATGATCCAAAACATAAATAGGAATCTCTGAACTCAGGTGTGTGGGCTTTTATATAAGTATATGACTATGGTTTTCTTGGTTGCAATCATGATATGTATGCATGCTCTCTTATATTTACAAATATTGGATGTAGTAGCACTATATAGTGCTCGATGTTTTATCATTTGAAAACATAAATGATGAGTAGATGTTTTGTAGTTATTTAAGGTGTTCATTATCACCCTTACGAGGGAATGGATTAATGTTGACTAGTACACCTCCCTAGAGCACATCGTGTATGGGGAGTTTCCCCCACAATATTGGTACACAGGGATGGGCCCAATATATATGTTTTGGTACTAGTCCACCTTGCTAATGCAACTCATCTAAGAAAAGACTAAATTGGCGTATTTCACTTAATCAAGAAATGTTTTCTATGATCTTCCTTCTTTCTTTTTGCAAATATTTTCAAATTATGAAAACCATAAATATATGTATCTTTATACCCATTTACACAACACATTGTGTTGATTCATTATTTCACGTATGTTTTAGGTTCAGAGCTAGCATGAGATAAAAGGACAAGATGTGAGCAAGGTGTACAGGTTGTACCTATTGTTAGATCTTGATTAACATACATGTTCATTAACTATGTAAAATATCCTTTCAATATGTAATTGTAATCCATGTTGTTAAATTCATTTTGTAAGATATACATGTTGAATGTTAAGATTGTTCATGGTGTATGCATTATAGTTGAATGTTCAGGTATACATATGTCTCTTTCAGATTGCTCTCTGAAACAACTAGCTAGCATTTTTGGATTTGTCCTCTCGAGCTTTCTAAGTCTCAAGACGATAGAATCTGAGGACATTACAAAGGATAATTTGTTACACCATCCTTCCTATTGCATAGTAGTTGATGCGATCTTGCTATTATGGGAATACATATAGATAAAGTTTTTGTTTCTATTGCTATACTCTGTGTCCATATTTCCCAACACAATCAATAGACTATCCATTCAGTCTGACTCAAAAGCTATATGAGTTTTTTCTATTTTGTGATTAATTGGATATTGTAATTAGGAAAATAATTTTGGATTTTAGGAAATCTAACCTATGCCACCCCCATATAAAGGAGGTGGCATTCAAGGAATGAGAAACACAATTGGATACAAATTTCCCATGTGATTCTCCTTTCAAGAGAGAAGCTATCCTTGACAATCACCTCACAACAAGAGGATGATAGGAAGATTCTAGCACATCTACAATCCTGAACTACTTCTACTTGGAGGAAAAGTTGGTGCACCAAATGTTCCTTAATTCTACATGGAAAACACAGAGGCATTGGTGGGAGTGGGAAGTCTTGAGAACTATCTTTGACACAAAAAGAAAACACTTTCACAGCCATTTGCTATTGCAAGATAGTGTGATGCTGATCAATTGTATTTCTACCCAAGACTTTGGATTGGGATCTAAAAGACCAATAAAGAGTCTGACAATTCATTTCTAGTTGTTTGATAACTAAATGTGTCAAGGTAGGACCAATATCCCTTCCTATCATTATGTTGATGGACAACATTTTAAGTCTATGACATATACGTGGGAAGAGTTTTTATTTAAGAAAGTTGTATCATTCCATTACACATCTCTCCTTAAAAACCTACACATTCACCTTCCTTAATGACATTAGCTATAGTATAATTCACTTTAGTAAATATCTAAATATGGATGGGACTTTCACATCCATGTACCAAGTATCTTTAACAACATTGAAGAAACCAAAATGATGAGTCTAAGTATTAATAAAATGGAAAAAAGAATTCCTTTTAGCATCACGAGTAACATTGAGCTTAATGATTGATGAAATAACCTCAAAGCATTATCATAAGAAATCAAGAAATCTAGACATTACAAAATCCTATAAGTATTGAGAAAGTAACACCTCCATTCTTCATCTTAATAACCCTGGTGGAAAAAGTTCATTGGGTAGAAATGTCAACAAGATTAGTATTAACAAGAGCATTATTAAATTCATCCAATAATTTCTTAGTGGGAGAGTTCTTCCCTATATTCGCATAATCATACATGACCACATAATAACCTACAAGAACACATAAAGGATGTGTATAATCAACTTAAACTGATAAAATTCTGCCATAATTCATATATGTCATAGTTATCACCAAAATGAATAAGAGAGATTGAATATACCCAAGCAAACTTTTACATATCATTGCAGGAGCTGAGTCTTAGGATAAATCTTGTCAACCTTAATAAACAAATCCCTCTACATGAATAAATATCTTATAGGAGTCAATTCCATAATTAGAAACATACCCACATGGCATTTACCAACAAACTGACTCTACTTTCTTTCACTCTAGATTGACTAATTTAATCTTGGATATGTATGAATTTAGTGTTAACTCCCCTAACATTTCAAGAGAATATAGAGAGAGGTCTAACAATTGGATTTTTTCCCAGTTGCTTGCTAGCCTCAAGACACTCTTCCTCTACTCTATTTTCAAGAAAGTATACATATTTGGAGAAATTTCAATATGTTTGTGATAAAGAGGTGGTCCTTGAGATTATTCTTTAGAGGATATGTATAGTACCTCTCACCTACTGGAAACCAAAATTCCCCAATGTATCATTTCTTCTAGTAGTAGCATCAACGTGATTAATACTAGGTGATTTGGGAACAAGAAAGGGTCTTCTTTCTTCAATTGGAGAGCCAACAATAATATCATTAAAGTGATTAGCATTAATATTAGAAAATGTGTCTAAGTTGTTCAAGACATGTGTTGTTTTATCCAAGCTATTTATTCAAATGCCCTTTACCTACCTAGATCATCTTCTATTTCTTCTTAATAGGAATTTTGAATTGAATACCATCTAAATAACACAAAGATGATTTATGATCAAAGCTACCATGATGGGCATAATAGGAACGATACATATTTAAAAGAGAGTAAGATCTCAATCCATTATCAATGAACATCAGCAAATCTTTAGGAAACTATTGTTTGGTCTAAACCAAAACTTATACAAGCATGTCATAGTCTACTAAAATATATAGTAGATATCTTATCCCTCAACAATTTACTAATACAGAAACCCATTCTACTGTAAATATCCTTCACCTGGGTTGGGACCTCTTATAAACTATGTTTTACAAAAGGGTCAACCTTCTCCAATTTATTCATAATAAATGACCTACCTACGACAAACTAGTGTGCTTTATTGGTTGAGTATCTAGATCTCATCAATAGAAAAGTATATATTGTTTGTTAATTTGAAATGGTTTAGTATGACAATTCATCCAAATGATTGAACATTAGTATTTACAAAAAGGATAGGACATCAAAGGAAAAGCATCCACAACAACATTTGCTGATGGCAGAATACTGAAGGTGCCAAAATATCAACCTCATAGTTTCAACAATACATAATCATCCATTGCAAGGACCTAATGTGTGATAGTGTTTCATGAATGATGATTGGCTTCCCTAAGCAACACTAGTCTCTATTGAGAACTTTGTCCTGACTATGTAGGAGAAATCTTTCTAGATTATCTGTAACAACCACGTCTCCTGGTAACCCCCAATTAAGGGAGACCCAGAGGTCAGAGCCATTATCCCAATAAACCAGATCAAAGGTTTGACAAATAATCAATAATAATTATAAAATTCTACCAAACTATATTAAGAGTTGAAATAAAATAAAACGTTGCATACCTTTTAAAAACTTTGGATATCTAAATTTAATCCACAACTTCAATCTATTCTAACTAATCCCCCTTACACTTTAATTCTTACTTTCACAATATGCCACTTTACTATTTGTCATTTTCAATGATGTACCTAAAACGCCGACAAGCCAAAACGTCGGTCAGCATAAATGAATATGTCGGTATGTGGGGACAACCAAAATTTCACACATAAGGCTAACAACCTAATTATCACAATCAAGTTAATTAACAATCCAATTTATGTTTTCAATGTGTCAAACCCCACCACTTTTGCCCTAACCTTGGAATATCCTCCTTAGGGTTTCTCTTTTGCAATTGACTTAAGGCCACCTTCTCCATCCTGAGCTTGGTTCCTGGGGTCACCTCTCATGGTGCCCAATAGTCATGCAATATCATAAGGCCACCTTCTCTATCTTGAGCTTAGTGCATGGGGTCACTCCTCATGGTGCCCATTGGTCTTCCCTCTTGGGCTTGACCTCATTGCATCTTACATCATGGTGGCATGTAGGTGCAAGAGTATACACTTATATCATAATTATGATAATCATAGTGACTTTATGAATTTGCATATATGAACATCCAAGCAGATAGGCTGTATTCAATTCGATCAATCATCTGAGAAATCTCTGTGAAACTAAAGTGGTTATATGACGATGTGACAAAAAATAAAACCATCACCAGTAATAATTGTGGAATAACCATAAGCAGTGGATTAACAAAAATCACTAAAAATTAAAACCATACGCAAAGAGATCCATTCCCAGGAAACTCTTAAGAAGAGAACCAAAGTATTACATACATCATGGTTCACATTGTACATACCATGTACTATCTCATCTGGGGGATAACATATAACAATTGCTTTTCCAAACTATACATAAGCAACATAAAACCTTGAGACATACAAGCCAAAATCTATGATCATTCATAAAACCATTATATACTGACTCCAAGGACCTCAGAGTACAGAGACGACACATATGACTTATATCTAGAAGATATGACAGACAGTACATGCAACCTGAGATGCTACTGCTACCCCTGATGTTGTTGTCCTCCCTCTATTGTATGGTCCCTACCTCCTCGTCCGCGTTCACCTAAAAATGTTGGTGACCAACGGGGGAGACCCATGTCCCAGCGAGAGATATAACTCTCCACCAACAATATTATTATTGCAGATAAATAGTAATAAAACTGAGCAGAGGATTCTTTTATATTAATAAGCAGGATTTAATCATTTTTTAAGTAGAATAGAGCAATATCATCTTCTGAAACATTGCATCTATATATGATAAAGTAGTAATTCATCTATTCATTTTATAAGGAATATGAAGAACATGTATAACATCTATCCATTTGAGATGCATTAAGAAATGTAACATCAACCAATTATTTCTGTATTCCATCCTTAAGCAAATATGCTACACGGCTGATTACATTTTACAATCACACTTATTCCCTAAGGAGATGAGGTATACCTCTCATACTCCAACCGACCACTGTGAAGTCGAAATCGGTACCATACAAGGTCAATGGAAGAGTCAGCTGCCATGACCTCTACCATCTCGGTCAGTGCGAGACCACAAGCAGGACCATGTCAACTGCTTCATAGCTTTCTAGGGTATACTGGAAACTTCGCTATAGAGATACATCGGCAGCTGCACTCTCTTCAAAATCGAGAGATTTCATGTTTATCTCCACAGCGATCTCGTCATTCATCATCATTGAGAGATTTGTGATACATCCATCCTAGCACATATAATGAAAGATTGAGAGATCTTGTGTTTATCTCACATCAATTCCACATTAGGGTGTAAGGATATTCCCACCCATCACCTCCACATATTCAAGAATATGCACCTCCATGAGATCCCGTGGGAAAACGTGTTTCACCATCACCAACTACTGACGATGATGGATCTATGGTCAGGGCTCTACATGATAAGATTCCACTTGATTGGTTAAGTGCATTACTGTATCTTTTAGCATTAGTCAAGTTTTCAAACATGAATTATTATGACAAATGCTACAAAGAAAGGTATCTATCAAGTATCTTTCAAATCTTGAGAACACATATAACTTTTAGGATTTCTATCCCTTATCTCATTACTGGGAATTCTCATCCCTCATCATTATCATCATAATGATTACTAGATATGGGTATTCAAACCCTTAATTCATCACTAAATATTGTTACCACTTATCAGGTAAATATTACCTCTAGGTCCTCAAACCAAGTTATACATGATTACTTGTTACACAAGCATCTCACATGGCTCACAAGGCCCATTTTAAATATTTATCATATAAAGCATCATAACTCATACATGTCTATGCTCATCATCTCATAATACCTGCATGGTTAGTATACATGATAACAGCCATATCAAATACATATCAACACCATGCAATACAAGGGTAATACCACTATTCCATCATTAGGGTTAGGGTTTCCCTTTCTTATTGATTAGGGTTTCACATACATACCATTACCCTATATTAGCGTTAAGGTTTCCCTTTCTTATCGATTAGGGTTTCAAAATCACATTATCAAGGATCAAACCCTAATTCATACCCTACACATATTAGAAGTATTAATGTATGCCCATTACATGTTTATTACACAAGTATGAGTTTCTCTCTCATCCTCTCTAGGATATTGATTACTCCATACTTTATTAAGTTGGATCAACCTTTCCTTCAAGGTATATTAGCCTACTTTAATCATTATTTAGTAAACTCCATACCTCTTATTGTAGGACTTGATATAAAACACTTCATGTGTTACTCCATCAAGTACATTGCATTTAAGGAGCTTTCACCGTATCAGGTATGAGGTGTGTGCTTGCTACCCATATCGAGTTTGAGGTGTATGTGTGCTTGCTTCACACCATATCAGGCAGAGAGGTGTGTGTGTGCTTCACACCATATCGGGTAGAGAGGTGTGTGTGTATGCTTCACACCATATCGGGCAGAGAGGTGTGTGTGCTTCACACCATATCGGGCAGAGAGGTGTGTGTGTGCTTCACACCATATCGGGCAGAGAGGTGTGTGTGTGCTTGCTTCACACCATATTGGGTAGAGAGGTGTGTGTGTACTTGCTTCACACCATATCGGGTAGAAAGGTGTGTGTGTGTGTACTTTCTTCACACCATATCGGGAAGAGAGGTGTGTGTGTGTATGCTTCACACCATATCGTGCATAGAGGTGTGTGTGTACTTGCTTCACACCATATCAGGCAGAGAGGTGTGTGCTTAACCCAATATCATTTTTGAGGTGTATGCTTGACCTCCTATCATGCAAGAGGTGTATACTACACCACAATATCATTCAAGAAGGTATAAAATCATATCCATATCATTTTAGTGGAGTAGGTGCATCACCATATCGGGTTAGAGGTGCTTGCTTTTGTGCTTGAACCCGATATCACTTTACCTTTGATGATGTCATTACCATCAACCTATATACCTTTGTTCTTACTATTCTAAGTCATGTACAACAGTCCCATGAAGCTTTTAAAACTCAAAGGATCATCAATTATTCAAGATAAATCGAAATTGCAAGTAGATCAACAAAGTATGACAAAATTGAAGGTGCATAATAATATAATTGGGTTCAAGTTATATAACCCACGTTAAGAACAACTTCAAAGATCCAAAGATACACGTTACTAAGGTTGAAGATGAACTTCAAAACTCCTCTATATGCAAAGAATCACCATGGATTAGCAATTGGTGAAGAAGAAAAGAAAGGAAGATCATAACCCTGAAATCATGTTTCAATCCAAGGTTGAAGATGATCATGGCCTCACCTTAGGGTTAAGTATGAGCTCCTTCTTGGTCCTTAGCACCTTTTCACGATACCCTACTACTCTTGTAAGATATGCCACCACTCATGAATGATATGCCACCACCCTTGGCTGATATCCCCCTCACTTGTGATCAAAACACTTCACTATGGCTGATATCACCTCACTAGGTCGATATCACCCTACTTTGCCGATATGATCTTGCTATGGATGATACCCAAGGCCCTATGCACGATACCACTTCACTCCTGCACAATACAAGGACCCTATGCACGATACCTTAGGGAGTGAGGGTGGTAAGATTTGAAAATTTTCACTAAGGGGTGAAAGAAGGGGTATATATACTTATTGTTAATGTAGAAGTATGAAAATGAGGTGCCATCAATTTGAGCTACTAGGTGCCATGTGTCCATGCATGGTTGACACATGTACATGCATGCATTAACATTTATCTTGACATGAAAAACTCTTGAGGATAATATAGGGATAAATTTGTGTCCATTACTTATCCCTTTGAATAAAATATATCAACTAAATCACTACTTTATTCACAACCTGATACAACTTTTCTAAGGAAGTTGTAAACCAATACACTTCACCTCCTTGAGGTGATTTGCACGTCATGGGCTTTTCCAAGAGTTCACAAAACGATATGAGACTCCTCCTATGGATCCTTGGCCAATAGGCACTCATATATAAGCTTTTCAACTTGATACAACTCAAGTTAGGGTTTCATATTCAACCCCTTTCTTGGTCATTTCATGACCAAGAGTACCATCACTCATAATTGATTCAAACATGGTGTCTCATCCTTTCTATCTCATCTAAATGATACTAAGAGGGAGTAGGGACACTCTAGAGGTGGTAATTTACATATTAACCCTACAATTTGGGTAAATTACAATATGTACCAAAATTGGTGCACAATGCACTAACATTATTCAAACAGGTTGCAACTTGAAATTTAGGCTTTCCACAAGACATACTTTAACATCATTCACTCTATTATGATTCTAAAACATATGTGGTACATTAAACATGTGAAATTTTGCAATATAACCCCTCATCTTGGGTAAATTGCACTTTATGTTCAAACTAGCATATAATGCACAAACAGTTTGCAATTAAGCTCAAACTTGAAAATTAAACTCTACTAGAGTCTTATTTACTTTTCAAAATATTAAAACAAGTTTTTGAACAACTTAATAAAAACTTCTAGGGTTAATCCATAACCCAGGTCAGGGATGTTACAATTATCAACCCCTAACAGGGATTTCGTCCCTGAAATCTCAAGAGAAAAGAGAAGGGTACTTCCTCCTCATCTCTTCCTCTAGCTTCCATGTGGATTCTTCAATGCCATGGTGATTCCATAGAACTTTCACAAGAACTATGTCTTTCTTTTTCAACTTCTTGATTCTTCTGTCAAGAATCATCATTGGACCTTCCATATAGGATATATCCTCATTTAATTCTACCTCTACAGGTTGCAACACCAACTCTGTATCGGGATGACATTTTCTCATCATAGATACATGGAACATTGGTTGTAGTCTATGTAGCTCAGGTGGAAACTCCAACCTATAAGCTACCTTTCCCATCTATGCTGTCACTGGATAAGGTCCCATAAATCTAAGAGCTAACTTACCCTTTTTCCCAAATCTAAGAACACCTTTCCAAGGAGAGACTTTGAGCTACACCCTATCTCCAACTTAGAATTCTAAAGAACTATGATGCTTATCAGCACAAGACTTATGTCTATCCTGGGAAGCTTTCAATTGTTGTTGTATTACTTTAATATTCTCAGTTGTCTGTTGTTTCAGAGTAGGTTTCACATGCATTTCAGCTAACAATCCAGCTAACAAAGATACTTTAAGTTGTACATTATTTTTCCTAAAAGAGACAAGCATGTCTCATTTAAATCACACGAAAGAGTTCAAATGTGCTTTATCTATGGGTGGCAATGATGATTTTATACTTAGTACATCAGCCACTACATTAGTCTTTCCTAGATGATAATCAATTGTACAATTGTAGTCCTTGATTAACTCCATCCAGCGGCGTTGTCTCATATTCAAATCGTGTTGTGAGAAGATATACTTTAAGTTCTTATGGTCTGTGAAAATATGAAATGTTTCTCCATAGAGATAATGTCTCCAGATCTTCAATGCGTGAACCACTACAGCTAATTCTAGATCATGCTTCGGATAATTCTCCTCATATTTCTTAAGTTGTCGGGAAGCAAAAGAAACTACATGATCACTCTACATCAGTACACATCCTAGACCATTCTTAGAGGCATCATAAATAATGTATCCCTTTCCCTACTCAAATAAAGCTAACACAGGTGCACTGGTCAACTTTTCTTTCAACAACTGGAAAGAATGTTGATAGTTGTCATTCTAGACAAAAGAAACTTCCTTCCTTGTCAACTTGGTTAGGGGTAAGGCTATAGAAATGAAATATTTAATAAACCTCCTATAGTAACCTACCAGGCCTAAGAAACTGTGAATCTCGGTCGGTGTCTTGGGCTGTTCCCACTCTAACACATATCTCACTTTCTGTGGATCAACACGAATACCTGAAGCAGATATAAGGTGTCCAAGAAAAGACACTTCTGATAACCAAAACTCACACTTGCTAAACTTGGCATATAGCTTGTGTTGTCTCAACAAAGTCAAGGCTTGACGAAGGTGTTGTTCATGTTGTTGACCATCTCTACTGTATATCAGAATGTCGTCTATGAAGACCACTACAAACTAATCAAGGAATGGTCGGAAGATCCTATTCATCAGCTCCATGAATGCAGCTGGTGCATTAGTTAGTCCAAATGACATAACTACAAACTCATAATGACCATACCTTGTCCTAAAGGCTGACTTAGGTATGTCACCCTCCTTGATACGTAACTGATGATATCCTGACCTTAGATCTATCTTAGAGAATACGGTTGCACCATGCAACTGGTCAAATAGATCATCTATCCTTGGCAGATGATATTTGTTCTTAATAGTCACATTGTTAAGTTGTCTATCCCATGGGGAAGTACTAAGTCGAATCATACCTTTCTCAAGCAACTCCTGTAACTATTTCTTAGGTTTTGCCATCTCAGATGGAACCATACTATAGGGTGTTTGATCTATAGGTTGTGTACCCGGAATTAGATTAATCTCAAAATCAATCGCTCGAGGTGGAGGAATGTCTAGAAATTATTTAGGAAACACATCCTCGAATTCCCTGACAATAGGAACTTCAGAAAGACTAAGACTCTCTACTATGGTATCTACCACATGTGCCAAGAATGCTTCACATCCTTTTCGCATCAGCTTCTCAGCTATCATTACTGATACTAGACAGGTTGGAAGAATCTTTTTGTCCCCCTGAAAGACCCATATCTCACCATTGTCTGTAAACATAGCTTGCTTGGAACCACAATCCAAGACAACCTTATACTTTTCTAGGGTGTCCATCCCAAGAATTATGTCAAACACGTACATCTCAAGTGGAATAAGATCCACCTGAATGTTGTGTTCTGAAAAGGAAAGAATACAGGGAGAACATACCTCCTGCAACAACGTAGATCCGACACGGAGTTTCTAATAAAAAATTGTCTACTCTATGACTAACAATCATATTGCAGTAATGAATCACTTCTTGAGTGATAAAGGAATGTGTAGAACTCAGATCAATCAAAATGGATATGAAACAAGATGAAGACATATCATAATGAAATAATTCCATCTGACATGTCATGACTCGTGGGTTGACCACTGCCTCTGGCTGATTCATAGCATAGAATCTCACCATTGGTGGTTGTCGGTCATGCATCCTGTTGTTGGGTGCAGATGAACCAGCTTGGGATGCCTATCCACGTCCTCGTGTGCCACTGCTAAACTATTTCCTTTGAGAGCCTTGCTGACTCTGCCTCGGTGGTTGGGTTACATTCCTGTCTCCAAATGGACAATCCCTCATCATATGTCCTATCTTTCCACACTTATAACAACCTATGTTCCCCCACTGTGGCCTAGATGGTCCTGTTATTGACATTGATGTTGATTTCTGGGCTCCATCTGGTGGTAGACTACTGCCTCTATCCTTGCTAGATGTCCATTGTATCTGAGTACTGAACCTCGGTGGTACTATTGGTGCAGAAAACCTCAATTTCTTAAAACTTTTGGACCTCTATCCTTGGGAATTTGCATGCACTTTCCTACTATTAGATTCACATTTCTCAATCACAGACCTTTCTATCTGCCAAACTGACTCCAAAAAGTTGGCAAACCTCTCTCTATTCTCTAGAGCAGATGCGGGTGTGGTTAAATCAGCATTCAAACCCTTCTCAAAATGTCGAATTCTCTCCTCATTTGTAGTAGCCATGTGTGGAAAAAACCATAGAATCTCCATAAACTTAGCTTCATACTCGCTAATGTTCATTGGTCCCTGCCTAATCTGCTCAAATTGTGAGATTTTCTCATCCAGATAAGTCTTGGGAAAGTATCTAATGACAAAATCACATCAGAACTCTCTCCATTTGACCTCAACACCTAGTCATTTATCCTCCTCAATGGCCCACCAGTGGCCAGCACTTCCTTTTAATAGGTACACATCATGCTTAACTTTCTCAGTTTCGGGAATGTTGAGGATTATAAAGGCTTTCTCCAACTCAGTGAGCCATGAATCTGCATATGCTGGGTCAGTTGTACCGGCATATTCGGTGGCTCCTACCTGACGTAACCGTTCAAAAGTCTTACCATATCCATGCCACGCATTGGGAGTCAGTTCCATAGATGCTGGTGTTGGCATTCGATCTTCCATATGTGTCATTGTGTTCTGAATTGTCCAAACAGAGCATGAAAAGCTGGTTTTTTTATCGAAGCTTGGTCAAGTTGGGGATTCCCAGGTACTAGTTCCTCTCTAGCATGATCCCTTACACCTCCTCCTGGTGAAGCAACACTGCTTTTAGCAACATGTTCTTCGTGTGATCCAGCCATCTTTAAGCTTTACTTCTTCTCCTATATGAGTAGAAGTCACTATAGATAAACTAGATGACACTTAGAACAGACTCAACAACCTTAATCCTATGTATCTGTAGACTCAGCGAACCTTAGTCTATAATATCAAAACTTTGTTATGATCTGATAACAAATCAAACAGTCACCAGTATTAATTGTAGAATAACCATAAGCAGCGGATTAACAAAAATCACTAAAAATTAAAGCCATTTGCAAAGACATCCATTTCCAGGAAACTCTTAATAAGAGAACCAAAGTATTACATACATCATGGTTCACATTGTACATACCATGTACCATCTCATCTTGGGGATAACATATAACAATTGCTTTTCCAAACTATACATAAGCAACGTAAAACCTCGAGGCATACACGCCAAAATCTCAGATCATCATAAAACCATTATGTACTGATTCCAAGGACATGAGAGTATAGAGACAACACATAGGACTTATATCTACAAGACACACAGTACACTCAACCTGAGATGCTACTTCTGCCCCTGATGTTGTTGTCCTCCCTCTGTTGTATGGTCCCTACCTCCTCGTCCGTGTTCACCTAAAAATGTTGGTGACCAATGGGGTGAGACCCGTGTCCTAGCGAGAGATATAACTCTCTGCCAAAAATATTGTTATTGCAGATAAATAGTAATACAACTGAGAAGATGATTCTTTTATATTAATAAGCATGATTTAATCACTTTTTAAGCAGAATAGAGCAATATCATCTTCTGAAACATTACAACTATATATGATAAAGCAGTTGTAATGACCCTGACCTGGGTTATGAGGTAACCCTTTTTGTTTTGGCTAAATAAGTTGCGTATAACTTTAATATAATCCACTATGGTGTTTTGTTATCATGTGACACACTTATGTTCCAAGTTTGGCCTTGATTGAATGCTATTTGAGCAATGTTCCTTTATTTTGGACCAAAGTGAAATTTACCCAAGATGAGGGGTTATATTGCAATATCTCACATTTTGAATGTAAATTAACTTCTTTAGCATCATAATAGAGAGAATGATGCTAAGTGGTGGCTTGTGGAAAGCCTAAATTCCAAGTTTGAACATGTTTGAATAATGCTAGTACCTTGTGCACTAATTTTGGTACAAATTGTAATTTACCCAAAATGTGGGGTTGAAATGCAAATTACCACCTCTAGAGTGTCCCTGCTTCCTATATGTATCATTTATAAGAGATATAAAGAAGGAGATACCTTGTTTGAATCAATTATGAGTGATGGTAATCTTGGTGATGAAATGACCAAGAAAAGGGTTGAATATGAAACCTTAACTTGAGTTGTATCAAGTTGAAAGGCTTATATATGAGTGCCTATCGTCCAATGAGCCAAAGGAGGAGTCTAATATCGTTTTTTGGACTCTTGTAAAATCCCATGATGTGCAAAGTACCTCAAGGAGGTGAAGTGTATCGGTTTACAACTTCCTTAGAAAAGTTGTATCGGGTTGTGAATAAAGTGGCAATTTTGTTGATATATTTTATTCAAAGTGATAAGTAATGGATGAAAATCATCCCTAGATTATCCTCAAGTGATTTTCATGTCAAGATAAATGTTAATTCATGCATGTACACTTGTCAACCATGCATGGGCACGTGGCACCTAGTAGCTCAAATGGATGACACCTCATTTTCACACTTCTTCATGAACAACAAGTATATATACCCCTTCTTTCATCCCTTAGTGAACTTCATCGAATCCTACCACCTCCTTGCTCTCCGATATCGTGCACGGAGCTTTTGTGTAGTCCAGGAGTGAAGTGTTATCATGCATAGTGCCTTGGGTATCGTCCATAGCAAGTTCATATCGGCCAAGTAGGGTGATATCGGCCTATTGAGGTGATATCAGCCATAGTAGAGTGTTTTGATCACCAATTAGGGGGATATCAGCCACAAGTGATGGAATATCATTCAAGGGTAGTAGGGTATCATGCAAAGGTGATAAGAAGCAAGAAGGAGATCAATACTTAACCCTAAGGTGAGGCCATGATCATCTTCAACCTTGGATTGAAGCATGAATCTAGGGTTATGATCTTCCTTTGTTTTCTTCTTCACCAATTGCTTATCCATGGTGATTCCTTATATATGAAGGAGTTGTGAATGAGCCTTGGACTTTTGATAAGTCATCTTCAACCTTAGGAACGTGGAGCTTTGGATCTTGGAGCTTTGAAGTTGTTCTTAAGGCAGGTTATATAACTTGAACTCTATCATGTTATTATTCATCACCTAAATTGCTATACTTAATGATCTACTTTTCATTTCAAAATTTTCTGAAATAGTTGACGACATTATGAGTTCTAGTAGTTGCTTATACCTATTTCCATAAATTTAATAGTTAGAAAGAAGGTCTAGATCTTGAAGAAGATGGTATCACCTTATAAAGTGATATCAGGTTCAAGCACACAAGCAAGCACCTCAGACCCGATATGGTGATGTACCTACTTCACTAAAATGATATGGATATGATTTTATACCTTCTTGCATGATATGGTGGTGTAGTATACACCTCTTGCATGATAGGAGTTCAAGCATGCATCTCAAAAATGATATTGGGTTAAGCACACACCTCTCTGCCCGATATGGTGTGAAGCACACACACACCTCTTTGCCCGATATGGTGTGAAGCACACACACACCTCTTTGCCTGATATGGTGTGAAGAACACATACACCCCTAAAGTGATATGGTAAGAAAGCACACACCTGTTTGCCCGATATTGTATGAAGCACACAGACACCTCTCTGCCCGATATGGTGTGAAGCACACACACACACACAGTATGATGTAATTAATATCCTAGAGAGGATGAGAGAGAAACTCATACATTGTGTTGATAATCATTTAATGACAAATGATGAGAATAGATAAGCATGATTGCATACTTATTGTGACATCCCGCTATCACACAGACAATGAAATGTCACATGAAAACATGTGGAACTTCCATAAACCATATATTGCCAAAAACATGGGTTAATTAAAATCGATTGTGAAAAGCAGATAATAAAGACACTATTGCATCCAGACCCTTATCCTGTAAGGAAACATGTTATATAAACTTACATAAACCTTTATACGTGTCCACATCTTATAGGAACCAACTATTACATAGGCACAAAGAGTTCACCACATGTTTATATACAGAATAGGCCATACTAGGCCAACAGCAGGATAAACAAAGCTACATCAGCTATACATCATGAAACGTTGTCAAAACACCTCCAAGGACCCGAGTGTATAGGGATGACTCTAGGACTCTACTACAAAACAATAAAACCAGCAACATATCCATCTCTTACCTCCTACTATTCTTCTTTTTGCTCGGTCGTAACCTCACGACCACCACCACATCTAGCACAATCACCGAAAAAGGTTGTAAACTAGCGGGGTGAGACACACAGTCCCAGTGAGAAACATAACTCCCTGCCGAACTATAAAACTTCAGATAAAGCAGGCAATGGATATAAGCAGCATACTTAATAGAGATTAACTTTATTAACAACTTATCTAGATATCTGGGAGGCATATAACCAGATATTTCTTTATGGAACATGATTGACAAGACAAGATTTATAAGAACTTATCACAAGATATGAGGAATGTACAAATAACTGCAAGATATAACTAGGGCAACTATACAAGCAAGGCCTCAACCAATGTTCCGTGCATTGCCTTAAGCAATATATACTATACGACTAGATTATGATTTATTAAGCCCTGAGGAAGTGAGTTGTACCGCTCCAATCCAACCTTTGGTTGTGAAGCCCAAAACCGGTGTCATACAAGGTCAATGGAAGAGTTGGACTCCACGACATCACCTCTTTGTGGTCAGTGCACGATAACTAAAGCAAGACCACAGTCTCTTGCTTGAGTGGCCTCAGCCACAGGGTTAGCTCACGCAGTCTAACCTTTTATCTAGCCCGCCTTGGTACAGGTCACGACGCTAGTATACTTGAGCCATGGGCCAGTTCATCGTGCTCCTTGAGCCATGGTGTAAAGACCAAGTCTCTACTATTAAACATGATAAACAAATACATCAAATGTGTGGCAGCGGAAGAGATAAAAACTTGACTTTATTCAAAATGTATAAAGAGTACATTATAAAAAAAATCCCAAATGGGAGTACAACTTTATACAAGCATAGGATCTAGGTAGAGGAAGACTTAGACTAAGCCAATATTGTCTCCCAACAACTTATAAAGGTAACTATGATCATGCAAGCTATATGTTCCTTTTCTTCTTGTCCTATCCTTAGCCTTAGGCAGGTTCACCAAGCTTCCATGTGCAACTCTGATCCTAGCCTGGATGGTTGGGGTCATCCAGTAAGAGAAAGATAAAAGTATGTGTCAATCAAAAGGAATTGGACATGTAATAGTCAACAACATTGCATAATAAAAGATTCTCTATGCTACAAGATTTTATGAGAATGAGACAAATATTCAAATAAGAAATAGGGAACTGCCATAATCAATCACCACAATAACAATTACATAGCATGAATATATTAAGACACAAAGTCATCTCAATGTAGGGTGAGGCACCTACCGGACCTCACCAAGTGGCAGGGGGACTAAAACCCCAGTGCCTATATAAAGTGGCAGGGGGACTAAAACCCCAGTGCGCAATATAAAATGGCAGGGGGACTAAAACCCCAATGCCCAACAGGAGGACTAAAACCTCAGTGCCCTATGGGTGGTTTGTACACATGTACACTACATTGTCATTTGACCTAAAATACATCATGCTTAATAGTTCACTTGGTAGTAGTGAAAAGTATAACAACATTGAAACATAGAATTGGGAATAAAACCCAAGAAACAATCTCAATAAATAGGCCATCATAGGCAACTACAATATCCAAGAACTCCAAGTAAATGAGACAGCATATGTAGTATCAAGATTCATATAATGAATGGGCCACAAAGGCAAAAGAAGCATTAAATAAGTAAAGAGCCAAATAAAGTCATGTAGAAGGATAACAAGGCTAGCACATAATGAAGGTAGGGATGGATAAAAGCCTAACATAATGATAGGTAAATTGCACATTGTACATATCCATACATTCCACATATTTAGGTGTTACATAGATATATAGGGTTCACATACATAGGGGTCACATACCTTATTTTCAATTCATTACCATCACATTCACCAATCTGATTGTATCCAATTCCATATTTCCCTAGTTATAAACATTACAAATGTATTAGTATTTATAAGGCTTAAAGCATAGGGAAAACACTAAGTTTGGAACTTTTACTCAAAACCACAATTTAAGGTTCAAAACCTAGTCTAACAAATTAGTCATACTCTCCTGAATAAGAAAACATATTTTATTTCTCAATTTGGAGTTAAAATGAATTAATTATGTATTTTAGAACATTTTATACACTTAAAAAAGGAATTCAAGGAAAACTTCGAAAAATGAATCCAAATCATGACTCAAAAACTTCAAAATCAATTCTACATTAAAAATCCTTTCCATTACCTATTTATTCGATTTTTTCTGACCATGGATCGATTTACTATGAATTAAATAAATGAGACCAATTAAAATGCAAGAAAATGCCACATCAGCAAAATAAATGGGTGAATGGGCCACTGAGGCTAGGCCCACGCTGATGTGGACCAAACAATTGGTTGCGTCGGTAGGTCCACTCTCACTTGGTTGAGGTCAAGGGCGATTGCAGGAAGAGGAAAATGACCATTTTTCCCTTGGTCATCAATTTGATTTAATGAAAACTACGAGGGTTGAACAGTCATTTGCAAGTATTAATCTTGCAAAAGACATCGTTGCCCATGCTCACCTAATCAGGCTATTAACACCACACAGGCACAAGGGTCCATACATCGGCAGGAATCTTGCTGCTTCGAGCCATGGAAATCGAGCAGCAGTCTGGGGGTCATGGTCGAAGGCTCTAGGCCGCAACAAACAACGAAACGAGGATCTAAGATGGGAACAAACTCCCGAGGTCTGTACGATCCCGAGGAGCTACAGAACGGCAACTCACGTGCCCAAAACCACTGGAAATAGGCCGCGGAATGGCCAGAACAAAGTAGTAGGTTGGAACTCGACAACTAAAGGAAACATGATAAACCGGGAAACTGAGATCGGGAAAATGATTGTGGAGAAAAGATGAGTAGAACCGCATTGCGCCGCGGGTGGAGAAGCACTGAAACCAAAGGAAGCAACTCACAGGCAGAGGTAGGGAACCTGGCCTATAGGTCTGGGTGCTCGGGGGCATCATGAGGCGAAGGGATGCACCAAAATGACATAACGTGGGTCAAGGATGCCTACTACTCGGGCAATTGCACTGAGGTGGCTGGAGGAGTGTGAGCATCTAGCCGCCATTGCCGGAGAAGAAGAGCGACTAGGTCTAGGTACCTCAGGCTATGTCATGAGAAATTGGAGGAAGAGGAGCAATAGGGTTGGAGTGAGGGTGCTCTAGGGCCCCTTATGTAGCCGGGAGACGAGCCCTAGGTCTTGTTGTGAACTAGAGGCGGAGAGAGGCTGAAATGCCCTAATAGGCATTTTGTCTCTGGTGAATGGGAGAGGGAAATCTTTGGCTCATTGGAAATGACTTGAAGAGTCGAACTCAATGCACTAAGAATGAAGTGAATCGATGAAGGAGGGAGAGAGAACGAGACCGAGGGGAGTCCAGGAGGTTGTGTCACTTGGGCGGGATGGAGGTAGAAGATGAGTTTTACACCATCGGATCAAAATCTCATTAAAACAGGACCGTTGGATCGGGCGCAAGAGCTGACCGACCACGTGACATGAAAAATAAACGGAACATTGGCGTTACACATCAAATAGATTATATCAATTTAATACTAAGGTTACACTATATTAAAAGATTATAGAATGGATTTGAAGGGTCAAATGAAGTCCAAAAGGAACCAAATTTTAACCATAGGATAATAAAGACGCATATTACAATGCTATGTAATTATTTTTGCATTCAACACATATCTTGGCCCTAAATAAATATATAGCTCATTAAAGTGTATATTAATATATTAAAAGGTGTGCATTAATATGAAATGACTATATTAATGCAATTAGTGAGCAAATTCAAGGTGATAGATATATATGAGTATTAAGAGCAAAATCTCAACCTTAAAATATGTTTTCATACATTTATATTCAAATTGGAGGAGAGAGAAAGTAAAAGGAGAAATACCCTCATTAAACACTCAAATACACATTATTACTAATATATTTATCCAAAAAGCTCCAAATTAACATTATCCATTTATTATCTCTCATTAAACTCCATTTTGCATAATTTGTCCTCAATTATTACATTAAGTGGGTTATTTGTGCAAACACCCCTTTATTATCATAAATGTGGGCAAATATGGAATTTCACCATCATTAATGCTCAAATTGCAAATAAAGTCCAAAAATGATCCAAAAGGATGGGAAAGTTATGAAAAAGGTACAAATGGACTAGAATGCAAAGAAAAGCTCACAAGTGGGTAAATTGCAGGAAAGACCCTGGATTTCAGTATGTTACAACACTCCACCCCTTAAAGAGGATTTTGTCCCCGAAATCACAACAAGAGGGAAGAGAGGGTGAGTGTGTAACATCCCAACATAAAACAACTAATTGGGTATTAAAATCTCTACACATAAGCCAAGTCTTACTAAGGTTTCCACAAAACCTATAGCCTTTTATCAAACTCAACCTAATTAACAATTTTGTCTTATTAGCATAATCTCCATCATGAAGAGGTATCATATTTATTATCCCATTACTTGTTCCACTTTTTATTCAAAACAATTACATCTCAACATTATATCATGTGTATTTCCCACATTAAGGGTTTTAAGCACAATTAGGATTTAGTAAGCCATTCAACATTAGTTAATGTATTAGGTCAAAAACCTTAACAACATGAATTCATTTTCCATTATCCTCTTAAAACTATCATGTAGAATTATTACAAATTATTTTGTAGAAAAAGTTAATATTATCCAACAAGTTATTAAGCCTATAATAATTCCAAATAATGTTCATATTGTACATTGTCATATCATCTTTCATACTCATATTAATGACATCATTAATCATTGTCGTCCATTACACTTCATATTATAAATTATACATATTTTACTTCACATTAGGCATTTCATGAATATTTATGTGAATCCAATTATTCATTATCATGTTTGAGTCATTATATGCATTTTAGTGAATAGGATGCAACACCTTAATGAATTAATTCATATATCAAGTTATGATGAGGTGTTCATTAGAGAACAAGGTGATATACCTTACATATATTGATAACTTTGTGACTATAATCCATTTATATGCATCAAGGTATATTATGTTATGATGACACCTAATGTCACTAATGTATCATGAAAGGCATTAAGGGTATATATATGTATATGTTGTCAAAGCTAGATGATTACATATTAGGGTTTAGGTCAACATAATCATTATGTGTTAAAGCATACTTAGGGTGCATTATCCATACACATTTTACCATTAGGGTGACATAGTCAACGTTATGCATATTCACAATTAGTAATGAGTCACTCATAATTATGTGCATCAAAAATATGTGAAGGTTCATGCATATGAACTATCTCTATATGACTTACTACATATTCACGTGTTTATAAACAAACAAGTTGAATTACAAGTATAATGTGTTTGGTAAATTCTTGTTCACATAAGTTATTATGTACATAAGTCCACATAGATTGGGTTTCTAACTCCAAAGGTATTTGATTTTGCTTTTAATTGGGATTCCAACCCCCTAAAAAAGGATTTCATCCTTGAAATCAGATTTGCAAAACCAAATAGGGTACTAAAACCATTACCCTCACTCCACCCCTTAAAAGGGTCAACTCAGTCAAACTAAGTTAAGGGTAAAAGGGTACATAAAACTCAACACTAAAAGGATTTACTAACCAAGCTTCAGGGTGTAACATAGGGTACATTAAACCCCAAACATAGGAGTATAAGGTATTTAAGGGTGATTTTTGTATAAGAGATCAAATCATCACTTATGGTTTTCCTAAGGTATTTAACAATTAGGCAACATGCCCAAAGATAGACTATTTCGAGTTGTCTGTATCAGATCAGGCCAGGCCAGGTCATATGAGCTTAGGAGTCCTCGTTACCAATCTAGTGGGGCAGAGGAAAATTTTGCCAGCCCCCAAGCTCTGACCCTTTCTAGACACCATCACTTTCAACTTCTTTCTCTAGTAGCTTCTCAATAGACAATTCACCAAAAAGTTGACAAATTTTATTTCTATTATGAAATTATTATAATCCTAAATTAAACTTTCATTATAGGTCAACTCTAAGGTGAAAAACTTACTATAGGGAAACTATATAAGATCAGGGTTCTATCTAGGAGATAATTTGAATTAGTCAAGAATCTGACTACCTTGATGCTCTGATACCATGCTGTAAAGACCAAGTCTCTACTATTAAACATGATAAACAAATACATCAAATGTGTGGCAGCGGAAGAAATAAAAACTTGACTTTATTCAAAATGTATAAAGATACATTATAAAAAATTTTCCCAAATGGGAGTACAACTTTATACAAGCATAGGATCTAGGTAGAGGAAGACTTAGACTAAGCCAATATTGTCTCCCAACAACTTATAAAGGTAACTATGATCATGCAAGCTATATGTTCCTTTTCTTCTTGTCCTATCCTTAGCCTTAGGCAGGTTCACCAAGCTTCCATGTGCAACTCTGATCCTAGCCTGGATGGTTGGGGTCATCCAGCAAGAGAAAGATAAAAGTATGTCTCAATCAAAAGGAATTGGACAAGTAATAGTCAACAACATTGCATAATAAAAGATTCTCTATGCTACAAGATTTTAAGAGAATGAGATAAATATTCAAATAAGAAATAGGGAATTACCATAATCAATCACCACAATAACAATTACGTAGAATGAATATATTAACACACAAAGTCATCTCAATGTAGGGTGAGGCACCTACCAGACCTCACCAAGTGGTAGGGGGATTAAAACCCTAGTGCCTATATAAAGTGGCAGGGGGACTAAAACCCAAGTGCCTAATATAAAATGGTAGGGGGACTAAAACCCCAGTGCCCAGCAGGAGGACTAAAACCTCAATGCCCTATGGGTGGTTTGTACACATGTACACTACATTGTCATTTGGCCTAAAATACATCATGCTTAATAGTTCACTTGGCAGTAGTGAAAAGTATAACAACATTGCAACATAGAATTGGGAATAAAACCCAAGAAACAATCTCAATAAATAGGCCATCATAGGCAACTACAATATCCAAGAACTCCAAGTAAATGAGACAACATATGTAGTAGCAAGATTCATATAATGAATGGGCCACAAAGGCAAAAGAAGCATTAAATAAGTAAAGAGCCAAATAAATTCATGTAGAAGGATAACAAGGCTAGCACATAATGAAGGTAGGGATGGATAAAAGCCCACCATAAGGATAGGTAAATTGCACATTATACACATCCATACATTCCACATATTTAGGTGTTACATAGATAAATAGGGTTCACATACATTAGGGGTCACATACCTTAGTTTCAATTCATTACCATCACATTCACCAATCTGATTGTATCCAATTCCATATTTCCCTAGTTATAAACATTACACATGTATTAGTATTTATAAGGCTTAAAGCATAGGAAAAACCCTAATTTTGGAACCTTTATTCAAAACCACGATTTAAGGTTCAAAACCTAGTCTAAGAAATTAGTCATATTATCCTGAATAAGAAAACATATTTTATTTCTCAATTTGGAGTTTTAATGAATTAATTATGTATTTTAGAACATTTTATACACTTAAAAAAGGAATTCAAGGCAAACTTCGAAAAAGGAATCCAAATCATGACTCAAAAACTTCAAAATCGAATTCTACATTAAAAAATCCTTTCCATTGACTATTTTTTGGAATTTTTTTGACCATGGATCGATTTACTATGAATTAAATAAATCAGATCAATTAAAATGCAAGAAAATGCCACATCAACAAAATAAATGGGCGAATGGGCCACTGAGGTCGGGCCCATGCTTACGCGGACCAATCACAATTGGTCACGTCGACAGGTCCACTCTCACTTGGCTGAGGTCAAGGGAGATTGCAGGAAGAGGCAAATGACCATTTTGCCCTTGGTCGTCAATTTGATTTAATGAAAACTACGAGGGTTGAAAGGTCATTTGCAAGTATTAATCTTGCAAAATACATCATCGCCCATGCTCACCTAATTAGGCTATTAACACCACACGGGAACAAGGGTCCATACACCCACATGCATCTTGCTGCTTTGAGCCATGGAAATCGAGCAGCAGTCTAAGGGTCATGGTTGAAGGCTCTGGGCCGCAATAACCAACGAAACGAGGATCTAAGATGGGAGCAAACTCCCGAGGTATGTACGATCCTAAGGAGCTACTGAATGGAAACTCACATGCCCAAAACCACTGGAAATAGGCCGCAGAATGGCCAAAACAGAGGAGTAGGTCGGAACTCGACAACCAAAGGAAAACATGATAAACCAGGAAACTGAGGTCGGGAAAATGATTATGGAGAAAAGATGAGTAGAACCACATTGCGCCGCGGGTGGAGAAGCACCAGAATCGAAGGAAGCAACTCACAGGCAGAGGTAGGGAACCTAGCCTATAGGTTTGGGTGCTCGGGGGCGTCGCTAGGCGAAGGGATGCACCAGAATGACAGAATGTGGGTCAAGGATGCTTACTACTCGGGTAATTGCACTGAGGCGGCCGGAGGAGTGTGAGCAGCTAGCCGCCATTGCCGGAGAAGAAGAGCGTCCAGGTCTAGGTACCTCGGGCTATGTCGGGAGAAATTGGAGGAAGATGAGCAACAGGGTTGGAGTGAGGGTGCTCTAGGGCCCTTATATAGCCGGGAGACGAGCCCTAGGTCTTGTTGTGAACTAGAGGCGGAAAGAGGTTGAAATGCCCTAATAGGCATTTTGTCTCTGGTGAACGAGAGAGGGAAATCTTTGGCTCGTTGGAAACGACTTGAAGAGTCAAACTCAATGCACTAAGAATGAAGTGAATTGATGAAAGAGGGAGAGAGAACGAGACCGAGGGAGTCCAGGAGGTTGTGTCGCTTGGGCGGGCTGGAGGTAGAAGACAAGTTTTACACCATCGGATCAAAATCTCATTAAAACAGGACCGTTGGATCGGGAACAAGAGCTGACTGACCGCGTGACATGAAAAATAAATGGAACATTGGCATTACACATCAAATAGATGATATCAATTTAATACTAAGGTTACACTATATTAAAAGATTATAGAATGGATTTGAAGGGTCAAATGAAGTTCAAAAGGCACCAAATTTTAACCATAGGCTGATAAAGATGCATATTACAATGATATGTAATTATTTTTGCATTCAACACATATCTTGGCCCTAAATAAATATATAGCTCATTAAAGTGTATATTGATATATTAAAAGGTGTGCATTAATATGAAATGACTATATTAATGCAATTAGTGAGTCAAATTCGAGGTGATAGATATATATGAGTATTAAGAGAAAAATCTCAACCTAAAAATATGTTTTCATACATTTATCTTCAAATTGGAGGAGAGAGAAAGTTAAAGGAGAAATACCCTCATTAAACACTCAAATACACATTATTACTAATATATTTATCCAAAAAGCTCCAAATTAACATTATCCACTTATTATCTCTCATTAAACTCCATTTTGCAAAATTAGTCCTCAATTATTACATTAAGTGGCTTATTTGTGCAAACACCCCTTTATTATCATAAATGTGGGCAAATATGGAATTTCACCATCATTAATGCTCAAATTGCAAATAAAGTCCAAAACTGATCCAAAAGGATGGGAAACTTATGAAAAAGGTCCAAATGGACTAGAATGCAAAGAAAAGCTCACAAGTGGGTAAATTGCAGGAAAGACCCTGGATTTCAGTATGTTACACATGAACACATTCATGCTCTATCATACTAAGCCATGGGCCACCATGCTTTTATACACATCTTGAGTCTACCACAACAGTTGCACTCTAATCCTCCTACTTTTGGCTAGGAGAAACCCTGCATATTCAACAATATGCGCTCTAGGTATTACCATAGAATAAAACCATTTCACCATCACCAGCTACTGACGATGATGGATCTATGGCCAGGGAAAAACTACATGAAATGTTCCACTGTAATTAATTAGTATATTTTTATGTGAGTTGTTGAGGCAACCAGGTTATAAAACATAACAACATTGTATCACAATATTACTGTCATTATCACATTGCCATGGGATCTCAGTCCCTCATCACATAATGCCACTACCTCTCAAGGCTTCACCATCATACATCATTATGGGATATTAATCCTTATCTCATCATAGAGGATAACACCTTAAACATGCACTCAACCTTTATCAGGTCACCAGGCCTTTCTCATCATACTAGTGGACATGTTATCTCATCTACCAGGAACATCATAATTCAATGTTATAAAAAACACATACACCTCATAGCTCTTACCTGGCTCTAAATTCATTTGATACACCTGCATGGTTAGTATGCATATCAAGAGCGATAACTGGATCACCAAAAATAAATCTTAGAGAACACACTATTATTATCATGCCATTTAGATTTAGGGAGCATATGATTGGAACCACATCCATTATTGTGAGTATAAAGTTGTATCTGCATGTCTGACAATTATATTAGTGTTATCAAACTGTGAGCATCCACTATGCCCTATATCTCATGAGCATAGCCATTATTTTATCATATTACTTAACAACGACCTTAGGTAACAAACATATCACTGGTTACAACCTATCTTTCATATCTCAATATCATCTTAACCAAAGATGTGGGCTCAAGACAACAGGTTCACCAACCTAGAGTTCCTAGGCTAGGCGCATCCCTCACCAAAGTTGTCACCTACCCTCACCAAAGGTGTGGCGGGCAGGGCACTAATCCTCACCCAAAGGATATCAGTCACAAGCATAACGTGCACCCATGTACAAGGGGATAACGAGAAGACTATATCTAAAGGTATGTCGTGCAGCCATGGACTAAGAGTGTATCGTGCAACCAGGTGCAAGGGGATATCGTGCAGCCATGACCAAGGGTGTGTTGGGAAACACATCCACCCCATCAGCTAAGACGCCATATCGCACACTAGGGTTAGGGTTCCATATCGGGCAACCATCAACACTGTGTCGCCCAAGGCCAAAACCATATCGCCCAACCTGCACCCTCTTGTCTAGCACAACATGGTGTTGAAGGGACTCTCATATCACCCAAGGTACTCAAGCTAGGGTTTCACCATCTAAGACTCATATCAGGCGACACCAGAACCAACCCATGTCGCCCAGGGCACCAAGAAGGGATATCTACCAAGCATGACATCGGCCAAGGGCATAATGCCCACAAACACCATCTAATGCAAAGGTTCATAACGGTCACAAGGGTCGAACACCACTTAGCATATCACCCAAGACTCATCCCTAGAAGAGGGATATCAGGCAGAACACCATAAAGGGGTATCGTGCAAGAGTTCAAGGCCATGACGGGTTGGTCATCTTCAACCTCAAGATTGCCACCAAGAAGCCCTAAGAGTTCAAGAGAGTTGGATCACCTCTCAAGACAATTAAGTGAGAGAGGGATATTGCACAACTTCCATCATCTTTCGGGAAACAAGGAGGTCCATCATATCATATCGGCCAAAGTTCAACTCACCATTGGATTTGGAGACCCTAAGCTCACCTCTCAACAACTGAGTGAGAGAGGGGTTTTGCCCAAGGAACTCTACCTCCATGGTTTGGCCAACCCAAGGCAACCCAAGATAACCATATCCACAAAATCTAGGGTACATCTAAAGCAACCTTAAAACCATTAAAGCAAGAAACATAGCTAAAAGATGACATGGTCGATTAAGATAGCACATATAGCATGCAATATGAAAAAGAAGTAGTATAGCTAGGGTTAGGAGTTATGTAACCCGCCTCAAGCTCTAAGGCTCCAAGCTCCTAGCACCCAGATTCCAAGATCCAAGACACCACCACAACAGCAAGGTGTGTTGCCCAACACTCCAGCTATATCGGCCACCTCAAGCTCCTTACTTCTCCTAGCTCGGCCACCAAAGGAAAGGGAAGCAGCTAAAGGATCCAAAGATCTTAGAAACCAAGGGGAGGGTCGTATATATACTATGGGGTGAAGAGGGAGAGCAAGGCAAGGTGGAACCTGCCCCTAGCACACTTGTCCAATGAGTGTGCCACATGCAAGCACCCCAAAAACCCATGCCCATGAGTTGCAACTCACTTAGAAATGCAGATGCCACTTGTCCAAAGATGGTGACACAAACGAGGCTGGGAGGGGAATGTGTGTCACCCAAGATGGAACCCGCACTTCACCTTGTATGATACAACCCCTTGCCCAACACAACCACACCACCTTGGACGATACACTAAGGGCTAGCCCAATACCAAGCCTCAACAAGGCTCAACAAGGCAAAACAAAGCCCAACAAGGCTCAACAAAGCCCAAAGCTACTCAAGCAAAGAGCCCAACCCATCCTCTCAACCTAGAGGATGCAAAGAGAGAGAAATACATCTCTCAAGGTGACCAACTTGGGTAAATTGTGAGTTACACCTCAACCTCTCAAAAAAGCACAAACAAACCCTAATCACAACTTCAGGTGATTAGCAAGCATCTCAACACAAGGTTTAGGAAAAGCAAACAGGGTAAGCCCAAAATGGAGGTCAGGGTCCTTACAAGCCATAAACCCCTACAAAAGGATTTTGACCCCAAAATCTGAAGATAAAAGTGAGGGATACTTCCTCCACATCTCTTCCTCAAGCTCCTACGTGGCTTCCTCAACGCCACGATGATGCCAAAGAACCTTCACAAGTATCAGGTCCTTCCTCTTCAGCTTCTTCATTCTCATGTCGAGGATCATTACTAGACCTTCTTTGTAGGTCACATCTTCATCAAGATCAAACTCAACTGGATGTATTACTCTCTCTGTCCTCGGATGACTTTTCTTCAGCATACTGACATGGAATACCGGATTTAACATGTACAACTCTGGCAGTAGTTCTAACTTATAAGTTCCTTGCCAACATGTGCTATTACCGGATATGGCCCCATATACCTGGGTGCCAACTTGCCTTTCCGACCAAACCTCAGCATGCCTTTCCATGGTGAGACCTTGAGATACACATTGTCTCCCACCTAGAACTCTAGAGGTTGTTGGCAATTATCTACATATGACTTATGTCTATCCTGTGTCGCTTTCAACTGGTTTTGTATCACTTTGATCTTTTCTGTTGTCTACTGCACTAACTTAGGACCCAAAAGTTGATACTCACCAAACTCATACCAACATAGAGGAGATCTGCACTTCCTTCCATATAAATCCTCATAAGGTGCCATGTCGATACTCCGTTGGTAACTATTATTGTATGCAAACTCTATCAAACTGAGATGCACATCCCAACTGCCTAGGAACTGCAAACCACAAGCTCGGAGAAGATCCTCCAAAGTCTGAATAGTCCTTTCAGACTGTCCATCTGTCTGTGGGTGGAAAGCAATATTGAACCTCAACTGTGTTCCTAATGCTTTCTGCAGCTGTTCCCAAAAATGACTCATGAACTGGGGACCTCTGTCGGAGACTATCATTGTGGGCTCACTGTGCAAATGCACTATCTCATACACATATATCCGAGCAAGCTTTTCTGCTGTGTACGTTGTCTTTACAGGTATGAAATGAGAAGACTTCGTCAACCTATTCACTATCACCCAAACGGAATCATGATTCCTAGCTATCCTCAGCAGACCAACTACGAAATCTATGGTTATATGATCCCATTTCCACTATGGTATTGGCATGGGTGCAACGTACCTGCTAATTTCTAATGCCCAACCTTGACCTATTGGCATACCACACACTTAGCTACAAACTCGGCCACGCTTCTCTTCAAACAAGGCCACCAATATAGATCCTTTATATTATGATACATCTTGGTGACACTTGGATGCATAGCATACATCGATGTGTGTGCTTCCTTGAGCACTAAATTCCTCAAATCATCAACATCTGGGACCACCATCCTATTATGATAACAAACTAGTCCATCCTAGGACTCATGGAAGCCATCCCGCTTCTCGCTGCCGAACTCTAATCTGATCAACTGAACTGCAGCATCCGCCTGTTGTGCTTCTTTGATCTGTTGCCTCAATGTAGATTTTACTTGCATATGTACCAACAGTCCTGCCAACAAAGATACTTCCAACTGTACATTCATCTGCCACAAAAAGACAAACATATCCTGCCTATGGCATATCAAAGAACTTAACTGTGCCTTCTTCATGGGAAGAGAAGAAGACTTTCTGCTAAGCGCATCATCTACCACATTTGCCTTACTAGGATGATACTTAATGGTGCAATCGTAATCACTAATCAGCTCCATCCAGTGACGCTGTCGCATGTTTAGCTCACTCTGTGAGAAGATATACTTTAGGTTTCTATGATCTGTAAAGATCTGACACACCTCTCCATAAAGATAGTGTCTCCATATTTTTAATGCATGGACCACCGCTGCCAGCTCCAAATCATGTGTCTGATAGCTCTCCTGATGTTTCTTAAGCTATCGTGAAGAAAAAAAAACATATTATTCTCCTACATTAGCACACAACCTAAGCCTTTCTTGGAAGCATCACAGAAAACAACATAGCCCTTCCCAGGCTCTGGCAACACCAGCGCTGGAGCACTAGACAACTTCTCCTTCAAGCTTTGAAAAGCTTGCTGACAACGATCATCCCAAATAAAAGGTACATCCTTCCTAGTCAACTTCGTCAATGGCAACGCGATCACACTGAAGTCCTTTATAAACCTCTGGTAGTATCCTACTAAACCCAGCAAACTACGAACTTCAGTCGGCATTTTCGATTTCTCCCACTCTACAACTGACTCCACCTTCTTGGGGTCCACTCTGACTCCTTCTGCGGATATTACATGACCCAAGAAAGTCACTTCCTTCAACCAAAACTCGCACTTACTAAACTTGGCATACAACTGGTGTTGGTGGAGGAGAGTTAACACTGGTCGAAGGTGTTGTTCATGCTATTGACTATCTCGACTATAGATCAATATGTCATCTATAAAAACCACAACAAACTGATCTAGAAATATATGGAACACTCTGTTCATCAGGTCCATAAAAGTAGCATGCGCATTGGTTAGCCCGAACGGCATAACCACAAACTTAAATTGGCCCTACCTCATCCTAAAAGTAGACTTTGGTATGTCATCTTCCTTAATTCTCAATTGATGGTATCCAGACCATAAATCAATCTTTGAGAATAATGTAGCACCATACAACTAATCAAATAGATCATCTATCCTTGGCAAAGGGTACTTGTTCTTCATCGTAACTTTGTTCAACTACTGATAATCTATGCACATACGCATCGATCCATCCTTCTTATTTATGAACAGGACTGGAGCACCCCCACAGTGATGTGCTTGGTATGATAAAACCTTTATCCAGCAACTCTTGTAACTACATTTTTTAGCTCTGCCATCTTAGCTGGAGCCATCTTGTACGGTGTCTGAGCAACTGGTTGTGTCCCTGGTACTAGATTGATCTCAAAGTCAATCCCTCGAGGTGGGGGAACACTGGGAAACTCATCGAGAAACACATCCACGAACCCTCAGACAACATGCACATCCTAAAGGCTAGAATCTTCTTCCTTGGTATCTACAACATGAGCTAAGAATGCCTTACATCCTTACCCAAGCAACTTCTCTGCCACCATAGTTGATACCAAACACGTCGGAAGAATCTTCCTATCCCCTTGGAAGGTCCATGTCTCACCACGGTCAGCAAACACCACTTTCTTGAAACCACAGTCCAGCACAACCTTATACTTCTCTAAGGTATCCATCCCAAGGATCACATTGAATCCATGCATATCAAGTGGTATAAGATCCACTTGTATATTGTGTCCCAAAAAAGATAGAATACAGGACGGACACACCTCTCAAAGCATCGAGGAACCATCAAGAGGGGTTTCTAACAACAAGCTATCTTTCTTACAACTAATAGGTAAAAGGCAGTTGTCAAGCATACTTTGTGCAATAAAAGAGTGTGTAGCACCCGGGTCAACCACAATAGATATAATGTAAGAAGAAGACAAATCAGAATGAAATAACTCCATTTGACCTACCACCACTCGCGGGTTGACTATCGCCTCCGGCTGACTCATAACATAGAATTGAGTTGTTGCTTGTTGTCCACGTCCTTTGTTTCCTTGAGAAGATGATCCATCTTGCGATGCTTGACCGCGCCCTCACCCTCTGGCACCACTAAACTGTTGTCTATCTGACCCCTGTTGATTCTGCCTCAGTTGTTGCATCACTTCGACATCTCTCTTTAGGCAATTTGACTTTAAATGCCCGGTCTGTCCACATAGGTAGCATGACCTGTCTTCAAACTGTGGCCTAGATGGCCCTGTCACTGCCACTGAAGTTGTACTGTGAGCTCTACATGGTGCAAACCCATGCCCTCTTCCTTTACTCGGAGACCACTATGATGGTGCACTGGAACTCTGCATTGTAGATGGTGCCGAAAACCTTGGCTTCTCAAAGCCATCAAACCTCTACCTCTGGAACTGAGCAGTATTTTTCTTAGGCATAGTTCTCTCTTCTCCTTGAATGACTGTTTGATCCTTTAGACATACTCCACAAATGTGGCAAACCGCTCTCGGTTTTCTAAAGCAGCAGCAAGTGTCGTCAGTTCAGCACTCAGATCTTTCTCAAACTGCCTGATTCTCTCATCATCTGTCACCGCCATGTGAGGACAAAACCTCAACATGTCCATAAACTTAGCTTCATACTCAGTGATGCTCATCGATCCTTGGCGCAAATGCTCAAACTGGTTGATCTTCTCATCCAGATAGTCTTTGGGAAGTATCGTCTCATGAACTCTCATCGAAAGATGTCCCAAACTATCACCTCTCCAGGCCGCTTCTCCTCCTCAATGGCCCACCAGTGGCTAGCACTACCTTTCATAAGGTAGAAAACGTGCTTGACTTTGTCTGCTTTGGGGATGTCGAGGATCCGGAAGGCCTTCTCAAGACCTGTTAGCCACAGATCTACATCTGCTGGATTAGTCGTTCTAGCATAATTCGAAGCTCTGACTCAGCGAAGCCGCTCGAAGGTCTTCCCAATACCTAAAGATTCACCATGGGGAGCTTGTGCTCTTGGTGGAGGCACTGGCAATCTTTCCACCATAAGATTCATCGTAGCCATTAACTTCCCATAAGGTATTGATAGGAAGGGTTTTCGAGAATGGTCGGGTCAAGCTGGGGGACCTCAGGCACCCGATCTTCATGTGCTTGCACTCATGCTCCATCAACAGATGCAACATCACTGCTCTCGGCAGCATGTTCTTCATGATTTCTAGACATCTTTAAGATTTATCTTCTACTGGGGGTAGAAGGTTATTGTAAGAAAATATGGAAAACTCACAAGAACAGACATACGTCTAGTCCTAGATCCCTGTAGACTCAGCAAACCTAGAGCTGTGATACCAAAACTTATTGTGACATCCCTCTATCACACAGACAATGAAATGCCACTTGAAAACGTGCGGAACTTCCATAAACCACATATTACCAAAAATATGGGTTAATTAAAATTGATTGCAGAAAGCAGATAATAAAGACGATATTGCATCTAGACCCTTATCCTACAAGGAAACATGTTATATAAACTTACATAAACCTTGATATGTGTCCACAGCTTATAAGAACCAGTTGTTATATAGGCACAAAGAGTTCATCACATGTTTATATATAGAACAGGCCATACCAGGCCAACAACAGGATAAACAAAGTTGCATTAGCTATACATCGTGAAACGTCATCAAAACACCTCCAAGGACCCGAGTGTACATGGATGGCTCTAGAACTCTACTACAAAACAACCAAACCAACAACATATCCTTCTCTTACCTCCTACTATTCTTCTTGTTTCTCGGCCGCAACCTCACGACCACCACCATTTCTAGCACGAACACCTAAAAAGGTTGTAAACCAGCGGGGTGAGACACACAGTCCCAGTGAGAAACATAACTCCCTACCAAACTATAAAACTTCAGATAAAGCAGGTAACTGATATAAGCAGCATACTGAACAAAGATTAACTTTATTAACAACTTACCCAGATATCTGGGAGGCATATAACCAGATATTCCTTTATGGAACATGATTGACAAGACAATCTTTATAAGAACTTATCACAAGATATGAGGAATGTACAAATAACTGCAAGATATAACTAGGGCAACTATACAAGCAAGGCCTCAACCAATGTTCTGTGTGATGCCTTAAGCAATATATACTATACGGCTAGATTATGATTTATTATGCCCAGAGGAAGTGAGTTGTACCGCTCAAATCCAACCTTCGATTGTGAAACCCAAAACTGGTGCCATACAAGGTCAATGGAAGAGCCGGACTCCATGACCTCACCTCTTTGTGGTCAGTGCATGATAACCAAAACATGACCGTAGTCTCTTGCTTGAGTGGCCTCAGCCACATGGTTAGTTCACGCAGTCTACCCTTTTATCTATCCCACCTTGGTACAGGTCACGGCACTAGTATACTTGAGCCACGGGCCAGTTCATTGTGCTCCTTGAGCCATGAATGCATTCATGCTCTATCATACTGAGCCATGGGGCTATTCACCATGCTCTTGTACACATCTTGAGTCTACAACCGTAGTTGCACTCTAATCCTCCTCCTTTCAGCTAGGAGAAACGCTGCATATTCAACAATATGTGCTCCAGGTAATCTCGTAGGATAAACCCATTTCACCATCACCAGCTACTGACGATGATGGATCTATGGCCAGGGCAAAACTACATGAAATGTTCCACTGTAATTAATTAGTATATTTTTAGCTGAGTTGTTGAGGCAACTAGGTTATAAAACATAAACAACATTGTGTCACATCATTACTGTCATTATCACATTGCCATGGGATCTCAGTCCCTCATCCCATAATGCCACTGCCTCTCAAGGCTTCGTCATCATACATCATTATGGGATATCAATCCTTTATCTCATCATAGAGGATAACACCTTAAACAGACACTCAGCCTTTATCAGGTCACCAAACCTTTCTCATCATACTGGTGGATATCCTATCTCATCAACAAGGAACATCATAATTCAGTGTCATACAAAACACATACACCTCATAGCTCTTACCTGGCTGTGAATTCATTTGATACATCTGCATGGTTAGTATGCATATCAAGAGCGATAACTGGATCACCAAACATTAATATTAGAGAACATAGTATTGTTATCATGACATTCAGATTTAGGGAGCATATGATTGGAACCACATCCATCATTGTGATCATATGGAGTATAAAGTTGTATTTGCATGTCTGACAATTATATTAGTGTTATCAAATTGTAAGCATCCACTATGCTCTATATCTCATGAGCATAGCCATTATCTTATCATCTTACTTAACAACGACCTTAGGTAACAAACATATCACTGGTCACAACCTATCTTTCATATCTCAATATCATCTTAACCAAAGATGCAGGCTCAAGACAACAGGTTCACCAACCTAGAGTTCTCGGGCTAGGCGCATCCCTCACCAAAGGTGTTGCCTACCCTCACCAAAGGTGTGGCGGGCAGGGCACTAACCATCACCCAATGGATATCGACCACAAGCATAACGTGCACCCATGTACAAGGGGATAATGGGCAGACTAGATCTAAAGGTATGTCGGGCAACCATGGACCAAGAGTGTATCGTGCAACCAGGTGCAAGGGGATATCGTGCATCCATGACCAGGGGTGTGTCGGGAAAAACATCCACCCCATCAGCCAAGATGCCCTATCGCCCACTAGGGTTGGGGTTCCATATCAGGAAACCATCAGCACCGTTTCGCCCAAGGCCAAAACCATACCGCCCAACCTGCACCCTCTTGGCTAGAACAACATGGTGTCCAAGGGACTCTCATATCGCCCAAGGTACTCAAGCTAGGGTTTCACCATCCATGACTCATATCGAGAGACACCAGAACCAACCCATGTCGCTCAGGGCACCAAGAAGGGATGTCTACCAAGCATGACATCAGCCAAGGGCATAACGCCCACAAACACCATCTAAGGCAAAGGTTCATATCGGTCAAAAGGGTCAAACACCACTTAGCATATCGCCCAAGACTCATCCCTAGAAGAGGGATATCGGGCAGAACACCATAAAGGGGTATCGTGCAAGAGTTCAAGGCCATGACGGGTTGGTCATCTTCAACCTCAAGACTGCCACCAAGAATCCCTAAGAGTTCAAGAGAGTTGGATCACCTCTCAAGACAATTAAGTGAGAGAGGGGTATTGCACAACTTCCATTATCTTTCGGGCAACAAGGAGGTTCATCATATCATATCGGCCAAAGATCAACTAACCATTGGATTTGGAGACCCAAAGCTCACCTCTCAACAACAGAGTGAGGGAGGGATTTTGCCCAAGGAACTCCACCTCCATGGTTTGGCCAACCCAAGGAAACCCAAGATAACCATCTCCACAAAATCTAGGATACATATAAAGCAACATTATAACCATTAAAGCAAGAAACATAGCTAAAAGATGGCATGGTCGATCAAGATAGCACATATAGCATGCAACATGAAAAAGAAGTAGTATAGCTAGGGTTAGGAGTTATGTAACCCGCTTCAAGCTCTAAGGCCGCAAGATCCTAGCACCAAGCTTCCAAGCTCCAAGACACCACCACAGGAGCAAGGTGTGTCGCCCAAAACTCCAGCTATATCGGCCACCTCAAGCTCCTTGCTTCTCCTAGCTCGGCCACCAAAGGAGAGGGAAGCAACTAAAGGATCTAAAAGCTTAGCAACCAAGGGGAGGGTCGTATATATACTATGGGGTGAAGAGGGAGAGCAAGGCAAGGTGGCACCCGCCCCTAGTACACTTGTCCAAGGAGTGTGCCACATGCAAGCACCCCAAAAACCCATGCCCATGAGTTGCCACTCACTTAGCAAAGCAGCTGCCACTTGTTCAAAGATGGTGACACAAACGAGGCTAGGAGGGGAATGTGTGTCACCCAATATGGCAACCCCACTTCACCTTGGCCGATACAACCCCTTGCCCGACACAACCACACCACATTGGCCGATACACTAAGGGTAATCCTGATACCAAGCCTCAGCAAGGCTCAACAAGGCAAAACAAAGCCCAACAAGGCTCAACAAAGACCAAAGCTACTCAAGCAAAGAGCCCAACCCATCCTCTAAACCTACAGGATGCAAAGAGAGAGAAAAACATCTCTCAAGGTGACCAACTTGGGTAAATTGCAAGTTGCACCTCAACCTCTCAACAAAGCATAAACAAACCCTAATCACAACTAAAGGTGATTAGCAAGCATCTCAACACAAGGTTTAGGCAAAACAAACTAGGTAATCCCAAAATGGAGGTCAGGGTCCTTACACTTATGATACAAATATATGCTCCTAGATGTGTGGAGTAATGAATTAGGGACTGGACTGATAATATTAACTTGAAACCCTATTCAGCTATAAAGGGAAACCCTAACCCTAATAATGAGAAGGTTGTATTTCTCTTATTGCATAAGCCTTGTAAGGCATGTTAAATACTTGTGTAACAAGTATAATAATTAATGGCCTTGTGAGCCATGTGAATAAGTTGTTGCCTAGTGAGAGGTGTCAAGATGTGTAATGGCCTTGTGAGCCATGTGAATAAGTTGTTGCCCAGTGAGAGGTGACAAGATGTGTAATGGCCTTGTGATACATGTGAATAAGTTGTTGCCTAGTGAGATGTGACAAGATGTGCAATGGCCTTGTGAGCCACGTGAATACTTGAACAACAAGTAAAATAAATACCTTGGTTTGAGGACCTAGAGGTAATAGTTACCTAATAAGTGATAACAATGTTTAATGATGATCTAAGGGTTTGAATACCCAGATCTAGTAATCATGATGATAATGTTAAGGGATGAGAATTCCCAGTAATGAGATAAGGATTGAGATCCTAAATGTTATATGTGTTCTAAAGATTTGAAAGGTACTTGATAGATGTATTATACTTTTCTTTGTAGCATTTGTTCTGATTAATAATGATAACTTGTTTGATGTTAAAAGAATGATGTAATACATGTAATATATCATTAGGAACTATAAAACATTGCCATGACCATAGATCCATCAGCGTCAAGATTTTCTGAATTGTGAAATGGGTTCCCCACGACATAAACTAGAGTGCATACTTTTGAGTATGTGGGGGCGTAAGTACGGACAGCCATGTGTGAGCCGATCCCCTTATGAGCCTGAAATGAATGGGGATTTGGCTATATGTCATATCCTGGCTCGAGTGCGACTTTAGTTGTAGACTCTATGTTGAGCACAGTGAACTGGCCCATGGCTCAGAGTATGGTGCTTGTGTCGTCATGACATAGTAATTTTATAATTGGGGACGGTTGTTAGTAGATGTTTCCCATAAGAGAGTGCAGTTGATGTTGTAGCTCTAAGCGAGGATGCCTACGTACCCTGGCACAGCTATTTGCAGCCGACACAAGATGTCCTGCTAAACTTAAGTGGTCTCGTACTAACCGAGACAAGTGAGGTCATGGCAACTGGCTCTCCCATTGACCTTATATGGTACCGACTTGTGAGAAGTTTGTGTTCGATTGGAGATGAACGGGGTATGCTTCATCTCCTTAGGGCATAAGCATGATTGTTAAAATATGTTCAACCATGTAGCATATCTACTTAAGCATCGAATATGAGAAATATTTTTTGATGCGCAATTTAGTTTTACATCTTAGTTGATAGATGATATTTATGTTTCTTTACATTCCTTGCAAAGAAGATAGATGATTTATAACTCTACCACGGGTAGATGCAATGTTCTCCTTAAGAAAGGAGATTACTTCATTCTGTTCATACAATGAATTATCCTGCCTATTAATATAAAAAGAACCTCTGCTCAGTTTATAAATACTTAATCTATGATAATAATATGGTCAGTGGAGAGTTATATCTCTCACTGGGACAATTGTCTCACCCGTGGGATCCACATTTTTTTAGGTGGACATGCACGAGGTGGCGAAGATCTTTCTACAGAGGAGGAATAATAGCTGAGGCAGCAGTGACAGCTCAGGTTGAGTGTACTATATGTCGTGTCTTGTAGATAGAAGTCCTATGTGTCATCTCCGTACTCTCAGGTCCTTGGAGTTGGTTCGTAATGGTTTCATGAACAATCTAAGATTTTGGCTCATATGCCTCAAGGTTTTATGTTGCTCCAGTATGTATTTTGATAGAGAAATTGTTATATGTCATCCTCAAGATGAGATGAAACAATGTAAATCATAATATGTTAGAGTTTTAGATCTTTCAATAAGAGTTTTATAGACAAGGATTTCTTTGCAAAAAATGGTTTTAAATTTTAGTGACTTTTGTTAATCTATTGTTTATGTTTATTCTTGTTAATTAGTAATGATTTTTTTTTCAGTTTGATGATGGCCGTTACAAGTTTTGGTATCAAAGCTTAAGGTTCACTGAGTCTACAGAGACATAGGACTAAGGTGTTGAGTCTGTTCTAGTGTCCTCCAGTACACCCTATAGTGAATTCTATATATGCAGAAGAAAGGGTGAAGTTTAAAAATGGCTAGAGAACGCAAGGAACACATTGCTAAGAGCAATGTTGTTGCACCAAGAGAGGGTGTAAGGGATCATGCAAGACAAGAACAAGTGCCTGAGAACTCCCATTTTGACCCAATCATGATAGAGAATCCTACTTTTTATGCTCTTGATAGGCAAGTAGGGACAACGGTGATGCATATAGTAGACTGGATACTAGCATTACAACCTAGGTTACCAGTCCTTAAGGTAGAAACTTTGGGTTCTGAAAGGGTTCCTGAATGACATCGTCATGTTGGAACAATGGAAAATGTGGGAAGGATTAACATATGGCAAGAAAATAGACTCTACCATAAGTTTAGACAGATAGTATATTTGTGATGGCAGTGTCCAACAAGGGGCAATAAGCCAAGAATTAAGGAAATATCATTACAATTCTAGAGACATTTGCCTAGTTGTTCCAAAAAGTCAAAGTTTTCAGTGCCACCAGTGCAATAAACGCCTAGTGCACCAGGGTAGTAATCACTATGTAAAGGCAGAAGTCCTAACTTTCCACCTATAAGAGCCCATGGCTTAGTTTCTACATCGGTAATAAGACCAATAAGACCATGGTACGAGGACAAGACATGTTATAGATATGGACATGTTGAGCATACTAAACTTTTTTTCTTTGTAAAGAAGGGAGTAAATGACTCAACAACTAAGGTAGACTTGGCATGGCTTACGAAAGTTACAACCCAATAACGTAAAAAGGCAAGAGTAACAACATGAAACAACTAGACTCTACGTGTTGAGTCAACCTAGAGAGGTAGATGACCGTGAGGGGTAATAGTCAGATAGAGCTTTTTCATTTTGATATACCTTCTTTTGATTTCATCTGATAATCATAAGAAGGATTGATGTTGTTGACTTCCCTTTGGTTTCCCTATGGGAACATAGGGAAGAAATGATGAAAACTAGAATTTATATTATGTTCAGTATTCTTTTAAATGTTCTATAATTGCTCTTATCTGTGTGAAAAAAGGATGAGATATAGAAGTGATGCCTGGAGAAAATCAAGGAATGTTAAATCATGTGTTTGTGATGATACGAAAAGTAAGGAATATGATAGTACACAAAGTGCATACTACCTAATCTCAGTTGTTGTATACCCTGGCCAGGTATTCAACTATTGAAAATAAGGTGAGTATGGAACTCTTAGATTGTTATCTTTCTGATTACTCTGATCAAGTAGTCATTTTGAGACAATCTAGTGAGTATAATGAAACTGGAAATATGGTATGGACATGTGTATCACATTCTAAGTGCAAAAAAATGGAATTGGAGATGATCTTAGATCAATCTGTGTGTATGAGGAAGTAAAAAGTATAATCCTCATGATAAAGAGAGTGAGGATAATGGAGATGATCCATGTTTGATAAAGCATGTGTGAATAGTAAAGATCTTTTCCCATGATGTGGAAATGGGAAATGTGATAAAATCACAAAATGTTCATGAACATGTTAGATAATAACAAAGAAAGGAGTGATGACATGTAATGAAACTTATAATTCCTATGATAATGGCAAGGAAACTAGGATGAAACAAGAGTAAAAGGCTCATGAATAGTTGAAAGGTCATGCAATAATCAAAAGAGATGATAATCTCTTCTCTTTGATTAACAACCATGGGTTATGATGGGATGATAAGAGGAATATGTTTCTTTGTGTTCTCTTCTTTTAGGGACATGGAAATCAAGTGAATACTATGACACTTGATGTGCATGGATTCAAAATAATCCATTGATGGATACTTAAAAAAGTATCAGTTCATATTGGACTTTGGTTCCAAGATAAAGATATGTGTAATAAATAATGTCCCAAAGATGAAAGAAAGATCATTTTATATGTGTGGCTTTGGTAATAACAGAGAGATGGAAATGATGAGGATGTGATGTGTTTTTGACACATGTAATGGATACCAAAGTAAGGAATTTTGGTATCTAAGAAATATCAGGTGGTATGGGAAAGTAAAAACATAACTCCTAATTAGATGATTTATGTTGGTTACCTGGGATGGCCAACTGTGAAATCAGTCTAGTTACATAAAATAGTATGGACATCATTGTTAGGGTTTTATGCTCTACATAAACATAATTTTAATAAAGATATATTAATTAAAGGAATAATTGTAGAATCATTTGAGAAAAAGCAAAAAATGTATGATAAGACTTGTAGTCCCAAGTGGGTGAAAAAACATAACCGTAATATCTCCATGAAAAAGAAATGTTAAAACTAAGTGGTGTCTGACACCTGAATCATTCAAAATATGAATAAAACTTCTTTGATATAGAAGTTGTTACCTAATACAATATATATACTGCAAGTCAATAATGAAAAGGCAGATGAATATATATATGACAGATTCAAATGATAACCCTATGTGGAAGAACTTTGTGTTGGTCAAAGTTCTATGGCATCTCCATAACATCAAGATGTTATGTGGAGACTTGATGATATGATGAATGAATAATATCTATCTCCCTTTACCTGGGGATTTTGGGGACGAAATCCTTGTTAGGGTTTTATAAGTTGTAATGACCCTGACGTGGGTTATGAGGTAACCATGTTTGTTTTAGATAAGTAAGTTGCTTATAACTTTAATATAATCCTCTAAGATGTTTTGTTATCATGTGACACACTTATGTTCCAAGTTTGGTCCTGATTGAATGTTGTTTGAGCAATCTTCCTTTGTTTTGGACCAAAGTGCAATTTACCCAAGATGAGGGGTTATATTGCAATATGTCACATTTTGACTGTGAATTAACTTATTTTGAATCATAAGAGAGAGAATTATGATAAGTGGTGGCTTGTGGAAAGTCTAAAGTCCAAGTTTGAACATGTTTGAATAATGCTAGTACCTTATGCACCAATTTTGGTACAACTTGTAATTTACCCAAAATGTGGGGTTGAAATGCAAATTACCACCTATAGAGTGTCCCTACTTCCTCTATGTATCATTTAGAAGAGATATAAATAAATAGACACCATGTTTGAATCAATTATGAGTGATGGTAATCTTGGCGATGAAATGACCAAGAAAAGGGTTGAATATGAAACCTTAACTTGAGTTGTATCAAGTTGAAAAGCTTATATATGAGTGATTATCGGACAAGGAGACAAAGGAGGAGTCCCATATCGTTTTGCAGACTCTTGGAAAATACCATGACGTGCAAAGCACCTTAAGGAGGTTAAGTGTATCGGTTTACAACTTCCTTAGAAAAGTTGTATCGGGTTGTGAATAAAGTGGCGATTTTGTTGATATATTTTATTCAAAGGGATAAGTAATGGACGAAAATCCATACCTATATTATCCTCAAGTGTTTTGCATTTCAAGATAAATTTTAATGCATGCATTTACACGTGTCAACCATGCATGGACATGTGACACCTAGTAGCTCAAATTGATGACACCTCATTTTCACACTTCTTCATGAACAACAAGTATATATACCCCTTCTTTCACCCCTTAGTGAAATTTTTCGAATCCTACCACCTCCTTGCTCTTATATATCGTTAATGGAGCCTTTTGTTGTGTAGTAGTGAAGTGGTATCATGCATAGGACCTTGGGTATCGTCCATAGCAAGTTCATATCGGCCAAGTAGGGCGATATCAGCCTAGTGAGGTGATATCGGCCATTGTGGAGTGTTTTGATAAAAAATGAGGGGTATATCGGCCACAAGTGATGGAATATCGTTAAAGCATAGTAGGGTATCGTGCAAAGGTGCTAAGGAGCAAGAAGGAGCTCAATATTTAACCCTAAGATGAGGCCATGATCATCTTCAACCTTGGATTGAAGCATGAATCTAGGGTTATGATCTTCCTTTCTTTTCTTCTTCACCAATAGATTATCCATGGTGATTCCTTGTATATGAAGGAGTTTTGAATGAGCCTTGGACTTTTTATAAGTCATCTTCAACCTTAGAAACTTGGAGCTTTGCAGTTTGGAGCTTTGAAGTTGTTCTTAAGGTGGGTTATGTAACTTGAACTCTATCATGTTATTATTCATCACCTAAATTGCTATACTTAATGATCTACTTTTAATTCAAAAATTTTCTAAAATAGTTGATGACATTATGAGTTCTAGTAGTTGCTTAGACCTGTTGCTATAAATTGTAATAGTTATAAAGAAGGTGTAGAGCTTGAAGAAGATGGTATCACCTTATAAAGTGATATCGGGTTCAAGCACACAAGCAAGCACCTCGAACCCGATATGGTGATGTACCTACTTCACTAAAATGATATGGATATGATTTTATACCTTCTTGCACGATATGGTGGTGTAGTATACACCTCTTACACTATAGGAGGTCAAGCATACATCTCAAAAATGATATTGGGTTAAGCACACACCTCTCTGCCCGATATGGTGTGAAGCACACACACACCTCTTTGCCCGATATGGTGTGATTCACACACACACCTCTTTGCCCGATATGGTGTGAAGCACACATACACCTCTAAAGTGATATGGTAAGAAAGAACACACCTCTTTTCCCGATATGGTGTGAAGCACACACACACCTCTCAGCCCGATATGGTGGGAAGCACACACACACCTCTCTGCTTGATATGGTGTGAAGCACACACACACCTATCTGCCTGATATGGTGTGAAGTGCACACACACCTCTCTACCTGATATGGTGTAAAGCAAGCATACACCTATTGCCCGATATGGTAAGCATACATACACCTCTAAAGTGATATGGGTAGCAAGCATACACCTCTTGGATGATATGGTGTTGAGCACATATCTTTAAAATGATATGGTGGGTAACCCAATACACTAGATGACAAAAGTGGTAAGCTGGTTAATACCCTAGAACATGTGATGGACAATACACTAAAGTATGGTGTGGACAATATCTATAAGAAAGGTGAGGATGTTACACTCATGTATGGTGAAGTTGATACACCATATTAATGATAAGGTTGATACCTTAATAGGTAAGGGTCTGAGGGATATGATGATACCTAGATCGATATACACCTAATCCAATACATGTGTTCAATTTGACCTACATGATTCAATTTGATGCACCTTGTAAAGGTGAGGGTAAAACACTCTTAGGAGTGATGAGTGTAACACCAAGTAATGATGTGGTTTGGTTAATACCTTGATAGGTAGAACACCTAAAGTGGTTGATAATGGTATATCAACAATGCCTTAACTCGAGATGAGTCTATATCACTTGATGATAGTTGGGTAATTCAAATGTGTGACTTATAGCCAATACACTACATGATAAATGTCATGTGTTAGTGCATAAAGTATTAGTATTGGATATACCCTATTACAAGATAAGTTGATGAACTTAAGTAAGTTAAAAGCAATGAGGGAAGTAATACATCAAGGCATGATAAATACCACATCTAGCACCTCAAGGTTGATGCACCTTGAATCCAATATACTTGGATGAGTAACACATGAAGTGTGTCATGTCAATTGTTACATTGATATGTCATGCACTTTGATAAGTGTAGGCTAACATACCTTGAGAAAAGGTCAAGCCAAGATAATAAAGTATGATGTAATTAATATCCTAGAGAGGATGAGAGAGAAACTCATACATTGTGTTGATAATCATTTAATGACAAATGATGAGAACAGATAAGTATGATTGCATACTTATGATATGAATATATGCTCCTAGATGTGTGGAGCAATGAATTAGGGACTGGACTGATAATATTAACTTGAAACCCTATTCATCTATAAAGGGAAACCCTAACCCTAATAATGGGAAGGTTGTATTTCTCTTATTGCATAAGCCTTGTAAGGTATGTTAAATACTTGTGTAACAAGTATAATAATTAATTGCCTTGTGAGCCATGTGAATAAGTTGTTGCCTAGTGAGAGGTTTCAAGATGTGTAATGGCCTTGTAAGCCAGGTGAATAAGTTGTTGCCTAGTGATATGTGACAAGATGTGTAATGGCCTTGTGAGACATGTGAATAATTTTTTGCCTAGTGAGAGGTGACAAGATGTGCAATGGCCTTGTGAGCCATGTGAATACTTGAACAACAAGTAAAATAAATACCTTGGTCTAAGGACCTAGAGGTAATAGTTACCTAATAAGTGGTAACAGTGTTTAATGATGATCTAAGAGTTTGAATACCCAAATCTAGTAATCATGATGATAATGTTAAGGGATGAGAATTCCCAATAATGAGATAAGGGATTGAGATCCTAAATGTTATATGTGTTCTAAAGATTTGAAAGGTACTTGATAGATGTATTATACTTTTCATTGTAGCATTTGTTGTGATTAATAATGATAACTTGTTTGATGCTAAAAGAATGATGTAATACATGTAATATATCATTAGGAAATATAAAACATTGCCCTGACTATAGATCCATCAGTGTCAGGATTTGCTGAATGGTGAAATGGGTTCCCCGCGGCATAACCAGGAGTGCATACGTTACCAAAAATGTGGGGTTGCTATGAAAATTACCACCTCTAGAATTACTTCCTCTATGTATCATTTAGAGGAGATAAAAAGAATGAGGAACCATGTTTGAATCAATTATGAGTGATAGTACTCTTAGTGATGAAATGACCAAGAAAGGGGTTGAATATGAAACCCTAATTTGAGTTGTATCAAGTTGAAAAGCTTATATATGAGTGACTCTCGGCCAAGTATCCATAGGAGGACTCCCATATCGTTTTTTGGACTCTTGGAAAAGCCGATGATAATCAAAGAACCTCAAGGAGGTGAAGTGTATCGATTTACAACTTCCTTAGAAAAGTTGTATCGGGTTGTGAATAAAGTGGTGATTTTGTTGATATATTTTATTCAAAGGGATAAGTAATGGACGAAAATTCATCCCTAGATTATCCTCAAGAGTTTTTCATGTCAAGATAAATGTTAATGCATGCATGTGCACGTGTCAACCATGCATGGACACATGGCACCTAGTAGCTCAAATTGATGACACCTCATTTTCACACTTCTTCATGAACAACAAGTATATATACCCTTTCTTTCACCCCTTTAGTGAACTTTTTCGAATCCTACCACCTCCTTTCTCTTAGATATTGTGCATGGATTCTTGGTATCATGAATGGGTGACATGATATCGTTCATAGGGCCTTATTATCGGCCATAGCAAGTGATATCGGCCATAGCAAGTGATATTGGCCATAGCAAGTTGATATCGGCCATAGTGGAGTTATATTGGCCACAAGTGAAGGGGATATTGGCCACAAGTGACGGCATATCATGCATGAGTAGTGAGTTATTGTGAAAAGGTTCTAAGGAGCAAGAAGGAGCTCAAATCTTAACCCTAAGGTAATGCCATGATCATCTTCAACCTTGGATTGAAGCATGGATCTAGGGTTATGATATTTCTTTCTTTCCTTCTTCACCAAGTGCTTAACTATGGTGATTTCTTGTCTATGGAGGAGTTGTGAATGAGCCCTGGACCTTGGATAAGTTCTTCTTCAACCTTAGGACGTGAAGCTTTGGAGCTTGGAGCTTTTAAGTTGTTCACAAGGTAGGTTATATAACTTGAACTCAACCATGTTATTATTCATCACCTAAATTGCTATACTTAATGATCTACTTTTAATTGAGTTCTAGTAGTTTCTTAGACCTGTTTCCATGAACTATAACAGTTCAAATGAAGGTCTAGAGCTTGAAGAAGATGGTATCACCTTATAAAGTGATATCGGGTTCAAGCACACAAGCAAGCACCTCTAACCCGATATGGTGATGCACCTACTTCACTAAAACGACATGGATATAGTTTTATACTTTATTGCATGATATGGTAAGGTAGTATACACCTCTTGAATGATATGAAGTCAAGCATACACATCAAAAATGATATTGGGTTAAGCACACACCTCTTTTCCCGATATGGTGTGAAGCATACACACACATCTTTACCCGATATGGTATGAAGCACACACACACCTCTTTGCCCGATATGGTGTGAAGCACACACACCTCTAAAGTGATATGGTGAGCAAGCACACACCTCTTTGCCCGATATGGTGTGAAGCAAAGACACGCCTCTTTGCCTGATATGGTGTGAAGCATACACACACCTCTCTACCGGATATGGTAAGCACACATACACCTCTAAAGTGATATGGGTAGCAAGCACACACCTCATACCCAATATGGTGGAATGATGAGTGCATACTCATCATGAAATTAAATTGCCTTTTTGGAACAATTTCATCTCTATTTCACATCTTTTCATCCTAATATGAATCATACTGAACAAAACTACTTAGTTGATTTAATAATCAAGGTTTTAACTAAAAATCATTCATTAATGTAGGTAAATCAAGCAACTCCATGCATGTGGTCCCAAGACCGTTTGAGCCCATGCAGTCCCAAGACCTTTTGAGCCCATGTGGTCTCAAAACCGTTTGGGTCCATACGGTCTCAAGACCGTTTGGGTCCATGCGGTCCCAAGACCATTTGCTGGAATACGCAAAGAACATATGACGAAATCGGTTGCCAAAGATATCCATGTGGTCCCAAGACCGTTTGGGTCCATGCGGTCTCAAGACCGTTTGGATCCATGCGGTCCGAAGACCATTTGGGTCCATGCGGTCTCAAGATCATTTGGATCCATGCGGTCCCAAGACCGTTTGGGTCCATGCGGTCTCAAGACCGTTTGGATCCAAGCGGCCCCAAGACTGTTTGGGTCCATGCGGTCCCAAGACCGTTTGGGTCCATGCGGTCTCAAGACCGTTTAGATCCATGCGGTCCCAAGACCGTTTGGGTCCATGCAGTCTCAAGACCGTTTGGATCCATGCGGTCCCAAGACCGTTTGGATCCATGCGGTCTCAAGACCGTTTGATCCGTGCGGTCTCCAAGACCGTTTGCTGCAAGCGCAAAGAAAGATCGAAGAACTGAAGCCGCGCACACACGCCGAAACCGAGACTGACCTCAAGATCGATCGACGCAAACCGTTTGGCGCCGACCATTTGGAGGAGATTTTTCCAGCAACTTGACCAAACCGTTTGGGATCAAATCTGAGCCTATAAATAGACCCCTAGGGTCCTCATTTGGAGGGATCGGATCTGGACGCCGATAGGCTGCCAGAGCACCACTCCGATCAAGTTCCACTCCACCTACTGCTAGTGTTGCATCCAAGGAGGCCGAGAAGAGAAGGAAGATGGAGCAAGGAGCGCATCTTCTTCACCAGGCTGCGACCACTCTCTGCACCGAGCTCATGGCGGATCTCTCTTTCTCTCTCATCCTTCTTGTATCTTGCATCATGAGTGAGTATTCCACTTTCACTGGGGTGCGGGGACTAGCCCCGCTTCCCATGAAAACCATGTTCTTTTGTTAAACTTTCTATGGCAATGAATATAACTCTCCATTTTGTCATTTATTGTTAAGCTCGTAGGTTGGTTATGTGCTTGTTTTCATCTTTATGCTCCCTATGTTGCGATAACTTCTATGCATGGGTATGAACATTGTTTAGCAAGTTAGACTCCTTGACGAGAACTTCTAATAGGATTCCTTGAGGTTGTAAGTGTGTGATCCACGAGGGGACGAGTCATCTATCCTTCGGTGACGCTTCTGTGCGCCTAACGCCCGTATGGGGGGTTCACAACCTTAGTTGGATTTTGTATCTTCTCGTTATTCGTAGATGTTTACTCGTACTTTAATCACTTACGTACTTATCGGTTAGCGCGGTTGACTCCTTGACGAGAACTTCCGATGGGATTCCTTGAGGTTGCAAGTGTATGATCCGCAAGGGGACGAGCCATCTAGCCTTCGGTGACGATTCTGTGCGCCTAACGCCTGTATGAGGGGCTCACAGCCTTAGTTGGATTTTGTATCTTCAAAGCCGTAAGACACATGATCCGGATGGTGACAAGACATCGGATACCTATGGTGATGCTTACGCGAACCTAACGCCCGTATGGGGGGTTCTGCAGCAGCTCTACTTGGAGTGTTATATCTCGCCTGGATTGTTTGTAAAAGAGTATGTTTGTGTGTGAAGCGGTGGTCAAACCTGGTACCATCCCAGCGATTCCACATCACTGATCCAAACCTATCTTTAATTCCACTTTTACTTTCCTACAATTAGTTTAAACAAACCAAATCAACCTATTGTTCTAAATATTAGTTTTACTTGAGCTAGACCCAGCTGACAAAGATTCTTAAAAATGTTGTCCTTTGGGATCGATACTCAACTATACTGCGATAAGACTCGTCCGCTTGCGAGTGGTATTATTGCACTTGGTTTTGGTAAAAACTCAGGGATTTCAACCCCGGGTGAATTTGTTAGTGCATTCAAAATGCCACATCAAATTCTGGCACCGTTGCTGGGGACAACGGAATCAGTCAGTCTAATCCAGTTCTTTTAAGACTAATCTAGGATTTTGCTTTTCTTTTGAAACAATCGCTTATCTACTTGAATTTGACTCTACTTTAGGGATCTCATTTTCAAATCTTTCCAATTTTCAGGTGCTCTTCAATGCACAGTGCATGCACCGTTCAGACAGTCCCAGACTCATCGCAAGCTTTGATCCCAAAATTGATAGAACCTTCCATTGTCAGATCAGAGAGAACCAAGCTAGGATGGCGCAAGAAGAAGAAGTAGCCCGAAGAGTGGCTCAAGCCATCAATTCACAGAGAGGGAGGCTCATGCAAGAAGCTAGAGCTGCAGTTCAACAGGAAATCTTAGCAGCACAAGCAACGACACAAGCAGCAGAACTTCAGAAAGATCTTAGGGAGTTCTCCATCCCGAAAGTTGCGAATGTCTATCACCTAGTGCAGCCTCCTCCCATCGAAGCTGCCAACTTTGAGATTAGAGACCATTAGATCACATTGCTTCAAAACAACCCCTTCTATGGCAAACAAGCAGAGGACAACCAAGGACATCTTCTGATATTCATCGACATGTGTGCTATGACAAAGCAGAATGTAGTCTCCGATGACGCCATTCGACTCCGTCTTTTCAAGTATTCCCTTGCTGATAGAGCCATTAGTTGGTACAATTCACTACAGAGTGAAGTACCTATCACCACCTGGGAGCAGCTCCAAAACACATTTCTAGAAAAGTTCTACCCTCCATCTCTCACATATGAAATTAGGGGGCGAATCACAAATTTCACTCAAGTCCCTGGAGAAACCCTCGCTGAAGCGTGGGATAGGTATAAAGAGCTCCTACGCAAATGCCCACACCACGGAATCCCAAAGAATAACTCATAGAAATCTTCTATAGGGGTGTAGAGGATGATGTTAAGATGTTTCTAGATTCCTCATCTGGAGGAAACTTCATGAGTCAAAGTTACGATAGCGCATGGAGAGTCGTCACCCTGGGAGCAAAAAATCAAGCCAACTGGGGCAAATCTGTCGGTAAAGGAGTTTTGAAGGTAGTTATGGCTGAAGCTATACCAGAATACAAGTCTATCGCTGAAACCTTGAAAGTTTTAGTCGCAAAGAAAGATCATATAGAATCATCCCTTGCTGCGATTGGAAGAGGACATTCACCCACCAGGAAACAAGAACAGGTCAAGTCCACTTCTCTGTTCTGTGAAGCATGCAAAGGCACCGATCATTCCACTCTATCATGTAATGTTCTCTATGATGTTGTTCTAAGCAATGCTTGTGGACAAGGAGACAATTGCCAGATGGAAAATCTAAATGCTATCAACACCATCCCTGGGCAGAACTATTACAACCCAAATCAAAATAGGAACCACCCAGGCTTCCAATATGGAAATCCTTCGGGAGCTATGAACTCGCATCAATTTGATCCCAACAATCAACCAAGAGGTCCACCTGGATTCCAATATAATCAACAACAGAACTTTGGGAATCAAGGAAACTTCAAAGGAAACTTTCAAAATAGGAACTACAATAACTATCAGAATAACTCTCAGTATCAAAACCTGAATCAACAGCAAGGACAAATAGGACCCATCACCGATGACAATCTATCCACTATTGAAAATATGTTACAAACTCAGCAAACTATGATAGCTAACCAGCAAGCTCAGCAGAAAGCTATTGAAACTCAACTAGCTCAACTTGCAGCTAGCATAAAACCACCGGCTGGAGTCTTTGTCGGCCAACCTGAGAACAATCTGAAACATCCTGAACAACTAAAGGTCGTCACCACCAGATCAGGAAAAGATTAATCGAATCCTCCAATAGAGACACATGTTGTTATTGCTGACGAAGATGAACCTATGATGATCCAAAATTCGACAACACCAGAATCGCAACCAAAGGAAGATAAGACTGATAAGGGAAATTCAGAGAAGACTGCTGATGAAGAAGCTGATACACTAGAGCCGGATATTCCTGTGTATAAGCCTCGTATACCCTTCCCATCCCGCCTAAGGAAAACCAAGCTTGATACAAGATTCATCAAATTCAAAGAGGCTATGAAGAAACTCCATGTTGATATGCCCTTCTTAGATGCTCTTGCTGAGATATCAGCCTGGACCAAGTATCTAAAGTCGCTTCTCACTAAGAAGTACATAACTGAAGAGTATGAAACTGTAAAACTGGCTACGACCACATCAGATATCATACTAAGCAAGATTCCAAAGAAACAGAAAGATCCAGGATCCTTTCGAATTTCATGTCACATTGGTGACTCATCATGCAAAAAAGGAATGGCAGATCTTGGTGCAAGTATTTCTATTATGTCATTCAGTCTGTGCAAGAGATTAGGGTTCGCAGAATTGCTTCCTACTGCTATGACTATTCAACTCGCAGACAATTCAATAAAGAGACTGTTAGGAATCCTAGAAGATATCCCAGTCAAGGTGGGCAAGGACGCATACGTTCCATGCGATTTCGTCATTATGGACATAAAAGAAGACACCAGATATCCTCTCATCTTCGGTCGCCCGTTCCTCGCCACTGCAAGAGCCCTTATTGATGTTGAAGCAGGTACCTTACTGCTCAGGTTAGGTAAAGAGACCCTAGAATTCAAAGTTTTTGAAAGTATGAGAAGACCAAGTATACAAGAAGAAGTCTATCTGGTTGATTGTGTTGAGAAAATGTCACAACTGACCTAAGATTATCACGAATCATATGATCCCTTGGATACTGCTCTATCTGACCTATTTATTGACGAACCTACTGACAAACGAGCAAAGGATTGCATCGAAGCCCTCGATTCTGCTGAAGAAGATACTAAAGCAAATTGGGAAGAACTCAAGGCTACCGAAACTACAGAAGAAACAAGCAAAAAACCAGAAGCTCCTGAAATGAAGCCTCTTCCTGGAGGGTTGAAGTACATGTTTTTAGACGACCTCAAAGTCTGTCCAGTGATTATAAATTCTGACTTAACAACTGAACAAGAAGAGAAACTTCTCGAGGAATTAAAGGAAAGAAAGAAAGCCATAGGATATAAAATGAGCGACCTCACAGGGGTTAGTCAAGCCTTGTGCATGCACAAGATCCCTATGATGAAAGATCACAAGCCAACTATCAAGCATCAACGAAATTTGAACCCGAATATGAAGGAAGTGGTCCGTCGTGAGATCATCAAACTTCTCACAGCAGGAATAATCTACCCGATATCGGATTCGCCATGGGTGAGCCCAGTTCATGTTGTGCCAAAGAAAGGTGGAACAACTGTTATCAGGAATGAAAACGATGAGCTCATCCCCACTCGAATAGTCACCGGGTGGTGGATGTGCATTGATTATAGAAAATTAAACAAGGCTACTTGAAAAGATCATTTTCCCATGCCCTTCCTTGACCAAGTCTTAGAAAGGTTGGCTCACCAAGAATACTTCTGTTACCTCGACGGTTACTCTGGATTCTATCATATTCCCATACAGCCAGATGATCAAGAGAAAAAGACTTTCACCTGTCCCTTCGGGATGTATGCTTTTAAAAGAATGACGTTTGGTCTCTGTAATGCCCCCACAATTTTTCAACGTTGCATGGCTGCAATTTTCGCAGGGCTTACTGAAACTGTTATGGAGGTCTTCATGGATGATTTATCTGTATATGGAGACTCATTTGATTCTTGTCTTAAGCATCTCTCCATGGTACTCAAACATTGTGAATAAGCACATCTGGTGCTAAATTGGGAGAAATGCCACTTCATGGTAAGGGAAGGCACTGTCCTAGGCCATAGGGTTAGCAATAGAGGAATTGAAGTTGATAAAAGCCAAGATTGAAGTGATATCTAATTTGTCTATTCCCACAAACGTGAAAGAAGTTCATGCTTTCCTTGGTCACGCTGGATTCTATAGAAGATTCATACGGGATTTCTCCAAGATAACCAAGCCAATGACCAACCTACTTCTAAAAGATGATGATTTTAATTTCAATGAAGAATGCGTCAAAAGCTTCGATACGCTGAAGAAGGCCCTGACAACTACCCCCATCATTAGAGCTCCCGACTGGGACCATCCCTTTGAAATTATGTGTGATGCCAGTGATTACGTGGTGGGTGCTATCTTAGGGCAATACATAGAGAGGAAACATTATGTGATCTATTATGCATCGAAAACCCTCAACGAAGCTCAGAGGAATTACGCTACTACTGAGAAAGAACTTATAGTAGTCATCTATGCCTTCGATAAATTCAGATCCTACCTTATTGGTTCGAAGGTCATTGTTTACACAGACCATGCTGCTATCTGTTACCTTATGGCAAAGAAGGATGCTAAACCAAGGTTGATTAGATGGATCCTCCTGCTGCAAGAGTTTGACCTAGAGATAAGAGATAAAAAAGGGACAGAAAATGTTGTAGCAGATCACCTCAGTCGCATCCACACTCTGGATGCTAAAAATATTCTGATAAATGATTCCCTACCAGATGATCAGCTAATGAGGGTCTCAGAAGTTATACCTTGGTACTCTGATTTTGTAAACTATCTCACTGCTGGAGTCATCCATCCCCAATGCACTGAGAATGCACTGAAGAAATTTATGCATGATGTGAAGCATTATTACTGGTATGAACCATATCTCTGTAAACTTTGCACTGACGGTTTGTATAGACGTTGTATCGCCAAAGAAGAAGCTCAATCTATTCTGGAACAATGCCACTCAGGACCTGTAGGTGGTCATATGAGCTCTAAAAAGATTGCCTTAAAGGTTTTGCAATGTGGGTTTTTCTGGCCGACCTTATCCAAGGACTCTTACGATTTTGTCCTATCCTGTGACAAATGTCAAAGATCTGGCAATATAACCAAGAGAGACGAGATGCCACTGAATCTATGGCAAGAAGTCGAGATATTCGATGTTTGGGGGGGTGGACTATATGGGTCCATTCCCATCTTCTAATGGATTTTCATACATTCTAGTGGCGGTGGACTACGTCTCAAAATGGGTTGAAGCTATACCAACCGTCACTAGTGATTCAAAACCAGTCATCAAATTATTCAAAGATGTTATCTTTCCCCGGTTCGGAGTGCCACGAACCGTAATATCTGACGGAGGCTCCCACTTCATTGAAAGAAGCTTTGAAGCTTTACTGAGAAAATATGGTGTCTCGCACAAGGTAGCTTCACCTTACCATCTACAAACTAGTGGACAGGTAGAGGTCTCTAACCGACAACTAAAGGCTATCCTTGAGAAAATAGTTGGACGTAATCGAAAAGACTGGTCGACAAAAATCAATGACGCCTTATGGGCCTATCGTACTGCTTATAAAACTCCCCTTGGGACAACCCCTTTTCGACTGATATATGGAAAAGCTTGCCACCTGCCAGTCGAGCTAGAACATAAGGCATGGTGGGCAATTAAACAATTGAACTTCGATATGAAAGAAGCAGGGTAAGCCAGAATTTTGCAACTCAACGAGCTGGATGAACTAAGAATGACAGCCTATGAGAATGCACGAATCTACAAAGAACGTACAAAACTTTGGCATGATGGACATATAAAAAGAAAGGACATACAAGTGGGAGACCAAGTGCTGGTTTTGAACTCAAGATTAAGGATATTCCCAAGAAAACTCCGCTCACGCTGGTCTGGACCATACATCATCAAAAGCATCTCTCCTCATGGCACCTTCTCTTTATGGAGTGAAGAGTCGGGAGAATTCATAACCAATGGGCACCGCCTGAAGAGATATTTCACCGCAATAGACATAGGAACCAAATCAGTGTTGAACTAACTGATCCAAAGGACCCATCATGAAGCCAAAGGACTCTGTTGAGCCATTGACATAAAACAAAGGCGCTTGTCGGGAGGCAACCCGATCAATAAATCTATTTACTTTTCCTTTCCAAATTTTGTTTTTACCTTATAGTTAACTTTTCTTTAAATAAAATTTGCCTTATGAGATAGTTTTCAGATAAGAGATCGAAGCGGCGCTGATCGGAACGAAATCATACTCGGCGGTCATACCTGGTGTAACCTTTCCCCTCCATCTTGGATTTAGGGTTTGCTCGGGACGAGAAAATCTCTAGGTTCGGGGTGGAGGGTGGGTGGTACGTACTTCACTTCCACATACACCCTCTTTTCATACTCAAGTTGTCTCTATCATAAAATTTTTCAAAATTTTCAATTTTTTTGAACATATACTTGATGAAATTTTGACTTCTGTTGATAAAATGTATCTAACTATCTTGCTATGCATCTTCTATCATAATATCCTCCTTATTTGAAGTAAATCCTCAAGAGGACTGCTTTTTGAAACATGTCTTTTGCCTGAAATCATCCTGTGAAGCTTATGATTCCTAACATCATAATACTTTTTACAAAAATGATAAGTATTTGTCAAACTGATAGGGATCAAACACGTCGTGCTTCCTAACTGACTAGTGGAACAATGGCTCGGAATCCCCACCGGATCCGCATCAAGTCATTATTTGAGCAGAGTATGACAAAGAGAATAACCCAGTTTCGAATTGTAAATCAAGTTGCATTCTGATCTGAACTCTCTTCTACACTTCTTCTATCATCTTCATACCCCTCCATCCATCAAAACCACCAAAATAGCTAAATTTGTGCCAAACCCTAAGTTCGGGGTGGCACGCCACTTCCCCCTTATCCACTTCTTCCATACCCCCTGCAATAAATAGGGGCGTACCACCAAAAATGCAATCTCGAGTCGAATAGAGGAGAGATCTGCAATAAAAGATGCCAAAGTGCACACAAAAAGAAATGCAATCTAAAGTCGAATAGAGGAGAGATCTGTAATAAAAGATGCCAAAGTGCACACAAAAAAATGAAATAAATGAAATTGCAAAACAAATAAAAATCTCGAGTCGAATAGAGGAGAGATTTACTTCTTCTTTCCATACCACCTTTCACTCCTTTTTCTACCTAAGGGCACAATACATGCCCCCACCATCCCGAAATACACAAGTGTCAGATTGGATGCACATTTGTTGATTCCGCGGGTATCTCTGGACTCTTACAAAACTCTTTGATATGCTTGTTGTTGGAAAAAGTAGGAGGAAGTGATGTTGGAAAATGAACTCAGGAACGAAGCTATGGTAAGACGTGTTTAGTGGTCCCAGGAGGTTGAGGTACTGATTCATACTGAGCAGAAAGAAAACATTCGTGATGTGAAGATGAAGCAATCACACGGATTGAAAGTATTTCATTAGGCAACAGTTTCAAATTTTATGTTACTCGAGGACGAGCAACGTTTAAGTTCAGGGTGTTTTGATGAGTGCATACTCATCATGAAATTCAATTGCCTTTTTGGAACAATTTCATCTCTATTTCACATCTTTTCATCCTAATATGAATCATATTGAACAAAACTACTTAGTTGATTCAATAATCAAGGTTTTAACTAAAAATCATTCATCAATGCAGGTAAATCAAACAACTCCAAGCATGCAGTCCCAAGACCGTTTGAGCCCATGCGGTCTCAAGACCGTTTGGGTCCATGCGGTCTCAAGACCGTTTGGGTCCATGCGGTCCCAAGACCGTTTGCTAGAATACGCAAAGAACATATGACGAAATCGGTTGCCAAAGATATCCATGCGGTCCCAAGACCGTTTGGGTCTATGCGGTCTCAAGACCATTTGGATTCATGCGGTCCCAAGACTATTTGGATTCATGCGGTCCCAAGACCGTTTGGGTCCATGTGGTCTCAAGACCGTTTGGATCCATTCTGTCCCAAGACCGTTTGGGTCCATGCGGTCCCAAGACCGTTTGGGTCCATGCGGTCCCAAGACCGTTTGGATCCATGCGGTCCCAAGACCGTTTGGGTCCATGCGGTCTCAAGACCGTTTGGATCCATGCGGTCCCAAGACCGTTTAGATCCATGCGGTCTCAAGACCATTTGATCAGTGCGGTCTCCAAGACCGTTTGCTGCAAGCGCAAAGAACGATCGAAGAACTGAAGCCACGCGCACATGCCGAAACCGAGACTGACATCAAGATCGATCGACGCAAACCGTTTGGCGCCCAAATAGTCCCCAACCCGTTTGGCACCAAACGGTCTCCAGACCGTTTGGAGGAGAGTTTTCCAGCAACTTGACCAAACCGTTTGGGATCAGATCTGAGCCTATAAATAGACCCCCAGGGTCCTCATTTGGAGGGATCGGATCCAGACGCCGATAGGCTGCCAGAGCACCACTCCGATCAAGTTCCACTCCACCTACTGCTAGTGTTGCATCCAAGGAGGCCAAGAAGAGAAGGAAGAAGGAGCAAGGAGCGCATCTTCTTCACTGGGCTGTGACCACTCTCTGCACTGAGCTCATGGCGGATCTCTCTTTCTCTCTCATCCTTCTTGTATCTCGCATCATGAGCGAGTAATCCACTTTCACTGGGGTGCGGGGACTAGCCCCGCTGCCCATGCAAACCATGTTCTTTTGTTAAACTTTCTATGGCAATGAATATAACTCTCCATTTTGTCCTCGTAGGTTGGTTATCTGCTTGTTTTCATCTTTGTGCTCCCTTTGTTGCGATAACTTCTATGCATGGGTATGAACATCGTTTAGCAAGTTAGACTCCTTGACGAGAACTTCTAATAGGATTCCTTGAGGTCGTAAGTGTGTGATCCGTGAGGGGACGAGCCATCTAGCCTTCGGTGACACTTCTATGAGCCTAACGCCCGTATGGGGGGCTCACAGCCTTAGTTGGATTTTGTATCTTCAGAGCTATAAGACACATGATCCGGATGGTGACGAGACATCTGATACCTATGGTGATGCTTACGCGAACCTAATGCCTGTATGGGGGGTTCTGCAGCAGCTCTACTTGGAGTGTTATATCTCGCCTGGATTGTTTGCAAAAGAGTATGTTTGTGTGTGAAGCGGTGGTCAAACTCGGTACCATCCCAACGATTCCACATCACTGATCCAAACCTATCTTTAATTCCGCTTTTACTTTCCTGTAATTAGTTTAAACAAACCAAATCAACCTATTGTTCTAAATATTAGTTTTACTTGAGCTAGACCCAGCTGACAAAGATTCTTAAAAACGTTGTCCTTTGGGTTCGATCCTCAACTATACTGCGATAAGACTCGTCCGCTTGCGGGTGGTATTTTTGCATTTGGTTTTGGTAAAAACTCGGGGATTTCAACCCCGGGTGAATTTGTTAGTGCATTCAAAACGCCACGTCATGGAAGCACCTCAAAACCCATATGAAGGAAAGCACCTTAGATGGAATGTACATGATGAAGTAACACATGAAGTGTCTTATATCTTGTCATACATTAAGAGGTATGGAGTTAATGAATATTTATTAAGTAGGCTAATGAACCTTGAAGGAAAGGTTGAGCCAACTTAATAAAGTATGAAGTAATCAACATCCTAGTAAGGATAAGAGAGAAACTCATACTTTTGTGATATTCATGAAATGAGCATACATTGATACTCCTAATATGTGTGGAGACTAAATTAGGGTTTTATTCTTGATAAATGTACTTAAAAACCCTATATGGTTTTATAAGAGAAACCTTAACCCTAATGAAGGGTAATGATAAGAGTTGAAATTATAATTGGTTAATAAAGGGGAAACCTTAACCATATTAAAACCATGCTAGTAGCATGAGATAATGAGATATGATGTTACATATAATACAATTTAGTGGGCCTTGTGAGCCATGTGATTAGTTGTTTCCTAGTGAGAGGTGATAAGATGTTTAATGGGCCTTGTGAGCCATGTGATTAGTTGTTTCCTAGTGAGAGGTGACAAGATGTTTAATGGGCATTGTGAGCCATGTGATTAGTTGTTGCCTAGTGAGAGGTGACAAGATGTTTAATGGGCCTTTTGAGCCATGAGAATAGTTGTTGCCTAGTGAGAGGTAACAAGATGTTTATAAAAGTCTCATGTAAGAAATGATAATGTTCAAATAAACTAGGAAATGGAAACTTAGTAACATAATAATAATAATAAATGCATACAATAATAATAATGAAATCTTAATCATGCATGCTTTATGCTTATAGACAAATAAGGGCTATAGTGTTTTGAATATGCTTAAAGGGGATAAGAGGAATACTTGTATTATATATAGGATGCGAATAAGTAAGATGGCTTGGCCAAGGTATAATGCCTAGTAAAGGTGATGTGGTATTCAGTGATGAGATGCACAAGATTGGCATAGTCCAATCCCTCGAATAGATGCATAGGATTGGCATAGTCCAATGCCTAGAATAGTTTTACAAGATTGGCAATAACCCAATACCTGGTTGTTAATCATAGGATTGGTAATAACCCAATATCTAGCTATTAATCATATGATTGGTAATAACCCAATGCCTGGCTGTTAATCACATGATTGGTAGAGTCCAATACCTAGCTATTAATCACAGGATTGGTAATAACCCAATACCTGGTTGTTAATCATAGGATTGGTAATAACCCAATTCCTGGTTGTTAATCACCGGATTTGTAATAACCCAATACCTGGTTGTTAATCACAGGATTGGTAATAACTCAATGCCTGGTTGTTAATCACATGATTGGTAATAACCCAATGTCTGGCTGTTATTCACAGGATTGGTAATAACCTAATGTCTAGTTGTTAATCACAGGATTGGTAGATTCCAATATCTGGCTACTAATCACAGGATTGGTAATAATCCAATACCTGGCTGTTAATCATAGGATTGGTAATAGCTCAATGCGTGACTGTTAATCATAGGATTAGTAATAACCCAATACCTGGTTGTTAATCACAAGATTGGTAATAACCAATGTGTGGTTGTTAATCACAAGATTGGTAATTACCCAAATACATGGTTGTTAATCACAGGGTTGGTAATGACCCAATGCTTGGCTGTTAATCATAGGATTGGTAGAGTCCAATACCTGGCTGTTAATCACAGGATTGGTTATAACCCAATGCTTGGCTATTAATCACAAGATCGGTAGAGTTCAATACCTGCCTGTTAATCACAGGATTGATAATAACCTAATACCTGGTTGTTAATCACAAGATTGGTAATAATCCAATACCTGGCTATTAATCACAGGACTGGTAGAGTCCAATACCTGGTTGTTAATCATAGGATTGGTGATAACCCAATGCCTGGCTGTTATCACAGGGTTGGTAATAACCCAACACCTGGCTATTATCAAGGGATTGGCATAGTCCAATATATGGAATAGTTGCACAGGATTGGCAAAGCCAATACCTGGAATTGATTATGATGATGTACATTCACATGACTGGTACAATTTAATATATGGTTAGTAGATTGGCTGAGGCCAACAGATAGAAATGAGAATGATTCATTGATGTCATACCATGATAATGAGTATCACAAGATAAGCTTGAGATGTTGATATAGTATGATGGGTAAATGATATACATGTTCTTCATATTCCTTATAAAGTGAATAGATGAATTACTGCTCTATCATAGATAGTTGCAATGCTTTAAAATATGAGAATATTCTAAATTGCTTATCCTCTGCTCAGTTTAATACTATTTAACTATGATAGTAACATTGTTGGCAGAGAGTTATATCTCTTGCTGGGACAATTGTCTCACCCCGTGGGATCCACATTTTTTAGGTGGACGTGCACGAGGGGGATTGAGACTGTATTGCAGAGAAAGAACAACAGCAGCAGGGACAACAATGACAGCTCGGGTTGAGTGTTCTATCTGTCGTGTCTTCTATATAGAATTCCTATGTGTCATCTCTGTACTCTCGGGTCCTTGGAGTTGGTTTGTACTAGTTTCATGAATGATATGAGATTTTGGCTTTCATGCCTCGAGGTTTTATGTTGCTACAATATGTGTTTTGATAGAGAAACTATTATATGTTGTCCTCGAGATGAGATGAAGCAATGTTGTACAAGGTGAATCATGATATGTATGAGTTTTGAATCTTTCAGTAAAAGTTTTCTGGACAAGGATCTCCTTGCAAAAAAAATGGTTTTAAATTTTAGCGTTTTTGTTAATCTGTTGTTTATGTTTATTCTACTTAATTAGTAACAATTTGTTTGTCATTTTGGTGACTGTCGTTACAAGTTTGGTATCAGAGCTTAAGGTTCGCTGAGTCTACAGAGACATAGGACTAAGGTGTTGAGTCTCTGTTAGTGTCCTCCGGTATAACCCATAGTGACTTCCGCTTATGCAGAAGAAAGGGTAAAGTTTATAAATGACTGGAGAACATGAGGAACACATTGTTGAGGGCAATGTTGTTGCACCAGGAAAGGGTGTAAGGGATCAGGCAAGAGAAGAATGAGTGCCTGAGAATTCCCATCATGATACAATCAGGATAAAGAATCCTATGTTTATTCTCTTGATAGGCAGGTAAAGACAACAATGATACTATAATATCCTCAAATTTTGGTAAAATTGAACTATAAAATATGATGCATGAATTAAATTGATAATTCCTCAATGATTTTATTATTGGAATAGTAATGTTAATTGCCTTTGGCGCACAAGTGCTTTTGGCACAAGACAAACAGATAAAAGGAATTCATCCATTAATAAATAGTAATGACTTTTGATATTGATAAACATTTTCCAAAGGAGAATAAAGTTTATAATGTGTTAGATAGTTAAAAGAATACTTATCTTTCCATTATTGGAAACACAACTGTTTGGATACCAAATAGTGTTACCTTGGGCTCTCTTTTTGGTATGTTGAAGGATAATTACAATATAAGATAATGAAAGGATTTCAAGGATAATCTAAGATAATTTGTGGATTAGATAATTAATCAAAAGGTTATCCACCTTTTTTCATGGATGTAAGATTTGAAAAGGAACATAATCATTCCTAGTTTGTTTTGGATTGTTGAAGTAAACGGAAATCCTTCTTTCTATAAAAAGAAAGTAATCACAATTATCTTGATATCCAAAAAGCATACCTAACTAGTTTGGACTCCTTAATCTAATTGGACATTAGATGGAGGGGGTGAGGAGAGTAAGGGAAGGAATAGACTAGTTATATATATAAAGGACTGCCAAGCGTTGTTGAGAAGGGATGGACTTCGGTGATGCTACAGAGGCTTCGCTGGGACTCCCTGATACCCCGTTGGCCTTCCATATGAGGGGGGAGACTCCATGTTGTGGTTAAAGCTCTAGTCAAGGTCGACGCCAAGACAAAAATGACCTCATCTTATAGCTAGCCCTGGAGGTTCCTGGATAAGAGGATGTGGCGTGAGTCGACAGGGAGCAGTCGGAGGCATCAAGCCTATGCCCGACCATCTAGCACGAGATGAGGAACCAATCCTCGATGGCTCTCCTTTCATGATAGATTGGGGGGCCTTCATGGAAGGAGGATACGAGCCTCCCCATTAGCAAAGAGAAAGAAGAACCTAGGGGCAGCGATGGCGAGGGGACTGAACCCAACAGTCTACGTCATCAGCCGCACCGCACAAGCATTAAGAGGTGTGAGGTAGAAAAGCATCATATGGTTCTTGCGAAGCACCGCACGGACTTGGGCAGGCATTGCGCCCTGAGAAAGAGTAGGCGGTGCTAGACAAACCTTCTCCTCGCTGGAGGTGGCTGGGTTAGAAGCGCAACCCTTCAGCCTATGCAAACCTATCGGATGAAGGAGGTTGATCGCTAGCAGTGTTAGAAGAGACGACAGAGAAGGCACCAACCTGCTAGACCAGGATGGGGGTGCCTAGCCACCATAGATGTAGAGAGGATGAAGCCTCGATGAAGGCGTCCTTGACTAAGGAGCCTTGATCCAGGAGATCTCCGCAGTGCCAAATATGGTGGTGCGTCTTTAGGCGGAAGAGCCACAGAAACCTACGCTGCCACCTTGAGTCATTCTGATTGGAGGAGAGACCATGGCAGAGGGTAAAGCCATGTGGTTGATGTTGCCCTGAGGAAGGAGAAGAAGGAGGCAATGGCATCACCGGTGGGTTGAGAACTGGAAAAGAGCTACAAGTGTTTGCAGACAATTGTGTCGAGAGAGGCAAGTGCTTCATGTCTGCCTTGGAGGATCCGAGGAGCGTATCCACGATAGGTAGGGTCGAGGTGGCGAAGGCACGTCAAGGTTTGTTATGCAGTCAGTGGTGTCTTCGGACATGGCTTGCGCAAGCCTAGAGAACACAATGGAGAAGGTGGATTAAAGTCAAAGGACGAGAACACCCCCACCTACTTGTTCATGTAAGTAAGTCTTTTCACCTAAATCCTGAGCTATTTTTCTAGCAAGTTAAAAAAAGATTATAAAAATGACGTGGTGGCCTTTGATTGACTCAGATAAGAGAAATCTTGAAATAATCATAACTAAGTATTAGAAACTCGGATTGAGACAAGCATTATATCAAAATTGATCAAGAGAATGTGAGAAAACCAAATAAAATAGTTTGAGAGTATATTTATGCTTCTTATTCCAAAAGTATATGCAATATGTGTTGTTATATGATTTATATAAAGGAAGATCTAGATTTTCTTTAATATGATGCCTAATTGATTATATTCATTTAGATTGAGCTAATACCTAATCTTGTCATGTCTAATAAGGAAATCCATAATAATGATGAATAATGGATGGTTTCATATTAGTAATCTTATTCATGCTATTTAGGGTTTTAAAACCAATATGGACATCTTGCTATGATCATAATATTAGTAATATGATTTAGGTGTCACAGGTAATAAGTTGATGATTATGGTTTTACCAAAAACACATAACTGAACTAGTAATCTTAGAAACCATGATATGATGGAATTAGGGTTTGTAGCCCTAATCCCTAGTCCAAACATGAGATAGTCCTAAACCCTAGTTTAGGAGTACATCTAGATCTAAATAATATAATATGAATACATGGTGACACATATGTAGTATGATTTGTTTCAGATACTTGTTGATTACATGCTTTGTTAGCTGGATGTTTGGATGCACTCTTAAAGTATATGATGTTCTTCATGATTTCTACAATGGCATAAGGTACATGTTTACGCTTATGATTACATATATTGAATTCTGAGATTGCTGAAGTTTCTCGACGAGATTGAACGACAATAAACTGCTTGGTTGTTTATTTATTTCTTGAAAATTATAAAGTTCTTATGAGTATCATGTAAAGTGAATAATAATATTTTAAACCTGGGGTTAGAATAATCTTAAGGGTAATGAACATGAGCCTCAAAGGGATAGTGATTACACCTAAGGTAGTAGACCAGATATGGATTAGAATATGAAAACAAGTTTATGTTCTTATATGCAAGATAAAGATGTTTGATTATATGCGTACTTGTGATTATTGTTTGAACTCACGTACCAGTATAGAGATATACTGATCGCGTACTTGTTTGTCGACATTTCAGGTATCAAGTATACTTGATTGGTGGACATGAGGGTATAGATAAAGATGTTGAAGAAACTACAGTTTAATCATGAAGGTTTAGTTTTAGAGGTTTATCTTCACACATGTAAAAGTTAATTCTGTTTAAAAGTTATGTAATTCCTTAGAGGTGATTTTCATGCAAACATGTAACTCTTTGATCATTAATGGATTTTTTTTACTAATTTTTATTATTTCATGAATCTGATCCTGGAATTTATGATTAACGATCTACGACTTTAAGGTTTTTTAGACACTCAAAAGTGTGGGTCGTTACATTTGGTATCAGAGCACAAATTCATCAACTAATACATAATAGTTTATAATTTCAAATCATCCTTAGAAATTTTAAGAGAAAAATTAGGTTCCTCATCTCACAATTTCGTCTACTTCTTGTCTCTTTTCTTAAAAGCTTAAAAAAAATAACATAAGTAAAATATGAAAAGATGTAACCTTTTGTTTAGGTCCCTCTAGAGAGGGTAAACACTAGAAAGATACATGTATCAGTAAGCCCTTTTTTTTGGTGAACATGAGTAACCCCTTTCATAGAGGAAGGACTTGGATTAGGGTATGAAACTCTAGAGAGTTAAGGGATACAAAAACTCTGAGAGGTAGAGTATAGTCCCTAACCCTAACCCTAAAAACCTTAATCTTAAATAATGCACATGGTGCAGTGGTATGGGACACTACCCATGTGAAACTTAAAATCGGGAATAAGAAAGATAAAGGGATGAGTCTAGGTCACCCAGTCTCCCATGCATGTGTGCATGAGGAGCATGACTCGTATGTAAGAGATCTTAAGAAATATATGAACCCAATAGTTATATAAATGAAAGTAAAGTTTGAATATAACTTGCTCAAAATCCTATGTTGTCTCTAGAAGTTTGGTGATGGTGGTCAAGCCCCTATAGGGGAAGGTCAATGTAGCACCAAGCCCCTGGAGGGGAAGGTGACCAAAATTTACTAAAGAGACCGAGACCATGAGGGGGTATCCCAAAAATTGAGCAAACATGGGTTGATATGTTATAATGATAAAATTTATGCCTAATGATAAAAAAAATATGTATGAAACCTTTAGGGTTAGTGTGCCAACCTGGGGTGGGTCAACCCAAAGAGTGGGAAGATGACCTATGAGGGAGGAAAAACCTAGATTTTGGGATTAGGTTGTGGCTAGAGAGCCTAACCCCCTCCTATTAGCCAAGAAGGAACCCTAGGATAGGACTTTCCCTTACAAGGTAAGTACATAAATGTATTTAAGTATTGAGATAACCTTAATCCACACCTAGAGGAGTGAAGAGTTAAAGATTAAAAAAATGAAATTACTTAAATTCTTTGAACCCAAGGATGCCAACTCTGAGTGACACAACTGGTCAAGCCCAGGAGGGAAGACCAGTAAGGCACCAAGCCCAGGAGGGAAGGTGGCCTAAGTGGACGACCAAGCCCAGGAGGGAAGGTCATGAAATGGTCAAGCCCAAGAGGGAAGACCAAGAAGGCACCATGCCCAGGAGGGAAGGTGGCCTAAGTCCACAATGTAGTTGTTTAGGATCAAGCCCCTAGAGAGGAAGATCACATAGGTCAAGCCCAGGAGGGAAGACTGACATGGCACCAAGCCCTGGAGGGAAGGTGGCTTGAGCCCAATGATGGGACAACACGACATTATGTGTACTCAAAAGAGAGAGAGATGAAGGCAATCTGTGATAAAGAATTAAATAAGAGAATAACATGCTTACAATATGGGACATCTCAAAAGAAACCCTTAGGGAGGGTAGAGACCTAATGCAATCCTAGGGTCAAGTAGGGTGTATTAGAGGTACATAGGACCGATGGGATTATGAGTTGATTTACCCCTGAATGGACTAGACCATCTGGTCGGGAGGTAACATCTGAGTTTATCCAAGGTACATGACTCAGGAGATTAGCTACCTCCATGAGGATCATGTAGCCTAATGGGTGAATGTGAAAGGCACTCTCTTGATGCATAAGGATGAGATCACTCCAAAAGTACCTATACCCCTAGAGACCTCAAGGATTTGGCTAAGGCTCATAATGATACATGAGATGTAAATATAAAGATATAAGGAAGTCATGAAAACTTGAGAGAAGTTGTGCCTTAACTTAAGAGTAAGAAAAGGAACACTTGACTTCATGAAATATAAGAATGCTATGAATTTAAGAACAAGTAAGTATAGAGTCATATCGAGTATGATTCAACTTAATATGTGAAATTGAAATTAATGTGTGGATGTACTATCTTCGCTCTTGGAATGAAATGAACTCTGTGTTTGGGTTGCAGCCAAATGCTTATTTCATCTCATTATGAGGGAGGGAGATTGGATAGACACATATTAGGCTTAAAATTGAGATAATGAGGATGAATATCCTACATTGAATGTGTAATGACATGAACTAGGGTTAGAGATGTTACCTCACCCTTGTGTGAAAGTGATGAATTATAGGTTGGAAACCTAGGCAAAAAGAGAAATCACCAAGTAATAATGAAATCATCGATGATAATGAAATCAACAAGTGATGATAAGATGTGTATACTATAGATGTGGATATACTTGAATTTCAATTCAGGTGCCAATCTTAGTAATAAAATGAAAATTTTTATGCTAATGAAAAGTGGTTAAACCATCTAAATAGGGTACTAACCCTAAGTTGTGAAAATAAGATGAGCTATCATTCACCTAGGATTAGTAGGCGTGAATTTTGAGGACAAAATTCCTTTTAATGAGGGGTGAATGTAATATCCTCAAATTTTGATAAAATTGAACTATAAAATATGATGCATGAATTAAATTGATAATTCCTCAATGATTTTATTGGTGGAATAGTAATGTTAATTGCCTTTGGCGCACAAGTGCTTTTGGCACAAGACAAACATATAAAAGGAATTCATGCATTAATAAATAGTAATGACTTTTGATATTGATAAATGTTTTCCAAAGGAGAATAAAGTTTATAATGTGTTAGATAGTTAAAGAATACTTATCTTTCCATTATTAGAAACACAATGGTTGGGACACCAAATAGTGTTACATTGGGTTCTCTTTTTGGTATGTTGAAGGATAATTACAATATAAGATAATGAGAGGATTTCAAGGATAATCCAAGATAACTTGTGGATTAGATAATTAATCAAAAGGTTATCCACCTTTTTTCGTGGATGTAAGATTTGAAAAGGAACATAATCATTCCTAATTTGTTTTGGATTGTTGAAGTAAATAGAAATCCTTCTTTCTATAAAAAGAAAGTAATCACAATTATCTTGATATCCAAAAAGCATACCTAACCGATTGGGAGTCCTTGATCTAATTGGACATTAGATGGAGGGTGATGATGAGAGTAAGGGAAGGAATATACTAGTCTATACTACTGTAAAAAGAGCGAGTTTGATGTTGCACTCTCCTTAATTCACTCTCTTCTCTCCTTTTTCAAGGAATTTTGTTCCTACAAATTTTTATTCTCACATTCTCCTATTAACTTTCATTATCTTTAATTCTATATTTTTTTCTCCATCCCACAGAAATGGTTCCTTGATTCTCTCCTTTCAAACAACCAACACAAATATCTTTCATTTAAATTAACTTGTATTTTCTCCTAAGCCATTTCTCATCCATCCAACACCCTCTCCCACTCCCTCCCTCCCTCCAGTTCCTTGATTCTCTCCTTTCAAATAACCAACACAAATATCTTTTATTTAAATTAACTTGTATTTTCTCCTAAGTCATTTCTCATCCATCCAATGCCCTCTCCCACTCCCTCCCTCCCTCCATGATTCCCACTCACAAGAACAACCATCAGAGGGAGTAGTATCACGCAATTATTCCATGGAGGTCGCGGTGTCTCATCATCATCGCTACTACATCAGAGGCCAATACAACGTCTACATCACAATGCACCTAAACTACCACGGTCTGAGCTCCGTCATCCCGTCTTCATCCTTTCATGGGTCCTCTTCGCCTTCTGGTTGCCCGGTCTTCCCATTTGCATTGATAAAACATCCCTTTAGAAGTTGATTATCTTTCATTAGTTTAACTTGGGAGAAGTTTATCATTTGTGTTCTTCAGTTTTAACATGGCAATTTAGATAACAATGATGTGTAGGTGTTACATTGCAAAACCATCTCTGTTTTTGTAAAAATTATTGATACCGGCCCATAATTTTTATGTTTGATGCAGGTAAGGGTAAGGATAAAACTTTACCCTACCTTGCCTTATCCTACCCATTTACAACCCTAATTTTATTGGACACGTACATGTGTACTGCCTCCCTTTCATAAATTTTGGCACCCAAACTGATTTATCCCACTTTCTCACCATTAATGGCACCCCACTACTAAATGGTCGGTACACATTTATCACATTACTATTCTCGGTCGATAAAAATGAGCACAAGTTCACAGGGTCATCAAAAAGTCCCCACATTTTTATAGTCTCCTGATTTTACTTTCTATTTATTAGATGAGTCCTCAGTTCACATTCCTATGTTTCTTGATCCAACAAAATAATATTAAAACCAAAAATATTTAGAAAAATGATTTTCAACAATATTAGCGAAAGCACTATTCTTGGCTCCACACTCCGCTCATGTAACTGCAAATCCCCATAAATAGACTCTCTCTTCTTTTAAACTGTTCTTAATATCATAGTAACTTCCTCCAATTATTCCTTTTCAAACACAATCATGAAACATTATTCTATTTTAAACTCCAGGGATTCCTTTTCTCTCTCCAGAAACCCTTTCTGTCCACCACTCCATCCCTTACCAACATGTAAAGCATTCTCCACTCTCCATTTCATTTACAAATCCGTCATTCCACTCTCCATTCTCCACATCTCCACTCTCCATTTAAAATCCTTACATTTTCTTTTCTTTTCTACCGTTCTAATAGTTACCTTTCCAATAGATGACATGTGTTCCCATCTCTCCAACAACCTCATGATAATTATCCATAAAACCAATCCCTTCCTTAGAAATGTAACTAATCATAATTATCCATAAAACCACTCCCTTCATTAGATATATAACTAATCATCATTTCCAAAATCGTTAACCATTTTGTTCACGACTCCCTTATCCCGATCCGAAAACAATTCTGGAACCCACTCCCTCAATCTTTGACGACCTCCCTTTCAACCTTAAGATGTTGGAGTTATATGCCAACAACCATGACCGGTGTGTAGACATGTTATTATTTCAAATGAAGTCAGCCCCTCCATCATCTTCGTCCTCTAGCAAATTTGTCAAAACATGCCTAATAAAAGTATTGCTTCTTCCATCCACAACCACTCCTCTATCTACTACAAATATGCATCGGACGTGGCCTGGCATTACAAATGATTTAGGCATATTTTTTTTGCAAATGGAGGAGGTTGGGTTGTGACAACATGGCATCATTCTTAGTGGAGCATGGAAACGAAGGCTCGCGAATACTTGCAGATATCTTCATCTCTGCATATGTTGTTCCCTCTTACAACCCTTAATTTTATCTTCTTCCGATGAGGTGCTCATGTCTTTTGCCGTAAATTTGCAGAAACAATGATGTCATAAGAGCCAGGAAACTAAGGAGAATAACAGGTGCCCTCCTCCTCCACACGTAATTTTTTTTGTATTTTCTTCCTAACAATCTTCCTGATATCATCTTGTCTTTCTCCATTCTAAATACCCACGTTTAACAAAGTAATAACTACGTCCCCAACAATTACGTCCTCAAATTTCTCTCTTATTTTTTATTCTTCATTTTCTCCTCACATGGTTCTCATGCCTTTCTCATGCCTATGATCGAGTAGGAAAATGTTCAGGTTTTATGCCTACCATAGCAACTATGATGGCTTGTTCTTGGAGAGTACGTGAATCGCTTCAACGTGAGACCAGTGGCCACTGTTGGCAGTGTCCCAAATGAAAAATGTGATACCATGAAGCAAAAGGAACCTGTGAGTTGCCTCTACATTAGTCACCATCGTTAAAGTCAAGTTCAAGTCATTTCTAGGAATCCTTGCACCTGAATTAATGAATAAATAAGGGTCTTACCACCATAGATGGCTTTCTAGAAGCCGTCCTAATATTTTTCTTCTAGCATTGATTCGACCTTTGATCTGTGCATAGTCGAACAATGAAAAGGTGCGCCAAGGCATCAACAGCCACCAGGGCAATACACAACATGACTATACCAAGATAGAAAGTTTCACTAATGCAGTGAAAAGCTTCTTCAAGTCTTCACAAGCTAACCTTGATATTCTATGGGAAATTTTGGGAACCAAAGCATTTCTGAATAAGTTTAAATGTTAGACTTTGGTTTGAGCCATTGTTATTTTTTTAAGTCAACCTTTCTTTTTGTGTTCTGAGTAATTTTCTGTATACTTGGTTTCCAGGTTTGGTTTAGATGACCAAGATGACCAAGATTGTATCATAATGCAGATGTAATATATTGTATCTTCTCTTTGTATTTATTGTTGTGAGCATTATGAAATAGTAATCAATTCACTAAATTTAGGAGCCAACAAGTTTAATGTCATTGTCAGGTTTAAATATAAACATAATTATTTTTAACCTCAAGGTTGTATCTATAGCCTAAGCAAGAATATATATGATTGGTAACATAGTTGTTCCATTGTAAACTCTAGCCTCCGACCATATATAAATGAAAATATGTTTACAACCATCACTACTTATCAGAGTACATGGAAATAATGTTTCTATTTTTTTATTATATGCGTTTGGGTGTATCCGGAACAAATTCTAATATTAGCATGGTGTGTTCGGAGACCACAATAATGAGCACCTCATCATATGTCACCTCTACACGTGCCAACCATTTTCCCATACATATCAACTTATTTACCATTAGTCGTGTTGTTGTTTGTAGTCATCATTGTTTGGGAAATTGCTAGACAATGAAACTGGACAAGAAAGGAAAAAGTTAAAGAACATGGTGGACAACGAGCCAAACAACTACCATTTAGATATTATCATTAATTTTAATTTAGGTAACCTTGTTAGTTGTTTTTTTATGGATTATTGTTTCTTGATATAAAATTGGTTGGGTTTTTGATAAACCATTTGTCCTGTATTTTATATTCTTTCCTCCCTCCTTTGTCCTCCATCTAGGTAATTGATCATGTGAGGGTCTACTATAGTGACATATATTTTTGGTTTACCAATGCCATGTGTAGTGCACTTGTAAAGTTTGTTATAAACATTTGTCAACATTATATTTTCTTGTAATTCAAAGTTATGTGGATATGTCTTAGAAATATTTATAAACATATTTTTGTTCTTTTGATGTAGAAATAATGTTCATAAAAAAATTTCTATCTCTCTTTAATAGACTAAATTTATATATTTCCAGGATGTTTAGCATATTAACCTAAAAAAGGCTACAAATGCAAAATTCAGATTATTCAGGAAGAACTATAACAGCTAGATTTTAGTGAATATTTCACATTCTTATATAATTTTATTTGTACATACTCTATATGAAAACTATCTAGACAAGTTGTTCATAATTCTAGTTATATTATATACTTTTTTTATTCATAAACACATAATTTTAGAATATTTTTTTGTTAATTTTCTCAAATTATATTTGAAGCAAAACTATTTTTATTCATACTTATAAGTTACTTTACATATTCTACAATAAAGTTTTTAAGTAATATATAAATGGATTTTAATGAATTTTTATGTTCATGGCTCAAGTTTTTTTAACATTGTGATTATAACTACATGGTTTGATATGTTAAAAAAAATAATTCATGAACAATACTAAACTTATACTTTGTTATTTATATATAGTATATATTTTTAACATAGACTTGTTAAATAAGTGCATATGTAGCATGTCTCCTTATAATTTATGCTAAAAATATTAGTTAACAAAAGTTCATTATTGGATGGGAAAATTTACTCCATGTATATGTAACTCAATTCATAATAAGCAAAATTTTATCACATATAAATGAACTTGTATATATATTTTGACTACATTACACATGTCAAATTAAAAAATGTAAGGCTATTGTTTATTTTTCTTATTTTTCTATCATGGTATATTTGCCACACTATAAGTAGAAAATCATATAATAATAAAATAATAATCTCTTATTGTTGGTTATTTTAACAACTTAATTTCTCTTGTTGTGTATATAAATATAAGTAATTTCAAAATAAGCCAACATATATTTTCAATCATATGTTATCGATAAAAATAGTCACTTATTATTTTTTCATTTGTATAATATATAACAAGAAAATCAACACATATGATATGTCACATGCATGTGCACATGCACGTTCACTAGTTATATATATAAAAGACCCCCGAGCGTTGTTGAGAAGCGATGGACTTTGGTGATGCTATAGAAGCTTCATTGGGACTCCCTGCCCGTCGGCCTTCCGTGTGAGGGGGGTGACTCCATGCCGTGATTAAAGTTCTAGTCGAGGTCGACGCCGAGACAAACATGACCTCATCTCACAGTTATCCTTGGAGGTGCCTGGCTAAGCAGATATGGCGTGAGTCAGCAGGGAGCAGCCGGAGGCATCAAGCCTATGCTTGACCATGTAGCCCGAGATGAGGAGCCAATCCCCGATGGCTCTCCTTTCACGACAGAGCGGGGGGGGGGGGCTGCATGGAAGGAGGATATGGGCCTCCCCATTGGCAGAGAACAATAAGAACCTAGGGGCGGCGACGACGAGGGGACCGGACCCGACGGTCGATGCCATCAGCCGCACTACACAAGCATTAAGAGGTGTGAGGCGGGAAAGCATCATCTGGTGCTTGTGAAGCACCGCACGGACCTGGGCGGGTGTTGTGCCCTGAGAAAGAGTAGGTGGTACTGGCCAAACCTTCTCCTCACTGGAGGTTGCTAGGTCATAAGTGCAACCCTTCATCATGTGCAAACCTATCAGATGAAGAAGGAGGTTGATTGCTAGCAGTGTTAGGAGAGACGACAGAGAAGGCACCGACCTGCTAGACCAAGATGAGGGTGCCTAGCCGCCACAACTATGGAGAGGATGAAGCCTCAATGAAGGCGTCCTTGACTGAGGAGCCTTGCTCCAGGAGATCTCCACAGTGCCAAAGACGGTGGTGCGTCTGTAGGCGGAAGAGCCACAGAAACCTACACTGCCACCTTGAGTCGTTTTGATTGGAGGAGAGACCACCACAGAGGGTGAAGCCATGTGGTTGATGTTGCCCTGAGGAAGGAGAAGGAGGAGGCACTAGCATCACCAGTGGGTTGAGAACTGGCAAAGAGCTACATGTGTTTGCAGACAATTGTGTCAAGAGAGGAAAGTGCTTCACGTCTACCTTGGAGGATCCGAGGAGGGTATCCATGGTGGACAGGGTTGAGGTGACGAAGGCGCGTCGAGGTTTGTTATGTAGTCAGCGGCGTCTTCGGGCATGGCTTGCACATGCCTAGAGACACGAGGGATAAGGTGGATTAAAGTCAAAGGATGGTAACCCCCCACCTACTTATTCATGACCTAGGGATAAGTAATTCTTTTCACCTAAATCTTGATCTCTTTTTCTAGCAAGTTAATAAAAGGTTATAAAGATGACGTGGTGGCCTATGATTGGCTCAGATAAGAGAAATCTTGAAATAATCATAACTAAGTATTGGAAACTCAGATTGAGATAAGTATTATATCAAAATTGATCAAGAGAATGTGAGGAATACAAATAAAATAGTTTGAGAGTCTAGTTATTTTTCTTATTCCAAAAGTATATGCAATATGTGTTGTTATATTATTTATATAAAGGAAGATCTAGATTTGCTTTAATATGATGCCTAAATGATTATATTCATTTAGATTGAGCTAATACATGATCTTGTCATGTATAATAAGGAAATCCATAATAATGATGAATAATGGATGGTTTTAGATTAGTAATCTTATTCATTGTATTTAGGGTTTTAAAACCAATATGGACATCTTGTTATGATCATAATGTTAGTAATATGATTTAGGTTTCACGGGTAATAAGTTGATGATTAGGGTTTTACCTAATACACATAACCAAACTAGTAATCTTAGAAACCATTATATGATGGAATTAGGGTTTGTAGCCTAATCCCTAGTCCAAACATGAGATAGTCCTAAACCCTAGGTTAGGAGTACATATAGATCTAAATAAAATAATATGAATACATGGTGACACATATGTAGTATGCTTTGTTTCAGATACTTGTTGATTACATGCTTTGTTGTCTGGATGTTTGGATGCACTCTTAAAGTATATGATGTTCTTCATGATTTCTACAATGGAATAAGGTAAGTGGTTACGCTTATGATTACATATATCGAATTCCGAGATTGTCAAAGTTTCTCGATGAGATTGAACGACAAATAAACTGCTTGGTTGTTTATTTATTTCTTGAAAATGATAAAGTTCTTATGAGTATCATGTAAAGTGAATAATAATATTCTGAACCTGGGGTTAGACTGATCTTAAGGGTAATGCACACGAGCCCCAGAGGGACAGTGATTACATCTGAGGTAGTAGACCAGATATGGGTTAGAATATGAAAACAAGTTTATGTTCTTATATGCAAGATAAAGATGTTTGATTATATGTGTACTTGTGATTATTGTTTGAACCCACGTACCAGTATAGAGACATATTCTATGATAACCATTTGTGAAAGAACTTTGTGTTGATCAAAGTTCTATGGCATCTCCATGACATTAAGATTTTATGTGGAGACTTGATGATATGATTAATGAATAATATATGTCTTCCTTTACTTGGGATTTTGGGGATGAAATCCTTGTTAGGGGTTTATAACTTGTAATGACCCTAACCTGGGTTATGAGGTAACCCTATTTGTTTTGGCTAAGTAAGTTGCTTAGAACATTAATATAATCCTCTAAGGTGTTTTGTTATCATGTGACATACTTATGTTCCAAGTTTGGTCTTGATTGAATGATGTTTGAGCAATGTTCCTTTGTTTTGGACCAAAGTGCAATTTACCCAAGATGAGGGGTTATATTGAAAAATGTCACATGTTAAACATGCCTTAAGTGTTTTAGCATCATAAGAGAGAGGATGATGCTAAGTGGTGGATTTTGGAAAGCCTAAATTCCAAGTTTGAACATGTTTGAATGATGTTAGTACCTTGTGTACCAATTTTGGTACAAATTGTAATTTACCCAAAATGTGGGATTGATATGAAAATTACCACCTCTAAAATGTTCCTATTTTCTCTATGTATCATTTAGAGGAGAGATAAATAATTAGGAACCATGTTTGAATCAATTATGAGTGATGGTACTCTTGGTGATGAAATGACCAAGAAAGGGGTTGAATATGAAACCCTAACTTGAGTTGTATCAAGTTGAAAAGCTTATATATGAGTGTCTATCGGACAAGGAGCCATATGAGAAGTCCCATATCGTTTTGTGGACTCTTGGAAAAGCCCATGACGTGCAAAGCACCTCAAGGAGGTGAAGTGTATCGGTTAACAACTTTCTTAGAAAAGTTGTATCGGGTTGTGAATAAAGTGGTGATTTTGTTGATATATTTTATTCAAAGGGATAAGTAATGGACGAAAATTCATCCCTAGATTATCCTCAAGATATTTGCATGTCAAGATAAATGTTAATTCATACATGTACACGTGTCAACCAAGCATGGACACTGTCGCACCCCAATCTCACACTAACCACAACCCACGAGATTAGGGCGCGACGGATGGGATTTACACACAAGCCAAACCACTCATAACTTTTTAAACATTTAAAGAAATTAAATTGATAACCTGATTCATGCTATAAACTAAAGCTAAAAAAACTGCGGAAGCATTTTTATTAAACTGACTAGAAATATAAACAAAGTCTACAGCATATTACATTGTTCGACATAAAGTAAAGCATAACAGTTAATATACATATTTATACACATTCCACATACACATTCTCTCTCACCCACACCATGTTCCAAGGATCGAGGGGAAAGGATTAAGAGACCTCTAACTAGACTAACTACATATACCTTCTACATATTAAGCGTTAGGATGAAAAGATCCTTCCGATTCCTGTTGCTGATGTTGACCTGAAAATGTTTGAGTAGAGGGATGAGCCTACTCGCTCAGTGAATAGCATTTCATTTAGCTATCACTAAACAACTCATTAGATATATAAAATTTAAATAAAACATAAGTGCAGTACTAAGCAGGGCAGTTCTAATAACATAGCAGATTTACAGATAACAATCTCATTTCTATGCAACATTAGATATTTTAAACAAATAAACAATTATAGAGAATTGGCACAGAAATTCAAATCTCTAAACATATTAAATTTACTGTGATCCTATATGATTACATATTTATATTATTATTATGCCCTAATCATATGCAGTGTACTCTGCATACAAAGATCTGTAGCGAACTACGATCCCACCATACAAGACTTAGAGACACACCTGGGAAATTCTAAGTCTGACTGCCAGTCCTGTTCTGCTACAGGACCCACAGGCTCTCCGGCCTCACTGCACTAACTCCGAGTGCTCTAGACTCCTCCTCTAACCTGAGCACAGAGGCGGAGAGTCTACACTGGGTTACCACCGTGACACACGCACGGATTATTGTTGAATAACCCCTATTTACTCCAGTGCCACTGTGACACCGCACGGATTATTGTTGAACACTGCCTATCAATCCTCGTGCCACCAGAATTATTCAACCGGTTGATGTTGGACACGAGTTTCATCCCTAAGATGCAGACCTCTCAAAGGGGTTCTACGGTGTTAGGGCACCTAAGTCTATTAACTGATTAACATATAAACACTTAAACATGAATATCACATTTCATACTTATTTCAATGTTAAACATCCATTTCTAATCAGCGTATACATTGCAACTGTAATACAGGAAATTCCATCATTTTCATCAATCATATTACGTATTTCAAGTTCCAATGAATCTATCATACTCTATTATATGTGCTACTCTGTTTAGGAGTTATACCAACTGATACTGAAGCAATTAAACACTTAAATTGAGTTAAATAATGATTTCTGAATGAACTGCCACTCACTACTCAGAAACTCGACCGATTGGTCGGAAACTCGACCGATCACCGCACAACTCGACCGATCAGCTTGCAAACTCGACCGATCAGCTTGTCGTTCGATTCCTGTTAAGAAAACTCGACCGAATCACACACAACTCGACCGAATAGCGTACAGACTGAAAACCTAAACAGACCTACTGATGTCGATTTCACTCGAATCAGCGGGTAAGACTATAGATTTGCGCAACAAATCACCTGCAACAGATGCACACACCCACGAACTAGCTATAAGAAAGGAGGAGGATGAACTAGGGCTGCTCTTCGCGCCCTTTCCCTCTCCTGGCCGCCGTTGCTGCTAGCGCAGCTCCTGCTGCTAGCATAGCTCCGGCTACTGCTAGATCAGATGGCGAAGAAGAAAGATGAGGAGAAGACGAAGGGGCCGCAGCTGTTGGCCGGAACTGAGCTAGGGCTCCGAATCGTCCTTCTTTCCATGTCTCTCTCTCTTTCCCTCTCACGCGAAGAAGAGAGGAAACGCTCTGCGTTTCTCTCATTTTTGAAAATTAAACGAGTAAAGGAGGAAAGAAAGGATAAGAAGGAAAAACCTAGGGACCAAAACGTAAAGTCTGAGAGCTTTCAAAAACTACAAACAGGTCCCTGCATGCCCAAAAACGTACAACTTTTGACTCGAAAGTCAGTTTCAAACGATTTCTCTGGCAACGCCTCAAGCGCAAGATCTTACACATTTTAAGGGCTAGGATTCACACTACGCACATATAATATCTGTTTTAAATGTTATTGTAATGACCGTCTCGTGAAAACAGGATTAACTAATGCGGAAGCGAATTATTTGCAGCGGGTTACTGAAAATCACTAAAAATTTAAAACTTTTTGCAAAGAGATCCATTCACAGGAAAACTCTTTCATTCAGAACCAAAGTAAAACCTTACATCCTGGTTCATATATACATCTCATGTACTATTACTTCTCGAGGAATACAAACATCAACTACTCTGTCTTAACTGTACACAGGTAGTATAAAACCCTCGAGGCTTAAAGCCAAAATCTCAGATCGATCCATCAAAACATTACTCCTAGGACCCGAGAGTACAGAGACGACTCATAGGACTTTCTATATACAACTTGACAGCTCATATCCCCACCTGGGATTTACTGCTGTCCCTGCTACTGCTGTTGCTGCTCTTCCTCTGTAATAGGTTCCTTGCCTTTTCGTCGGCGATTACCTAAAAATTTAATCCCACGGGGGTGAAACAATTATAAAAATTGTCCCAGCAAGAGATATAACTCTCCGCCAGAAACATTGTTATTGCCGATAATAGAATAACACTGAGCAGTAGAATTATATTTACTCAACAGTAGGTAAATCATTGAATAAGATATGCAGAGCAGTATTCTCTATGCAATCATTTCAATTATAACTTGATTAAGCAGCAAGTCATTCATTTAAGAAGGAATATGAAGAACATGTATATCATTTATCCAACTATGATATAATAGACCATGTATCATCAATCATTGATTCTCACAATTCAACCCTAAGCAAATATGCTACACGACTGATTACGTTTTACAATCATACTTATGCCCTGAGGAGATGAGGTATACCGTTCATACTCCAACCGACCACGGTTACGTAAAGCATCGGTACCACACATAGGTCAATGGAAGAGCCGGATTCCCATGACCTCAACTATCTCGGTCAGTACGAGATAACATGCAGGACATCTTGTGTCTCTTCTAGATAGCTTTCCAGGGTATACTGGCAACATCACTATTAGAGTTATAGCCCATAGCATATACCCTCTTCAGGATATGGCCCGTAGCCAATGCCCGGTATTATTTTGTGGAGTCATGGCCCGTAGCCATGCTCTTATTGGGGTATGGTCCGTAACCAATCCCATTCATAGGACATAGCCCGTAGCAATGCCCATGGGGCATAAGGATATAATTGCCCAATTACCCCCACATATTCAAAAATATGCGTTCCGAGTAAACTCGTTTCACCATTCAGCTAATTCTGACGCTGATGGATCTGTGATCAGGGCAACTACATTATATGGTATCACTTGATTAATTAAGTACATTATCATATTCTTTTAGCATCAGCCAAGTTTCCAAACATAACTTAATAAGACAAATGCTATAAAGAAAACATGTACTATTTCCATTAATCACTTCTCAGTCTTTATAAGACATGGGGATCTTAGTCCCTCATTTCAATACTGGGAATTTTCATTCCTTTGCAACTCAATGCCATAATCATATGGTTCTGGGTATTCAAACCCTTAGCTCATCATTGAGCATTATTACCACTTTTTCAGGTAATTATCACCTTCAGGTCACCTGACCAAGGTAAATATGATGCTTATTACATAAACATCTTCTCATGGCACTTAAGGCCCATTACTTCTCTTATTACCTCATACTAGGTAATAAGGTATAGCATGGCACATAAGGCCCAATAAACAATGTCAATACATAAAATGTCATAGCTCATACCTGGCTATGTTCATCATCACATCATACCTGCATGGTTAGTACAGATGATAATACATCAATTTCATATCAGCACCATGCAAAACAATATATAACATCATTATTCAAGAGTAACACCACTATTCCCTTACCAGGGTTAGGGTTTCCCATTTCTCATTAATTCAGACCCTCTTGAGTTAACCAACTTTATCTTGTATTAAGGTATTTCCCCTCTTAATACATTCCATCACAGAATACTCACCCTTAGCATATAATGCATAGGCCACACATTAGAATTGTCCAGCTATCTCACATGATATGGACTTATCTTAGTTTAAGGCATAACTTTATTATAAAGTTGCATATAAACAATCGCAATGATACACCCTCAACTAGGGTTTCACAAAGATACACCCTCAACCAGGGTTCACAATGATACACCCTCCACTAGGGTTTCACAAGGTTACACCCTCAACCAGGGTTCACAATGATACACCCTCCACTAGGGTTTCACAAGGATACAACCTCAAATAGGGTTTACTAACATCCTAATTAGTGATTTCACATGTAGACAACCTCTTATTAAGGTTATACATTGAATCAACCTCAATTAGGGTTTACATCATGTATTGGGTCCATGCATTTGTTATGCATTAATGACTAGTACCATTAAAGGTATCTCCCACCTAATCACATTAGGTTTCAAAAAGGTTTGATCAATTAGACCTTCAATAACATGAGGTATCCAATTGAATTAACAAAATTGAACCACACTCAATTCTAATCAATGGAACTTCAACCAATTGGATCATCAACTCAATCATCATTTGAATCATGGATCACCCCTCAATTGGGACTTCAATTATGGTCTGATCTCAATGGGATTAGGGTTTATAAACACCAATTAGAGCTTTGAAGTTGATCATCAATCATGCTACTAATTGTGTTTCAATTGATTGCATTGGACCTTCAACCATTGAATTCATGGAACCAATCATCAATTAGACCTATGCCCATACTTCAATTGAGTTTAATAGGTCAACCTTAAACTAATTTGACCCTCAATTGACCCTCAATTGGTCATCAATTAGGGATTGATTCAATTGAATTAGGGTTTGGAATTGAAGATCCAACAACACTCATCAATGCAAGATTGGTTACTTTGAAACTATTGAACCATTATCCAAATTGGGTATGACCTGACCCCAAACGGTCTTGAGGTAGTTTGGATGACCTCCAAACGGTCTTGAGACCGTTTTCCCATCATATCACTCAAATCCAAGCCATCCAATTAAGGTTTGGATCATTGGATTGATCACCAAATCAGCATTGCATTGTATAACAGCTTGGTACCTTTAGACCTTCAAACACCTAACCATACTCAACCCTAGACCTCCAAACGGTCTTGGGTGACCACCAAACGGTCTTAAGACCGTTTGGATGAGCTCCAAACGGTCTTGAGACCGTTTGGCCCATCCAACCTTTGGATTCTAGTGAAAAATCATCATGGATTGGTCTATCGAGTTGATCAACAGATCAGCACTACATTGCAATATGATTAGTACCTTTGGACCTTCAATTGGTCAACTATACTTGACCCCAGACCTCCAAACGGTCTTGGGGTGATCCCCAAACAGTCTTGAAACCGTTTGGGCTAATCAACCCAAAATCTCAACTTAACTCATTGGAATTTCAGCACTGTTTTCAATTAGGGTTTGCCTAATTGAATAGCCTTCAACTCATGATTCCTTGGGAGTTAATCCCTAAAATTCGGTGATTCATTATATCACATCATTAGGAACAGTAATCCCAAACGGTCAACGCTTGGTAAACGCACTCAAATGGTCTTGAGACCGTTTCCCAAAAAGTTCAATTAAATCAGATTGAAAATCAGCACTTAATCCAATTAGGTTTCCCTAACTGATTAGGCTTGAACTCACGATTCCTTTGGAGTTAATCCCTCAAATTTGTAGGGTTATTAATAAACATAATTATGAATCGGAATCCCAAACGGTCAATGCTTGGTCAACCATCTCAAACGGTCTTGAAACCGGTTTCTCAACCAGGTCAAGTTAATCAGGTTGAAAATCAGCACATAATTCAATCCGATTTCCTAATTGATTGGCCTTCAACTCTCGATTACTTTGGAGTTAATCCCTCAAATTTGGAGGGTTATCAGCCTACATAATTAGGAACAAAATTCCCAAACGTTCAATGCTTGGTCAACCATCTCAAATGGTCTTGAAACCGTTTTCTCCCAAACGGTTTCAAACTGTTTGCCCTTAAACGGTTTGCTGAAACCGCATAGCCAATCAAATTAAAACGATTTGGAGTAGCTATCAAAACGGTTTTGCTTGGTAATTTTCTTTGGATAAGCATCTAGGATGATGTAATCATCCCCTTCCTTCGAAAAACCAAGAACAGGAACCGTTCTTGATGGAAATTGCAGCAAAGAAACAAGAGTGTATCAAATTGAAGAAATCAATCAACAAAGCATAGAGAATTGATGCAATAGCAATGTTTAAGGGTTTAAGTTATAAAACCCACCTTCAATTGAGCTCCAAAGCTCCAAGCTCACGCCATTAATGGTGGATGAAGCTCTTGCAACTCCCCCTAGGCTCGTCCTCAAGCTTTTGATTGCAAAAGTTGGCTAGGGTTGAAGAGGAGATCGAAATAAGAAGGAATCCATAATTTATTTTCGATTTCCACCATGAAATCAAGGAGAACGAAGATCAAGAGCTTACCCACAGGTTGGGGTTCGTCCTCCTGGTCCTCCCTAGCTTCCTTGATCGGTTTCCAAGCTAAGAGAAGAAGTGGGGTCGAAATAGCCTTTCATTTGGCTAGGAAAAGGCCTTTTTTATAAAAATTCAATGAAAGAGAAAATGCATTATTAAAATGCATTTAATTCCAAAATTGGTGCAGCCTCTTCCCCCTCAAATTCTCCTCAAAATCCTTAAGGACGAGGCTATCTTCATTGCCTCTTATTCCTCTCCATTATCCATGATTTAAAGAAAATCAAATTAAGCACCTTAATGCTTATTATATTAATATCCATATGTGAGTGGGTTTTCTTTTCCTTATAATAATGGTGAGTGGAATTTCACCTACTTAGGATATTTTCGTTCCTTATCTTGGAAAAGGAACGTCCATCCTTATTCAAAATAAACCCAAAACATTTTGGTAAAAAGCCCTTCAATTATTTTTATTCATTTTTTCCCTAAGTCGAATTAGGGTTTCAATTAGGCATTAATCTTGATTATTTTAATATCAAGATTCTCTCTCCTCCAACTTAATTCAAATGAGATGCCCCTCTCATTTTATTTTCTCTACATGATGCCAAGAAACATTAAGGACCTTATTGAAGTGGTAATTTGCATATTGAACCCTGGATTTTGGGTAAATTGCACTTTACTCCAAAACTAGGTTTTAATGCACAAGGATTGCTTTACAAGCTTAATCTTGGTGTCCAAGCTTGTGGAAACCATACCACTACATCATATTCATTCTTATTATGTCTCAACATCAGAGGAACATCTTATCATGTGCAATTTGCAAGTTAACCCCTCAACTTGGGTAATTTGCACTTTAGTCCAAAATAAGCAAACATTGCTTCAACATTGTTCAAACATGACCAAAATTGAAAAATAGGTTCCTCTTGAGACCTAATCACTTTTAAAAAGATAAGATTAAGCATATAATCATATTTCTTAATCAAAACACCTAGGGTTAAATCATAACCCAGGTCAGGGATGTTACAAATTATAAACCCCTAACAAGGATTTCGTCCCCGAAATCCCAGATAAGGGAAAGAGATATTATTCATTCATCATATCATCATGTCTCTTCATAACACCTCATTGTTATGGAAACATCATAGAACTTTGATCAGCGCAAAGTTCCTTCACACAATATTCTCATACAGTCAATTGAGAAGTTATCTTAAAGACATATTTAGTTGTTATGTTTATGCAAAGCATAAACCCCTAACACATGATGTTCATATCATTTTATATAATCAGACTGATTTCATAGTTGACCACTCCAGGTAGCCAATCTAAATCATCTGATAATTCTCAGATACCAGAATCTCTTACCTTAGTATGAGTCACATGTGTTGAATACACATCATATTCTCATCTTTCTTTTATCATATTTACAACTTTATAGAACAGGGATCACCTCCCTTGTTCTCTTTCTCATCATATGAGGGTCATACTTTTACTTCCTCATATACACATACTGATCTGAATTCCTATCAGATCCTTCTTTCTTGTTCTTAAGATATGATACATTTATCTGTACCATATTTCCAATTTCATGGTACTCATTAGATTGTATCAGAATGATTGCTTGATCAGGGCAATAAAAAAGATATCAATCTAAGAGTTTCCATACTCACTTTATCATCAATAGTTGTACACCTGATCAGGGTTTACAAGTACTGAGATCAAGTAGTATGCAATTACATGCTATCATATTTCTTGCTTTTCATATTATCATAACATAAGATTTAACATCCCTGGATTTTATCCAGGCATCTCTTCTATACCTCTTCCTCTTTCATGGAGGTAAGATCAATATAGAGCATTTAAAAGAATACTGAACAGAATTAAAATTCTAGTTCTCATCATTTCATCCCTATATAGCAACCAATGGGGAAAACAATATCAACAATCTTTATATTTTTATAATAAAAAGGGTTTAGTCTACTCAACATGTACACATTTATAACATACCTTGTACTCATATCATGGTCTTACTAGTCTTATTACTGAAGCAAAAACTAATCCATAGAATCTTACAGGTGAAAGCTTAAGACCTTTGCACTTACTTAGTGGCTACTTCCCTGGTACACTAGGCATTTATTGCACTATTTGTACCAAAACCTTGGCTTTTTAGAACCATTAGGCAAATGTCTCTAAAATTATAGAGATCATCACCTACTTCTCAGCTTATTGCCCCTTCTTGGGCACTACCATCACAGATTTATTATCTGTCTAAACTCATGGAAGAGTCTACTTTCTTGCCATAAGTTAATCTTTTCCATATTTCCCTTGTTCCAACATGACTAAGTCATTTAGGAATTCTTTTAAAGCTCAAGCTTTCTATATTAAGGACTGATAACCTAGGTTGTAAGCCTAGCATCCAGTCCACTCATATGCATTATTGTTGCCCTAATCTGCCCAACAAGAGCATGATCATAGGATTCTCTATCCTGATCAGGTCTTAATGGGGATTCTCAGGCACTCATTCTATTCTTGCATGATCCCTTGCACCTCTTCTTGGTGCAACAACATTGCCCTTAGTAATGTGTTCCTTGTGCTCTCCAGTCATTTTAAAACTTTACCCTTTCTCTGCACAAGAAGAAATCATTATAGGGTATACTGGAGGACACTAACACAGACTCAACAACCTTAGTCCTATGTCTCTGTAGACTCAGCGAACCTAGAGCTCTGATACCACTAAATTGTAACGACCGTCTCGTGAAAATAGGATTAACTAATGCGGAAGCGAATTATTTGCAGCGGGTTACTGAAAATCACTGAAAATTTAAAACTTTTTGCAAAGAGATCCATTCACAGGAAAACTCTTTCATTCAGAACCAAAGTAAAACCTTACATCCTGGTTCATATATACATCTCATGTACTATTACTTCTCGATGAATACAAACATCAACTACTCTGTCTTAACTGTACACAGGTAGTATAAAACCCTTGAGGCTTAAAGCCAAAATCTCAGATCGATCCATCAAAACATTACTCCTAGGACCCGAGAGTACAGAGACGACTCATAGGACTTTCTATATACAACTTGACAGCTCATATCCCCACCTGGGATTTACTGTTGTCCTTGCTACTGCTGCTGCTGCTCTTCTGCTGTAATAGGTTCCTTGCCTTTTCGTCGGCGGTTACCTAAAACTTTAATCCCACGGGGGTGAGACAATTATAAAAATTGTCCCAGCGAGAGATATAACTCTCCGCCAGAAACATTGTTATTGCCGATAATAGAATAACACTGAGCAGTAGAATTATATTTACTCAACAGCAGGTAAATCATTGAATAAGATATGCAGAGCAGTATTCTCTATGCAATCATTTCAATTATAACTTGATTAAGCAGCAAGTCATTCATTTAAGAAGGAATATGAAGAACATGTATATCATTTATCCAACTATGATATAATAGACCATGTATCATCAACCATTGATTCTCGCAATTCAACCCTAAGCAAATATGCTACACGGCAGATTACGTTTTACAATCATACTTATGCCCTGAGGAGATGAGGTATACCGCTCATACTCCAACCGACCACGGTTACGTAAAGCATCGGTACCACACATAGGTCAATGGAAGAGCCGGATTCCCATGACCTCAACTATCTCGGTCAGTACGATATAACATGCAGGACATCTTGTGTCTCTGCTAGATAGCTTTCCAGGGTATACTGGCAACATCGCTATTAGAGTTATAGCCCATAGCATATACTCTCTTCAGAATATGGCCCATAGCCAATGCCCGGTATTATTTTGTGGAGTCATGGCCCGTAGCCATGCTCTTATTGGGGTATGGTCCGTAACCAATCCCGTTCATAGGACATAGCCTGTAGCAATGCCTATGGGGCATAAGGATATAATTGCCCAATTACCCCCACATATTCAAAAATATGCGTTCCGAGTAAACTCGTTTCACCATTCAGCTAATTCTGACGCTGATGGATCTGTGATCAGGGCAACTACATTATATAGTATCACTTGATTAATTAAGTACATTATCATATTCTTTTAGCATCAGCCAAGTTTCCAAACATAACTTAATAAGATAAATGCTATAAAGAAAACATGTACTATTTCCATTAATCACTTCTCAGTCTTTATAGGACATGGGGATCTCAGTCCCTCATTTCAATACTGGGAATTTTCATTCCTTTGCAACTCAATGCCATAATCATATGGTTCTGGGTATTCAAACCCTTAGCTCATCTTGAGCATTATTACCACTTTTTCAGGTAATTATCGCCTTCAGGTCACCTGACCAAGGTAAATATGATGCTTATTACATAAACATCTTCTCATGGCACTTAAGGCCCATTACTTCTCTTATTACCTCATACTAGGCAATAAGGTATAGCATGGCACATAAGGCCCAATAAACAATGTCAATACATAAAATGTCATAGCTCATACCTGCCTATGTTCATCATCACATCATACCTGCATGGTTAGTACAGATGATAATACATCAATTTCATATCAGCACCATGCAAAACAATATATAACATCTTTATTCAAGGGTAACACCACTATTCCCTTACCAGGGTTAGGGTTTCCCATTTCTCATTAATTCAGACCCTTTTGAGTTAACCAACTTTATCTTGTATTAAGGTATTTCCCCTCTTAATACATTCCATCACAAAATACTCACCCTTAGCATATAATGCATAGGCCACACATTAGAATTGTCCAGCTATCTCACATGATATGGACTTATCTTAGTTTAAGGCATAACTTTATTATAAAGTTGCCTATAAACAATCGCAATGATACACCCTCAACTAGGGTTTCACAAGGATACACCCTCAACCAGGGTTCACAATGATACACCCTCCACTAGGGTTTCACAAGGTTACACCCTCAACCATGGTTCACAATGATACACCCTCCACTAGGGTTTCACAAGGGTACACCCTCAACTATGGTTTACTAACATCCTAATTAGTGATTTCACATGTAGACAACCTCTTATTAAGGTTATACATTGAATCAGGCTCAATTAGGGTTTACATCATGTATTGGGTCCATGCATTTGTTATGCATTAATGACTAGTACCATTGAAGGTATCTCCCACCTAATCACATTAGGTTTCAAAAAGGTTTGATCAATTAGACCTTCAATAACATGAGGTATCCAATTGAATTAACCAAATTGAACCACACTCAATTCTAATCAATGGAACTTCAACCAATTGGATCATCAACTCAATCATCATTTGAATCATGGCTCACCCCTCAATTGGGACTTCAATTATGGTCTGATCTCAATGGGATTAGGGTTTATAAACACCAATTAGAGCTTTGAAGTTGATCATCAATCATGCTACTAATTGTGTTTCAATTGATTGCATTGGACCTTCAACCATTGAATTCATGGAACCAATCATCAATTGGACCTATGCCATACTTCAATTGAGTTTAATAGGTCAACCTTCAACTAATTTGACCCTCAATTGGTCATCAATTAGGGCTTTATTCAATTGAATTAAGGTTTGGAATTGAAGATCCAACAACACTCATCAATGCAAGATTGGTTACTTTGAAACTATTGAACCATTATCCAAATTGGGTATGACCTGACCCCAAACGGTCTTGAGGTCGTTTGTATGACCTCCAAACGGTCTTGAGACCGTTTTCCCATCATATCACTCAAATCCAAGCTATCCAATTAAGGTTTGGATCATTGGATTGATCACCAAATCAGCATTGCATTGTATAACAGCTTGGTACCTTTAGACCTTCAAACACCTAACCATACTCAACCCTAGACCTCCAAACGGTCTTGGGTGACCACCAAACGGTCTTGAGACCGTTTGGATGAGCTCCAAACGGTCTTGAGACCGTTTAGCCCATCCAACCTTTGGATTCTAGTGAAAAATCATCATGGATTGGTCTATCAAGTTGATCAACAGATCAGCACTACATTGCAATATGATTAGTACCTTTGGACCTTCAATTGGTCAACTATACTTGACCCCAGACCTCCAAACGGTCTTGGGGTGATCCCCAAATGGTCTTGAGACAGTTTGGGTGATCCCCAAACGGTCTTGAAACCGTTTGGTCTAATCAACCCAAAATCTCAACTTAACTCATTGGAATTTCAGCACTGTTTTCAATTAGGGTTTGCCTAATTGAATAGCCTTCAACTCATTATTCCTTGGGAGTTAATCCCTCAAATTCGGTGAGTCATTATATCACATAATTAGGAACAGTAATCCCAAACGGTCAACGCTTGGTCAACGCACTCAAACGGTCTTGAGACCGTTTGCCCAAAAAGTTCAATTAAATCAGATTGAAAATCAGCACTTAATCCAATTAGGTTTCCCTAATTGATTAGGCTTCAACTCACGATTCCTTTGTAGTTAATCCCTCAAATTTGGAGGGTTATTAATAAACATAATTATGAATAGGAATCCCAAACGGTCAACGCTTGGTCAACCATCTCAAACGGTCTTGAAACCGTTTGATCAACCAGGTCAAGTTAATCAGGTTGAAAATCAGCACATAATTCAATCCGATTTCCTAATTGATTGGCCTTCAACTCTCGATTCCTTTGGATTTAATCCCTAAAATTTGGAGGGTTATCATCCTACATAATTAGGAACAAAATTCCCAAACGGTCAACGCTTTGTCAACCATCTCAAACGGTCTTGAAACCGTTTGCTCCCAAACGGTTTCAAACCGTTTGCCCTTAAACGGTTTGCTGAAACCGCATAGCCAATCAAATTAAAACGATTTGGAGTAGCTATCAAAACGGTTTTGCTTGGTAATTTTCTTTGGATAAGCATTTAGGATGATGTCATCATCCCCTTCCTTCTAACAACCAAGAACAGTAACCCTTCTTGATGGAAATTGCAGCAAAGAAACAAGAGTGTATCAAATTGAAGAAATCAATCAACAAAGCATAGAGAATTGATGCAATAGCAATGTTTAAGGGTTTAAGTTATAAAACCCACCTTAAATTGAGCTCCAAAGCTCCAATCTCACGTCATTAATGGTGGATGAAGCTCTTGCAACTCCCCCTAGGATCGTCCTCAAGCTTTTGATTGCAAAAGTTGGCTAGGGTTGAAGAGGAGATCGAAATAAGAAGGAATCCATAATTTATTTTCGATTTCCACCATGAAATCAAGGAGAACGAAGATCAAGAGCTTACCCACAGGTTGGGGTTCGTCCTCCTGGTCCTCCCTAGCTTCCTTGGTCGGTTTCCAAGATAAGAGAAGAAGTGGGGTCGAAATAGCCTTTCATTTGGCTAGGAAAAGGCCTTTTTATAAAAATTCAATGAAAGAGAAAATGCATTATTAAAATGCATTTAATTCCAAAATTGGTGCCGCCTCTTCCCCTTCAAATTCTCCTCAAAATCCTTAAGTACGAGGCTATCTTTATTGCCTCTTATTCCTCTCCATTATCCATGATTTAAAGAAAATCAAATTAAGCACCTTAATGCTTATTATATTAATATCCATATGTGAGTGGGTTTTCTTTTCCTTATAATAATGGTGAGTGAAATTTCACCTACTTAGGATATTTTCGTTCCTTATCTTGGCAAAGGAACGTCCATCCTTATTCAAAATCAACCCAAAACATTTTGGTTAAAAGCCCTTCAATTATTTTTATTCATTTTTGCCCTAAATCGAATTAGGGTTTCAATTAGGCATTAATCTTGATTATTTTAATATCAAGATTCTCTCTCCTCCAACTTAATTCAAATGAGATGCCCCTCTCATTTTATTTTCTATACATGATGCCAAGAAACATTAAGGACCTTATTAAAGTGGTAATTTGCATATTGAACCCTGGATTTTGGGTAAATTGCACTTTACTCCAAAACTAGGTTTTAATGCACAAGGATTGCTTTACAAGCTTAATCTTGGTGTCCAAGCTTGTGGAAACCATACCACTACATCATATTCATTCTTATGATGTCTCAACATCAGAGGAACATCTTATCATGTGCAATTTGCAAGTTAACCCCTCAACTTGGGTAATTTGCACTTTAGTCCAAAATAAGCAAACATTGCTTCAACATTGTTCAAATAGGACCAAAATTGAAACATAGGTTCCTCTTGAGACCTAATCACTTTTCAAAAGATAAGATTAAGCATATAATCATCTTTCTTAATCAAAACACCTAGGGTTAAAGCATAACCCAGGTCAGGGATGTTACAGTTATTAACAAAAGCAAGCTTATAACTTAGCAAAGCAGCTAAATCACATGCTTAACATCATACTTACAGGGTAAGCTCAACACGGGTCGTAACAACCCCCCTCCCTTATAAGAATTTCATCCTGAAATTCCTTAAAGAGAAAAGGAAACTTGCTACGCATCTCAGATTCAAGCTCGGACGTAGCTTCTTCAAGGTTATGATTCCTCCACAGAACCTTCACCAACGGTATCTCACAGTTCTTAAGCTTCTTGATTCAGTGATCAACTATCTGCAGTGGTCCTTCCACGTAGGACACATCTGTCTTAAGCTGCACCGGTACTGGATCTAAAATCTTTTTTGTACCGGGATGACACTTCTTCAGCATAGAAACATGAAACACATCATGAAGATTTGCCAACCCAGACGGCAAATCCAACCTGTAGGCTACAGGTCCAATCCTCTCAACAATAGGATATGGGCCCATATACCTAGGGGTCAACTTACCTCTCTTGCCAAACCTTAGCACTCCCTTCCACGGTGAGACCTTCAGATAAACCTCGTCACCAACCTCAAACTCAAGAGGTCGACGTCGTCTCTCTACATAACTTTTCTGCCTGTCCTGAGCAGCCTTCAACTGCTCCCTGATCACAGATATCTTCTCTGTAGTTATATCGACTATCTCAGGTCCAAGAATTTCTTTCTCGCCAACCTCATACCAACAAACTGGTGATCTACACTTCCTGCCATATAGAGCTTCATATGGGGCCATTCCAAGACTAGAATGGTAGCTGTTGTTATATGCAAACTCCATCAGGCTTAAGTGTTCTTCCCAATTACCTCTGAACTGCAGAACACATGCTCTCAGCATGTCTTCAAGAGTTTGAATGGTCCTCTCAGACTGACCATCCGTCTGTGGATGAAACGATGTACTGAACCTCAACCTTGTGCCCAACGCACGATGTAACTGATCCCAAAACCTGGATGTGAACTTAGGGTCTCTGTCAGAAATAATGGAAACTGGAATACCGTGCAATCTGATTACCTCGTCCACATATATCTTGGCCAGCTTAGGAACATCAAAGGTTGACTTGACAGGAAGAAAGTGAGCAGACTTAGTTAGTCTATCCACAATCACCCATATCGAGTCCGAACCTCTAGGCGTCCTGGGTAACCCTACCACAAAATCCATCGTGATGTGTTCCCATTTCCATTCAGGTATACGAAGCGACTGCAAGGTACCAGCAGGTTTCTGATGCTCAGCTTTAACCTGCTGACACACTCCACATCTAGCCACATACTCAGCCACATCTCTCTTCATACCAGACCACCAGTACATCTCTTTGAGGTTCCTGTACATTTTTGTGTTACCTGGATGCATGGCATACATAGAAGCATGCACTTCTTCAAGAATTTGCCCTTTCAGCTCACTGTTCCCAGGTACACACAACCTGTCATTAAGATACAACACACCATCGTCAGAAAACCTAAATTCTGTTCTTTTACCTTCCGACATATCCTGCATAACCTACCACAACTCGTCATCATTCTATTGCAACTCCTTAATCTGATCATAGAAAGTAGGTTTGACCTGCATCTGAGCAATCAACCCACTCTGTCCAGTCACATCCAAGTCTAAGTTCAACTTTCGCATATCTACAAGCAAGTCTCTCTTGAAACATGCCATAGAAAATGCATCTGCTGTTGAACTCGACTTTCTACTCAAGGCATCTGCCACAACATTCGCTTTACCAGGATGATAATCGATTGTCACATCATAATCCTTGATCAGCTCAAGCCATCTGTGCTGTCTCAGATTCAAATCCTTCTGAGTGAAGATATACTTCAAGCTCTTATGGTCTGTAAACACCTGACATGTCTCACCATACAGGTAGTGATGCCATGTCTTAAGAGCATGAACTATAGCAGCTAACTCCAGATCATGAGTAGGGTAGTTCTCTTCGTTCTTCTTAAGTTGTCTAGATGCGTAAGCCACAACTTTGCCTTCCTGCATCAGCACACAGCCCAAACCTCTCCTGGAAGCATCACAGAACACTGTATAACCTTTATCTGCCTCTGGCAAAACCAACACTGGTGCTGAAGTCAATTTCCTCTTCAAGATCTGAAAACTTTTCTCACAGTTATCAGACCAATCAAACGGTGCATCCTTCCTCGTCAAGCGTGTCAAAGGTGATTCTAGCACACTGAAGTTCTGTATAAACCTTCTGTAATAGCCTGTTAATCCCAAGAAACTTCTAATCTCAGTAGGAGTCTTAGGTTGTTCCCACTGAAGCACAGAATCAACTTTCTTAGGATCAACGCTAACTCCATCTCTTGAGATAACATGTCCAAGAAATGCTACCTCGGCCAACCAGAACTCACACTTGCTAAACTTAGCATACAGCTGATGTTGCCTCAACAACTGCAACACTACTCTCAGGTGTTGCTCATGTTGTACCTCATCTCTGGAGTAGATCAGAATATCATCTATAAAGACTACAATAAACTGATCTAGGAACGGTTTGAAAATCTGATTCATCATATCCATAAAGGCTGCTGGGGCATTGGTCAGCCCAAACGACATGACCAGAAACTCATAATGCCCATACCTGGTTCTGAAAGCTGTTTTGGGAATATCAGAAGCCTTTATCCTGAGCTGATGATATCCAGATCTCAAATCTATTTTAGAGAAGATCGTCGCTCCACGCAACTGATCAAACAGATCATCTATTCTCGGCAAAGGATACTTGTTCTTAATAGTGATCTTGTTCAGTTGCCTGTAATCTATACAGAGACGCATAGTACCATCCTTTTTCTTAACAAACAGCACTGGAGCACCCCACGGTGAAGAATTGGGTCTGATGAAACCCTTATCCAGCAACTCCTATAGCTGCACCTTGAGTTCTTTCAACTCTGCAGGTGCCATTCTATAAGCTGACAGTGCTACTGGATGACTACCTGGATATACCTAAATCTCAAAATCAATGTCTCTGACAGAAGGTAAGCCTGGAAATTCTTCTGGAAAAACATCAGAAAACTCACTAACTATCGGCACATCATAAACACTGGTGATGCTCTTCTCTTCTCTAGTGTCAACCACATGAGCAAGGAATGCTTCACATCCTTTCTGTAGCATCTTATCAGCTACTGCAGCTGATACAATGCACGTAGGCAGAACTTTCCTGTCTCCAGTAAAGACACAAGAAAATTCACCTTGTTGAAAGGTAGCTTCCGTCTTCCAACAATCGAGTTGCACTCGATATGTCTCAAGACAATCCATACCCAAGATGACTTGAAAAGTATTGACATCCAGGGGTATGAGATTAGCAGCAAAGGTGTAACCTCCAAAAGATAACAAACATCCGGGACAGAACTCAGATAAAACTGTTGGTCCACCTAGTGGAACCCTCAACACTAACTCATCTACCAACTCTTGAGTTAACAGATTAAGTTCACCAACTAGAGAACGTCGTATGAAAGAGTGAGTAGCACCCGGATCTATCAAAACTGAAACTGGTATACTATTAAACAAAATCATCTCTCCTGTAACGACTTGTGAAGAGATTATACCTTCCTGAGGTGTCAAAGAGAAGAAACGTGCTGAAGCTCTCCCTCTACCACGCTGTCCTCTCTGACCACTTTTGCCACTGGGCACACCACCACCTCTAGAACCGGAAGCCACAGAAGAACTCGGAACATCATGGTACTGAGGCTGGAAAGCTTGTGATGCTGCTTGTCGAAGCTGAGGACATTCCCTTCTGATGTGTCCTACTTGTCCGCAGACAAAACAACTTGGACCCCAACACCAACCAGTATGTGGTCTTCCACAGTTGTCACATGGCGGCATCTCCTGTTTCTAGGGACCTGTCACTGACATTGATGACTCAGAAGACCGTCCACTAGACGTGCTGCCCCATCTCCCTGGGTTGTATCTCCCTCTGCTTCTAGAAGAAGTAACATCCTCAGATCTCTGTCTACTAAAACAGCTAAAGCCACGCCCGAGTTTAGAAAAGAAACCTCTACCTACACCTCTATATCCACTACTGGACTGTCCTCTACTGAAATCTGCAGATCTCTTCTTGGACTCAGGCACCTTGTCAGCATTCACAGATTCTTCAACCTGTCTAGCAGCCTCAACAAATTCACCAAAGTTCTCTCTGTTCCTCCTACTAGTAGCAGAAACTGTATGCTGAATCTCTGGCCTCAGTCCTTCTTGAAACCTCCTGCATCTCTCTATGTTGTCGGGAACAAGCTGCGGACAGAAGTTTGCCAACCAGGTGAAAAGCGCTTCATATTCTGTAACTGACATGCTTCCTTGCTTAATGTTCTGTAACTGCCTGGTTTTCTCATTAATGAAAGTGGGTGGATAAAATTTAAGATGGAACTCCTCAGAGAAATCCTGCCAAGAAAGCTCTGTACCTCTCCTCTTATCCTCCACACCCTGCCACCACAACTCTGCATCGCCTGTCAGAAGATAAACTGTGTGATTAATCTTCTTCTCTTCTGGAAGCTCCATCAGGCGAAAGACCTTCTCTATCTGTCTCAACCACTCATCATCCTCAGCGGGATCTGTAGTGCCACTAAACTTTGTGCCACCGAGCTTCTTCACAAGCTCATAAGATTGCATCAGATCCTTACTACTGGTAGAAGTAGAAGCTCGCCTATCAGCCTTATACCTCTCTCTGGTCTCCGGAAACATCCTGTACATACGGGATGCTTCATCCACATGGTCACCACCACCTGGACTCAAGTACAGTGGATCAGGGCCAACATGGCTCTCGGCCTGATCATCACAATCAAAGCCTCTTTCTGCCATCTGCAATGATATAACAGAATATTTCCTGTTAGAAAACTACAGATAGATGAAAGACACCTAAACCTTAATCCTATTGGTCTCTTATTGTCCCCTGACTTGGACTCTGAGTAACTATGTACTCAACCTAGGCTCTGATACCAAAAGATGTCGCACCCCAATCTCACACTAACCACAACCCACGAGATTAGGGCGCGATGGATGGGATTTACACACAAGCCAAACCACTCATAACTTTTTAAACATTTAAAGACATTAAATTGATAACCTGATTCATGCTGTAAACTAAAGCTAAACAAACTGCGGAAGCATTTTTATTAAACTGACTAGAAATATAAACAAAGTCTACAACATATTACATTGTTCGACATAAAGTAAAGCATAACAGTTAATATACATCTTTATACACATTCCACATACACATTCTCTCTCACCCAGACCATGTTCCAAGGATCGAGGGGAAAGGATTAAGAGACCTCTAACTAGACTAACTACATATACCTTCTACATATTAAGCGTTAGGATGAAAAGATCCTTTCGATTCCTGTTGCTGATGTTGATCTGAAAATGTTTGAGTAGAGGGATGAGCCTACTCGCTCAGTGAATAGCATTTCATTTAGCTATCACTAAACAACTCATTAGATATATAAAATTTAAATAAAATATAAGTGCAGTACTAAGCAGGGCAGTTCTAATAACATAGCAGATTTACAGATAACAATCTCATTTCTATGCAACATCAGATATTTTAAACAAATAAACAATTATAGAGAATTGGCACACAAATTCAAATCTCTAAACATATTAAATTTACTGTGATCCTATATGATTACATATTTATATTATTATTATGCCCTAATCATATGCAGTGTACTCTGCATACAAAGATCTGTAGCGAACTACGATCCCACCGTACAAGACTTAGCGACACACCCGGGAAATGCTAAGTCTGACTGCCAGTCCTGTTCTGCTACAGGACCCACAGGCTCTCCAGCCTACAGGCTCTCCGGCCTCACTGCACTAACTCCGAGTGCTCTAGACTCCTCCTCTAACCTGAGCACACAGGTGGAGAGTCTACACTGGGTTACCACTGTGACACACGCACGGATTATTGTTGAATAACCCCTATTTACTCCAGTGCCACCGTGACACCGCACGGATTATTGTTGAATACTGCCTATCAATCCTCGTGCCACCAGAATTATTCAACCGGTTGATGTTGGACATGAGTTTCACCCCTATGATGCAGACCTCTCAAAGGGGTTCTACGGTGTTAGGGCACCTAAGTCTATTAACTGATTAACATATAAACACTTAAACATGAATATTACATTTCATACTTATTTCAATGCTAAACATCCATTTCTAATCAGCGTATACATTGCAACTTTAATACAAGAAATTCCATCATTTTCATCAAGCATATTACGTATTTCAAGTTCCAATGAATCTATCATACTCTATTATATGTGCTACACTGTTTAGGAGTTATACCAACTGATACTGAAGCAATTAAACACTTAAATTGAGTTAAATAATGATTTCTGAATGAACTGCCACTCACTACTCAGAAACTCGACCGATTGGTCGGAAACTCGACCGATCACCGCACAACTTGACCGATCAGCTTGCAAACTCGACCGATCAGCTTGCTGTTTGATTCCTATTAAGAAAACTCGACCGAATCACACACAACTCGACCGAACAGCGTACAGACTGAAAACCTAAATAGACCTTCTGATGTTGATTTCACTCGAATCAGCGGGTAAAACTATATATTTGCACAACAAATCACCTACAACAGATGCACACACCCACGAACTAGTTGTAAGAAAGGAGGAGGACGAACTAGGGCTGCTCTTCGCACCCTTTCCCTCTCCTGGCCGCCGCCGCTGCTAGCGTAGCTCCAGCTACTGCTAGATCAGATGGCGAAGAAGAAAGATGAGGAGAAGACGGAGGGGCCACAGCTGTTGGCCAGAACTGAGCTAGGGCTCCGAATCGTCCTTCTCTCCAGGTCTCTCTCTCTTTCCCTCTCACGCGAAGAAGAGAAGTAACGCTCTGTGTTTCTCTCGTTTCCGAAAATGAAACGAGTAAAGGAGGAAAGAAAGGATAAGAAGGAAAAACCTAGGGACCAAAACGTAAAGTCCGAGAGCTTTCAAAAACTGCAAATAGGTCCCTGCATGCCCAAAAACGTACAACTTTTGACTCGAAAGTCAGTTTCAGACGATTTCTCTGGCAACGCCTCAAGCGCAAGATCTTACACGTTTTAAGGGCTAGGATTCACACTACACACATATCATATCTGTTTTAAACGTTATTAACAAAAGCAAGCTTATAACTTAGCAAAGCAGCTAAAACACATGCTTAACAGCATACTTACAGGGTAAGCTCAACACGGGTCATAACAGACACGTGGCACCTAGTAGCTCAAATTGATGACACCTCATTTTCACACTTCTTCATGAACAACAAGTATATATACCCTTTCTTTCACCCCTTTAGTGAACCTTTTCGAATCCTACCACCTCCTTGCTCTTATATATAGTGCATGGAGTCTTGGTATCGTGCATGGGTGAAGTGATATCGTTTATAGGGCCTTGGTATCGGACATAGCAAGTGATATCGGCCATAGCAAGTGATATTGGCCATAGCAAGTTGATATCGGCCATAGTGGAGTTATATTGGCCACAAGTGAAGGGGATATCAGCCAAGAGTGAGGACATATCGTGCATGATTAGTGAGGTATCGTGCAAAGGTTCTAAGGAGAAATAAGGAGCTCAAATCTTAACCCTAAGGTAAGGTCATGACCATCTTCAACCTTGGATTGAAGCATGGATCTAGGGTTATGATCTTACTTTCTTTCGTTCTTCACCAAGTGCTTAACTATGGTGATTTCTTGTCTATGGAGGAGTTGTGAACGAGACCTTGACCTTGGAGAAGTTCTTCTTCAACCTTAGAACGTGAAGCTTTGGAGCTTGGATCTTTGAAGTTGTTCACAAGGTGGGTTATATAACTTGAACTCAACCATGTTATTATTCATCACCTAAATTTATATACTTAATGATCTACTTTTAATTCTGAAATTTTCTGAAATAGTTGATGACATTATGATTTCTAGTAGTTTCTTAGACCTATTTCCATGAACTATAATAGTTATAACGAAGGTCTAGAGCTTGAAGAAGATGGTATCACCTTATAAAGTGATATCGGGTTCAAGCACACAAGCAAGCATCTCTAACCTGATATGGTGATGCACCTACTTCACTAAAATGATATGGATATAGTTTTATACTTTATTGCACGATATGGTAAGTTAGTATACACCTCTTTCATGATATGACGTCAAACATACACCTCAAAAATGATATTGGGTTAAGCACACACCTCTTTGCATGATATGGTGAGAAGCACACACACACCTCTTTGCCCGATATGGTATGAAGCACACACACACCTCTTTGCCCGATATGGTGTGAAGCACACATACAACTCTAAAGTGATATGGTGAGCAATCACACACCTCTTTTCCCGATATGGTGTAAAGCGCGCACACACCTCTTTTCCTGATATGGTGTGAATCATACACACACCTCTCTACCCGATATGGCAGGCACACATACACCTCTAAAGTGATATGGGTAGAAAGCACACACCTCATACCCGATATGGTGGAAGCACCTCAAAACCCATATGAAGGAATGTACCTTAGATGCAATGTACTTGATAAAGTAAACATGAAGTGTCTTATATCAAGTCATACATTAAGAAGTATGGAGTTTAACGAATATTGATTAAGTAGGCTAATGAACCTTGAAGGAACGGTTGAGCCAACTTAATAAAGTATGAAGTAATCAACATCCTAGTAAGGATGAGAGAGAAACTCATACTTCTATGATAATCATGAAATGAGCATACATTGATACTCCTAATATGTGTGGAGACTAAATTAGAGTTTGATTCTTGATAAATGTATTTAAAAACCCTAGATGGTTTTATAAGAGAAACCTTAACCCTAATGAAGGGTAATTATAAGAGTTTAATTTATAATTGGTTAATAAAGGGGAAACCTTAACCATATTAAAACCATGTTGGTAGCATGAGATAATGAGTATAGCTAAGTATGAGCTATGATGTTACATATAATACAATTTAATGGGCCTTGTGAGCCATGTGATTAGTTGTTGCCTAGTGAGAGGTGACAAGATGTTTAATGGGCCTTGTGAGCCATGTGATTAGTTGTTGCCTAGTGAGAGGTGACAAGATGTTTAATGGGCCTTGTGAGCTATAAGAATAGTTGTTGCCTAGTGAGAGGTAACAAGATGTTTATAAAAGTCTCATGTAAGAAATGACAATGTTCAAATAAACTAGGAAATGGAAACCTAGTAACATAATAATATTAATAAATGGATACAATAATAATAATGAAATCTTAATCATACATACTTTATGTTTATAGCCAAATAAGGGCTATAGTGTTTTGAATATGTTTAAAGGAGATAAGAGGAATACTTGTATTATTTATAGGATGTGAATAAGTATGATGGCTTGGCTAAGGTATAATGCCTAGTAAAGGTGATGTGGTATTCAGTGATGAGATGCACATGATTGGCATAGTCGAATGCCTAGAATAGATGCACAGTATTGGCATAGTCCAATGCCTGGAATAGTTTCACAGGATTGGTAATAACCCAATACATGTCTGTTAATCATAGGATTGGTAATAACCCAATGTCTAACTGTTAATCACAGGATTGGTAATAACCCAATGTCTGGTTGTTAATCATACGATTAGTAGAGTTCAATACCTAGTTGTTATGTTAATCACAGGATTGGTAATAACCCAATACCTGGATGTTAATCACAAGATTGGTAATAACCCAATGCCTAGTTGTTAATCACCGGATTGGTAATAACCCAATACCTGGATATTAATCACAGGATTGGTAATAACCCAATGTCTGGTTGTTAATCACAAGATTGGTAATAACCCAATGCCTAGATGTTAATCATAGAATTGGTAATGACCCAATTCCTGACTGTTAATCACAGGAATGGTAGAGTCCAATACTTGGCTGTTAATCACAGGATTGGTAATAACCCAATGTCTGGCTGTTAATCACAGGATTGGTAGAGTCCAATACTTGGTTGTTAATCACAGGATTGGTAAAACCCAATACCTGACTGTTAATCACATGATTGGTAATAACACAATGCCTGGTTGTTAATCACATGATTGGTAATAACCCAATACCTGGCTGTTAATCACAAGATTGGTAATAACCCAATGCTTGGCTGTTAATCACATGATTGGTAATAACCCAATACCTGACTGTTAATCACATGATTGGTAATAACCCAATACCTGACTGTTAATCACATGATTGGTAATAACCTGATGCTTGGTTGTTAATCATATGATTGGTAGAGTCCAATACCTGGCTATTAATCATAGGATTGGTAATAACCCAATGTCTAGTTGTTAATCACAGGATTGGTAGAGTCTGATACCTGGCTGTTAATCACAGGATTGGTAATAACCCAATACCTGGATATTAATCACATGATTGGTAATAATCCAATACCTGACTGTTAATCACAGGATTGGTAGAGTCCAATACTTGGCTGTTATTTACATGATTGGTAATAACCCAATGCCTGGCTGTTATCACAGGGTTGGTAATAACCCAACACCTGGTTGTGATCAAAGGATTGGCATTGTCCAATATCTGGAATAGTTGCACAAGATTGGCAAATCCAATACCTGGAACTGATTATGATGATGTACATTCACATGACTGGTACAATTTCATATCTGGTTAACAGATTGGATGAGGCCAATAGATAGAAATGAGAATGATTCATGGATGTCATACCATGATAATGAGTATCACTAGATAAGCTTGAGATGTTGATATAGTATGATGGGTAAATGATATACACGTTCTTCATATTCCTTATAAAGTGAATAGATGAATTACTGCTCTATCATAGATAGTTGCAATGCTTTAAAATATGATAATGTTCTAAACTAATTATCCTCTGCTCAGTTTAATACTATTTAATTATGATAATAACATTGTTGGTGGAGAGTTATATCTCTCGCTGAGACACTTGTCTCACCCCATGGGATCCACATTTTTTTAGGTCGACGTGCACGAGGGGGATTGAGACCATGTTGCAGAGAAAGAACAATAGCAGCAGGGATAGTAGTGACAACTTAGGTTGAGTGTACTGTCTGTCGTGTCTTGTATATAGAAGTCCTATGTGTCATCTCTGTACTCTCAGGTCCTTGGAGTTGGTTCGTACTGGTTTCATGAATGATATGAGATTTTGGCTTGAATGACTTGAGGTTTTATGTTGCTCCAGTATGTGTTTTGATAGAGCAACTGTTATATGTTGTCCTCGAGATGAGATGAAGCAATGTTGTACAATGTGAATCATGATATATATGAGTTTTGGATCTTTAAGTAAAAGTTTTCTGGACAAGGATCTCCTTGCAAAAAAATGGATTTAAATTTTAGTGTTTTTGTTAATATGTTGTTTATGTTTATTCCGCTTAATTAGTAACGATTTGTTTGTCGTTTTGGCAACTGTCGTTACAATTTGTTGAATGGTAAAACGGGTTCCCCGCGGCATAACCCAGAGTGCATACTTTTGAGTATGTGGGGGTGTAAGTATGGACGACCATGTGTGAGTCGATCCCCTTACGAGCCCGAAATGAATAGGGATTTGCCTATATGTCATATCCTGGATCGAGTGCGACTTCAGTCATAGACTCTATGTTAAGCACGGTGAACTGGCCCGTGGCTCAGAGTATGGTGATTGTGTCACCATGACTCAGTAATTTTATAACTAGGGACGGTTGTTAGTAGATGTTTCCCTCTAAGAGAGTGCAGTTGACGTTGTAGCTCTAAGCGAGGATGCCTACATACCCTGGCACAACTATTTACAGCCGACACAAGATGTCCTACTAAACTTAAGTGGTCTCGTACTGACCGAGACAAGTGAGGTCATAGAAACTGGCTCTCCCATTGACCTTGTATGGTACCGACTGGTGAGACATTTGTGTTTGGTTGGAGATGAACGGGGTACGCTTCATCTCCTTAGGGCATAAGTGTGATTGTTAAAATATGTTCAGCTGTGTAGCATATCTACTTAAGGATCGAATACGAGAAATATTGTTTGATGCGCAATTTAGTTATACATCTTAGTTGATAGATGATATTTATGTTTCTTTGCATTCCTTACAAAGCAGATAGATGATTTATAACTCTACCATGGGTAGATGCAATGTTCTCCTTAAGAAAGGAGATTACTTCATTTTATTCATACAATGAATTATCCTACCTGTTAATATAAAAAGAACCTCTGCTCAGTTTATAAATGCTTAATCTATGATTATAATATGGTCAGCGGAGAGTTATATCTCTCGCTGGGACAATTATCTCACCCCGTGGGATCTACATTTTTTTAGGTAGACATGCACGAGATGGCGAAGATCTTTCTACAGAGGAGGAATAATAGCTGAGGCAACAATGATATCTCAGGTTGAGTGTATTGTCTGTCATGTCTTGTAGATAGAAGTCCTATGTGTCGTCTCTGTACTCTCAGGTCCTTGGAGTTGGTTTGTAATGGTTTCATGAATAATCTGAGATTTTGGCTTGTATGCCTTGAGGTTTTATGTTGCTCCAATATGTATTTTAATAGAGAAATTGTTATATGTCATCCTCGAGATGAGATGAAACAATGTAAATCATGATATGTAAGAGTTTTGGATCTTTCAGTAAGAGTTTTCTAGACAAGGATCTCCTTGCAAAAAAATGGTTTGAAATTTTTGTGATTTTTGACAATCCACTGTTTATTCTGCTTAATTAGTAATGATTTGTTTGTCAGTTTGATAATGGTCGTTACATCAGCAATTCATCTATTCATTTTATAAGGAATATAAAGAACATGTATAACATCTATCCATTTAAGATGCATTAAGAAATGTAACATTAACCAATGATTTCCGTATTCCATCCTTAAGCAAATATGCTACACGGCTGATTACATTTTACAATCACACTTATGCCCTGAGGAGATGAGGTATACCGCTCATACTCCAACCGATCACTGCAAAGTCAAAATCGGTACCATACAAGGTCAATGGAAGAGTCGACTGCCATGACCTCTACCATCTTGGTTAGTGTGAGACCACAAGCAGGACCATGTCAACTGTAACATCCCTGACCTAGGTTATAAGCTAACCCTAGGTGTTTTGCCTAAATATGTAATTAAATCCTTGTGATTAACTTTGGGCATGTAATTAAGTTTCTCATAAACATATATTTCAGTTTTTGCTCCTTTTTATATAAAGTTGTAGCATTGTTTTGTAATACAGGGACCTATGTGCAAATTACCCAGTTAGAAGGATTAACTTGCAAATTTCACATGTTAAGATGATTCTCTGATGTTGAGACATCATGAGAATGATTATGTTGAAGTTAGAGGGATTTCCCAAGCTTGGGCACCAAGGTGCAGCTGTGGAAGCAATCTCGGTGCTTGAAACCCTAATTTGGGGTAAAATGCAATTTACCCAAATTAAGGGATGCAATTTGTAAAATATATCATCTAATGTATCTATTAAGACTCTTGTCATCATTTAGAGAAGAAATTATGAATAGGTCACCTCAATTGAATAAACAAGTTATGAATTACACCTTTGCGATTGAATAATCAGGGTGTATGTGCAATAGCCCTTTTACGGGTATGTTTAAGTAATAAGTTGATCTTCTTTGCTCTCATTTCTTGACCTTAAGAGGAAGTTGTCCTTAAAATAAAGAAGAGAGGACGAGCTATGAAGGGTGGAGGGACTTAGTTGAAATTATGGAGAATTTATGAACTTATAATTAGAACCCCACCCCAAGTATATATACACTCCACCTCTCTAAGCAAGGGAACTTTCCCTTCATTTCCTTACTGTTCTATTCACCCAAAAACGACCAAGGACTGCCTTGGAGCTAAGGAGGACGACCAAGGGTGCAAGGTAGGTTTGGATTCCTCTTCTTGCCTAAATTCATCGTTAAAACACGAATTCAAGGTCAATTTCATGGCTAGCTCTCATGGCTCTATCTTTCTAGCCATCTTTTCTTGACTTTCCCTGGAGGTTTTCACCTTGGCCAACCTCTGAGAGCTCAAGGACGCCATTAAAGCTTGGAGCTCAAGAAGCAAGCTTTAGGCGGGTTTTATAACTCTAAACCCATGCTTTGTTATATACATCTTGATTATGCATGTAGATGATAGTTCTTCTTCTTCCCTACTTTCCTTTGCTATTTTGCAAGCAAATCCGTGGGAAATCCTTGCTGTTCTTGAGCTAGGAGATGAAGACGTTAATTCTGAGAAAAATCCACCGCTTTTCACTTTATTAAACGGTATCCCCAACTTGCTCTCTCGGTCTCAAGACCGTGAGGTGAGCAAACGGTCTCAAGACCGAGAGAGGGCAAACGGTCTTCAAGACCGTATAGCAGCGTTGACCGAGCATGGACCGTATAAGAAACCTGTATATAATTATGTAGACTAATCACCCTCAAAAATTGAGAGGTTAACTCCAAAGGAATCGGGAGATATGGCCTTTTAATCAACAACTTCAATTGAATTTATTCCTGATTTCCAAACGGTCTGAAATAGCCTTTTTGGGAAAACGGTCTCAAGACCGTGTAAGGTCGTTGACCAGGCATTGACCGTATGAGATTATTGTTCAAAATAATGTTAATTAACAACTCACCAAATTTGATGGACTAATTCCAAACGAGCTAAGAGTTGAAGGGTGATTACTAGAGTGAACCCTAATTGAAATCAGTACTGAAATCTCAATAAAACAATGAGTGTTTTTGGGTTGATTGACCTAAACGGTCTCAAGACTGTTTGGGGATCAACCAAACGGTCTCAAGACCGTGTGGGCAATCACCCAAGACCGTGTGGAGGTCTGAGGTCAAGAATAGTTGACCAATTGAAGGTACAATAATACCAAATTACATTGCAATTAAATATTGATATGATAATCAATTCAATGGATCCAACCTTGAAGAATTTTCACTAGAATCCAAAAGTTGGATGGGAAAACGGTCTCAAGACCGTTTGGAACTCATCCAAACGGTCTCAAGACCGTGTGGTGACAACCCAAGACCGTTTGGAGGTCTAGGGTTAAGGTAATTTGATCAATTGAGGGTCCAATTGCAATAAGTTATTAAATTAATCAAAATACTGATTTGTGACTCAATCAAGGTTCAATCCCTATCAAATCACATTAGATCTTGATGAAATCTTGGGCAAACGGTCTCAAGACCGTGTAGAGTTCATCCACACGATCTCAAGACCGTTTGGGCCAAGTTTGGGCCCAAGTGGAGCTCAATTGAAGGGTTCAACCTTGAGTTGATTCACATTGTTGAGTGTTGATGGCTGAACATTGATAGACCTTAATTGAATCGACTTCAACCCTAATTGGTTAACAATTGAGGGTCAATTGAGTGACCAATTGGTTAAACATAACCCTAATTGACTTAATCCATAAGTGGTTACCATGGCTTTGACCTTTTGGGGGCTTCAACATTGATAAACATAATCAATTGAAAAGCTTGAACCTTGTTGAAGGACCAAACGGTTGAGACCATGTGAGCCTCACGGTCTCAAGACCGTTTGAGGGCTCACGGTCTCAAGACCGTTTGAGACATCACAGTCTCAAGACCGTGAGAGGTCTCATGGTCTCAAGGTCGAGAGACATCAAACGGTCTCAAGACCGAGAGACATCAAACGGTCTCAAGACCGAGAGACATCAAACGGTCTCAAACCATGTAAGGCATCTCGGTCTTGAAGTCAACATGGTTAAACGGTCTACACCCCCTCTCGATTTGGGCTCACGACCTTGAAGGTCACACGGTCTTGAAGTCAACCAAAGCAAATGGTCAACCCATCCAAACGGTCTCAAACCGTTTGGATGTTGAAGGTTGAGATCGTTTAAGGTGTTCAAAGGTTAACTTCACTTAACCAATTGGAGATGTAAATGGTTCAAAGATGCTCTAACCTAAACCCTAATGATAACCTAGGACATTAAGGGATCAAGTGACTAATGATTTGAACCATGATGGTGATCAATGGGGTGAATTACCAAAATACCCTTGAAGGGTCAATTGAGTAATACCTTGATCAAATCAAACCCTAATCACATGTTAGTGATGTTTTGGCTATGTTAGCCCATGATGACTTATTTCAACTTGATCTAGAGTGATGTTATCACCATCTACTAGTATGAGGAGAGAGAAAGTACTTCTAGGGAGAGAAAGTACTTCTAGAGAGAGAAAGTACTTCTAGAGAGAGAAAGTACTTCTAGAGAGAGAAAGTACCCTTTTTAGGTGGAAACTCAATTAAAGAACCTTCAATACACATTAATGTGCATAATTAGGGTATGATCCACCTGTGTAAGATCATGGAAACCCTAATTATGATGTATGATGAATCTTAAGCCAGTCTGAGAGCATCAATGATGATGTTCCACATACATGATGATGTTATGAGTTCAATTCACTTCAATGTGAATAGTAAACCCTAATTCAAGGGTAATGGCATTCAATGTGATTAGTAAACCCTAATTCAAGGGTAATGACATGCTTTATGAGTATTAAACTCTAATTGATAAGAATCAGAGAACTTAGCTCTTATGATAAGAGTGAGAAGTATATTCCTTGTTTTAAATTACCTTTATCAGTTGAACTAACTATGCAGGTCCTGATATGAAGGTGATCATATCCAGGTATGGATGATGATACTGTATTCATTAAAAGCATGTAAAGGATTTATGAATAAGTAAAATATTATGATGCCTTGTCAGTGGCATCCTATGAGTTAATGGGCTGTAAGAGCCATGAATACCACCAAGTCATGCTTCAGAGATGACTGGTGATGAGTATAATGAGAAATGATGATTGATGTGAGTTAGGCTTGTTACATTTAGTATTCTCCTTTCATAGCTGTTATGCTACTGTTATTGTTTGAAGAACAATGTGTGATGATTTAATGAATACTAAATGTACCTAACTAATCAAGTATAATATAGAGCCCTGATCATAGATCCATCATTGTCAGAGATCAAATGATGGTGAAATAGGATTTCCTAAAGGAGCTCCTGGAACACATACTATTGAGTATGTGGGGTATATGGATGTGTAGAACCTTACATCCTAGTGTAGGTGATTGATGTAGATGTGTAATTCGTCAACCCTTCACTACTAAACCCTACCGTATCAGTGGAAGGTAAACATGAAACCTCCTGATGATGAAGAAAACATAGATATCCGTATCAGTGGAGATAAACATGAAAACTCCTGATGACGAAGAGAGTACAGAACGCCACTGTAACTCTAAAATAGCGAAGGACCAGTTTACCCTGGTGAGCTATAATAAGTAGAGACACAAGATGTCCTACAAGTGATCCTCTTACTGACTGAGGAAGATGAAGGTCATGAGAATCCGGCTCTCTTAATGACCTATGTATGATACTGATGTGACTTCTCAGCGATCAGTTGGAGTATGAGTGGTATGCCTCATCTCCACAGGGCATAATGTTGTTTTTAAAACATAATCAACCACGTAGTATACCTGCTAGAGATAACTACGAGTTAGTTGATTGATGATACACTGTGATAGTGCTTATATTTCTTCATGTCTCTTAAATGTTGAGCTCTTGTTTATATAGAAGCAACTGTTATTGAATACTTTGAAAGCTTTACTGCTTAAGATATTCTTTGATGTTATAATAAAGCTTCTGGCGGAGAGTTATAACTCTCGCTGGGACAATTGTGTAAAATTGTCTCACCCCGTAGACTTCAACTTTTTAGGTGGACGTCGTAGACAGAGGAACCGGTCTACAGGTGACCAATCTCAGCAGCAGCAGCAGCACCAGGAGCAGCAGTAATCTCAGGTGGAGATTTAGCCTGCCATGTGGTGTAGTTAGAGTCAGTCATATGTGTCCTCTGTACTCTCAGGTCTTGGAGTCTTTTGTGTGAGTTCTTGAGATTTTGTATCTTGATGTATATAATTACTCAAGAAGTAATTATCATGAGATGTAAACAGTTTATCTCTTGTTATGAAAGAAGTTTTTATGGATTCAAGCTCTTGTCCTGAAAAGCTTTAATTTCCCGTGATTTTGTCTGCCGCTGTTTATCGAATCGCTTCCGCTAAGTTTACTTCGAGATTATATCACGGTTTGGAGATCAGAGCCCACAATTAGTGGTATCAGAGCTCTAGGTCAGTTGATTCTACAGAGGCATAGGACTTAGGATGTCGAGTCTATCTTTAGTACTCCTTCCTTATCTAATAGAATCTTCTGCTCCTTAGGAGAAGAAGATACATAAGAATGGCTGAGCCACATGATGAGTACGTGGCGGAGAGTAGTGCTAGTGCACCTCGAGGCGGTGCAAGGGTGCCAGAAATAGAACAGCCTGCACCTGAGTCACCAAGAGAGCCACCCCAGTTTGACCCAGCTGACATGGGTAACCCAGCTGTACAGACGATGTTCAGGCTGTTTATGACTTCCATGACACACATAACCGACAGGATGCCCATGCCTGCACCTAGGGCACCTGTCCATCCTGAAGCACAAGGTATCGGTAAGACGTTCAAACGAATTCGTCGTATCGGAGCTACCGAGTACTTCGGGACTGCCGACCCCGCCAATGCTGACCTTTGGTTGACAGAGTTGGAGAAGGCTTTCAGGATTCTTATCATCCCGGAAGCTGAGAAGGTTAGACATGCTATCTATCTTCTCAAAGGTAGTGCTGGTCACTGGTGGAACATGGAAGAGCAGAAGAGACCTGGAGTAGAGTTCTCATGGGAAGAGTTTTGTCGGGAATTTATCAATAGATATTTTCCAAAGACCTTCCTAGATGAGAAGATCTCTCAGTTTGAGAGACTAAGGCAGGGTATGATGAACATTAGCGAGTATGAAGCTAAGTTCATGGAGTTGCTGCAGTTCTGTCCGCACATGGCTGCCACAGAGGAGGAAAGAATCAGAAGATTTGAGAAGGGTTTGAATGTTGATATGTCAACCCCCGTGTCTGCCTTAGAAAACCGAGAGAGATTCTCTACCTTAGTTGAGTCGGTCTGAAGGATAGAGAGATCTGTGGTTGAGAAGAGACAAACTCAGAAAAGATACCCACAGTTCCAGGGTTCTTCATCTAGGGATTCCAAGAAACCTAGATTCTCTGCACCTAACCCTCCACCACCCAGATCGAGTTTTCAAACTCAATGGACACCGAGCAGAGGTAGAGGACGGAGTCAACCGCTTCAAGGAACTCATAGTTCTGCATCAGTGTCAGTTATTGGACCACCCCGACCACAACAACAGGAGAGGAGTTGCTACAACTGTGGTAAGGTGGGACACTTGATGAAGGATTGTCGTTCTAGGCCTGTCAGTGTGACACAGCCTCCGAGACAGAATCAACAGGGATCTCAGAGTAGACAACATCAAGGAGCAGCTCGAGGACATGGACAAGCATCTCAAGCTGGATCATCAGCACCACCTCAACACCAGGAGACTACGAGGTTCTATGCTATGAACCCACCTGAAGCAGTGGTCAATCCACGAGTAGTGGCAGGTCAGATGAAACTTTTATATTCTGATATGTCTACATCATGTGTTGTATCTGTTCTGATTGACCCGGGTGCTACGCACTCTTTCATCACTTGTAAAGTGATCCGTAACTGCAATATGACCATTAGTCATAGGGCAGATAGTTTGTTGTTGGAGACTCCGTTGAGTGGGTCTGCCATTTTGCAAAAGGCATGCTCTCCCTGCATCCTCTTCTTTTCTGAACATCGCATTCAAGTGGACCTTATACCACTTGATATGTGAGGATTTGATATAATCCTCAGGATGGATACCTTGGAAAGGTATAGAGTTGTCTTGGATTGTGAGTCCAAGTTGGCTGTGTTTGCTGATGAAAGCAACACATGGATCTTTCAGGGTGAGAGAAAGATTCTGCCCACCTGCCTTGTGTCAGCTATGGTTGCTGATAAGTTGTTGAGGCAAGGATGTTATGCATTCTTAGCCCATGTGGTGGATGTTACCAAGGAAAGTTCCAATCCTATAGAAGTTCCCATAGTCAGGGAATTCGAGGATGTGTTTCCTGAAGAACTTCCTGGCATACCACCACCTCGGGAGATTTATTTTGAAATCAATTTGATCCCAGATACGAAACCCATAGCCCAGACTCCGTATAGGATGGCGCCTGCCGAGATGGCAGAACTAAGGAAACAGCTCCAAGAGTTACTTGAGAAGGGTTTTATCCGACCGAGCACTTCACCTTGGGGTGCTCCGGTCTTGTTTGTTAAAAAGAAAGATGGGTCAATGCGTTTGTGCATCGACTACAGACAACTCAATAAAGTAACAATAAAGAATAAGTATCCTCTGCCGAGGATTGATGATCTCTTTGACCAGTTGTGTGGTGCAACCGTATTTTCAAAGATAGACTTGAGGTCTGGATATCATCAACTCCGTATTGAGGATAGTGACATATCCAAGTCTTTCTTTAGGACAAGGTATGGTCACTATGAGTTCACGGTTATGTCGTTTGGACTAACCAATGCACCAGCTGCATTTATGGAACTCATGAACAGAGTTTTTCAACCCTTCCTCGATCAATGTGTTGTCGTCTTCATAGATGACATTCTGATCTATAGTAAGGATGCTCAGCAACATGAGCAGCATCTTCGCCAAGCTTTGACCTTGCTAAGAGAACATAAGCTGTATGCTAAGTTTAGCAAGTGTGAGTTCTGGCTACCGGAGGTATCTTTTCTTGGACATGTGATATCTGCCTCGGGAATTCGTGTTGACCCTTCAAAGGTAGAATCTGTTCTACAATGGGAACAACCGAAGACACCGACAGAGATTCGAAGTTTCTTGGGATTAGCTGGCTATTATCGAAGGTTCATTAAGAACTTTAGTTCTATAGCTTTACCTTTGACCAAGTTGACCCGGAAAGATGTTCCTTTTCCTTGGAGTGATAAGTGTCAACAGTCTTTCCAATTGTTGAAAGAGAGGTTGACAAGTGTGCCTGTTCTTGTGCTACCTGAACAAGGAAAAGGATATGTAGTCTTCTGTGATGCTTCCAAGAATGGACTTGGATGTGTGTTGATGCAGGATAAACAAGTGATTTCTTTTGCTTCCCGACAACTTAAGAAACACGAGGAGAATTATCCGACACACGATCTGGAGTTAGCTGTCGTGGTTCATGCCTTGAAGATCTGGAGACATTATCTCTACGGAGAGACATTCTAGATTTTCACAGACCACAAGAACCTTAAGTATATCTTCTCTCAGCACGAGCTTAACATGAGGCAACGTCGTTGGATGGAGTTAATCAAGGACTATGATTGTACAATTGATTACCATCCGGGCAAGGCCAATGTTGTTGCAGATGCCTTGAGTAGGAAATCAGCAACATCAACCATGGATAGGGCACAACTAAACTCTTTAGTATGCTCTAAGAGAGATATGCTTATCTCTTTAAGGCAAGACAATGTACAGTTGAAGGTGTCGTTGTTAGCCAGATTGTTGGCTGAGATGCATATTAAACCTACCCTAAGGGAGAAGATTAAGGAAGCACAGCAAGGTGATAATGTGGTTCAGCAGATCAGATCTGAGTATGGAAATGAGAAGAGAGATGGTTTCCATGACTCAGATGATCATGTAGCTTGTTATAATGGAAGGATGATAGTGCCGGATGTGGATAGCTTGAGGAAGTTAGTCCTGGAAGAAGCTCATTCTTCCATGTATGCTATGCATCCAGGAAGCACCAAGATGTATCGGAATTTGAAAGATTTGTATTGGTGGCCTGGGATGAAGAAGGATGTTGCAGAGTTTGTTCTAGGGTGTCATGTGTGTCAGCAAGTTAAAGCTGAACACCAAAAGCCTACAGGGACAATGCAACCTTTACCCATACCACAGTGGAAGTGGGACCATGTGACCATGGACTTTGTTGTAGGCCTACCCAGGACAAGCAAAGGACATGATTCCATTTGGGTAGTTGTTGATAGGTTGACTAAGACAACACATTTCTTACCTGTCAAAACAACCTATTCTGCTGAAAGGTTATCACAGTTGTATGTGCAAGAGATAGTGTGTTTGCACGGAGTTTCTGTCACTATAGTTTCTGACAGAGGTCCCCAGTTTACCAGTCGTTTTTGGGAACAGTTGCACAGAGCCTTAGGCACCAAGCTAAGGTTTAGTACGGCCTTTCATCCGCAGACTGATGGACAGTCGGAAAGGACCATACATACCTTACAAGACCTGTTGAGAGCATGTGCTCTCCAGTTTACCGGAAGTTGGGATCTACACCTAAGCTTGATAGAGTTTGCCTATAACAATAGCTATCAGCATAGTATTGATATGGCACCTTATGAGGCCTTGTATGGTAGACGTTGTAGATCACCTTTGTGTTGGTTTGAGACTGGTGAACATCAGTTGTTAGGTCCTGATCTTGTGCAGCAGACTACAGAGAAGATTAAAGTAATACAACAACAGATTAAGACTGCACAGGATAGGCAGAAATCTTATGCTGACAAGCGTCGTAGACCCTTAGAGTTCCAGGTTGGAGACAGAGTGTATCTCAAGGTCTCGCCTTGGAAAGGGGTCCTTCGTTTTGGAAGGAAAGGGAAGTTAGCTCCTAGATTTATGGGACCTTATCCAATCATTGAACGAATTGGAAAGGTAGCATATAGACTAGAGTTGCCTCTAGAGTTACAGAGGTTACACCCTGTGTTTCACATTTCTATGCTGAAGAAATGTCACCTCGACACCGAGTCAGTTCTACAACCTATGGAGGTGGAATTGAATGATGATATATCCTATGAAGAGGGACCAGTGTCAATCCTTGATAACAGAATTAAAAAGTTAAAGAAGAAAGATATAAGTCTTGTGAAAGTCCTCTGGAACCACCGTGGTGTTGAAGAAGCCACTTGGGAACTAGAGGATGAGATGAGAAGGAAGTATCCTGCCCTTTTCTCTTAATATGTCTTATCGATTTCGGGGACGAAATCCTTGTAAGGGGTGGATAATTTGTAACATCCCTGACCTGGGTTATAAACTAACCCTAGGTGTTTTGCCTAAATATGTAATTAAATCCTTGTGATTAACTTTGGGCATGTAATTAAGTTTCTCAGAAACATATATTTCAGTTTTTGCTCCTTTTTATATAAAGTTGTAGCATTGTTTTGTAATACAGAGACCTATGTGCAAATTACCCAGTTAGAAGGATTAACTTGCAAATTTCACATGTTAAGATGATTCTCTGATGTTGAGACATCATGAGAATGATTATGTTGAAGTTAGAGGGATTTCCCAAGCTTGGGCACCAAGGTGCAGCTGTGGAAGCAATCTCGGTGCTTGAAACCCTAATTTGGGGTAAAATGCAATTTACCCAAATTAAGGGATGCAATTTGTAAAATATATCATCTAATGTATCTATTAAGACTCTTGTCATCATTTAGAGAAGAAATTATGAAGAGGTCACCTCAATTGAATAAACAAGTTATGAATTACACCTTTGCGATTGAATAATCAGGGTGTATGTGCAATAGCCCTTTTACGGGTATGTTTAAGTAATAAGTTGATATTCTTTGCTCTCATTTCTTGACCTTAAGAGGAATTTGTCCTTAAAAGAAAGAATAGAGGACGAGCTATGAAGGGTGGAGGGACTTAGTTGAAATTATGGAGAATTTATGAACTTATAATTAGAACCCCACCCCAAGTATATATACACTCCACCTCTCTAAGCAAGGGAACTTTCCCTTCGTTTCCTTACTGTTCTATTCACCCAAAAACGACCAAGGACTGCCTTGGAGCTAAGGAGGACGACCAAGGGTGCAAGGTAGGTTTGGATTCCTCTTCTTGCCTAAATTCATGGTTAAAACTCGAATTCAAGGTCAATTTCATGGCTAGCTCTCATGGCTCTATCTTTCTAGCCATCTTTTCTTGACTTTCCCTGGAGGTTTTCACCTTGGCCAGCCTGTGAGAGCTCAAGGACGCCATTAAAGCTTGGAGCTCGAAAGCTTGGAGCTCAAGAAGCAAGCTTTAGGCGGGTTTTATAACTCTAAACCCATGCTTTGTTATATACATCTTGATTATGCATGTAGATGATAGTTCTTCTTCTTCCCTACTTTCCTTTGCTATTTTGCAAGCAAATCCGTGGGAAATCCTTGCTGTTCTTGAGCTAGGAGATGAAGACGTTAATTCCAAGAAAAATCAACCACTTTTCACTTTATTAAACGGTCTCCCCAACTTGCTCTCTCGGTCTCAAGACCGTGAGGTGAGCAAACGGTCTCCAGACCGATAGAGGGCAAACGGTCCTCAAGACCGTATAGAAGCATTGACCGAGCGTGGACCGTATAAGAAACCTGTATATAATTATGTAGACTAATCACCCTCAAACATTGAGAGGTTAACTCCAAAGGAATCGGGAGATATGGCCTTTTAATCAACAACTTCAATTGAATTTATTCCTGATTTCCAAACGGTCTGAAATAGCCTTTTTGGGAAAACGGTCTCAAGACCGTGTAAGGTCGTTGACCAGGCATTGACCGTATGAGATTATTGTTCAAAATAATGTTAGTTAACAACTCACCAAATTTGATGGACTAATTCCAAACGAGCTAAGAGTTGAAGGGTGATTACTAGGGTGAACCCTAATTGAAATCAGTAATGAAATCTCAATAAAATAATGAGTGTTTTTGGGTTGATTGACCTAAACGGTCTCAAGACCGTTTGGGGATCAACCAAACGGTCTCAAGACCGTGTGGGCAATCACCCAAGACCGTGTGGAGGTCTGAGGTCAAGAATAGTTGACCAATTTAAGGTACAATAATACCAAATTACATTGCAATTAAATATTGATATGATAATCAATTCAATGGATCCAACCTTGAAGAATTTTCACTAGAATCCAAAAGTTGGATGGAAAAACGGTCTCAAGACCGTTTGGAACTCATCCAAACGGTCTCAAGACCGTGTGGTGACAACCCAAGACCGTTTGGAGGTCTAGGGTTAAGGTAATTTGATCAATTGAGGGTCCAATTACAATAAGTTATTAAATTAATCAAAATACTGATTTGTGACTCAATCAAGGTTCAATCCCTATCAAATCACATTATATCTTGATGTAATCTTGGGAAAACGGTCTCAAGACCGTGTAGAGTTCATCCACACGATCTCAAGACCGTTTGGGCCAAGTTTGGGCCCAAGTGGAGCTCAATTGAAGGGTTCAACCTTGAGTTGATTCACATTGTTGAGTGTTGATGGCTGAACATTGATAGACCTTAATTGAATCGACTTCAACCCTAATTGGTTAACAATTGAGGGTCAATTGAGTGACAAATTGGTTAAACATAACCCTAATTGACTTAATCCATAAGTGGTTACCATGGCTTTGACCTTTTGGGGGCTTCAACATTGATAAACATAATCAATTGAAAAGCTTGAACCTTGTTGAAGGACCAAACGGTTGAGACCATGTGAGCCTCACGGTGTCAAGACCGTTTGAGGTCTCACGGTCTCAAGACCATTTGAGACCTCACGGTGAGATTTCTCGTGGTCTCAAGGTCGAGAGACATCAAACGGTCTCAAGACCGAGAGACATCAAACAGTCTCAAGACCGAGAGACATCAAACGGTCTCAAACCATGTAAGGCCTCTCGGTCTTGAAGTCAACATGGTTAAACGGTCTACACCCCCTCTCGGTTTGGGCTCACGACCTTGAAGGTCACACGGTCTTGAAGTCAACCAAAGCAAACGGTCAACCCATCCAAACGGTCTCAAACAGTTTGGATGTTGAAGGTTGAGATCGTTTAAGGTGTTCAAAGGTTAACTTCACTTAACCAATTGGAGATGTAAATGGTTCAAAGATGCTCTAACCTAAACCCTAATGATAACCTAGGACATTAAGGGATCAAGTGACTAATGATTTGAACCATGATGGTGATCAATGGGGTGAATTACCAAAATACCCTTGAAGGGTCAATTGAGTAATACCTTGATCAAATCAAACCCTAATCACATGTTAGTGATGTTTTGGCTATGTTAGCCCATGATGACTTATTTCAACTTGATCTAGAGTGATGTTATCACCATCTACTAGTATGAGGAGAGAGAAAGTACTTCTAGGGAGAGAAAGTACTTCTAGAGAGAGAAAGTACTTCTAGAGAGAGAAAGTACCCTTTTTAGGTGGAAACTCAATTAAAGAACCTTCAATACACATTAATGTGCATAATTAGGGTATGATCCACCTGTGTGAGATCATGGAAACCCTAATTATGATGTATGATGAATCTCAAGCTAGTCTGAGAGCATCAATGATGATGTTCCACATACATGATGATGTTATGAGTTCAATTCACTTCAATGTGAATAGTAAACCCTAATTCAAGGGTAATGGCATTCAATGTGATTAGTAAACCCTAATTTAAGGGTAATGACATGCTTTATGAGTATTAAACTCTAATTGATAAGAATCAGAGAACTTAGCTCTTATGATAAGAGTGAGAAGTATATTCCTTGTTTTAAATTACCTTTATCAGTTGAACTAACTATGCAGGTCCTGATATGAAGGTGATCATATCCAGGTATGGATGATGATACTGTATTCATTAAAAGCATGTAAAGGCTTTATGAATAAGTAAAATATTCTGATGCCTTGTCAGTGGCATCCTATGAGTTAATGGGCTGTAAGAGCCATGAATACCACCAAGTCATGCTTCAGAGATGACTGGTGATGAGTATAATGAGAAATGATGATTGATGTGAGTTAGGCTTGTTACATTTAGTATTCTCCTTTCATAGCTGTTATGCTACTGTTATTGTTTGAAGAACAATGTGTGATGATTTAATGAATACTAAATGTACCTAACTAATCAAGTATAATATAGAGCCCTGATCATATATCCATCATTGTCAGAGATCAAATGATGGTGAAACAGGATTTCCTAAAGGAGCTCCTGGAACACATACTATTGAGTATGTGGGGTATATGGATGTGTAGAACCTTACATCCTAGTGTAGGTGATTGATGTAGATGTGTAATCCGTCAACCCTTCACTACTAAACCCTACCGTATCAGTGGAAGGTAAACATGAAACCTCCTGATGACGAAGAAAACATAGATATCCGTATCAGTGGAGATAAACATGAAAACTCCTGATGACGAAGAGAGTACAGAATGCCACTGTAACTCTAAAATAGCGAAGGACCAGTTTACCCTGGTGAGCTATAATAAGTAGAGACATAAGATGTCCTACAAGTGATCCTCTTACTGACTGAGGAAGATGAAGGTCGTGAGAATCCGGCTCTCTTAATGACCTATGTATGATACTGATGTGACTTCTCAGCGATCAGTTGGAGTATGAGTGGTATGCCTCATCTCAACAGGGCATAATGTTGTTTGTAAAACATAATCAACCACGTAGTATACCTGCTAGAGATAACTACGAGTTAGTTGATTGATGATACACTGTGATAGTGCTTATATTTCTTCATGTCTCTTAAATGTTGAGCTCTTGTTTATATAGCAGCAACTGTTATTGAATACTTTGAAAGCTTTACTGCTTAAGATATTCTTTGATGTTATAATAAAGCTTCTGGTGGAGAGTTATAACTCTCGCTGGGACAATTGTGTAAAATTGTCTCACTGATAACCTCCTATTTTAGTAGTTTATCTTAGTCTTTTTCCTTAGTTTTCCATACTCTTTCTACATTTATATTGTACTTAAACCTAATTTTACCCCTTTTTTGTAAATACATCATCAAACTAACTTTTCCTTTTATAATTGTAGAAAAAGCACAAAAAAATAACAAAAGAACAAACCAGCCCAAGGGTCGAGTAGATCCAAACGGTCCCAAGACCGCATGGAGTCCAAACGGTCCCGAGACCGCATGAAGCCAAACGGTCCCAAGACCGCATGGAGTTCAAACGGTCCCGAGACCGCATGAAGCCAAACGGTCCCAAGACCGCATGGAGTTCAAACGGTCCCGAGACCGCATGAAGCCAAACGGTCCCAAGACCGCATGGAGTTCAAACGGTCCCGAGACCGCATGAAGCCAAACGGTCCCAAGACCGCATGGAGTTCAAACGGTCCCGAGACCGCATGAAGCCAAACGGTCCCAAGACCGCATGGAGTTCAAACGGTCCCGAGACCGCATGAAGCCAAACGGTCCCAAGACCGCATGGAGTTCAAACGGTCCCGAGACCGCATGAAGCCAAACGGTCCCAAGACCGCATGGAGTTCAAACGGTCTCGAGACCGCATGAAGCCAAATGGTCCCAAGACCGCATGGAGTTCAAACGGTCCCGAGACCGCATGAAGCCAAACGGTCCCAAGACCGTTTGACGCCAAACGGTCCCGAGACCGTTTGACGCCAAACGGTCCCAAGACCGTTTGACGCCAAATGGTCCCAAGACCGTTTGACGCCAAACGGTCCCAAGACCGTTTGACGCCAAACGGTCCCAAGACCGTTTGACGCCAAACGATCTCAAGACCGTTTGACGCCAAACGGTCCCAAGACCGTTTGACGCCAAACGGTCCCAAGACCGTTTGAGCCCAAACGGTCTCCAAACCGTTTGGATCTCACTCAAAGCCTATAAATAAGACCTCAGGGCCGTTCATGAAGAACAGAGTCCAGACGTCTAGAGGCTGTCTCTCCACTACCAGAACAACTCCATCCATCACTAGAGGTTGCCGGTCTGAGACTCACGTCCATTGCAAGCTACGTTGCTCTCTCATCAACAAGGAAGGTGAGAGGAGAAGATCCGTCATCAAGCAAGCTACAAGGGGTGGAGATCGTTGCTCTCTCCACCAAGGGTTCAACCTTCTCTCCTCAGTGGAGATGATGTTCTTTCTATCTCTTCTTGCCTCCTTCTTTGTTGCTCCCTCTATGAGGAGCGAGTAGTTCCATCCACTGGGGCGCGGGGACTAGCCCCGCTGCCCATGTTTTGTATTTTGTACTGTAAAAAAGATGTTATCATTTCATTTTAATACTAAATCGTTTCACACATGCTTGAATGATGGCCACGTTCTTGTATGCATTTATTGTCTTTCGTTGTGGTTTGTCTACGACCGCTATCGAGGCTTGAATACCGATTTAGTGTTGGTTTCTGGTGTGTGTATCCACCACGCATCCGTTTCGGTGTCTAGAAGTGTATCTCAAAGAGTGGAGTAAACTCACTATCATTGGCACACTCCCATCTGTATGGAAGAGACCTTTGGTAAGTCGAGGAACACGCTTTGCGAGGGGAATGATGTAAAGCATGTGACCATTTGTTCGGGAATGGCTGGCGTTGCATCATTCCCGCACTTCTCGTAGCTAGGTTATCCGAATAGGAGACTAGGCTTACAAGGACGCTATTCGATTTGGTAATTATCGCTCGCTTGTTAGTTTTAGATGCACGTTTCTTGAGGTTGAGTAAGATTTTCTCTTCGGAGACTACATCCTTCAGTGACGCGTAGTGATGTACCGCATGAGAGTTACTTAACCCTTGGAGGATGAGATGCATTGCCCTTTTCTTATATGGGCATTGGTCTTGTGGGACATCGAAGGGTGCAATGCATCGCTCTTGTCTTATGTGGGCATCGGTCTTGTGGAACACCCTTGGATGTAACGCATCGCTCTTGTCTTATAAGGCATCGGTCTTGTGGAAACATCCATGCATCTAGCTTATAAGTCTTGCTTAGTACATATACAATGCATGTGTAGTGGTGGTAAATACCTGCTTAACCCCAGTGATTCATCATCATTTGTTAACTCTTAAGATTTACTTGCTTTATTTACTTTCTTGCTTTACTTTCTTTGTACTTAGTTTAAAACAACCAAATCAAACTTTCGATCTAAATATCAATCTTTAAGTTGTTAAGTAAAGGCTAAACGTTTTCCATCTTGACTTCGTCAAGACCGTTGTCCCGAGGATTCGACCCTTAACTATACTACGATAAGACTTCCACATGTCTTAGCACATGTGGGTGGAGTTCTTACCATAGTACTAGCAAGGCTAAACTTAGAGACTCATCATCTCTAGGATTTTTAGTGGTGTTGCATAAAACAAAACTCCATCAAAAATTGGCGCCGTTGCCGGGGACAACGGAACTTTTTAGTTTTTACTTACCAATTTCTTGGTTGATTAGGATTTTACACTTTTTCTTAATAACCAATCCAATATTTCTTGATCTTTTTCATTTCCTTCCATTTTTCCTAACTTGAGATTTTCCTTCTACTCAGGTAGAAAACGTGTATGCAACCCCCGCATAGCATCGGATTCTCCCCTGAACCAGAATACGATTCTGAGGTAGAAAGAAGTTTTCACCGAAGGAATAGACTTAACCGCCAAAGAGCCAGACAGATGGCCGAAGAGCAACGCCTTATTGCAAAAAGAGTCAACGCCGCCATAGCAGCACAACGAGCACAACTCATTGCTGACACTCGTGCTCAGGTGCAAGCTGAGATCCGAGATGAGGAACAAGCCCGCATCCAAGCAGAGCAGGCTGCTGCTCAACTTGCGTTAAGAAACAAGCAACTTCGGGACTATGCAGTCCCAAAGAATTATGAAGATGATCATCCTGTCCGACCACCGATTATCAACATACCACACTTCGAAATTCGGACGCAATGGATCCAGATCATGCAAGGCATCTCTTTCTCCGGAGCACACGGAGATGATTGCATGGATCACCTTAAGAGGTTCAAGTCACTCTGCCGACTTGTACCCCAAGCAGGCATCGCAATGGAAGCAATCATGTTACACCTTTTCCACTTCACCCTATCTGGAAGAGCACTAAGCTGGTACAACGCTTTGGATAGACACCCTATCATCACTACCTGGACTCCCTTAGAAGAGAAGTTTCTTGAGAAGTTCTTCCCACCTTCCCTAACCTATGAGATCAGGGGACAGATTAATCACTTTTCCCAATTACCTGGGGAAACACTTTCTGAAGCTTGGGAAAGATTCAAAGAACTCCTGAGAAAGTGTCCTCACCATGGCATTTCTCAAAATCAACTAATAGAAACATTCTACAGAGGAGTAAGTGATGATATCAAGCAATTCCTAGATTCCTCATCTGGAGGAAACTTTATGAGAAAGAACTACGAAGACGCCTGGAATATAGTTACGTTGGGGGCCGAGAACCAATCCAATTGGGGAAGGTCATCTAACCAACCCAAAGGCGTTCTCAAGGTTTACAAAGCGGAAGAATCTATGGAACTCAAAGCCATTGCTGAGGCTTTGAAGACTATTGCTAGCAAGCAACAAGCCCTCGAAACTTCTTTCGGGGAATATGATAAGAAGAAAAGCTCCCAGGTTCAACAAGTTAAGGCAGCTACTGGAACTTGTGAAGCCTGTCATGCATCCGATCATCCCACATTATCATGTGGATTGTTGTACAATGTCATGATGGATTTACAACCACCTATGCCGCAATATGAACCCATCATCGAGCATCCCGAAGACCAAATGCCAGAGCAAGTCAAATCCATACATTCAATACCTGGCCAAATGTATTACAACCCAGATAAACCAAGGAACCATCCTGGTTTCCAATACGGGAATCCTGCAGGGACTGCCAACCCACAGCAGCAGGCACAAGGTGGATCTTTCAACAGACAACCACCGGGACTCCAGAATAACTTCAGTCAAGGGAATTACAGACAAGGTTTTCAAAGACCTAACTATCCCAGGAATCCTTTTTACCAATACACTCATTCAGGACTGCACCCTCAGTTGCACCAACCCCAGTTGAAGCAGCCACAGCAACCCCAGTTGCAGCAGCCCCTGCAGCCACAGTTAACCGCACCTCTGCAACAACCAGAAGACGAACTATCTTTGATAAAGCAAATGCTTCAGTCTCAGCAAACTATGCTAGCTAGCCAGCAAGCCCAACAAAGGGCAGTTGAAACCCAGCTAGCTCAGATCGCTGCACAGTTGAAGTCTTCGGCTGGCGTTTCCGATAGGCAGCCTGATCCAAATGGGCAAAATGAACACGAACAGCTGAACGCCATCACCACAAGGTCGGGACGCATTCTGCCTGAACCCATCAAGATCACTCTAGATGATGATGATGTGCCCATTCTTTTGACGAAAGAGATCTCACAACAAGAGATTGGGAAATCTCCCGAAGACACCGAGGACAAAAACAAAGAGTATGTACCCACAGAACCCAAGGTCCCGCAATTCAAACCAAGGATTCCATATCCAGGCAGACTGCAAGAAACAAAAATGGATGCCAGGTTTCAGAAATTCAAGGAAGCAATGAAGAAACTTTATATCGATATCCCACTCCTCGACGCTCTATCCGAAGTACCAGCATGGGCAAGGTATCTCAAAACTTTGCTATCACGTAAGTATATCACCAAAGAGCAGGAAACCGTCAAGCTTGCCCAAACCACCTCTGACATCATCTTGAACAAACTGCCCAAAAAGAAGAAGGACCCAGGTTCTTTCGGAATCCAATGTTGCATTGGAAACGCATCCACAAAGAAAGGATTAGCTGACCTCGGGGCTAGTATATCCATTATGCCTTTCTCAATGTGCCAACGCCTCGGTTTCACAGATCTGCTACCTACAGCAATGACTATTCAACTTGCTGACTCCACCATAACCGCACCTTTGGGAATCATTGAAGACGTTCCAGTAAGAATAGGCAAGGATGCTTACGTTCCATGTGATTTTTTCATCATGGATATTAAAGAGGACTTGAGATATCCGATCATTTTCGGCAGGCCTTTCCTAGCTACAGCCAGAGCATTAATCGATGTCGAAGCCGGAACCATCATCCTTAAGCTCGGAAAGGAAGCCATTCAATTCCGTGTCCTTGACAGCATGAAAGGCCCTAGCATTCAAGAAGAAGTCTTTCTTTTAGACGCAATCCAACAAATGTCGCAACTAGAAATCTCCGAGCCAATCGACGAACTTGAAAATGCTCTTATCAATCCCGAAGTTGAGTTCTCTGCAAATGAACTAGTCCAGCAATGCATCCAATATCTAGAAAAGGTAGAAGAAGCACCAAAGGCTACCTTTGAAGAGCTTAAAGCCATAACTACTATTGAAGCAGCAGAACCACCAAAAACCCCTGAATTGAAGACCTTACCCACAAGGCTCAAATATGTTTTCCTGGATAAGGAAGAGCTATGCCCGGTTATTATCAGCTCCACCCTCACCGAAGACCAAGAAGTCAGACTTCTAGACAAACTAAGGAAACACAAAAAGGTCATCGGTTATAAAATAACCGACCTCACAGGCATAAATCCGGCTCTGTGTATGCACAAGCTTCCTATGGTTGAAGAATTTAAACCCACTCGCGAACATCAAAGAAAACTGAACCCAAATTTAAAAGAGGTAGTCCGTTTGGAAGTCCTCAAACTGCTTAAAGCTGGTATGATCTACCCTATCTCCGACTCTCAGTGGGTTAGTCCAGTTCAAGTTGTCCCAAAGAAAGGGGGCACTACTGTAGTGATCAACGATAAAAATGAGCTCGTACCTACTAGGACTGTAACGGGGTGGAGAATGTGCATAGATTATAGGAAATTGAATAAAGCTACAAGGAAAGACCACTACCCTCTACCCTTTCTAGACGAAGTCCTGGAGCGCTTGGCCCACCAAAAATATTTTTGTTATCTCGATGGTTATTCTGGGTTCTACCAAATACCCATACATCCAGAAGACCAAGAAAAAACCACCTTCACTTGTCCCTTCGGGACATATGCCTTTAGAAGAATGCCATTCGGGCTATGTAACGCTCCTGCTACTTTCCAACGATGCATGTCCGCCATTTTCGCCGGATTAACTGAATCTATTATGGAAGTCTTTATGGATGATTTCTCTGTTTATGGAGAGTCTTTCGATAACTGTCTAAATAATCTCGAACAAGTCCTGCAACGTTGCAAGGAAACAAACCTTATCCTGAACTGGGAAAAATGCCATTTCATGGTAACAGAGGGTATCGTCCTCGGACATAGAGTAAGTGATAGAGGGATCGAGGTCGACAAAGCAAAGATTGATGTCATCTCGAAGTTGTCACCTCCGAAGGACATAAGAGGAGTTCGAGCTTTCCTAGGTCATGCCGGGTTTTACAGAAGGTTCATCAAAAGATTTCTCAAAAATAGCTAAACCCATGACCCAACTCCTGACAAAAGATGTCGAGTTTATTTTTGACCAAGAATGTATGCAAAGTTTCTCCACCCTTAAAGAAGCACTAATTTCCGCACCTATTCTAAGGGCTCCAGACTGGTTGCAACCCTTTGAAATTATGTGTGACGCAAGTGACTATGCCATAGGGGCCGTTTTAGGACAACGAATCGACAAGAAACCCTATGTCATCTACTATGCGTCCAAAACGCTTGATGAAGCACAAAGAAACTACACGACCACGGAAAAAGAGTTCCTAGCTATCATCTACGCCTTCGAAAAATTCCGCTCTTACCTGATCGGCTCTAAGGTAATTGTCTACACAGACCATTCTGCTATCAGACATTTGATTCAGAAACAGGATGCCAAACCCAGGCTCATCCGCTGGGTATTGATGCTTCAAGAATTCGATCTAGAAATCAAAGATAAAAGTGGCGTAGAGAACGTTGTCGCCGATCACCTCAGTAGAATCGAGGTTGAAGACAAAGATAAAATCCCTATCAGGGACTCTCTTCCTGATGATCAACTTATGAAAGCCACTCATAATTTCCCTTGGTTTGCAGATATCGTCAATTATCTGGCCACAGGGATCATTCACCCGTCTGCTTCTTATCAAGATAAAAGGAAATTCCTTCATGACGTAAAACGTTATCATTGGGATGAACCCTACTTGTTCTACCTCTGTGCCGACGGACTTTTTCGTCGATGCCTTCCAGAAGAAGAAATAACATCGGTTTTGGAACACTGCCACTCCGGACCCACGGGGGGGTACATGGGCGCCAAGAAAACTGCCATAAAAGTTCTACAATCTGGTTTCTTTTGGCCCACCATATCAAAAGACTCACATAATTTTGTCAAATCCTGTGATAAATGCCAATTTTCGGGCAACATATCAAAAAGAGATGAAATGCCTCTTACCATGTGGCAGGAAATTGAGCTGTTTGATGTATGGGGGGTAGACTACATGGGACCTTTCCCCCCATCATATGGTTTCTCGTACATTTTGGTCGCTGTGGATTACGTCTCGAAGTGGGTTGAAGTTGTACCCACTGCATCTAATGACTCTAAACCTGTTGTCAAATTGTTCAAAGATACCATCTTTCCAAGATGTGGAGTCCCAAGAACGGTCATATCTGATGGCGGAACCCATTTTCTGGAACGAAGTTTCGAAGCATTACTAAGAAGATATGGAGTCCATCACAAAGTTGCCACACCTTACCACCCGCAAACTAGTGGCCAAGTGGAAGTATCCAATAGACAGATAAAAGCGATTCTTGAAAAAACAGTGAACAAAAATCGCACTGATTGGTCCACCAAACTTTCTGACGCCCTCTGGGCATATCGTACGGCTTACAAAACACCAATTGGAACAACTCCGTTCCGCTTGGTGTACGGTAAATCATGTCATCTTCCAGTAGAACTGGAACATAAAGCCTGGTGGGCCATCAAGCAACTAAACTTT